>CM034463.1:19656097-20856097 GCA_019925255.1 Litchi chinensis | reverse complement strand
AAGAAAGAGTATGGATTAAGTGGATTAATTTAATTGCATAATAGGTGAATATTTTAAAAAATTAGTATGATATGCAAGAATTTTTGGCAACAAAGGAAGGCAAAATCATCAAATAAAAGAGTGGCATGCGATGTAATTATGTAACAAAGTTTAAGGGTAAACATTTAAGAAGTTAGTGATCATATATAAGTGAAAGTTGTTGGAAAAATCTGGTAAAGAGCAGAAGATATTCACGTCAGAAACAGGGGGAGAACAGAACCTGGACCAGCAGCCATTTCAAGCTAGTTTTCCACCATTTTTGAAGCTTGATTAAGCCATCAAAGGTTAAAGAACAAGTCAAGGAAGGTTCCCAAGAAAAATCAAGCCAAAAGGAAGAGGTAAGATTGAGTTTTGATTGAGAAATTTTGATGAAAAAATTCTGTTTAAGTGTAGTTCACTAGCAATTCTGATATTGATGAGTTTTTGATGGTTTAATTCAAGGTTTTGAGGCACAAAATAAATGGAGAAGTAGGCTAAGACATCAAAGAACACTTGATAAGTAGTTTGGTTAAAAATTAATGTGATTTGAATGAGTTTTGATGGTGATAAGTGAAGATGAAATCTACTGAAATTTTGGTTTGTAATTGTGGTGAAAGTTTATGTAAGAAGTTTGGTGATATGTCGAGATACATATTGCTATGCATATTAGTTATGTTAGTGTAAGATGTTGTGGATAAAATATGATGGATTTGGGGTAAAACATGGGCTGTTATGGATGAGTTAAAGCATGAGAGTTAATTGAAGGTAATTGTTTGATAAATTGCTCCAATATTTGGCCAACATGGTGATTTTGGTTCCAACTTGTTTTAAATTAAATTTGAGGATGTTATGTGCTAGAAATTATGTTAGAATGATGATTAAGAGATTGAAAATATGAAATGAGATCATAGAAATGAAGATGAATGTAATTTGGCCAAAGGAGGTAGAAATGCTATATATGCTGTCTTGATTTTTCATGATATTGTATGAGCTAATTTTGAGCAGTTTAGGAGGCTGCATGTGATATGAAACTTGTATGAAAATGAAGTGAAAAGATTGAACTTGAATATATGTAAGTTTGGTCAAGAAATTATGAAAATTGGATAGGTAAATTATGTTAGGTGTTGGATGAATTGAAGGGGGCAGCTTGTGTATTGATTTCAATGTTAAAATTAAATGGAAGAATTGAAATAGAAAGCATGTGAGGTTCTGTTAAGCTAGAAGAGATAATGTTTGATAAATTTGTATGATGTATTTGATGAATTTTATGAAAAACAAGTGTAATCAATTGAGTTAGAATGGAAGTGGATTTGAAGGTAGTTATAGTGTTCGATAAAATATCTAAAAGAATAAGTTAGTGAAAATATTGAAAGTTGAATGAAATGAAGTGTTATGTGTGCATGCATAGGTCACGATCACCATGATGAATAAGTAATTCCATTGAGTTTAGATGTAATTAAGGTTTGATTTAAGCATGTTAGAAGTTAAAAAAATTAAGGAAATGTTAACATTTAAAAAGGAGATTGAAGAAAATAGTATGTTGTGTGTGTACAAGGGAGTCACGGCCAAGGAAAGGGTTGTGTGACTCCATTGTGTTTTAACCTCTTTGAGCTCTAAATCATGCATAATTAAAGTTAGAAAAACATATAGGAAAGTTAGAATTGAAAAAGGAAACTAGATGGATTGATTGTGCATCTCGGCTTGATGAAGGGCAGTAACTTATGCATGCGTTTTGTTGGGGTTTACGATGTATTTAGGATCCTAAAAACATGCATAAATGAGTAGGAATCAAGGTAATTAATATGGATATATATGGGTGCAAAATGACATACAATTTAGTAGAGATTAAAATAATAGTAGAATGAAAAAATAGGTACTTAAAGGGGGTATAGAGACCTACACTATTTGAGCTTAATTGGGGTTTTTTTAGACCTCAAAACATGCATAAATGTCATAGCAAACCATAGAAATTTGAAGGGAAAGGTTTGGATAAAAATTGAGGAAGTTATGACTTAAATAGTATACCTATGTAGTCGTAAAGAGAAGTTGAGAGTGAAAATGCATTCTTTGATGCATGAAATGAATGTATTCAATCATAATTGAGTAAAAAAAACTTTAGATATGAAAGAAATGACATCATTGCATGTGTGATACAAAAATGTGTATTAAAAAGTATCCAAAAATATGTGTTTTTCATAGGTTTCACCCTTCGATACTTAGAATTTTTCGAAACCGTTTTACAGGGGACCCAAGTGAGAAATAAGGAGATGATCCAAGTGAAAACAAAAAAGGAACAACCCGCGAAACGAGCTGTGAATAGTATTATATTTTAGGGGGTGTGAAAATTTCAACTTTTTGTTCCGAGCCTCTGAAAATTATACGAACTGTGTGGGGATGTTCCTAGGGGTGTGTAAGTTAAACTTTTACAAAGAAATCGTAATTAGAAAGCCTCGGTCAAGTTAGAACCTAATAGAGAAAATTGTACTCAAAAGAACATTATAAAGAGTTTTTAAGGTTAAAAGCAATGTGTGTAGTTTTGTGTAACACATTACAATGTATTTTAAATAAGAAGGTGTTGTGCAGGTGACGAGCAGGCCAGCGGAGTTGACAAGTATAGCTCGTTTGGTGAGGTAAGTGTCTTACCACATGCATCTATTCTAAATTTCAAATTTAAATTCTGAATTGTATAATCAAATCAATTCAAAAACAATTTTCAAATCCTAAATCTAATTTTTAAGTATGTGATCTCTTTATGAGATTCAAAAAGGGAAGGAATCGAAAATTAAGTTGATTTCAAAATAATTGAATAGAGAAAACTTTTAAAAGTTTAAAAAGTTAAAGGTTTTATACTTTTGCACTTGGTGAAACAATTTCAAAACCCATATATATACCCTCAATTTAATTAAGATTTAGTGCTACGCGATAATGTAGAAAATTTCATCCGTAGTTGCTCAGTTTCCAGAATATCTAGTGCTACATGTACGATACAGAAAATTCCGTACGTAGATGCTAAGATATAGAAAGATTCTAGCGCTACGTTGTGATGCAGAAAATTTCGCATATAGTCGTTTAGATCTACAGTTTTGGCACTACGCTACGATGCAATAAATTTCGCTTGTAGTCGTCTAGAGTTATAGCACTACAATTGCGATGTAGAAAATTCCGCTTTGTAGATGCTCAGATTTGATATTGTTTCACACTATGTTGCAATGCAGTAAATTCCGCATCGTAGTGATTGAAATATCTCAGTAGCTTCACATTGGCATCAGTCGAAAACTGCCACATGATGGTTTGAATATACTAGGGGTATACATGGAGTTTTCATAAAGAAATGTTTTTTTTTTTTTTTTTTTTTAAATGATCGAATAAAGATGTTGATATTCGGGTGAAGTTATGAATTCTGTTATAGTTACATCTTGATATTATTTTCATATATGAAACTAACATATTTATTCTTGTGCAGCTTATATATTATATTAGGTGCCCGTACAGGTGTTTTTACATGCAAAAAATCTCATCGGATATTTTAGGTGGGCGTTGTATAGATGTATTACTTAAACGTCAAACATATTTTTGTTGTTATAATTAACATGACTAGATGATTGTTTGTTTGACTCATGAACATTCAGAAATTTGTAAATTCATATTTTGCTATGTGCATATAGTTGAAACATTTACACATGATACATATCTATTACTTGATATATCTATGTATATATAATATATATTGTTACATATGCGTAGTATCCAAAGTGTTTATAAAGTATATGTTGCGGAAATTACATACTTGTGAAAATGTGTGTTATCAATTTGAATAAGAAAATGCATGTTTGTGGTCAAAATAAGTTGGGTGATGATTTGAAATAGTACGACGTGTGTTTCTTTTACAAGAAAAATTTTGAAAACCTTAAAAATACAGTCGTTATGCTGTCGAATTTTTTGTAAAATCGTTTTAAATCGAATTGCGAGAAATTTACACACCACCTAAATTGTTTACAAAAGAAAAGAATACATTTAAATCAAATTAAGGAATCAGGCAAGATTAAGGGGTTCGCTCTGTAGATCTTCTTTTATCCGACAAGTCGAGTTAAGAGAAGTCCGTTGGAGTGCCCGGCAGGACCTTCTAGATAAGAGATTAGAGAGAGTCTGGTTTGGGTCCTGTCAGTTGCCATTTTGAAAAATTCCTTTAACGGGTGCTTCAATCTATGAGCTGAAGCTTGCCTTGGATGACGCCGAGTTGGGCATAAAGTGAGCTGGATTGTTGGTAAAGCGACCTGAGCACTGCATTAGCAAACTATGAGCTCGTTTGTGCGAACTGGACGTTGGTGAACTAAGCCTTCGTCTATTGGGTCAATCTATTAAATCAGTCCATTGGGCTTTTGCCAACCCATTTACGTGATCCCAAATATACCCATAATATTAGTTCCTTAGCTCTTAGTGTGATCTACAGACTAAGAGCTCAAAACTCGTTGGCAAAAGCTGATACATCACATCCTGTTGTCCCGCGTCTTTTCAAATTCCATCTCATTACTCGACACGTGGCGACTCTTCAGGTAGCTGTAACACAGCACGTCTCATGCCATGGGCATTTAATACGCACGTCTCTCAACTGATGACCCATGATGATAAAAGTCATAACTCGCATTACACCGTTAGATTTAAGGCGGTTAAACAGTCCCCAAATCCAATGGTTAGGATTTGGATTTTGCGTCTATATATGAGTGGAGCCCTTTTATTTTCTTTCTCACTTTGCCATTTTCAACCTTAGCCGTCAAATCGCTTTCTTCTCCTATTTTCTTCTTGCTTCCTTGCACCGGTTCTCCTCAAATTCCACATCTTTGACGATCAGATTCTTCATCCTCAGGCAAACATTTACAGTAAGTCTTCATAACTGATTCTTGAATTTTTTGGTTTCCAGTTTTATGCACATTGTGTTTTCTGGATTTAAGACTGGTCTAAACGTTTCATATTCTTGATATTGAATGTTTGCGACTTTTCATTTCTTGTTGATTTGATTTTGTTAGTAGACTATCTACGAACTGTTTACTATTTGTGACACTTTCATATGCAAGCTGTAGGATGATACACCTGTAGGTCATTAGCTCGTAGGTCGTTTGCCTATAGGTCGAGTCCCCCTATAGCTTTAGTGATATATATGTATGTGGCGTTTGTGACCTATAGACTAAGAAGCTTCTTGCTAGGAAACTTAAGACCCTTAGGCATGGTCTACTTATAGCGATCTAATTGTTCTCTTTTATATATAGATGTTTTTAGGTCGCAGACGCCGATCACACCGAGTAGGGGATGATGACACGTTTAGCTTAGAAGTGCTCGGCTTGAGGGTAATTTGCATTGTAGGAGAAGCAATCTTCACAAACGGTGAGATTGTTGAGGGGTTCATAGCTCGAGCTAACCCCACTTTAATTCGCCAGTGGGTTGTAGAGTGGCGGGCCCGCAAATTATTCACAATGCTTCAAAGATACGATATGACGAGTTGGGGGGGAATCGCTTTAAAATTTTGTCTTCCCAAAGATTGTCATATCATGTCACCCACATCTGATGACCATATAGCCTATCCTTCCAAGAGGTTTGTTACCGTCAGTACTCACCACCTTAGGCATGGGTTTAGATTTCCAGTCTTTGCCTACCTTATCAACCTCTTAAATAGGTTAGAACTTAGCCTTTTCTAGCTTACCCCCAATTCATACTCTCAGCTCACCTCCTTGGCATTAGTTATCGTGAGAAACGGCCTTCCACCTCCGAGCCTTAGAGTCCTCTTCCATCTCTATAGTATCAAAAGTGTTGGTGGTGTAAAAGATGGAATGCATGATGGGATTTACTATCTTGCAGCTAGGAAAACGAGCTGTAAAGGTCTCTTGCCTCAAGGTAGCGCGAAAGACAAATCTAATGTAGGAGATTACAAGTCAAGCTAGTTTTACATGTCTTGCCCTTCACTCAGATAGCTCCGTAATTTTTTTTTCGTTCTGAGCCCAAGTGGTTAGATAACACAGACCTCTTGCGAGTTGCAGTATTTTTTTTTTTTTTTAACTCTTATTCTTTTTACTTGCACACTTGACAGGAGATAGGGTAGCTCTTACTGACGAGAAGGCCGAGATTCTCGGGATGCTTGCGAATTCAGACGAGGCGAGAATTAGTAACATGTTTGATGACAAACTCCTCATGGTCCAGCGATTAGCTCATTCTCTTAACAGCGAGCTTCTGGACAATAGGAGGGACATCGGAAGTAAGGGTGAACTTGAGCTCGCCTCCGTCTTCGAAGCTGTTGGTGAAGTAAAGGTTGTCCCTTCCCTCAATAGACTCCAATTCCTGCCCCTCAACAAGCTATAGAGATGGTGAAGCTCGCTTTTCAAAGGCCCTCACCAGATCGACCTGATCAACCTACAGCTCCTCCAGTTGCTACTTTTTTTGAAGTAACCACCTCGGCACCGGGTTCGATTCATCCACCGGCTAAAGTTCTTACCTTGCAGTGGTTGAGGTTCGTAGTGAGCAGGTGAGAGCTCCTGCTCAGAAGGTCCAAATTGCTCGAAATAGTGGAGCTAGAAGAAAATCAATGTCCAATCCCTATTCGACAAAGCAGCGACGAGTGGATAAAGGTAAACAGCCTGAAGTCGTAAAAAGAAAGGTTAAGTCACAAGTCAGGGCACGACCTAAAGATGAGCCAAAAGGAATATTCTTTGACGCTCTTCTCGAAAACTTGTCTAAGCTCATAAGGAGCTTGGCTAGGCATCTGCAAAAAGAAGATTTAAAGAATGAGGGCTTGTTTGGCTACATAGCTCGCCACAAGCTGTTGGTAATCTCTAATACTTTTACCTTTTGCACCTTCTTGATTTAAATATTAACTTGCTGCATTTTAGGCTGCTATGGGGGCAATGAAACAAAGGGAGAAAATTTTGGCTTTTGAGGATGAGAAGGAGAAGCTCGAGAATGAACAGAAAAAACTGTAAAACAAGCTCTTGTTCTTGACTGCAAAGGCCAAGAAAGCCAAAAGGTCAGAACAAGTTTTTCAAGCCAGGCTATTGAATGCTGAGGTGGCTAGGAAGGAGGCCGAGGATGCTCTAGCTCGTGAAGAAAGTGCTCACGTAGTTGCAAGGTCACATCTTACTGCCCAACTTCTCAAGGGTGAAGAAGAGTTAGAGAAAGCTATGTAACGAGCGGAGGCCGCGAAAAAAAAGAGTGGAGAAGGTTGTGCGAGAGCTTGTGCTCGCTAAAGAGGAGATTGCCAGAACTAAAAAGGAAGCCAAAGTGTGGGTCACCAATGCTAGAGAAGAGGCAGAATTAGAGACCTCCAGTCTGTTCCTCTAAACTTCGTGGAAGGTTCATCCCGAGCTGGACCTCTCGTTCTTCGGCGAAGAGGCGATTACTGAGGTGGAGAAGTATAAGAAACGAGCCGCCCAATCCTCAACTGTTCTAGATTTATTTCCTCAGAATATCTAGCTCCTAGATGTGCCTCCCCAAGACAAGACAGCTCAGGTCGAAGAGCCTCCAAGTACATCCTCCAATGATGTAGCTGCCAGCAAACAAGTCCCCCAAGGTCAGGACACTGGATAGTTTGCCATGTTGAATGCTTTGTTTTTTGTAATTTTTTATGACTTTTATTTGCCTTGCTTAGTGAACTTATCTATAATGAACATTTCAACCTCATTTCAAGGATATTATTGTTGAACTATTTTTTCCTTGTTGCGAAGTTTTTATGAAATTGACCTATTTCACTTCAATGTTATCTTGATTGCATCTTGTTCTGCATTCATTCTTCTAAGTATTTGAAATATTTGAATTTCTTGCGAACTGAGAAACAATGATGAATGTATAGAGGTATATGTTAATGATAATAAATTTTGGTAAAAACTCAGGAGGTTGCTGATCTTGATTAGCTATAGCTCATAGATTATAACTTAATTAAAAAATTTAAGCCAGCAGAACATAATAAAATTATTGCGAGCTATATAGTGGGTCGGAACCTCGATTATTATAGCGAAATGTTGGTGAGTTATGTAGGGGGTTGGAACCTCGCCTATATAGCGATGCTTTTTTGAGCTATACAGAGGGTTTGAACCTCGCTTGCCATAGCGAAATTTTGTTGAGCTATGTAAGGGGTCAGAACTTTGCCCGCCATTGGAAAATTTGTCGAATTATGTAAGGAGTCGTAATCTCGCCTACCATAACGATATGTTGTCGAGCTATGCAGGGGATCAGAACCTCGTCTGCTATAACAAAATTTTGTCGAACTATGTAAGGGGCCATAACCTCGCCTACCATAGTGATATGTTGTCAAGCTACATAGGGGGTCATAACCTCGCCTACCATAACGATGTGTGGAGTTGTTAGCATAATAGCGAGCTAATGGGTTGAAACCTGTTAGCTTAATAACATAGCTCATAAAATTTAGAGCATAACACGTAATAAAGAGATCAATAAAGTAATCACTCAAAGTAAAATAATATAAGGAATGTGGAGCTTTTATTAAGTTTCGAAAATTAAATTATATTTAAGTATATGTACTTAAAGAGTTACCGAAAATACGGGCGAAGATGCTCAGCGTTCCAAGCTCGAGGTCTTCAGCTCCATTTATATTAGCCAAATGATATGCTCAATTTCTCAAGTTCTCCTTGATAATATATGGGCCTTCCTAGTTTGAATCTAATGACCTATCATTGACCTTGCGAGCTCCAGATAGGATAAGACGTAGTACGAGATCACCCACGTTGAAACATCGAACTCGGGCCTTTCTGTTGTAATACCTTGCGATCCTTTGTTGATAAACAACTACTTTCAAATGTGTTGTTTCTCTTGTTTTTTCGAGTAAGTCGAGATTTGTAGTAAGTAGTTGGTTATTGATTTCTGGATTGAAAGTCGCTCTACGTTGCAAGGTCACTTTTAACTCTGCCGGGATCATGGCCTCGAATCCGTACACCATAGAAAAGAGGGTTTTGCCAGTAGTGCTATGAGCTGTGAGCTATGGTTCTGTAAGCCTATAGTACCTTTTGTAGCTCATCCACCCATGCTCATTTCTTCGCTTCCAGCTTTGTTTTCAAAGTCTGCTTTATGATTTTGTTCACATCCTCAACCTAGCTATTGGCTTATGGATGGTCTATGGCTGAGACGCTTTTGAGGGTCTTCAGGTCGTTGCAAAACTTAATGAATTGGTCGCTGCTGAACTAGGTTCCATTATCTGTCACGATCTGTTGAGGGACTCCAAACCTACAAATAATATTACTCTACACAAACTTTTATATCTTTGTAGTAGAGATCTTTGCTAACTCTTTAGTTTCTGCCCACTTAGTAAAATAATCTACTGCGACCACATCATGCTTGCATCTTCCGCGAGCTGTTGGTAGAGGCTCAATAAGGTCTATCCCTCTAATTGTAAAAGGCCACAGACTCACCATTTATTGGAGATAAGCTGATGGAGCTCGAGGAACCTTACCGAACCTCTAACATTTATCACATCTTTTGACTAAATTGATGGGGTCCTGCTTCATGATGGGTCAGTAGAATCCTTACCGAATCGCTTTTTGAGCTAAAGATAGTCCTCGAACGTGATTCCCACAATGACCATCATGTATCTGTTTTAGCACGGTCTCATAGTATTGGCTATCAATGCATCTTAAGAGTGGAGTTGAAATCTTTTCTTATACAGCATGTCATCATAGATGTAATATCGAGTTGCTTTAACTCGCAAACGACGTACCTCCAGCTTGTCACTCGATAGCTTCTCATCCTGTAAATAATTAAAGATTGAGCTCATCCATGAGTTTGGTTAGATAACAATGGCCATCATATAATCCCTCTCTTCCATGCTTGGGATTGGTAGGAACTCTACTGGGTTAGCTCCCAAAAATTTTCATCTCGGGTAGTTGCTAGGCAAGCTAGTGAGCTGCATGCAAGTTTTGAGCTCGTGGGATCTGCTTCAACTCAAACTTCTAGAAAATACCTAGCAACTCCTGAACCTTCTGGAGATACACGGTCATCTTAGATCCTTCGGTCTGATATTCTCCACAAATATGCTAGACTACGAGCTGAAAGTCGTTGAAAATTCTTAATTGCTCAGCTCGTATCTCTTTAGCCAGATGTTAACCTGCAAGCAGTGCCTCATATTTAGTGTCATTATTGATAGCATGGAAACCAAACCTTAACGCATAGAGGATCTTCTGCCTTTTGAGGCTAATTAGTAGAATTCCAACTCCAGCCTTTTACTCACTAAATGACGTATCAACATATAACTCTCAGGTCGGACCTTTAGAACATTCAGTCTTTTCTTCTGCGGGCCCCGTGAATTCTACAATGAAGTTTGCTAAAGTCTGGACCTTAATTGCCGATCTTGGCTTAAACTTAATATCGAACTGTGTCAGCTCCACTGCTTATTTGAATAGCCGATCTAAAGCATCCGACTTCTGGAGGACCTGTTTTAATGGATACTAAGTGAGGACTTCGATCTTGTGGGCTTGGAAATAAGGGTGTAGCTTTCTCGATGTGACTACTAGGCAATAGACAAGTTTCTCCATCTGTGAGCACTTGATTTCAGCATCAAACAGTCTCTTGCTTACATAATACACAGAAAGCTACGTCTTCTCCTCTTCTCGCACCAAAGCTTCGTTTAAAACATGTTGAGATACTCCTAAGTATAAGATGAGCTTCTCCCCTTCTTTTGACTTGGATAGGAGTGGAGCTCGGCCCATATAGTCTTTTAGCTGCTGGAATGCGACCTCACATTGTTCAGTCAATTCGAAGTTTTTTGCCTTTTTTAACACATTAAAGAAGGGAATGCACTTGTCTGTTGCCTTCGAAATGAATCCGTTAAGAGCTGCGACCTGGCCATTGAGGCTTTGTACATCATTGATCCGAGTAGGGGACCTCATGTTAATTAGTGTCCTAATCTTCTCAGGATTGGCTTTGATCCCTCTGTTGTTCACCATAAGGCCAAGAAATTTTTCGGAGGCTACCTCAAATGCATACTTGTGTGGGTTCAACTTTAATTGGTAGTTCCTCAAAATCTAGAACATTTCCTTCAGGTTTTGTACATGGTCAGCTATCTGCTTGGACTTCACCAGCATATCACACACGTATACCTCCATGATTTTCCCAATTTGTTTCTCAAACATCATATTGACCAGACATTGATAGATTGCCCTTACATTCTTTAGTCCAAAGGGCATTACTTTGCAATAGTATAAGCCACAATCTATGATGAACGAGCTATGTTTTTCGTCGTCTGGGCTCATAGGGATCTCGTTATAGCCTGAGTAGGCATCCATGAAGCTCAAGAGTTGGTGACCAACTGTTGCATCCACAAGCTAGTCAATTCTAGGTAGGGGAAAACTGTTTTTTTGGCACGCCTTATTTAGGTCTATGAAGTCGATATAGATTCTCCACTTTCCAATCTTCTTCTTTATAAGCATAGGGTTAACGAACCAAGTTGGGTAGTAAGCCTCGCGGATGAATTTATTAGCCAACAACTTATCTACCTCCTTATTCAAAGCTAGCTGCATAGCGTTCTCCTATCATTGGTCTCCTCTTTTAACGAACTGGTTTGTGGTGGGGTCAATGTTTAACTTGTGCAACATGACCTTGGGATCTATTCTCACTATATCTTCGTGGTTCCAAGCCAAAACATCCAAGTTCGCTTTAAGGAAATCAGTAAACTAGGATCTCGCCTCTGAAGTTAAGCCTCCTCCTAGCTTGAGGCATCTTTTTGTATTTACCTCACTGACTTGGACATCTTCAAGCTCTTCAATAGGCCTAGTTACCTTGTCCATATCCATCTCGCATGGGTCGAGGTCACAACTTACTCCTTTCTCGCTCATAGCTCATAGCTTGCCCCCTAAAACCACGTTTACTTTCTTTTCTCTAACCCCCATCTTGACAGCATCTTCATAGCAGCATCTAGCCAAGTGCTGCTCACCTTGTACACAACCTATCCCATTGAGGGTTGAAAATTTGACTGTGAGGGTCCTGATGGAAGTGACTACATCCAGGTTATTCATCGTAGGTCTCCTCAAGACCATGTTGCATGTTGAAGGGCAATCAATTATAAGAAAATCTACCAGTACATTAGCTTGACGACTTGAATCCCCAAGTGTAAACGGTAGTCTGATCTAGTCCACTGGAGTGATGGCATTTCCAGTAAAGCCATAAAGAGGTTTTAAGGAAGGCTTTAGCTGTTCTGCCCCTCAATCCCATCTGGTCGAAGTAACCCTTGTACATGACATTGACCGAGGTCCCTATATCAATCGTGATCCGTCGCACCTTCGCATTACTGATCTTTGCTCAAATGACAAGTGCATCATTGTGGGGCTAGCATACATCCTTGACATATTTCCTGGTGAAACAATGTCATCCGAGGTTGTCCTTACTTTCTTCGTAGGCCCTTCTAGTCCACTGTAACCTGTGAGCAAGACATGATTTGCTTCTTGTACTTATCGTTCGTACAACTTGTTAGATGTACCTGGGATATGAGGGCCACCGTGTCAAGTGAAGATGGTTCTTACTGCAGGTTCATGTTCTTGCTCAGAAGTTCATTGAGGTTGTTGCTGCGCTAGTTATGGTCGTTATTGAGGTCATTGTCGTTAAGGTCGCAAGTTCGTTGTCTCACCACATAGTCTCTCAGGTGACGTCTCTTGATTAAATCTTTAATGACGTCTTTTAATGTCCAGCATTCGGAAGTGTTGTGTCCAACCTTATTGTGATAAGCAAAACCTTGTTCTTGTCTTTACGGTTAGCAGAGGTCCTCATAGGATGAGGCTTCCCGAAGTCCTTCATATTTCTTTCTATTGCAAAGATCTTGTCTTGTGTATCTGATAAAACATTGTAATTATCATAGCGACCCTGATGCTATGGTCACTCATTTCTTAGTTCATTCCTGGCCTTCTTAGCAACCTGATGATTTAAGCCATTGTTCCGACCTTCACTTCCATTCCTACCATGACTTATCTTCTTTAGTTAGTTGGAACTGCCCATTTCATCCTTCTGGGTAAACTTCTTGTTGTGTGCATTTTCTAGACTTACCAAATGGGCTGGTAAAAGCCTGATAAAAGCCCAATAAGTCAACCCAATGCAAAGGCCCAACAGATAAGACTTAGTTATTAACCCCAAGCCCCATGAGCTTCGCAGCTCACACCAGTGAGCTCATCTCACAGTCAGGCTGCAGGTCGTCGTGAAGCTCGCCTTATGCATAGCTTGCTACTCAGCGAGGTCCAACTCAAGGTCACTCAAGGCAGTAAACAGCTCGCTTATTGACCAGTCAATGCAAAATCTTCTAGAATAGGCAGTTACCCAATCTGATCGTGATTCTCTTACTTAAAACGGAAATTAATTCAAATTTAAACTTAGTCTACATGATCTCGAGATATTCGGGGTAGTTTCCTGATTTTGTTCCAATAAATTAGGAAATGTATTTATTATGAAATTTTTTACCTATTTTATTTCGTCCATAATGGTAACGACCCTTTCTCTATAAATAGAGGTTAAAATCATTGTAAAAGACACGATGCAAATAATAATATACTGTCACTCTGCCGAATTAAAGAGAGACAGTCGTGGAGGTAGGCGCACTCGCTGAACCATATAAAAATTGAGTGTTGTTTCTATCCTTAACCATCTTTTTTTAGTTTTGTTCTTGGTTTTTGTGCTGTTTAACATTGATTGCAGGTATTAGACATTTAATTCTCGTCGACCAAAAAATCACGTCGACATTTTGGTGCTGGAAGGAGCGCCCAGACTTCAATCTGTCCTGTTTCAATCTCTCAATTTTCAACAATGCCAAGGACTAGACAAACCAAGTACGTGGGCTCACAGGCTGATCAAGCAGAGTGCCAGATCAGTCAGCATCAGCGTAATGTGCAACAGATGGACGATGCACCCATGCATGCAGCAGGCCCATCATATGGTCAAACAGTAGGTGCTATAGCAGGCATGCCACTCTTGCCCCCTCACCAGTCTGTTTCGGAGGCTACAGTTGATGGGCAATAGATGTGGTACCAAAGGCAGGAAGCCTTAGAGCTCACAGTTCGGCAACTTGCACACGCTGCCAATTTGCTGGTACAAGCTCAGGCGTATAACACGCCCAGGGTTGAGGTTGAGGCTCCAAGGTAGGTACTTCCACAGCATAAATTGCAAGGGTCAGAGAGGTCAATTAGAGAGGTGCAGCGACCTGCAGACTCAGCTCGTTCCTCCAATGCACGTTCTAGAGCTGGAGGTCGTCCTGTTCATGAAGAAGTAGCATGCCCTACAAACCTAGTGATAAGGGTAAGTCAGAATGGAAGCATGCGGGTAGAAGCTGGTCATGATAGAGCCCGAGCTACATCTCGTTATGTGGACGAAGTGGATAAGCGATATGCAAGATCGCATCGGGATGGCGACTCGGTCAGAGAGAGTCATAGGTATGAACCAGATCACCATTCTTCAGGTCACGATCGCATGAGAAGATATGAGCCCCGAGACCCGCAAGTTGAGGAGCTTCTTCAGAGGGTCCAACAACTTGAGGAGCGACCTGATGCCCAAGGCCAGTGTGAGCACTACGGAGAGAGGACTTCCTTTATCAGGGAGATTGAGATGCAACCTCTCCCTCCAAGGTTCAAGATGCCAAAAATTTAGCAATACAATGGGGAAAATGACCCTTATGACCATCTCAATGCCTTTAATATTCAGATGGACCTACAGACAGACAACCCGATAGTAAAGTGTCGCGTATTTCCAGCTGCTTTAAGGGATATTCTGTGGGGTTGGTTCAAGAACCTCCTAGCTCGCAGCGTAGGAAGTTAGGAAGAGTGTCAGCAAAAGTTCGTTGGTCAGTACAGGGCATTGAAGAGGCAGCTCGCACCATCCTACTACTTGGCTACCATTTTTCAGCGTCAGGGTAAGTAGTTAAAAGATTATATCACCATGTTTAGACACGAGGTCGCGAATATTGAGAATCCATCAAACGATAGTATATTGATAGCGATCTCAGTTGGGTTGCGCAAAGATGGAAAATTATATGAGAGCATTTACAAGTCCCTAATGAAGGATCTGGGAGAGTTCTACGAGTGAATTGCAAAGGAGATTAGGTGGGAAGAAACTTTCGGCCCGAAGAAGTCCAACCAGAAGAATGAAGCGGGCAGTTCCAGCCAGACGAAAAAAAAAAACAATGGCAGGAACGAAATAGTAGGTAGAAACAGTGGCTCAAGCAATCAGATCGCTAAAAAGGCTAGGTGATAGCCCAGGGATGAGCGACCTCGGTGTCAAGATCGTTTTGAGAGTTACAGCATCCTGTCAGACTCACAAGACAAGATCTTTGCAGTGGAGAGAAACAGGGAAGACTTTGGGAAGCCTTACCCCTTGAGAGCCCCTGTTCAGCATAGAGACAAGAGTAAGTTTTGTGTCATTATAATGACGTCGGGCACAACACTTCAGATTGTTGGGTGTTGAATGATGCCATTGAAAAGTTAATTAGGATAGGTCGCCTAAGGGATTATGTAGAGAGACCTGTAGACTCGCGACCTCCATAGCAACGACCTCAACAACAGCCAACACAGCAGCAATCTCAGCGAGCTCCTGAGCTAAAACATGAGTCTGGGGTAAGGACTATTTTTACAATTCATAGTGGCTCCCATATCGCAGGTGCTTCAAACAGGTCGCATGAGAGATACATCCGAGAGGCAAATCATACATTTCAGGTCAATGGGTCGGAGGGACTTGCAAAAAAGGCGAGGACGATCTCAGACGAAATCGTGTTCACGGATGAAGATGCTAGAGAAGTGATCTGGCCTCACAATGATGCACTGTTATACGAGCTAAGATCAGTAACATGGAAGTGTGACGTATCATGATTGACATTGAGAGCTTGGTGAATGTAATATACAGGAGCTGTTTTGAGCAGATGGGGCTAGAAGCAGAGCAACTGAAACCATCCCCAGAGCCTCTTTATGGTTTCACTGGAGATGTTGTACCAGAGAGTCAGATTAAGCTGCCGCTAACGCTCGGGGAGGCAGGTCGCCAAGCAACTGTGTTGGCGATTTTTTTATTATTGACTGCCCATCGGCATATAATATGGTCTTAGGAAGACCTTCATTGAATGATCTGGATGTTGTTACTTCTACCAGGACCCTTATAGTCAAGTTTTCAATTCCCAATAGAGTCGCATATGTTCGGAGAGAACAACACTTAGCCAAGTGCTGCTATGAGGTTGCTGTGAAGATAGGTGTAAGAAGGAAGAAAGTGAATGTGGTTTCAGGGGGTGAGCCACGAGTTATAATTGAAAAGGGGGTTAGCCATGATCTCGACCCCCGAGAAGTAGATGTAGAGTGAGCTACTGGACTAGTTGAGGAACTGGAAGACGTTCAGGTCAGCGAGGTGGATCCTGAAAGATGTTTGAAGCTGGGAAGAGGTTTGGCTCCAGAACTAAGAGCCCAACTGGCTGACTTCCTAAAGGCGAACTTAAATGTGTTTGCATAGAATCACAAAGACATAGTGGGGATAGATCCAAATGTGATGTCACACAAGTTGAATATTGATCCTCATCATAAGTTAGTTCGCCAGAAGAGAATGGCAATGACAGAGGAACGTTACTTGACATTGAAGGAAGAGGTAGATAAGCTACTGGCTAACAAGTTTATCCGAGAAGCTTACTACTCGACCTGGGTCGTCAATCCCGTGTTAGTGAAGAAGAAGAACGGGAAGTAGAGAACTTGCATCCACTTCACTAATTTGAATAAGGCGTGCCCCAAAAACAGCATCCCCTTACCAAGGATAAATCAACTCGTAGATGCTACAACTGGCCACGAACTCCTGAGCTTCATGGACGCATACTCGGGTTATAATCAGATCCCAATGAATCCCGAAGACGAAGAGCACACCTCGTTTTTGATAGATCGCGGCCTATACTACTACAAGTTGATGCCTTTCGGGTTGAAGAATGTAGGAGCGACCTATCAACACTTGGTAAACATGATGTTTGAAGAGCAAATTGGTAAGACCATGGAGGTCTATGTTGATGATATGTTAGTAAAGTCCGAGCAGATTGGTAAGACAGATAGGTAATCATGTGCGCGACATGGGGAAAATATTTCAGATTTTGAGGAGCTACCAGATGAAGCTGAATCCACACAAGTACGCGTTCGAGGTAGCTTCTGGGAAGTTTCTAGGCTTCATGGTGAACAGTAGAGGTATTGAAACCAATCCAGAGAAGATCAAAGCACTGATCAACATGAGGTCGTCTACCAGGGTAAAGGATGTGCAAAGCCTTAATGGCCAGGTCACAGCACTCAACAGGTTCATCTCGAAAGTTACAGATAAGTGTATTCCATTTTTTGACATTTTGAAGAAAGCAAAAAGCTTCAAATGGACTGAGCAATACGAGGTGGCTTTCCAACAACTGAAGGAATATATGGGCCGAGCCCCACTCCTCTCCAAGCCTAGAGAAAGAGAAAAGCTCATTTTATATTTAAGGGTGTCTCAGCAGGCTTTAAGTGCTGCTTTGGTGAGAGAAGAGGAGAAGATGCAGCTTCTAATGTATTATGTAAGTAAAAGATTGCAGGATGCTGAAACCAAGTATTCACAGATAGAGAAGCTCGCTTACTGCCTGATGGTCGCATCGAGGAAGCTACGACCTTATTTTTAAGCTCATACGATCGAAGTCTTCACCCAGTATCCGCTGAAGCAAGTTCTACAAAAAGCAGACACCTCAGGTCGCTTATTAAAGTGGGCAGTGAAGCTCGCACAGTTGGATATTCAGTTCAAGCCAAGGACGACTATCAAGGCCTAAGCTCTAGCAGACTTCATTGCAGAATTTACATGGCCTACAGATGATGAAGCTGAATCTTCTAAGGGACCGACCTAGGAGCTTTATGTTGATGGGTCATCTAGCGAGTAGAAAGCTAGAGCTGGAATTCTATTGTTTAGTCTTGAACGCCGTAAGATCCTTTGTGCATTAAGATTTGGTTTCCAGGCTACAAATAATGAAGTTGAATATGAAGCACTGCTTACAGGTCTATGTTTGGCTAAGGAGATGCGAGTTGAGTGATTGAGGATCTTCAGTGACTCGCAGCTCATGGTTTGTTACATTCTGGGGGAGTATCAGGCTAGAGGATAGAAAATGGCTATGTACCTCTAGAAAGTTCATGAAATACTAAGTACTTTTCAGAAATACGAGGTGAAGCAGATCCTGTGAGCTCAGAAGTCGCATGCAGATGCACTAGCTCGCCTGACGACTACTCGAGATGCAGACTTCGTGGGGGCAATCCCAGTGGAGTTCCTACCAGCTCCAAGTGCGAAAGAGAAGAATTGAGTGATGGCAATAACTACGCAACCTGATTCCTGGATGGGTCCAATTTTGAATTATCTACAGGATGGGAAGCTGCCAAATGATAAGTTGGAAGCACGACACTTACTAACTAGAGCAGTCAGATATTGCATCTACGATAATGTGTTATACAAAAAGTGGTTTTCAGCTCCACTTTTGAGATGCATTGACGGTCAAGACTGTGAAACCGTGATGAAAGAAATTCATAAGGGTCATTGTGGTAATCACGCTGGGGGGTTGTCTCTAGCTCACAAGGCACTTCGATAGGGTTTCTACTGGCCCACGATGAAGTATAATACTATTAACCTGGTAAAGAAGTGTGATAAGTGTCAAAGGTTCGCCCAGGTTCCACGAGTTCCACCAGTCTATCTCTAACAAATGATAAGCCTGTGACCCTTTGTAATTTGGGGAATTGACCTGATCGGACCTCTACCAACAGCTCGTGAAAAATGCAAGCACGCTGTGGTAATAGTTGATTACTTCACCAAGTGAGCAGAGGCTAAGAAACTAGCAGAAATTTCCACGACGAAGATTGAAAAGTTTGTGTGGAATAATATTATTTACAAGTTTGGGGTTCCTCAACAGATTATGACAGATAACGGAACCCAGTTCAATAGCGACCAGTTTTTCAGGTTCTGTAACGACCTGAAGATTGTAAAAAGCTTCTCAATAGTGGATCATCTACAAGCCAATGACCAAGTTGAAGTTGTGAATAAGATCATAAAGTAGACCTTGAAGATGAAACTGGAAGCGAAGAAGGGAGCGTGGGTAGACGAGCTTCAGAAGGTGTTGTAGGCTTACAGAACTACAGCTCACAGCACCACAGGCGAGACCCCATTTTCAATAGTGTACGGATCTGAGGCTATGATCCCTGCAGAGCTAGAAGTGACCTCGCAGCGTAGAACGACCTTCAGTCCAAAAGACAATGACCAACTGTTTACCACAAACCTTGATTTACTCGAAGAAACAAAGAAAGCAGCACGGTTGAGAGTGGCAGTTTATCAGTAGAGGATTGCGAGGTACTACAACAGAAAAGCTCGAATTCGAAGTTTCAACGTGGGTGACCTGGTGCTATGACTTATTCTACCTGGAGCTCGCAAAGTCAGTGATGGGTCTTTAGGCCCAAATTGGGAAGGACCCTATATCATCAAAGCCAACTTGGAAAATGGAGTTTATCGTTTAACCAACATGAATGGAGCTGAGATCCCTCGAGCTTAGACTGCCGAGCATCTTCGACCTTATTATCGGTAAATTCTTTGTTACATGTAATTTAATCTTATTATGATTAATGAAAGCTCTGATTTCCACACATTATGTGTTATTCTTAATGATTCATGAGTTCAAATTTCATAAGTTATCAAGCTAGCGAGCTCTACCTAAATTAGCTCGTTGCCACGCTAAATTAAAAAGAGCCTAAAAAACAGGTGAGGTTCAACATAGGATTTATAACTTTTAATTATTAAATGGTAACAACTCTAATTTCCTCTAGTAATTTTCTATAGAAAAAAGTTACATTAATTTGTTGGGATAGAGTTTAATTAGTGTGATAAATAAAGTTTATGTGTAACGTGCATAATGCTAAATCAATCTGGTCTTATATCATTAATCTATCTTTATGTCATAAAAGTTTCGTTAGATGTTATTTTTAATAAATTTGTACAATGGGAAAGTTTATTTTTGTTGACACAACATGTGGAAAGTTATATGCACAATATAGTTCAAAATTAAAAAAAAAAAAAAAAAAAAAAAAAAAAAAAAAAAAAAACCAAGTTCTAGCTACGCAAAAAAGAAAATCTGAAGTTTATTGTGCACTTCACGCTTTTGTAGTTCATTATATGTTAAGAATTTTTTTTTTTTTTTTTTTTTTTTTTTTAAGGAAATGAAATAGCAGCCGCTGTTGCTAACACATCAAATAATATCATAATCGCAGGGTTTGACAGAAAACATCTACACAAAGTTCCATAAATAAATTCACTAAAAAAAAAAAAAAACATTCATTCACACAAAACCCAGTAACCCAAATAACATTATCAATAAACGCCTGTTTCGGGAAAAAAAAAAAAAAATCATCAACAAACAAAAGCATAAATCATTTATTCTGCCTATTTTCCTTTCCCCTTTTCGACTTTTCTAACTTGAGTTGGCCTTCAGAAACTTTCTATTTCGGAATCACATTCCTCATCCTCCACCTTGAATTCAAGCATTTCAATTGAGTTCTTCAGAAGTGGCTATTCTCCTTCACCAAGTCCCTCTGTGCCACTGCTAGTCTCACCATCTTGCGCAGGTGCTGGATGACGGAGACGCCGCTATACTCCTCAACTGCTACTTTCAATGCAGTAACATCAAAGTTAGGATCCTTTTGTCCCACAATATCAGCAATGGCCAGCATTCCTCTACCACAAATGTCGCGCTGCACATCGTAGAGGTACTCGTCTAAGAGCAGATACCTGTGAACACACTGACAAGGCAATTCCTTTCGTAGGCGAGCAATCATCTCATATACCTCTGTAATTTAAACCTTGTACTGTCCCCTCTCCTTCTTCTAGGTGAATTGGAGGAGGAGGATCTCTTTTTCACAGGCCATATTCTGGTCTTCTACTGTTGACTTCGTCTTCAGGAGCTTGAAGATGAATTGCTTCTTTGACTACACTTCTAAAATCAGAGATGTAGCTAAGTCATTAGCCTTCAATAGCTCTGTCTCTAGCCCTTCTATTGTCTTCAATACTTCTCTAACTTCCATGTCTATTACGCCTCTAACAGCCTGAAATCAATGGTCAGCCAACACGTTGTATAAAGAAAAGAGAGAAATATTAACGACATTTAATCAAATCATTACCTGCTTCTAAGCGCGCATTATGTTCTTCAACTTTGTAATTAGGCCTCTTAAAGGCTGGCTAGAAGGTCCAGCCATTGCCGAAGGAGTAGAGCCAAGTGGAATTGGTTCAGTCGCAGCTGGAATATCTTTGCCTTCTAGCACATGAATTAGTGGGCGAGGATTTTGAAGCGGTGGTAATGCTGCCTAAGATGATGGAATTGTTGGTGGAGTAGCTTTGGATGATGGAAGGGTGATTTCCTCCCAATTGATAGTTAGAGCATTGTAGCCCTAAACTCGATTCCTCTTTCTTGCCCCAACTGCCTTAGACATCTAAGGCGATCACTGAAGTAAAACCACCAATCGCAATGTTATCCGATGTGGAGGTTTGTTTTGAATGACTGGTGTGTAACTTCTTTTTTGGTAGGGGATGGTTTCCCCTGTCATCTTCGTCATAGTCTGGGCTATCCATGATGTTTGCCTGAGGGAGACGCGATGAACGACCTCATTGGAATGCTAGAAACGTTTATGTCGATATGGGTGGTACCTTCATCCCCCTCCAGTCATGGTTCACGGGTGTTAGATGCAGAGGGACTTGATTGATATGAAGAGGAAGACATTCTCAGATTGAAATGAAGAGGAATCGACAAGGTGTATGCAAACACAGAAGTAAGAAAGCAATAAATCTAGTACTGGTCACAAAATCAAAGATAGTAGACGTATAAAATAATAAAATATGAAATGATCTTAATGAAACCCAAGACAAGTCAACGGTTAGGACTTGTTATGTGTACTTCGATCACTATGCAACCATCCTTTCTGCTGCAGTCAACATTGCATGCAACTTCTTGGAGACATCATAAGGAAAAAATCAAAGACAGAAGTCGTTGTTCCAGGGTGGATTTAATGTTTGCATTTATTTCGGATTTATTTGCATTTTGCCTTTTGACGATCAGTACATGAGCATCATTATTTTTCTGAGGATTTCAGAAGGCAAAAAAAAAAATCCCTTGAATGAGGAATCGATTTTGGCGGCCCGGGGGGTTGGGTGCGGGCCGGCGTTGAGGTGAACTTTAATCAACCTTAAAAGCTGAAACAACAAAATTGTAGTATCTAGTCATTGAACATGAGTTGATATAGTAATTATTAATTCCATAATTGAAGTAACAGATTCGTTAGTTTTGAGGGTAAACAGGTACTCGGGGCTAAACAAATAAAAAACCAATTATACAGTCCACATTAGTAAAGGTTAATAAGCCTAGCAATGACTCTCTCCCAATTTAGTGGTGGACCAAAACATTTATTTTAGTGGGCACTTTAGACCAAAGTAAAATTAAAAAATATATATAAATATAGTAAAGATCATACCAAATTCATTCCCAAATTGTGATAATTCGTTTGCGTTATTTTATTTGTAAAATTTATCATGTAAAACAGTTTATGTTAAAAAAAAAATCACAATGTAGTTGATAGCTTCTCTTTTCATGGTTATTGACACAATGCATTTTAAACGGACAAAAAAAAAGAGGACAATAATATGTGTTAGGTCAAATCATACACGGTGCATTCATTGAAAAGGACAAAAATAGAAAAATCTACGTGTTACAGCGATTTTTGAAAAAAAAAAAAAAAACTATGTGTTATGGTGGTTTTGGGTAAAAAAGAAAAAAACATTTAACTATATTATGATAGAGGGTTGAACTATGGTGATCTGAAGAGCGAAAGGGCCAAAACTCATGCCCCCAACACCATTTTATAGTCAATGTCTAATATGCTTTGAACACTATATATAAAATATAACAGTATCATTACCGGAAAGAAATGAGAAAAATTTATGTTGTGGACTAGGATTTTTTACATATCCACATTGATCATGGTCAACTGTTTCGAAATAATATTTCCAATATATATTTGATGGGACATGTGTACATTAAATGCATGAGTAAGTCTTGTGTCTTGTTGATTAGTGTGTTATGATGATTGCTAGGAGTTTAATATGATAATTACTATAGTGGAAGGGACGTGTATGCGGTGATCGAAGTACACTCACCAAGTCCTAACCACTGATTTCGTTTGGGTTCAACGGATAAGATCATATAATTTTTTTATTTTTTTTTTTGTCTTAAAACACATATGATTGAAATATATTTCACATCTACTATTAAACTTGTTGATATGTGAATCCGATCGACTCAAGTTCTTGACTCAATACTGCAAACAAAGCAAAATAGAAGCAAAAAATAAGAGAAAAAGAAGAGGAAGAACAGCGAGTGCACGGTGATTTTTACGTGGTTCGGCCCAAAAAGATGTCTATATCCACAATTGTGTTCTCTAGTTGTTTTGGTAGAATCACAGTATCTTATTGCTTGATGTTATTTATATGTCGTTACAATGAATTTTCGACTTCTATTTATAGTGTGGGGTGTCACAATTTAAGTACAAATAAAATAGGAAAGAATTTCACATTAATTACATTTTCAAAATCGATTTCTACGATATTAGGAATAGATTCCACCAACATAGGAGTTTAATTTTATTTCTAATTCTGGTAGTTGACATCAATTTAGGTCGTTGCCTTTTTAAAAAATTCTCTTAATGAACACTACGAGCTACAAGTTAGAGCTTGCTTGGATGACCTCGAGCTGAGTATAAAGCAACTTTAATTATAGTTGACTAGTGTTATGGGTATTTTTTGAATTCAATACATGGGCTAGTAAAAGTTTGATAGAAGCCTAACAAATCGACCAAATGAAGTGGCCTAGCAGACAAGGCCCGGTTCATCAAATCCAGCCCAAGCGAGCTCTTCAGCTCAAACGAACAAGCTCGCATCACTGCTGATACTCACAGGTCGTTGTTAGTATTACTTAGCTTGCACTATGTATAGCTCGTTACTCAGCGCGAGGTCGCTCGAGATCGTTCAATGCAGTCTATAGCTCGTACAATGAGCAGCTTAATAAGGAAATTTTCTAAAAAAGCAATAACTTAAATTAATCATGATTCTTCTACCATAATTAGAAATAAATTCAAATTTAAACGTTGATAAATGTAATCCCTGATTTAACGGAACAGATTCTTGATTCGGTGCTAACCGATTTGGAAGTATAGTTAATACATGATTCTTTCCTATTTTATTTCAACTCAAATTATAAATGTTTCTCCCTATAAATAGAGGCTGAAACTCACTGTAACAAAGAGATACACAGAAGCAATAATATATTATTTCTCTGCAAAAATTATCAGAGGAATAGCTGTGGACGTAGACACACTTGCTGAACCACGTAAAACTTTTTTTGTGCGTTGTTCTTCCTCTCTGCCTTCTACTTTTATTTTGTTTTCTTGCTTTGTTTTACATTGATTACAGGTATTGGGCTTTGAACTGTAGTCGACCAGAAATCAACATCAATATTTTAGCACTAGAATGAGGGCCCAGACTGCAATTTGCAATTCTCTTTAGTTTTTGAAAGACATGGCAAGAGTGAGAACAACCAGACGTGTGGACTCAGAGGCTGACCACCCAGAAAGTCAAACAAGTCAGCAGCAGCATAATATGCAACTAATGGAAGATGCACCCATGCTCGCAACAGGCACGTCTCAGGTAGTTGGTGCTGCTGCAGCATGCCTCCCCTGCCTCCTCACCTGTCAATACCAATCGCCCCAACAGCCGAAGGGCTACAAACGTGGCATCAAAGGCAAAAGGCATTAGAGGATACGGTCCGACAACTTGCGGATGCAGTAAGGGCATTGGTACAGGCCCAAGCACAGAACGTGCCCAGGATTGAGATTGCTACTCCGAAGCAAGCTTATTTGTAGCATAAATGAGTGTCGGCGCCAGAAAGGTCATTGAGAAAGGCGCCGCAACCTACCGGTTTAACTCACTCTTCTAATTCACGCTCTAGAGTTGGAGATCTCGCGAAGAAAGAGAAGTTGTGCGTCCTGCAAGCTTGGTAATAAGGGTGAGTCAGGATGGAAGCCGCCGTGTGGAAGCTGGCCACGATCGAGTCCGAGCTGCATCTCTATATAAAGAGGACAAGGTAGATAATCAGTGATATGTAAGGTCGCATCGAGTTGGCGGTTCATTCAAAGAAAGCTAGAGATTAAGGGTGGCAATATAGGTTACGACACGATGGGTCGACACGAATTCACGAAAAATAAATGGGTATAGGTTGGAGTTAAACGAATTCGTGTCATAATCTTGTCAACCCGTCTAACTCGTTTATTAAACGAATCGAATCGAGTTTTGTTATGCCCATTTTCTGGTCCGGCCCAACTAGCAACAGTACACGCCCATTTAATTTGAACAGAAGCAAGGGCCCAGAAAGCCCAAAGACAGATGCAACAATTGCAAGCCCAGCTCGCGAGGCCATCCAGGTCGCGAGCTAGCAACAGTTCTTCAGCATGTCACCTGCCAATGCTTTCAGCCCGAGGAGCCCGCGAGGTCGCACCAACCGCGAGCTCGCGAGGTCGCGATGACCTCCAGATCGCCTCACCTCCTCTCCAGCATACATCTGGCTGACCAGAAAGTCCACCTATAAGAAACCGTGTGCAGCAAGTTGTCAGAACTGCCAACCCCCATGATTTCCAGCCAGAAACTGTTTACACAATTACCCAGAAGCATTTAATGAAGTGAAGACCTCTTCAGGCGTAATTAATGCAGACTTGTGTAGAGAGGAAACCATCATTACCTTTACAATTAATGCAGCATGGCAATGTTAGGATTAGTTGAAACTAGCCATTGTCTATAACGTGTAAACTTTTCCTTTGTATTATTTTATTGTGAGCTCCCTTCCTCTATAAAGAGGAGAGACATTTTCACTGTACAACAAGCTTAAGACTAGATAACCATCACTCTGCCGGAATTACTCCAGAGTGACCGTGGACGTAGGTGCAGTCACCGAACCACGTGAAAACCCCTGTGTTTTCTCTCTTTCTTTCTCTCATTTCCTTTAATTATTTGTTCATCAGTTTATTAACTCCGACCAACTACCAGGAACGACATTCCTCCACCTGAATTAATTATCACCAACCTAGCATTCCATTAATACCATTTACTACCCTTCGACCAGTACCAATCAATCCTTAATTACCAAGTCCGCCGTCTGGGCCCCAGAATCTCTGGTTGACCGTTTCCGGACGTCAACATCTTTTGGCGCTAGAAGGAGGGCCCAACAGCGACCTGGTAATCTCCAGTTAGTTATTACCTCATTTTCATCTGTACTTGTTTGCTATGGCTAGGATCAAAGCAACGAGGAGTGTTGGAGTAGCAGAGGAGCGACGTGAGATTCAAGAAGAACAGAGCGTTTCACCTTCTGGAAACGAGGTCGCTCCAGAATGGCAGCAACGCCAGCGAGCTCTGGAGGATGCAGTGAGGGAGTTGACAACAACAGTGAGGGCGTTGGTGGAAGTCCAAGCCCACGCGGCGCCGAGGCAGGCAAATGCAGCACCCCCAGGCAGAGCTCGCCGCCGACCTTCAGAAGAGATACCAACTCCAGAAGGGGTAGCCGCAAGGGAAAGGTCGCTTACCGAAGGATCAGCCCGCTCTTCGAACTTGCACCCAAGGAGAATCAGAGAGCGGAACCAAGAGCGGGGATCCCACCTCGCCAGAACGAGATGAGGGCGAGGGCAAGTATCGAGGGCGCCAGGCGCGAAGAGGATGGCCGTGGGCCCGAGCGAGTACGTGCACATCGCGCAGGTTACGAGCCCGAGCCAAGAAGGGCTGCCAGACAGGCAGAAGCGCTCGGTGAAGAAGGCAGGTCGCAGAACCGCTACTTTGGGGAGCAGGAGAGTACCAGTAGATGGAACCCCAGTCAGCGGTCATTGACCCAGGACCCAGTAGTCGAAGAGTTGTTGCAGAGGGTTCAGCAGTTGGAAGCCCGACCTGGAGGCCAGACTGGGGGAGAGCGAGACAACCGCCGAGCACCATTCACTCGGGAGATCGAGACAGTGCCTTTACCAGCAAAGTTCAAGCTCCCCAGTATCCCTCAATATGACGGCAGGACGGACCCCTATGACCATTTGGATGCTTTCAATGTGCAGATGGATCTTCAGACAGATGACCCGCTGGTCAAATGCCGGGTATTCCCAGCTACTCTAGGGGACGCCCCGCGAGCTTGGTTCAACCGCCTTCCAGCCCGCAGCATCGGAAGCTGGAGAGAATGTCAGAAGAGGTTTCTGGACCAGTATAAGGCATTAAGGAAACAGCTCGCGCCAGCCTGCCACCTCGCAACCATTTTCCAGAGACAAAATGAATCCCTTAAAGACTATATTACACGATTCAGAGAGGAGGTGAGTAATGTGGAAACACCCTCTGACGAGAGTATTTTAACAGCTATCTCTGCAGGGCTCAGGAAAGATGGGAAGCTGTATGAAAGCATATACAAGTCCCTGTGAAGGATCTGGGGGAGTTCTACGAAAGGGCAGCTAAAGAAGTCAGATGGGAAGAAGCCTTTGGGGCTAAGAAACCCAGTGGTCAGCGGGGTGAAGCAAGTGGTTCCCATCGTGAGAAAAGGAAGAATCCTGGTGGTGATAGGCCAGGGGAGCCGAGGAACCAGTCGGCCAATGTAGTGGCGAAGCGAGCTAGGCCAGGGCCAAGGATGGAGAGGCCCAGGCGCCAGAACAGATATGACAGCTATAGTCTGTTATCGGACAGGCAGGACAGGATCTTCACCGCAGAAAGAAACAGGGAGAACTTTGGGAAGCCACCTCCGACCGGACCCCCTAACCGACATCGGGACCCGAAGAAATACTGTGCCTACCATAACGAGAACGGGCACAATACATCAGACTGTTGGCGGTTGAAGGATGCCATCGAGGAACTCATAAGACGAGGCCGCCTAGGAGAATATGTAATACAGCCCGCTGGAAGGCGACCTCAGAACCAACGACCTCAGGGGCAAGATCAGCAGCTCGAGCAGCAGCAATCTCAGCGAGCTCAAGAACCAGAACGCGAGCCTGCTGTAAGAACGATCTTTACCATTTACGGTGGACCTCATGTGGCAGGTACATCTAACAGGTCGCACCAGAGGTATGTCCGGGAAGCCAACCATACCCTACTGGCAGAATATGGAGGAGTCGAGGGACCCACCAAAAGGGCAAAGGCGTCCTCAGATAGCATTGTGTTCACGGAGGAGGACGAAAGGGGAGTACGCTGGCCCCATAACGATGCCATTGTAATCAGAGCTCAGATCAGTAATGTCGAGGTGCGGAGGATAATGATAGACACTGGCAGCTCAGTCAACGTCATGTATAAGGACTGCTATGACCAGTTGGGTTTAGGAGCTGAGCAGTTGATACCCTCGCCCGAGCCTCTCTATGGGTTCACGGGAGATGCAGTGGTACCAATCGGCCAGATCAAGTTGCCCCTCACCCTCGGGGAGCCAGGACGACAAGCTACAGTTCTTGCAGACTTCCTTATTATCAGTAGCCCTTCAGCATACAACGTGGTATTGGGGCGACCTTCGATGAACGAACTGGATATGGTCACCTCCACCAGAACGCTGACAGTCAAGTTCCCGACTCCCAATGGAGTAGGCTGTGTCAAAGGCGAGCAGCAGCTAGCCAGGAGATGTTATGAAGATGCAGTAAAGATGGGAGTTCGGGGAAAGAAAGTAAATGTGGTCTCGGGTGGCCAACCGCGAGCTGCCTCTGAAAGCGGGGTAAGTGACGACCTCGACCCTCGCGAGGTGGATGCAGACAGGGCCACAGGACCCGTCGAGGAGTTAGAGGAGGTGCGAGTCAGTGAGGCGGACTCAGAAAGATATGTGAAGATAGGAAAAGATCTGCTGCCAGAAGTGAAGTCCGAGCTCGTAGAATTCCTGAAGCGAAACCTTGATGTCTTTGCCTGGAACCATGAAGATATGGTGGGGATAGATCCTGGTGTTATGTGTCACCGACTGAATATAGATCCCCAGCACAAGCCAGTCCGGCAGAAGAGGAGGCCAATGACACCAGAACGCTATGCAGCTTTGAAGGAGGAGGTTGAGAAGTTGCTAGCTAACGGGTTCGTCAGGGAAGCTCGTTATCCAGTTTGGGTCGCCAATCCAGTTCTCGTCAAGAAGAAGAACGGGAAGTGGAGAACTTGTATTGACTTCACCGACCTGAACAAGGCCTGCCCGAAGGACAGCTTCCCATTACCCAGGATTGACCAGCTGGTAGATGCGACGTCGGGGCATCAACTCCTAAGTTTCATGGACGCCTACTCAGGATACAACCAAATTCCTATGAGCCCGCAAGACGAGGAACACACCTCTTTTGTCACCGATAGGGGCTTGTACTGTTACAGGGTGATGCCATTCGGACTGAAGAATGCAGGAGCAACCTACCAGCGTCTAGTCAACGCCATGTTTCAGGACCTGATTGGGAAAACTATGGAGGTGTACGTAGATGATATGCTGGTGAAGTCCCAGAAAGCAGCAGATCATGTCCGCGATCTGGATGAGACGTTCAGAGTCCTCAGAAAGTACCAGATGAAGTTGAACCCGCTGAAGTGTGCATTTGGGGTAGCATCTGGTAAGTTCCTTGGCTTCATGGTAAACAGCAGAGGAATAGAGGCCAATCCAGAGAAGATCAGGGCGCTCGTGGAAATGAGGTCCCCGTCCAGAATCAAGGACGTGCAGAGCCTTACTGGCCAGGTCGCGGCTCTCAGCCGCTTCATCTCAAAAGCCACTGACAAGTGTGTACCATTCTTTGAAGCCATAAAGAAAGCCAAGAACTTTGAATGGAATGAGCATTGCGAGGAGGCATTCCAGAAGCTAAAAGAATATATGGGCCAAGCCCCTCTCCTATCCAAACCCAAGGAGGGGGAGAGACTGTTCTTGTATTTGGGAGTCTCTGAGCACGCACTAAGCGCGGCCTTGGTAAGAGAAGAGGATAAGACGCAGTTGCCCGTATATTATATCAGTAAAAGACTGGTTGACGCGGAAACCAGGTATTCACGAATGGAGAAGCTTGCGTACTGTCTGGTAACTGCCTCCAGGAAGCTACGTCCCTACTTCCAAGCTCATCAGATTGAGGTCCTCACGCAGTACCCTCTCAGGCAAGTCCTTCAGAAAGCAGATACTTCTGGCAGACTCCTCAAGTGGGCCATCGAGCTCGCTCAGTTCGACATGGAGTTCAAGCCTAGAACGGCGTTCAAGGCTCAGGCACTTGCAGACTTCATTGTGGAATTCACGGGGCCAGTACCAGAGTACGAGGAGCTAACAGGTGACCAGGTTTGGGAGCTTTATGTAGACGGATCTTCTAACGAGCGAAGCTCAGGGGCTGGAATAATGCTGATCAGCCCGGAAGGCCATAAGATCCTGAGTGCCATAAGGTTTCAATTTCCAGCTACCAATAACGAGGCCGAGTACGAAGCATTGCTCGCCGGACTTCGCCTAGCAAGGGAGGTGCGAGCTGAACAGGTAAAGATTTTCAGTGACTCTCAACTTATCGTTTGTCATGTCAGGGGAGAATATCAGACCAAGGGGAAAAGGATGTCAAAGTATTTCCAAAAGGTCAAGGAATTACTGGGGGCTTTCCAGAGGTTTGAAGTGAACCAAATTCCCAGAACGCAGAACGTCAATGCGGACGCCCTCGCCCGCTTGGCGACCTCCCAAGACGCAGATCTCCTTGAGTCCTTCCCTATGGAATTCCTACCAGCTCCGAGCATCGACGGCGAAGGTGCAATGATGACCGTACAGGTTCGGCCTAACTCCTGGATGAGCTCGTTAATCAATTACTTGCAGGAAGGGAAGCTGCCAAGAGACAAGCTGGAAGCTCGCCGCATCCGAGCTAGAGCAGCCCGGTACTGCATTTACGACGACAGGTTGTACAAGAAAGGATTCTCAACCCCGCTGCTACGATGTATAGATGATGAAGACTGTGAGGTAGTGCTAAACGATATCCATGCAGGTCATTGCGGGAACCACGCGGGAGCATTGTCCTTGGCCCAGAAGGCTCTCAGACAGGGGTTCTACTGGCCAACTATGAAGCAAGATGCCTTAGACCTGGTAAAGAAGTGTGATAAGTGCCAGAGATTTGCTAAAGTCCCGCGAGCTCCACCAGCCTACCTCCAGCAGATGGTGAGTCCATGGCCGTTCGCGATCTGGGGAATGGACCTGATCGGACCTTTGCCCGCAGCTCGAGGAAACTGCAAGCACGCTGTAGTCGCTGTTGACTACTTTACTAAATGGGCCGAAGCTAAGGAATTAGCAGAAATCTCCACAACGAAGATAGAAAAGTTTGTGTGGGACAATATCATCTGCAGGTTCGGGGTCCCTCAGCAGCTCGTCACGGACAATGGGACCCAATTCACCAGCGAACAGTTCATAGGTTTCTGTAATGAGCTCGGAATCGTGAAGAGCTTCTCGGCTGTGGACCATCCTCAAGCCAATGGTCAGGTCGAGGCCGTGAACAGGATCATCAAACAGAATCTGAAGACCAAGTTAGAAGCAAGAAAGGGGGCTTGGGCTGATGAGCTACAGAAAGTCCTCTGGGCTTATAGGACGACAGTCCGCAACTCCACAGGTGAGACCCCATTTTCTATGGTCTACGGAACGGAAGCCATGATACCGGCAGAATTTGAAGTGACCAGCCAGCGAAGGGCCTCGTTCCGACCTGGGGACAATGACCAGCTACTCGCGACCAGTCTGGACTTAGCCGAGGAAGCAAGGGAGACAGCTCGCCTAAGGGTAGCAGTATACCAGCAAAGAGTTGCCAGGTATTACAACAAAAAGGTGCGAGCTCGAAGCTACAAAGCCGGAGACCTCGTGCTCAGGTTAGTCCTTCCTGGAGCTCGCAAAGCAAGCGAGGGAGTACTCGGGCCCAACTGGGAGGGACCATACTTCATCAAGCAGGACCTGAGGAACGGAGCCTATCATTTAGCCAGTATGGATGGGGCTGAGTTACCGCGTGCCTGGAATGCTGAACACTTGCGGCCATATTACACCTAAGAACTGTCAGCTCGCTCTAACCTTGTACATGATTCTTTCTTGACGATTGTCTGTAAGCATGCTTTCACCTGTTTTCTGTTGTATATGTCAAATGTGATGCAGAAAGCGGGCTGGATAAGCCAGCAAATGTACATATTAAAAGAGCAAAGCTAATGAAATTTCTTTCTCAAAGTAATCAAGCTGCGATCTATTATCATAAATGTTTATATACATATTTTTATTCCTTGAAGACATCTGTATAAATTCCAAGGAATCTTTCGCTAACCGGAGTTCTCACATGAAATGGCCTGCCAAAGTCACGACCATGTTCTGGCAATAAATCTCCACAAAAGGCCTCAATTGAGAACGCCTCATCAACTGATGCTTAATTCATCCGTGTTACCCTCATTAACGGAGGTTCACGTCAGGCATCGAGTTCATTTACTAGCTCGCAGCCATCATTGCCCCGCGACCTCGCGGGAGGGGGTAAGGCTACGCCTCTCATATATAAAGCTGCCCGCGGACTCGCGTATTAATTGCCCCGCGACCTCGCGGGAGGGGGTAAGGCTACGCCTCTCATATATAAAGCTGCCCGCGGATTCACCAAATTGGCTCACTCCTGGACTGCGAATGAAGCGACGAGTTAAACTCTCAAAGTTTGGGAAAATGTTGCTGACAAGCACGCTCTATATCATTAAAACATGAAGGACAAGGAAATTCCGAGCTCCTCACTAACAGTAAGTCCCTGCCAATCTTCTAAGGCTTACAAAACGTCTTATTCAGCCAAGTTGTTTGCTGAGCCCAAGCCCTTACGAGCTAGCGCTTGAGTAAAATTGCTTATTGCAGTTAGCAGGTTTGAAAGTTAATATAATTTTCGCGATTGTGATCTCCTTAACAAAATTTTAACACTTTAAAATTGTGTTATTATCACCTGCTCGCTACCTATTATGTAACTAAATATACATATATATGCTTGGACAAAATATCGAGATTGTGCAGGAAATTTAGTCTTATAAATCCGAGCTTCAAGCTCGTCATATGAATTCCAACAAATGAAGGAAAGTTACAAGAATTTAAAGGAGAAAATAAAATAAAAATGCTCTAGATATCAGCAGGTGCGTCTGAAGGAGCAGGACCAACTATTGCTTCTGCTGGGGGCTCTGCCTCAGGAACGGACTCAGAAGCTGGTAAATCAGAAGGAGCTTCTGCTGTGGGTTCAGACATGGGAGGATTCTCTAAAACTGGAGGTACCTCGGGGACCTGCTCTGGCGAAGGGGTTGAGTCAGCAGGTAGATTATCTGGAGGGGCAGAGGAAGTATCAGCATGTTGCGTGCTCTGAGCACCTGCAGCCAGCTCCACGAACTCTTGGATCATTTTGACCCCTTCTGACCCAAAGAAGGAATAGTCCAAGTTCGGATAGTGCTCCCACATGCTATACAGGAACTCCCTCTCGACCTCTTCTTCGATCTTATCCCGCTCCCGAGCTACCCTAGCTTCAATACCCTCCGCAGTTTGGGTCAGCTTCTCCCTAGTCTGAGCCAAGCTCGCCTCTGCCTCAGCCCGCTTCTCCTCAGACTTCGCGAGCATCCCTCTGGCTGCTGCCAAGTCCCATGAGTGCTGGCTCACTTTATCTTCAGCGACCTGCAGCTTTACCTTTACACCAGCAAGCTCTCCCTTCAGCTTATTTATTTCTGTTTGGGCTTTGCTGACTTCAGTTTCCCTGCGAGCAGTCTCCTGCGACAAGGCCGCGTCAGCGTCTTTGAGCTTGGCAGAAAGCTCACTATAGTTCTTCTGAAGGAGATTGATTTCTCCCTGCAGCAGCTTCTTCTCCTCATCAAACTGTACCTGAGAAATCCTGAAGGCCTCTTCCTCTTTAATATGAATGTCTGCCTCCCTTACTAACTTTGCAGACGCCATACCGAGCTGAAACAAAAAAAAAAATGGTACAAGATCCTTTTAAGAAGGAAGGGGAAAATCAGAATCGAAGTATGACAGGATATGAACCTTACCAGCGCAGCTTGGCGAGCTATATAGGTCGCTAAAGTACGGCCTGTGAGCTCTTCTTTCTGTAGCTGCGGGCTGCGTTTTCCCATCACTTCAGGAACGAGCTCAACGAAGCTGTTAAAAAATTCCATCTCCTTGACTGCATCAGGAGGAGGGCCAGAATCTGCCTGTTCAACTGTTGCAGACCTCGCCGGTCGTGCTGGCGCTCCAGTACCTGGCTCCCGTCCGATGACGACCCCACCGACCGAAGGGACGGCAACGAAGCCCTTCTGCTTTGGAGGTGGTGGAGGAGCTATGGCCTTTCCTTTCCTCTTCCTGGTCAAGGCCTCGGACTCTGGCCCCGAAGGTAAGTCCCCCCCGGCAGAGACTGCGGCCCTCTTGGCTGGAGGAGAGCTCCGTCCTGCGGATGGGGCAGCCCGTTTTTGAGGAGCTGCAGCTGCCCTGGTCGGAGAAGGGGCAACTGCAGCAGCTTGTGAGGGCGCTCTTTGAGAGCGGTCTGAGGAGGTGTCGTCCACGTTGACGACCTCGGCCGGCTTAGCAGGTGGAACTGACCTGAGGGGAGGGACGGACATGGTGAGCTTTCTTCCCATATTATCCGAAGAAGTGCTGGTGGTGAAGCTCGTGCTCGGTGATCTTTGTTGCAGAGGTTGTGGTTCTGACTCTGATTGGGTAGGATCAATAAGGGCAGAAGCGACCTCGTTCGCTCTCCCCCTTATTCCCAGGTCCCGAGCTGTATTCAAGAGAGGGTTTGAAGCAGATGGTGATAGACCCCGAGCTACCAGCTCGCTGCCGGAAGGGAAATTGTCCTCCTCTGGCTCCTTGGCAGCTGCGAAAGAGTTCAGAATAGCGAGCTCGTCCTGCCTGAGTTTACCCTTAGGAGCTGTGACGTCTGCACAGTAAAAGTCAGCTCGTAAATAAATAAATAAATAAGTAAATAAACATTATGCATGTTTGCACATATGAATAGTGCTACTGATGTTGTTTTGAGTACTCATGTCCCTACTAGGTTCCTCCACGAAACTCGTGTTATTCAGTCCAGCAATCGAGGGGCACGTGAACCAGGCCCAGTTGGACTTGTACTCCCCTACGTTTGACTTAGTACATCTCTGAGGCAGAAACGCCCTATAGTCAGAAGACTGGCGAGGAGTGGCGTAGTACAACCCTTCCTTTCCAGAGATCGCTTTGAAGCTGTAAAGGCTGCGGATGATGCGGGGTGTGGGAAATCCTAGTGCGTGTTTACGGAACGCCGCAGCCAGGGTGGTCAAATGAGCGTATGAGTTTGGGGTCAGCTGGAACGGTGCGAGATTGAGGCTGTTTAGCAAATCCCTGAGGTATCCAGGGATAGGGAACCTGAAGCCGAGCTCCATATGCTCTCTGCTGATCGCAATAAAGCCCGTAGGGGGATAAGCGGCTTGATCAGTGTCCGCGGGAACGTTAGCCCTGCACCCCAAGGGGATGGTTACTTCCCGGGCCCAAGCCTCCAACTTTTCAAAGGTGAGCGACGAGAACATGGGTTTAAAGGGAGGGGTGTCCGTTTCCTCAGTGACCTCGTCCCCTCCTGCGATCTCCTCGCTCGACGGACCAGCTCGCGAGGTCGTAGCCTCAGCCTCGCTATCCTGGCGACCTGCCTGCCTCCTGGAAGCAGCAGTCCTGCCCCGACCTGTGCGCGAACGACCTGACATCTACAACACAGAAGGAATGACATCAGAACGCCTACAGCATACTGATCCTAACAAGACACAGAAAAAGAACTCCTAAGGCTACTGTCCTACTTGTCAGGTCGCGCACTTGGTCTCTAAAGGACCAGAAAAGGCCCAGAGACACGAATCTGCCAGGTACAATATCACCCCAAGTCTACATATTTCTAATCCTATGTTTACAGGTCGCCCCTAGCGTACACAGATACCCAGGCAACCGACACAGTAACTCCCTAAGGGCCAAACAAGCTCACAGGGACCAACAGATGTGTTACGAAGGCAGAAAGCGACAATCCTAACAAGAAACAGACCATGTCACAATACAAAAAGACAAAGCGAGAAGAGGACTACCTTGCTCGAACCGAGTGCGATATGCTGAGCACGGTGGCTAATTCTCGTAGTGGCGGAGTCCGAAGGGGTTGTCCAGTGACGAACAGTAGACCAGAAGAAGCAGAAGTGAAGAAAAAATGGAAAATAGAAAGAAAAAGTATTGTAGTCGTATCAAGAAAGCAAAAAGAAGAAGATGAGGAGACCCGTGGGTTATATAGGCCAGCTCGTCCGCCCCTAGCCATCCGATCCAGCGTAAAGGTATAACCGCCAAAGATCCAACGGCTGGGCATCGATCTCGGTCACACGCCATCACGTCTGTCAGTTACAAGACGTGCGCATTTAATGCGTACGGTCCCGAGACACGTTTTTCGGCTCCAACGCCTGAATGGACGCCGCGTGTCAGCGGTTACAGTACGAAAATTGAAACGGAACCAGAAGATTTGAAAATGGGCGCCATTTGTGTGTTTATTTCAGCTCCCAGTCCGCAAAACGCACAGAGAGCTGGGGGGCTTGATGTTATGCCCATTTTCTGGTCCGGCCCAACTAGCAACAGTACACGCCCATTTAATTTGAACAGAAGCAAGGGCCCAGAAAGCCCAAAGACAGAGGCAACAGTTGCAAGCCCAGCTCGCGAGGCCATCCAGGTCGCGAGCTAGCAACAGTTCTTCAGCATGTCACCTGCCAATGCTTTCAGCCCGAGGAGCCCGCGAGGTCGCACCAATCGCGAGCTCGCGAGGTCGCGATGACCTCCAGATCGCCTCACCTCCTCTCCAGCATACATCTGGCTGACCAGAAAGTCCACCTATAAGAAACCGTGTGCAGCAAGTTGTCAGAACTGCCAACCCCCATGATTTCCAGCCAGAAACTGTTTACACAATTACCCAGAAGCATTTAATGAAGTGAAGACCTCTTCAGGCGTAATTAATGCAGACTTGTGCAGAGAGGAAACCATCATTACCTTTACAATTAATGCAGCATGGCAATGTCAGGATTAGTTGAAACTAGCCATTGCCTATAACGTGTAAACTTTTCCTTTGTATTATTTTATTGTGAGCTCCCTTCCTCTATAAAGAGGGGAGACATTTTCACTGTACAACAAGCTTAAGACTAGATAACCATCACTCTGCCGGAATTACTCCAGAGTGACCGTGGACGTAGGTGCAGTCACCGAACCACGTGAAAACCCCTGTGTTTTCTCTCTTTCTTTCTCTCATTTCCTTTAATTATTTGTTCATCAGTTTATTAACTCCGACCAACTACCAGGAACGACATTCCTCCACCTGAATTAATTATCACCAACCTAGCATTCCATTAATATACCATTTACTACCCTTCGACCAGTACCAATCAATCCTTAATTACCAAGTCCGCCGTCTGGGCCCCAGAATCTCTGGTTGACCGTTTCCGGACGTCAACAAGTTTAGTTAAACGAATCGCGGGTTGACACGATTAAAATTGGGGTTAAATTATAATTTAGAATATTCGAAGTGTTAGAGTGTAATTATGCATTTATATATAAACAAATACTTACCTAAACCTAGACATTTTCAGATCTAAACAAACTAAACTCGGCAGCCACTCCAGCCTCCATCCCTCCCACGCTGTCATGCTCACGCTACCAGTCGACCGACAATCAGCGGTCCGCCGCCGACACCAGAAGGATGACACGATGATGCGATGCGACACTAAAAGGACGACATGGCATTAGAAGGATGACGCGACACCAAAAAGACAACGAGACGCGACACCGGAAGGACGACAACACCACCGTCCAACGATCTCTTTTTCCTTTCAAAACGGTGATGCGACAACACAAGAAGGGCTACGGCACGACGACTTGACCTCAATGACACCAACACCGACGACGCGACGACACCGACCACGACCTGACGACACGACGAGATCAACGACAACACCAAGTCACAGTTGCGAGCTTCTCCCTTTTGGTAGTCTCTGGTTCGGTCCGATCACAGTTCGCAAGCTTCTCCCATCAGGTGTCCTTCTCTTTCATTTTCTTTTGTGCAATCTGTATTTCGATTCTAAAAAGTTAATTGGAATAATATTTTTTTTTTGTTATTTCTGCCATTATTTGATCTCTTAATAATATAATGATTGTGACTATATGGATTGCTAACAATGAGATTGCAATTTGATAGAAAAATCATATGTTTTTATTTTTTGGAAACTAGAAAAATCATAGTGTATAGGCATGATATCAGTTTTCATATATATCTCTAGTGTAACCAGTAATGTGATATAATTTCATGGTTGATTGGTTCTCAGAAATGGATTTGAGTTTTGACTTCAATGACGATACCATCGATTTGGAAGATGAGCTTGAAGTTGAATATGAGCATGAAAATGTGGGAAGTTCAAGCAAGTCAAAGCAAACTAAAGCTACTCGAAAAATAAAGCGGATGTTGCATGTGTGGAAGTCATTCGAAATGATATTGAAGGATAAAAAGGGAAAAGATATATGCAAATGGTGTGGTCAAATCTATCTTTGTCCAACCTCAAGTGGTACAGGTAATATGATTAAATTCTCTTAATTATATTTCTTAATTTTAATATTGTGAATGTAGATATCTAATTTTGTGTTTTTGTGTTTTTTGTGTAACTTGAAAGTCTCTTTGGAGTTTGGAATCAATGAGGAAAGAATTTTAATGACAAAAGTTTGATATTGGAGAATGATAATATTATGTCGTTTTAATTTATATGAATTTGCATTGAGTGTAATTTTGTTGTGATTTTTAAATGTGGATGATATGGAATTTTGTGTAATTGATTTAATGTGTTGGTTTTTATGTGTTGAATTAAGTGTTTAAATATTTGATTGTGAATTATTTATTATATTTGTGTTTGCATTGAGTTTGATTTTGTTGTGGTTTTTAAATATGGATGATGTGAAATTTTATGTAGTTGATTTAATATTTAGGTTTTTATGTATTAATTAGGTGTTTAAATGTTTGATTGTGAATTATTTATTATATTTGTGTTTAAATTGAGTTTGATTTTCTTGGGGTTTTTAAATGTGGATGATATGAAATTTTATAGTTGATTTAATGTGTAAGTTGTATATTTGATTTAATATTTAGTTTATATATTATTTATTATATTTTGTTAAACGAATTAAGCGGGTTAAACGAATTAAACACGTTAAACGGGTTAAACGAATTAAACGGATTAAACAAATTAAACAAGTTAAATGGGTTAAACGAATTAAATGGGTTAAACGAGTTAAACGAATTATACGGGTAAAACGAATTAAACGATTTAAATGATTAAACGAATTCGTGTCTTGTCAGTCGTGTATAAACGAATTCGTGTCGAATCCAAAAATATCAACCCGCTTCTTAAACGAATTCATGTCGAATTGATCGAATTCATAAACGAATCGAATCGAATTCAGCTCAACCCCACACACCAACCCGTTTTGCCACCCCTACCAGAGATATGCGCTAGATCACCGCTCTCCAAGTCATGAGCATAGAATGGGACAAAGACCTTAGGATTCACAAATAGAAGAGCTCCTTCAGAGGGTACAACAGCTCGAAGTGCGACCTGACGCCTCGGACCAGCATGATCCTTATGGAGAAATGACTCTTTTTGCCAGGGAGATCGAGACACAGTCTTGCCCTCTAAGATTCAAGGTCCTTAACATCTCGCAATACAATGGAGACAGTGATCCCTATGATCACCTAGATGCATTCAATGTCTAGATGGATCTTCAGATAGACAACCTACTATTGAAGTGCCACGTCTTCCTAGCTACCTTAAGGGATATTCCGCGGACTTGATTTAAAAATCTTCCAACTCACAGCATAGACAGTTGGGAAGATTGCCAGTAGAAATTTATCAACCAATACAAGGCTTTAAAGAGGCAGCTCGCACCATCCTGTCATCTGGCCACTATCTTCCAGCGTCAGAATGAATAATTGAAGGATTACATTACTAGGTTCAGATGCGAGGTTGCCAATGTAGAGAACCCATCAGACGAAAGCGTTTTAACTGCGATCTCGAATGGGCTTCGCAAAGATGAGAAATTGTATGAAAGTATTTACAAGTTTTCAGTAAATGACCTGAGAGAATTTTATGAGCGAGCTGCAAAGGAAATCAGATGAGAAGAGACCTTTGGCCCTAAGAAGTCTAATCAAAAGAACAAAGCGGGCAGTTCCAGCCAGTAAAAAAAAAAAGAAGTAATGGTAGGAATGAAGGTCAAAGTTGAGACAGTGGCTCAAGCAACCAGATTGCCAAAAGAGCTAGGAAAGAGCCTAGGAATGAGCGACTTTAGCGTCAAAGTCATTCTGGCAATTACAGTATCCTGTCAAATTCACAGGATATGATTTTTGCAGCAGAAAGGGACAATAAGGATTTTGGAAGGCCACATCCTTTAAGAGCCCTTGTTGAACACAAAGATAGAAACAAGTTTTGTGCTTATCATAACGAGGTCGAGCACAATACTTCGAATTGTTAGGCGTTGAAGGACGCCATTGAAAGATTAATTAAGAGAGGTCGCTTGAGAGATTATGTGGTGAGACCAGTAGACTCGCAATCTCCATAACAACAACCTCAGCAACAACAACAGCCAACATAGCAACAGCCCCAGCAAGCTTCCAAACAGAAGCATGGACTTGCGGTAAGAATAATTTTCACTATTTATGATAGCCCTCATATCGTAGGTACATCAAACAGGTCGCATGAACGATATGTACAGGAAGCAAACCATGCATTGCTCGCAAATCAGTGGGTTAGAAGGATTTGCGAAAAAGGCGAAGATGACCTCAGATAACATTGTGTTTACCAAGGAAGATGTTAGAGTCGTGTGCTGACCTAACAATGATGCATTTGTCATCCGAGCTAAGATCAGTAATATGGAGGTGCAAGGAATTATGATTGATACGGGGAGCTCGGTCGATGTCATGTATAAAGGTTGCTTTGACCAAATAAGCTGGGAGCAGAATAGTTGAAATCTTCCCTAGAGCCTCTTTATGGCTTCACTGGAGATGTCATTACACTAGTAGGTCAGATCAAGTTGTCACTCACACTCGGGGAATCAGGTCGTCAAACTACTGTATTGGTAGATTTTTTGAACATTGACTGCCCATCAGCCTATAATGTGGTCTTGGGAAGACCTGCAATGAACGACCTGGACGTAGTCACCTCTACCAAACCCTCACAATCAAGTTTCTAACCCCCAATGGCATAGAATGTGTTCGGGGAGAGCAACACTTAACCAAACGCTGCTATGAAGATGTTGTAAAGATGGGCGTTAGAAGAAAGAAGGTAAACGTGGTTTCGGGGGGCAAGCCACGAGTTATAAGTGAAAAGGGGGTAAGTCACGACCTCGACCCTCGTGAGGTGGATACGGATCCAGCCACTAGGCTAATCGAGGAGTTGGAGGATGTTTAAGTCAGCGAAGTTGATCCTAAAAGGTGCTTGAAGCTGGGACGAAGCTTAACTTCAGAAGTGAGAACCCAGCTTGCTGACTTTCTTAAGGCGAACTTGGATGTTTTTGCTTGGAATCATGAAAATATGGTGAGGATAGACCCCAAGATCATGTCGTATAGATTAAACATCGACCTCCGTCACAAGCCAATTTACCAGAAGAGAAGACCTATGATAGGGGAACACTACTTCGCACTAAAGGAAGAGGTAGATAAGCTACTGGCAAATCAATTCATCCGTGAAGTTTACTATGCAACTTGGGTCACCAATCCTGTGCTGGTAAAGAAGAAGAATGGGAAGTGGAGAACCTGTATTGACTTTAAAGATTTAAACAAGGCGTGCCCAAATAATAGCTTCCCCTTGCCTAGAATAGACCAGCTCGTGGATGTAACAACTGGTCATCAGCTTCTAAGCTTTATGAATGCATACTCGGGCTATAATCAGATCTCAATGAATCCTGAGGACGAAGAGCACACCTCATTTGTAATCGATCACGGCTTATATTGTTACAAGGTGATGTCCTTCGGGCTAAAGGACACAAGAGCGACCTATCAGCGTCTGGTCAATATGATGTTCGAAAAGCAGATTGGGAGGACCATGGAGGTGTATATGGATGTTATACTAGTGAAGTCCATGTAGGTGGATGACCATGTGCACGACCTTGAGGAAATGTTCCAAATTCTAAAGAGCTGTCAAATGAAGTTGAACCCCCATAAGTGTGCATTTGGGGTAGCCTTTGGGAAATTCCTTGGCTTCATGGTGAATAATAAAGGCATCAAGGCCAATCCAAAGAAGATTAGAGTGTTGATTGACATTAGGTCTCCTACTCGGGTTAAAGACGTGCAAAGCCTCAATAGCTAGGTCGCAGAATTTACCAAGTTTATCTCAAAGGCAACAGACAAGTGTATCCTTTTCTTTGATGTGTTGAAAAAGGCAAAGAACTTCAAATGGACTGAACAATACGAGGTGACTTTTCAGTAATTGAGGGAATACATGGGTCGAGCTCCACTCCTTTCCAGACCTAAAGAAAGAGAGAAGCTCATTTTATACTTGGGAGTATCTCAGCAAGCTTTGAGTGCTACTTTGGTGAGAAAAGAAAAGAAGACACAGCTTCCTATATATTATGTAAGTAATAGGCTACTTGATGTTGAAACCAGGTACTCGCAGATAGAGAAGCTCGTCTATTATCTGGTAGTTGCATCGAGGAAGCTATGCCCTTATTTTCAAGCCCACAGAATTGAAGTTCTCACCCAATATCTGCTGAAGCAAGTTCTCTAGAAATTAAATACCTCAGGTCGGTTACTCAAATGAGTAGTAAAACTCACGCAATTTGATATCTAGTTTAAGCCAAGGATGACAATTAAGGCCTAAGCTCTAGCAAATTTCATCGTAAAATTTACAAGGCCGGTAGATGAAGAGGTCGAATCTTCTGAAGGTCCGACCTGAGAGTTATATGTTGATGGGTCGTCTAACGAGCACAAGGTCAAAGCTGAAATTTTGTTAATCAGTCCTGAAGACCACAAAATTCTTTGCGCCTTAAGATTTGGTTTCCAACCCATTAATAATGAAGTTGAGTATAAGGCATTACTCACAGGTCTGCGTTTGGCTAAAGAAATATGAGTTGAACGATTCAAGGTTTTCAGCGACTCTCAGCTCGTGGTCTGCCATATACGGAGGAAGTATCAGACTAGAGGACCTAAAATGGTTGTGTACCTCTAGAAAGTCCAAGAGATGCTAAGTACTTTTTAGAAGTACGAGGTTAGGCAGATCCCACTAGCTCAAAACTCACATGCAAACACACTAGCTCGCTTGGCAACTACCCAAGATGCAGATTTTCTAGGGGCGATCCCAGTGGAGTTCCTGCTAGTCCCGAGCACAGAAGAGAGAGATTTAACGATGGCCATAACTGTACAGTCTAATTCCTGAATGGACCCGATTTTGAATTATTTTCAAGATTAGAAGCTGCCAAGTGTTAGATTAGAAGCACGACGTTTGCGAGTTAAGGTAGCCCGATATTGGATCTATGATAACGTGTTGTACAAGAAAGGGTTTTCAGCTCCGATTTTAAGGTGCATTGATGGCCAGGATTGCAAGACTGTGATGAAGCAGATACATGAGGGTCATTATGGAAATCATGTTGGGGGGCTATCTCTAGCTCAAAAAGTGCTCCGACAAGGGTTCTACTAGCCCATTATAAAGCAAGATACCATCAACTTGATTAAGAAGTGTGACAAGTGCCAAAGGTTTGCTCGGGTTCCATGAGCTCCATCAACTTATCTCCAACAAATAGTGAGTTCGTGGCCCTTTGCGATATAGGGAATGGATCTTATTGAACCTCTACCAACAACTCGCAGAAGATGTAAACATGTTGTGGTCGTTGTAGATTATTTCACTAATGGGTGAAAGCTAAAGAGTCGGCAAAAATCTCCATAACGAAGATTGAAAAATTTGTGTGGAATAATATTATTTGCAGGTTTGGGGTTCCTCAGCAGATCATGACAAATAATGGGACCTAATTTAGCAACGATCAATTTATCAAGTTCTACAATGACTTGAAGATCGTCGAAAGCTTCTCAACAGTAGACCATCCACAAGCTAATGATCAGGTTGAAGCTATGAATAAAATAATAAAACAGACCTTAAAGAGAAAGTTGGAAGCAAAGAAAGGAGCCTGGGTGGACGAGCTACAAAAGGTATTATGGGCCTACAAAATAACAGCTCGCAGAACTACAAGCGAAACTCCCTTTTCAATGGTATACGGATCCGAAGCCATGATCCCAACAGAACTAGAAATGACCGTACAACGTACAGCAACCTTCAATCCAAAAAACAACAACCAGCTACTTGCCACAAACCTCGACCTGCTTGAAGAGGCAAGAGAAGCAGTGTGGTTGAAGGTAGTAGTCTATCAGCAAAGGATTGTAAGGTACTACAACAGAAATGCTCCAGTTCGAAGTTTCAACGTGAGTGATCTAGTACTACGTCTTATTTTGCATGGAGTTCGCAAAGCCAGCGATGGGTCCTTAGGCCTAAATTGCGAAGGTCACTATGTTATCAAAGAAAATTTAGGAAATTGAGTCTATCATCTAGCAAATGTGAATAGAGCTGAAGTTCCTCGAGTCTGGAATGCTGAGCATTTTCGTTCATATTTTCGATAACTTTGAATACATGTGCTCAATTTGTAATTCAATTATTTCAAAGTTAATGAAAGCTCCAGGTTCCTTATATTGCTTGTATTATTGAGTGATTGCTCTAATAATTTATTTACATTTTCTCCAAATTTTACAAGTTATTAAGCTAGCAGGTTCCGTCCTATTAGCTCGCTGTCACGACCACAACTCACAAAAATATTGCTATGGCAGGCGAAGTTACGACCCCCTGCATAGCTCGTAAAATTATCACTATGATAGGCGAGGTTACGACTCTCTACATAGCTCGCAAAATTATTGCTATGGCAGTCGAGGTTACGACCCCTTGTATAACTTGCAAAATTATCGCTATGGCAAGCGAGATTGCGACCCCCTATATAGCTCGCAAAAATATCGCTACGGCAGGCAAGGTTACGACCTCTTACATAGCTCGCAAAAATATCGCTGTGGTAGTCGAGGTTACGACCTCCTGCATAGCTCACAAAATTACTACTATGGCAAGCGAGGTTGCATAGCTCGCAAAATTACTGCTATGGTAGGCGAGGTTACGACCCCCTACATAGCTCGTAAGAAATATCTCTATTGCAGGCGAGATTACGACCCCTTGCATAGCTTATCAACATTTCAATATGGTAGTCGAGGTCTCGACCTACTACCCAGCTCATGAAAATTTTATTACATTGTCAACTTAAAATGTTGAATCAAGCAATAACCAGAAGATTCACGACTTGGAAAATGAAGATATAAAAAAATATATATGTAACAACAAATGAAGTAATTCAAGCACATTCAACATACAAGTTATAACGAAGAAATTTCATTCAATTCAGAGAGTTTATTACAAATGACCTCGAAGGTCGAGAAAATTGGAGTACAAAGACAACTGCAACTTTGAAAGAAGAATTCAAAAGATGAGAAACATAGCGAGCTGCTAATTGCCTTGGTCATGGGGAGCTGATCTTGAAAGAGATTTAACATTGGAAAGCTCGATGACCTAAGCTGGCTCAGCTTGAAAGGTCGCACCAGGAATCTCCATAGCCAAGGGAAGGGCGTTTGAAACGATTGGGACGAGGCAGCTTCAACCTTGAATCTTTCCACCTCTTGGAGTCCCACCTCGCCAAAAATCGAAAAATCTAGCTCGGGATGGGCCTTCTATAGGGTGAAAAGGAAATTAGTACCTGTTTCTGATTCAGCCTCCTCTTTAGCTTTAACAACCTGCTTCTCTGCCTCCGCCTTGATTATCGCAATTTTTCCTCTCAAGGTGGCAACCTTCCTATGAGCAACTTCTGCATCATGGTCAGTAGCTATAGCTCGATGCAATGTGGCCACATTTTGTTGTTCGACCACCTTAACTCGCTTTTCTGCAGTTTTTGTCTATTGTTCAGACCCTTTCAGCTCGTCCTTTACCTTGTTCAATTTTTCTTCGTTGTTGCAGAGCATGGCATTGAAATGTGACCTCGCAACTTCATGACCACTTTCCGTGCGAATCAATGCCTCCTCAGCTTCCCTCCTTGCCACATTGGCATCCATTGGCTTCGCTTCATAAGCTTGTTGGCACCTTGTGCCATTCTCAGCTTCTTCAGTCATGAACTTAAGCTCTTCCTTCGCCTTCTCCAGCTCGCCCTCTAATCTTATCATCCAATTCTCAGAGGTTCTAGTTTCTTGCCTCTGCTTTATTGCCCCCAGTGTGGCCTATAATGCAATGAGTTAGTATTTAACAAAACAAGTGAGAGGTAAAAAAAGAAGTCAATTACCAGGATCGCATGGCGACCTAGATATTCAGCTAGGTCCAGGCCGTTAAAGGCGTTATTTTTCAAGGCCCTAGTATGGGTCAGCATGATGTCGGACCAATTGTCAATAAAGGATCTCAAGTATTTTCCCCCTGGTCCACTTTCAGGTCGAGGCCTAGTTGGTGGAACAGTCCTCTTCGCGACCTGTGCGACTTCAAGCTCTTTACCTTTGTTTACTCGACGTTGCTTGACCGATGAAGGACCGAGTGCTGATTTTCTCCTTCCACCCTTACTAGAACCAGTTTGGGTCTCACAAGATGGGGTCTCGGATTGAACTTCACCCACCTCTGGTTACGAGCTAGGGGCTGGGACTTGTGGAGGACCTGCTACTAATGCCGAAGGTAGTACCTCGCTAGGAGCAGCAGATGAAGGAGCTTTAGTCTTGGTAGGACGCTTAAAAGTAGCAGTTGGAAGGGCTACAGGATCAACAGGTTGCTTCCAAGGAGCTTTTAAAATGGAAAGCTTCGCCATCTTTGGAGCTAGTTGAGGAACAGAAGCTGGAACTGGATGAGAAGTTGGAACTGGTTGAGGAGCTGTATTTGTGTTTAAGGAATGAGCTGAAGCTGGATCTACTTGAGCAAAAGTTAGAGCTAGAGCTGGTTGAGCTGGAGCTAGAATTGCTTGATGAGCAAAAGCACGAGCTTAATTTGCTGGTGGGGCAGGAACAGCCTCTTCCTCACTATCAGTTTCAAACACAGAAGGGACCTCGAACTCTCCCTATTTCCTATATCTTTCTTGACAAGACCCGAACCAAACTCTCTCTAATCTCTTATTTTGAAGGCCCTGTCAAGCACTCCAACGGACTTCTCTTAACTCGACTTGTCGGATAAAAGAGATCTGCAAAGCGAACCCTTAATCTTGTCCGATTCCTTAATTCGATTTAAATATATTCTTTTCTTTTGTAAACAACTTGGGTGGTGTGTAAATTTTTCGCAATTCGATTTAAAACGATTTTACAAAAATTTCGACAGCATAACGGCTATATTTTTAAGGTTTCTAAAATTTTCCTGAATAAAAAGAAATACTTTGAACTATTTTCAATCACCACTCAAACTTCTTTTATCCTCAAACATGCAATTTCATCATACTTTTTCACAACAATCATGCATACACCCATAGAGGAATATATATATATATATCGTATATAAAAATCCACAACTACTTACAATATAATTTACAAATTTACAATCTCCCATATTGAAGCTTCGGACTCGAGCTTTCCTATTATAGTATCTTGCAATCCTCTACTAATAGACTGCTACCTTCAACCGGGCTGCTTCCTTTGCTTCTTCAAGTAGGTCAAGTTTTGTAGCCAGTAACTAGTCGTTGTCTCCTAGATTGAAGGTCGCTCTAAGCTGCGAGGTCACTTCTAGCTCTGTTAGGATCATGGCCTCGGATCCGTACACCATCAAAAAAGACGTCTCGTTGTGATACTGCGAGTTGTGGTCTTGTAAGCCCATAACACCTTTTGTAGCTCGTCTATCCACACTCCTTTCTTCGCTTCCAATTTCGCCTTCAAAGTCTATTTTATAATCTTATTCACGGCTTCAACCTGGCCATTAGCTTGTAGATGATCTACTGTTGAAAAGCTCTTGATGATCTTTAGGTCGTTGCAGAATTTGAGAAACTGGTCGCTACTGAACTAGGTCTCATTATCTGTCACGATCTGTTGAGGAACCCCAAACCTGCAAATAATATTGTTTCACACAAACTTTTTTATCTTCGTCGTGAAGATCTCTGCCAATTCCTTAGCTCCTGCCCATTTGGTGAAATAGTCCATAGCGACTACAGCATGCTTGAACCTTCCACGAGCTATTAGTAAAGGCCTAATCAGAACCATCTCCCAGATCGCGAAGGGCCACGGGCTCACCATTTGTTGTAGATAGGCTGGTGGAGCTCGTGGAACCTGAGCAAACCTTTGGCACTTGTCGCACTTATTGACTAGGTTGATGGCATTTTGCTTCATAATGGGCTAATAGAACCCCTGTCGGAGTGCCTTTTGAGCTAAAGATAGCCCCCCAGCATGATTTCCACAATGGCTCTAATGTATTTTCTTTATCACAATCTAGCAATCCTGGCCATCAATGCATCTCAAAAGTAGAGCCGAAAACTCCTTCTTGTACAACACATCATCGTAAATGCAATATTTGGCTGCTCTAGCTCATAAGCGTCGTGCCTCCAAACTGTCACTTAACAGCTTTCCATCCTACAAATAACTCAAAATCAGGCTCATCCAAGAGTTAGGTTGTACAACTATGGCCATCACTGAATCTCTTTCTTCTGTGCTTGGAGCTGGTAAGAACTCCACCGAAATTGCCCCAAGAAAGTCTGCATCTCGGGTGGTTGCCAAGCCACTTAGCGTATCTACATGAGAGTTTTGAGCTCGGGGGATCTGCTTCACCTAGTACTTCTTAAAAGTACTTAACATCTCATGGACTTTTTAGAGGTATATAGTCATTTTCAGTCCTCTGGTCTGATACTCCCCCAGTATGTTGCAGACCACGAGTTGAGAATCGCTGAAAACTCTTAATCGATCAGCTCGCATCTCCTTAGCAAGATGCAGACCTACAAGCAATGCTTCATATTCAGCTTCATTATTAGTAGCTTGGAAACCAAACCTCAAAGCGCAAAGGATGTTAGGGCCTTCAGGACTAATTAACAAAATTTCAGCTCCGGCTTTCTGCTCGCAAGACGACCCATCGGTGTATAACTCCCAGGTCAGACCTTCCGATGATTCAGCCTCATCTGCTGGCTCTGTAAATTTTGCTATAAAACATACCAGAGCTTGGGCTTTAATGGCTATCCTCGACTTGAACTGAATATCAAATTGCGCGAGCTCTACTGCCCATTTAAGCAAGCGACCTGAGATATCTGCTTTTTAGAGAACCTGTTTCAGCAGATACTGGGTGAGGACTTCAATTGCGTGAACTTGAAAATAAGGCCGCAACTTCCTCGATGTGACTACCAAGCAATAAGTGAGCTTTTCCATCTGCGAGTACTTGGTTTTAGCATCCTGCAGTCTTTTACTTACATAATATACTGGAAGCTGCGTCTTTCTTCCTCTCTCACCAAAGCAGCACTCAAAGCCTGCTAAAATACTCCCAAGTATAAAATGAGCTTTTCTCCTTCTTTATGTTTGAAAAAAAGTGAAGCTCGTCTCATATACTCCTTCAATTGCTAGAAAGCTACCTCACATTGCTCAGTCCACTCGAAGCTCTTTGCCTTCTTCAAAACATCAAAGAACGGGATGTACTTATTTATAGCGTTCGAGATGAACCTACTAAGCGCTGCAACCTAGCCATTAAGGCTTTGCATATCTTTGATTCGAGTAGAAGACCTCATATCAATCAATACTCTGATCTTCTCTAGATTGGCCTCTATGCCCCTACTATTCACCATGAAGCCAAAAAACTTCCCAGAGGCTACCCCAAATGCACACTCATGCGGATTCAGCTTCATCTAGTAGCTCCTCAAAATCTGAAACATTTCCTCCAGATCGCGCACATGATCGCCCATCTACTTGGATTTCACCAACATATCATCGACATAGACCTTCATGGTCTTTCCAATCTGCTATTCAAACATCATTTTTACGAAGCGCTAATAGGTTGCTCCTGCGTTCTTCAGCCCGAAGGGCATCACCTTGTAATAATATAGGTCGCGATCCGTTATGAACGATGTGTGCTCTTCGTCCTCGGAATTCATTAGAATTTGATTATAGCCTGAGTACGCATCCATGAAACTCAAGAGTTAGTGGCCAGCTGTTGCATCTACAAGCTGGTTTATTCTCGGTAAGAGGAAGCTATCTTTTGGGCACGCCTTATTTAAATCTGTGAAATCTATACAGATTCTCACTTCCCATTTTTCTTCTTTACCAGCACAGGGTTGGCGACCCAAGTTGGGCAGTAAGCTTCACGGATAAACTTGTTTGCTAATAGCTTATCTACCTCTTCCTTCAGTGTAAAGTAGCGCTCCCCCGTCATCGATCTCCTCTTCTGGCAAATTGGCCTGTGGTGGGGGTCGATGTTCAATCTGTGTGACATGACCTTAGGGTCTATCCCCACCATATCTTCATGGTTCCAAACAAATACATCCAAGTTCGTCTTAAGAAAGTCAACGAGCTGGGCTTTTACTTCTGGAGCTAAGTCTTTTCCCAACTTCAAGCACCTCTCAGGATCTACCTCACTGACTTGAACATCCTCCAACTCCTCAACTGGCCCAGTAGCTCGGTTTACATCCACCTCACGAGGGTCAAGATCATGACTAGCCCCTTTTTTAGTCATAGCTCGTGGGTCGCCCCCCAAAACCACATTCATTTTCTTTCCTCTGATGCCCATCTTCACAGAATCTTTATAGTAGCGTCTGGCCAAATGCTGCTCTTCTCAAACATATCCAACACCATAGGAGGTTGGAAACTTGATTGTGAGGGTCCTAGTTGGGGTGACCACAGCCAGATCGTTCATCGCAAGCCTTCCCAAGACCACATTATAGGCTGATGGGCAGTCAATAATCAAAAAATCTGTCAATACAGTAGCTTGACGACCTGTTTCCCCGAATGTAAGTGGCAGCTTAATCTAGCCCACTAGTACGATAGCATCTCTGATGAAGCCATAAAGAGGCTCTGGGGAAGACTTCAATTGCTCTGCTCCTAGCCTCATCTGATCAAAATAACTTCTGTACATGACATTGACCGAGCTTCCAATATCGATCATGATACGTCGCACCTCCATGTTGCTTATTTTGGCTCAGATGACAAGTGCATCATTGTGAGGCCAAACCACGCCTCTAGCATCTTCCTAGGTGAACACAATTTCATCCGAGGTCGTACTCGCCTTCTTCGCAGATCCCTCGGATCCACTGACCTACAAGGTATGATTTGCTTCTCGAACATACCTCTTGTGCGACCTATTTGAAGCAGCTACGATATGGGGGCCACCATGAATAGTAAAAATTATCCTTACCACAAATTCGTGCTCTTGCTCAAGAGCTCACTAGGGCTGCTACTGTGCTAGCTGTTGTTGCTGCTGAGGTCCTTGTTACGGAGGTCGTGAGTCTGCAGGTCTCACCACGTAATCTCTCAAGCGACCTCTTTTGATTAACCTTTCAATAGCGTTCTCCAATGCCCAACAATTAGAAGTATTGTGTCCGACCTCATTATGATAAATACAAAACTTACTTCTATCTCTATGCTGAACAGGGTTTCTCAAAGGATTGGGATTTCCAAAGTTTTCTCTGTTTCTTTCCGCTGCAAAGATCATGTCCTGTAAGTCTGACAAGATGCTATAACTATCATAACGACCTTGACGCTGAAGTCGCTCATTCCTGGGCTCTCTCCTAGCTCTTTTAGCAATCTGATTGTTTGAGCCGCTACCTCGACTTTCACCTTCATTCCTGCCATTACTTCTCTTTTTTTAATGGCTAGAACTACCTGCTTCGTTCTTTTGATTGCACTTCTTTGTGTCGAAGGTCTCTTTCCACCTAATTTCCTTCGCAGCTCGTTCGTAGAATTCTCCCAAGTCCTTCACCGGAGACTTGTAAATGCTTTATACAATTTCTCATCCTTGTGTAGCCCAACCGAAATCGTAGTTAAAATACTTTCATCTAACGGGCTTTCCACATTTGCAACGTCGAGTCTGAACGTAGTGATGCAATCTTTCAATGATTTGCCCTGACGCTGGAAGATAGTGGCCAAGTGGCAGGATGGTGCGAGCTATCTTCTTAGAGCCTTGTATTGACTAACAAACTTCTACTGGCAATCTTTCCAACTTCCTATACTGTTAGCTGGGAGATTCTTAAACCAAGTTCGCGAAATGTCCACCAAGGTGGCTGGAAAAACGCGGCACTTTACCAACGGGTTATCCGTCTGTAGATCCATCTGGACATTAAACGTGTCAAAGTGGTCATAAGGGTCGTTGTGCGCATTGTACTGTTGAATGTTTGGCACCTTGAATCTTGGAAAGAGAGGTTGCGTCTCGATTTCCCTGGTAAACGGAGTCATTTCTCTGTAATGCTTACACTAGTTTGGGATGCCAGGTCGCGCTTCAAGCTGCTAGACCCTCTGAAGAAGTTCCTCTACCTGTGGGTCTCGGGGCTTATGTCTTCTTCTGTTATCACGACCTGGAGAGCGGCGTTCTAGTTCGTATCTCTAGCCCCCTTCGAACAAGCCACCAACTCGATGCGACCTTGCATGTCGCTCATCCACCTCATCCTCATGCCGAATACAGCTCGGTCATTATCATGACCAGCTTCCACTCGTCTGCTTCCATCCTGACTTACCCTTATCACCAGGCTTGTAGGACACGCAACTTCTCTTTCTTCATGAACTGGGCGCTCTCCCACTCTAGAGCGCGAATTGGAAGAGCGAGCTCAGGCGACAGGTTCCGACACCTCCCTTACTAGCCTTTCGGGTACCTACATTGCTTCATGCTACAGATACGCTTGCCTTGAAGCAACAGCATCAACTCTGGGCGCGTTCCGTGCCTGGGCTTGTACCAATGTCCTTATTGCATCTGCAAGCTGTTTAACAGTAGTCTCCAATACCTCTGGCCTTTGATACCACGCCTATTGCCCCTCAGCTACTGGGGCGCTTGGAACTGTCTGGCAAGGGGGCAAATGAGGCATGCTTGCAGCAACTCCAACAGCTTGGCCATAAGACGTGCCTGCTGCATGTGTGGGTGCGTCTTCCACTAGCTGCATGTTTTGCTAAGGCTAACTTGTCTGACTCTCTACTTGATCAACCTCCCCAATATATCTGGTTGTTCTTGTTCTCGCCATGTTTGCCAAAAACTAAAGAATTACAGCAAGACAGATTGTAGTCTAGGCCCTCTTTCTAGTGTCAAAATGTCAATGTTGATTTCTGGTCGATGAGAGTTCACAGCCCAATACCTACAATCAATGTAAAGTAAAACAGTACACAAGAAAAATTGATGACAGAGAACAAAATCAACATAAAAAAGACAGAAGGTTTTTAACGTAGTTCAGCAAAAACGCCTACGTCCACGACTGTTCTCTCTATAATCTTACAAAGTAACAGTATAATATTGTTTGTATCCTCTTTACAATGAATTTTGGCCTCTATTTATAGAGAAAGAGACATTACACTTTAGGTAAAGATAAAACAGGAAGAGAATTTTACATAAACTACACTTCCTAATCGGTTTGCACCGAATCAGGAAACTGCTCCGTAGAATCCGAGATCACGTTGATTGAGTTCAAATTTGAACTTATTTCAAATTCTGGTGGAAGAATCGCGACCAATTTAGGTCACTGCCTTTTCTGAAAGATTTCCTTATCTAACTGATCATTGAACGAGTTGTACACTGCATCAGGCAATCTCGATCTATACCTTGTTCTGGGTAACGAGCTGTACATAGAGCGAATTGTATAATACTAACAACGATCTGGAAGACTGCCATAATACGAGCTCACTGGGGCGAGCTGTGGAGCTCACCTAGGTTGGACGTTGATAACTTGGGCCTTGTCTGCTGGGCCTCTTCATTAGGTTGACCTTTTGGGCTTCTATCAGGCTTTTACCAACCCATTTGATGAATCCAAAAAATAACTCTAACAGAAACCAAAGACTAATTCAATCAAACCAAATCTGCAATTAAAAGATTAGATTTTATATGTAAGAACTTGCAGAGAAAGAATAGAAATAATTCAAAAGATTTCCTAAAAAGATTATCTCAAAATAATATATTTATCTAAAATGGAAATTTTATATTTAAGAAAAGATATTTCCAAAGCAAATCCTAAGATTTTATTTCAAGAAAATATTCACATGAAACTCAAAGATAAATCAACAAAACAAATCTAGGAATATATTTGTTATGGGTACATTTGGGACCATGTAAGTGGACTGGTGAAAGCCCAAGGAATGAATGCAACTGATTAACTCAGTAAACAAAGGCCTAGTTCACAAGCACCCAGCTTGCAGGAGTCAACTCTCAGATCTCAAATCTCAAGTCTCAAGTCTCAGTTCTCAGTTCTCAACTCTCAACTCGTTAAGCTTCTAGCTCGCAGGAATGAGCTTTCAGTTCTAAGCTCAGTAGCTGATCCCTCAGATTAATACTTCCCGATCTGGTGCTAGTGAGACCTAAGCAATCCCAGATCCCGAGAAACATTTAATGCAAGTATGGCCTTGTAAGAATAATTAATGCAGAAGCAATTAATGCAGTATGGTCAACTCAAAGCAGTTGATGTAATTATAGCTATGTCAGATTGGTTGATATGATGATTGCTCTTTAGCGTGTGTTACACTCAAGTTATAAATCCCCCACTATAAATAGGGGTGAAATTATTTGTAAAAGGGATGGCTCATTTTTAGTTAAACGATCACTCTACCAAAATACATTCAGAGTGGCCAGTGGACGTAGGCACCATTACCGAACCACGTAAAAATCTCTTATTTTTTCTATCTTTTTTCTTTAGTCTGCTTTGTTGCTCTCTGATTGCAGGTATTAGGCTTAGAACCTCTGGTCGACCAAGAATCAACATCAACATTTTGGTGCTAAAAGAAAGGGCTCAGATTGCAATCTTGAGTTTTCAACAACCATAGCTAGAGGAAGAACGACTAGAAGTTTAGACCCGGTAGCTAATCCACCTGAAAGGCAAATAGATCAGAAGGAGCATGATCTCCAACCAACGAAGAATACTGTCGTGCCCATATCAGACACGTCTCATGTCCCTATGACAGGTGTCACTGTAGGCATGCCTCCACCAACCTCTCACCAGCTAGCACCATTGGACTCTATGGTTGGGGGGCTGCATGTATGGCACCAATGGTAGGAAGCATTAGAAAACACAACACCAACTCACTAAGGCAATTAGGGCTTTGGTATAGGCCCAAGCACAAAACGCACCCAGATCTGAGATTGCTGCCCTTAGAGAAATTTACCAACAATAGCGAGAAGAAGTACCAGCTCCTGAAAAGACCACTCAGAGATCAGCCACGACCTACCAACTCAGTTCGTTCCTCCAGCTCGCATTCGAGAACTGAAGGTCGCCGAGCTCGTGAAGCTGGAAGCTCACAAAGATCTCGTTTGGAATATGTACCAAATCGCAGCTCCCCAAGTCGCAAGCTCGAGCGAGGATATAATCCTCAGAACCCAATAATAGAAGAACTGCTACAGAGGGTTCAGCAGCTGGAGGCGCGACTTGAACCCCAAATCTGAAAAAGCAGTATGAGGAAAAGACCCCTCTCACCAAAGAGATCAAGATGCAACTTCTCCCTCATAGGTTCAAACTCCCCAATATTCCACCTTATAAAGGGGATAGTGACCCCTACGACCATCTAGACGCTTTTAATATACAAATGGACATACAGACGTCCAATCCCTTAGTGAAGTGCCGTGTTTTCCAAACCACCTTAGGCAACATTCCACAAACCTGATTCAATAGTTTCCTAGCTCACAGCATAGGTAGTTGGGAGGAATGCCAACAAAAATTCGTTAGCTAATACCAGGCTCTAAAGAAGCAGCTCGCCCCCTTTCCCCCTCTGCCACCTCACTATAATCTTTCAATGGCATAACGGGTCCTTGAAAGTTATATTACCAAGTTCAGACAAGAGGTCGCTAATGTGAAGAATCCCTCATATGAAAACATCCTAACTGCGATCTTAGCTAGGCTTTACAAGAATGAAAAGCTCTATAAGAGCATTTATAAATCTCCAGTGAGGGACCTGGACGAGTTCTATGAGCGAGCTGCCAAGGAGACTAGTTAGGAGGAAACCTTCGGCCCCAAGAAGTCTGACCAAATGGATGAATCAGACAGTCTCAACCAGTTGAAAAAAAGAAGTAATGGTAGGGATGAAAGTGAGGGTCAAAATGAGAGCTCAAGGTATTAGGTCACTAAAAAGGCCAGGAACGAGCTCAAAAACAAGCGACCTCAGCATCAAAGTCGCCATGATAGCTACAGTGTCTTGTCTGATATGCAAGACAATATTTTTGCAATAGAAAAAGGCAAATAGGACTTCAGGAAGCCTACTCCTATGAAAACCCCCGCTAAGTTCAGAAATAAGAACAAGTTTTGTGCTTATCACGATGAGGTCAGGCACAATACTTCACAATACCGGGATTTAAAGGATGTCATTGAGGATCTAGTCAAGAAAAGTCGCTTGGGAGACTATGTGGTACGACCAACGAATCTATAATCTCAACAGCCTCCAAAGCAAGTATGATAGCAGCCTCAACGAGCTCCCAAGTAAGATATGAATCTGCAGTGTATTTGTATCCAACAGGTCATGTCTGTAACTTGTAACTTATTTTTTAAAATCAATAAAAACTTTGAATCCCCTTATTGCTAATATAGTCTAATTCTAGTTTTGCTATTAGCTGGGGTTTTTGTCCTCTGGATAGCTCGATTTTTCAGCTCTAGTTTTGCTATTCGCTAAGGTTTTAACCATCGGGATAGCTCGCTATTTTTGCTGTTAGCTGAGGTTTTATTCCTCTAGACAGCTCAATAGTTTTGCTGTTAGCTGAAGTTTTAGTCCTCTAAACAGCTCGATAGTTTTGCTCTTAGCTAAGGTTTTAGTCCTCTGGATAGCTCAATAGTTTTGTTGTTAGCTGAGGTTTTAGTCCTCTGGACAGCTCGATAGTTTTGCTGTTAGCTGAGGTTTTAGTCCTCTGGACAGCTCAATAGTTTTGCTGTTAGCTGAGGTTTTAGCCCTCTGGACAGCTCGATAGTTTTACTGTTAGTTGAGGTTTTAGTCATCTGGACAGCTCAATAGTTTTGCTGTTAGTTGAGGTTTTAGTCCTCTGGACAGCTCATTATTTTTGCTATTAGCTGAGGTTTTTACTTTCTAGACAGCTCAATATTTCAATTTTATGTTTTGTTGTTAGCTAAAATCTCAGCCCTCTGGACAGCTTAATCATATCATGACAACTAAGGAAATCCAAAGGTTTAGAAAGCAAAGCAAAAGCATGACTATTGAATACCCCCGCAAAGTTGCCATAAGACAGGATGAAATTTGAAGAGGCAATATGTCAAATCGTGACATAATGGCTTCCACCAGCGAGCTTGAACTCCCAATCCGAAGATTGCACTGAAAGTTTGGGGGCTAATGTTGTGGGTACATTTGGAACCATGTAAGTGAACTAGTGAAAGCCCAAGGAATGGATGCAACTTATTAATTTAGTAAACAAAGGCCTAGTTCACAAGCGCCCAGCTCGCAAAAGTCAGCTCTCAAATCTTAGGTCTCAAGTCTCAGTTCTTAGCTCTCAGCTCGCTAACCATCTAGCTCGCAGCTCTCAGCTCTTAGCCCTCAGCTCGCTAAGCTTTTGGCTCGTAGGAATAAGCTTTCAGCTCTAAGCTCAATAACTAATCCCTCGGATTAATGCTTCCCGATCTAATGTCAGTGAGACCTAAGCAATGCCGGATCCCAAGGAACATTTAATGCAAGTATGGCCTTGTAAGAATAATTGATACAGAAGCAATTAATATAGTATGGTCAAGTCGGAGCAGTTGATGTAATTATAGCTATGTCAGAATGGTGGATATGATGATTGCTCTTTAGCGTGTGTTACACTCAAGTTGTAAATCTCCCACTATAAATAAGGGTGAAATTATTTGTAAAGGGGAGGGCTCATTTTAGTGAAACGGTCACTCTACCAAAATACATTTAGAGTAACCCGTGGAAGTAGGCACCATTGCTGAACCACGTAAAAATCTCTTGTTCTTCCTCTCTTTTCTCTTTGGTTTACTTTGTTGCTCTCTGATTAAAGATATTAAACTTAGAACTCTCGGTCGACCAAGAATCATCGTCGACAATATTAAAATCAAATCAAAAATAAAAACTTTCTTTTTGTGCACTATTCACACATTGTTGACACTTAAGTTTTGCCAAACGAAACCAACTCTTTCATTTCCTCCTTTTATTGTAATAGTAAATATTCACAGCGCACCCTAGTATTTAATTTCAATAATCTTAGTATATCTTTAACCAATAACATTTGATCACAATAGGTTTCAACAGATCTTTAATTTATTCAATGTCAACTTTTAAAAACAAAAATTAACACTAACCTACATCCATATTTGAGTACAATCTAATTCTTTATTATAGATAGTGGTAATTGCTTTTCATTTGCAAATCTTAGTAGATTTTAATGTGCTTAGGATCTTAACATGTCTTTAACATTTAAGAATCCTTAACATGTTTGTTTTTTTTTTTTTTTTTCACCTTTCAACATGTCTTAAGGTACATAAGTGTACGGTGGTTTACTTGTTCACATTTTTAGTCTTATGATATCAATATTATAGAAATTAGTATTTGAAATAAAATTGTCTGTTAAGATTGGTTTTTTTTTTTTTTTTTTTTTTTTTTTTGGCACAAAACAAATTCAAGGAGTGCTGAAGTAGATTTTAGGACTACTTAAATTTATTGAATCCAAATTCCTGAGTTTAAATTTTATATATGTGGATTTGGGTTGAAGAAGTGGTGGACCTATAAATTCACATTAGAGGGCCACTTTAATAAAATAAAGAAAGCATTAAAGTTAACTCCAATTACAATTAATATGGTACCTAAAAAATTTCCAGTTCATATGATTTTCGTTGTTTGCTTATTAATTTTATCACAAGAAGAAGCTTAGGCTAAACAAAGACAATTCACTTAATTGAAAATATTTTATTTTAAAATCTTTTTCACAATAGTCTTTATCAATTTTATTAACAGTAATTTTCTCTAGAAGAGCAAATGGGCTATATTCATCAACTAATCTCCTATATATTAGGCTATGTAATCGAAATTACTCTTATTTGTCCTAAGCTAAAGATTGAATACTAAACTAAGATATGCAACGTTCAAGAAGTCACATAATATATTTTTATTAAAAAATAATAATGATAAACACAATATTTTATTTTTTTTGAATTTTAAGATTCAAAAAATAAACCTTGGTGAAACTAGAAACATTATTGTAAACAAGAAAATTTATATCTAGGCCCAAAAAATTGACACTATAATTGTCCTTGATGCGATACTTTAATCCTGGGAAATTTGTTGATTCTTGAATTAAAGAATGAATCTTGATGTTGAAATTTATTCTATCAATGTTCGTCACTGTGTAAATAATGTCTACCAACTGAGCAAAAGTGACATTTTTATTGGCCACTGCAACGAATGACTCACCCGAACGTAGTTATTACCATTTCATTCTTCATTGTAGTGGATAATCCATGAATTGATCAATTGCTATAAAATTCAAAGAAATAAGAGTAAGGATCCCTACTAAGTTATTGTTTTTTGCTAAACTTTTTATGAGAGAAGTTTAAGTTTGAGTAATGTATGAGAGAGAAAAAATAGAACAATCTTGATCATCCACTATTTTTTATGCTGATATATCACTAAATGATCAAAAGCTTAACAATCTTAATTATCTACTATTTTTTTATACTGATATGTCGTTAAATGATCAAAAGCTTAACAAAATAAAAAATAAAAAATAAAAGAAAAGATGACAGAAAATCATTACTCAAGAAATAAATTAGTTTTAACCTTTAATATAGTCTCACCATATTTAATGGCCAATTTATCATGGATGCATCCACCACAAAATTCAAAACAAACTAAATAATGCACATAAAAGACAGAAAATGTTTTGAAGAAACCAAGATAGATTGCCCATCTATCCCGGTTCCTTCAAGCAACCAAGATAGATGGGCCAATCTATCTTAGATACATATGCAGAAGATAAAAACTTACTATACAATCTTATGTAAAGTGATATGGACATTAATATAATTGGACTCACAATAACAATCAGTCTATGTAACTTTAATTAAGCAATGTGAGAAAAACAATTTAAAAAAATCAAACAATAGAACTTCAAACCTCAGTTTTTCTCTTGAAGATTTTGGTTGATTGAGGGTGTGTTCGTTGGAGACAAACGATTTGACAACTTCAAGGGTTTGCTAGGATGGATGAAGAAGTGTGAATCAAGAAGTTTAAATGAAAAAAGCTTGAATGGTGAAGAAGGTAGAAGGAAAAAGGTTATTTGGAAATTGAGGCGAAAGGCAAAAGAGTCTTTTTAGGGTATTTTGGAATAAATGAATATTAGATGCAAATAGTTTGTTTGAGGGATTAGAAACCAATTTTCCTTTTAAGTTGGCTAAAATAGGTTTTTTTTTTTTTTTTTTTTTTTTTCTTTTTTTTTTCATTTGGTTTTTAGATGGTTTTGAATATAACCCTTAAGAATATCCATCAAATATTTCTCAAAAGAAGAAAATATATATATTCATCAAATAGATGCTAGAAAAGGAAACCATTTAAATAATTTTAGCGTATATTTAATCTAGAGTTTATCAGGGTTAATCGATTTCTTTTAATGATGGATTTTAGTGGAATTCACAAATTTTATAAACTCCATATTAATTTTATTATAATTCTTTAAGAAATCTAATAAAATTTTGAGGAAAATGGTAAGATTTGTTACAAACATTTTTCTTTATACAGATTACTTTAAACTTCATCCAAATCCATCACTTAAATAAAATCTGTGAAGTCAATGATTATTTACATACACCTATATTTTATTTGATTCTATACAAATATGAATTAAATACATCTAAATTTTATCAAATTTTATATAAATCTGAATTGAATATATTTAGATTTTAGTGGATTTCATACAAATATAAATTGAATATACCCAAATTTTAAAAATCTTTTAAATTCTAATGAAATCTTAAATTGAATACACCCCCTATAAAATAGGTTTTTGAACTAAAAATGTTTACATTCCATTTATACATAATCATCTTCATATTTCATACCTACAACGGCTTTTTTCTGGATAAGATCATCGATTAATATGTTCTTGATATATTATACTAAAATAATTTTTATTTCCCCATTTAATCACATACCTTAGTATTCATTCACCGTCCTTAATGTTTTATATATAAAATATTCTTTTTTCAATCTCTACCTTCTAACATTGCATGTCAATTGGACAAAATGGTCGTTTGTTTTTTATCTGAAAAATAAACAATATTTGAAACTTAAGGAAAAATAAATAGTGACCAAAACATAAAATTTGAATAACATTTTTTTCCTTATCTCTGACTATAATGTAAACTTGTTTTGAAGTTCAAATTGTCCTAATATTAGTAATTTGATATTTATACTCATTTTACTATTTGTTGTTATATAATTTTAATTAATTTTATACAAACAACTAAAAATAAATAATTTAATACATTCTAAAATGTTTTTATGTATTTTATTCATAATTAAATATGATTCAAATGTATAGTAGAATTAAGAATGATTATATATTTAGGTATATTAATATATTTAAGCTAGCAACTAAAAATGAATTTTTAAATTGTAATTAAAATATAATAATTTAATTTCATGACAATTTGGGATAATATTTATTAATTTTTTTTCTTTTCAAATGTATTTCTTGTAAATATCAAGAAAAAATTTTGTCTAATATAATATAGGATAAATTTGAAAATATATTATTTTAGGAATGATAGACTTGGTAAATAAAGTTTTTTAAATATTTTTTAATAATTTACAATTAAGTTAAAAGTTAAAGTTAAAATATATATATATCTTTTTAGTTGTTTTGGGTAGTTTTAAGCGTGTTGACCACTTCAAAAAATAAATGAAAACAACTTAATAAATACAATTCAATACCATAAGTTATAAGTAGAAAATCCTAAAAGTTGTGCTTTACTGTTATCATTATCTCTCCCCACGCGTAAAACACTTGCAAGCACTTTTGGTGTGTGTATATGTATCCACTACAACCCCTCCACAATCTTCTAACTTTGTAGCAAACTTGAGAGTGATCAGCTAAGTTAGTGAAGTCATGGACAAATACATGGACTGACAAGAAGTCAAGAGGTTTGTTATAATTCAATCCAAATATTGGATGATTAACTCGCAATTTTTTTTATCTAACCTCGTCTAACATGAAATTGAAATTGATTTAATTTCAAAATTGAGTGAAATATAATCCTATCAGTTTATGGATAAATATTTAACACCCATCAAATTTTATCCAATATTGATGATTGAGTATTTAAACCAAGACCCATCAATTAGTGCCCTGTTTGTTTTGAACCAACAGATAATTCGTTCCAGCATCTATGACCATGTCAATGGATTTTAATTATATAAAAGAAAACTATTAATTAAATCAATTTAATTAATTAATTAATAATATAATTATGTACGAATCAATCATCGATGGAATCAGTAAAAATCACCTTGATCTGGTGTGATAATGTCTCACATTGAAATTGTTACGCCACAGTTGATATTTAAATGTCTTAAATATTTTTAGTTTTATTTTATTAAAAAGACATAATATACAATTATCTTTTTTCCAAATCAATAATACACCAACTAGTAATAGTACTACTTTTAATACAAAACACCAAATAATCTAAGAATAATATTAGGTTTCTCAAATATTTTATCCAAATTCATGCTCAAATAATAATAAGGTATGTAATTTATCAAAATCCTATTAGTTAATAAGATTTTAACAATTCATATATTATATCATTTGGATATTAATTTGAAAAAAAAAATAATTGGAAAGCCTAATATTACTCATAGTCTAATCCAATTCTACATGTTCAATTAATTTATTTTATTTAATCTTATCTAATTCAACTTAAATAATCTAATTCAATTGCCCTTGCCAAATGAGGTATTTTAGTATGTCTTGTTTGGTGCACGAGATAAGATTAAATTATTTATATAGAATTGGATTAAATGTGATATGATTAGATTAATTTAAATACTATTCCATGTTTGATGAAAGATGAAATAGGATTAAAAATAGTGGTACAAACTAGAATTTTAAAAAAAATAATCCAGGATTTTAAAGCATAAAAACCATGAATGTTAAGTACATTCCTCCTGAACTCATATTGAAACTTGACTTGGTTCGCACAAGAAAGAAAGATGGTTACCGACAGTGGTGGATCTCGTCGTGGTGGTGGTTGCTGTGGCTATTTGATTCAAGTCATCACTGGCCGATGGTTCATGATGTTTGCATCATTCTTGATCATGGCTGGCGCTGGTGCAACTTATTTATTTGGTGTCTACTCTAAGGAGATCAAAGCCACTCTTGGCTATGATCAATCCACTCTCAATCTTTTAGGCACATGCAAGGACCTTGGAGCCAATGTTGGGGTCCTCTCCGGTCTCCTAGCAGAGGTGACGCCGCCGTGGTTCGTGTTACTGGTAGGTTCTGCGATGAACTTTGCGGGGTACTTTATGATTTGGCTTGTTGTGATGAAGAAAATTGCCAAGCCAAAGCTTTGGCAGATGTGTTTGTATATTTGCATTGGTGCAAACTCACAAAACTTCGCCAACACTGGCTCGCTTGTCACTTGTGTGAAGAACTTCCCGGAGAGTAGAGGCATGATGTTAGGGATCATGAAGGGGTTTGTGGGGCTTAGTGGGGCAATTTTCACACAACTTTATCTTTCAATATATGGGAATGATGCCAAGTCTATAATTCTTCTTATTGCTTGGCTGCCTGCTTTGATATCTCTATTATTTGTTTACACAATTAGACCGTTAAAGCCCTCTACACACCCAAACGAACTTAAAGTGTTCTATGAATATCTTTATATTGCAACTGCTTTAGCTTTGTTGATGATGGGTTTAACCATAGCTCAAAAAGAAGTCCACTTTTCTTACTATGCTTATGTAGGAAGCACCATTGCTATCTGTGTTTTGATTTTCATGCCACTTGTTGTAGCATTTAGAGAAGAATACACTTCTTGGATGCAAAAGAAACAACCTGTTCTTCCTCCTACAAGTGTTGTTGTTCTTGATCATCAGCCTCCAGCACTAGAGTCAGAATCCAAATCCGAAATCGAGCTTGAAGATTCACACGAACAACAACCCCACATTGAAGACAAAGAAGACCAACGCTGCTTCGCAGACATTTGTAACCCACCAAAAAGAGGAGAAGATTATGGCGTATTGCAAGCTCTTTTGAGTGTAGACATGTTGATTCTTTTTCTGGCTACATTTTGTGGACTAGGCTCCAGCTTAACAGCAATGGACAATTTAGGCCAAATTGGTGAATCCTTAGGCTACAATCAACACACAATCAGCACATTTGTTTCACTAGTAAGCATCTGGAACTACTTTGGGAGAGTCTTTGCTGGTTTTGTATCAGAAATCATTCTCCAAAAATACAAAATCCCTCGACCGATTATGATGGCACTGTCACTCCTCTTATCTGCCCTTAGCAACATCTTCATTGCCTTCCCTTTTTCGGGTTCGGTCTACATTGCATCTGTGCTGGTGGGGTTCTCCTTTGGGGCGCAAATGACACTACTTGTCATCATCATCTCAGAGCTGTTTGGATTGAAATACTACTCAACATTGTTCAATTGTGGACAACTAGCAAGTCCTCTTGGATCATATGTGCTAAGTGTGTTGGTGGTCGGCAAGCTTTATGACAGAGAGGCATTCAAGCAATTGGCTGAGAAAGGCATGACAAAATCAATGGTCAAGGAATTGACTTGTATTGGCAGGCAATGTTATAAGCTTTCCTTCTTGATTCTTGCTTGTGTCAACATTTTTGGTGCTCTAGTCACATTTATTTTGGTCATGAGGACTAGAAAATATTATAGTGGGGATATTTATAAGAGATTTAAAGATAAGATGGCTACTACTTAGAAGAAGGAAATGGGTTCAAAACTAGTTGTTGCTGGAAAATGGCAACAAGTACTAGGAGTTTGATTTTTATTATTTTGCAAAAATAAAACAATTATATGAATACGGGGAATTTTTTTTTTTTTGTTCTAGCACTAATTATAAATAACTGAGAACATATTTTAGTAATACCAAAGAACTGAACTAATGTTTTCTAGCATCTTTTTATAGTTTAATTTTTTTTAATGACAAAACCATCCTCATTTTAAAATTTTAGAAAACTTACGTAAATTTCAAATTTTAACACTAGAAATAGAGCACAGGTCACGCCTTGACAAGCCCAGAAGGTGTGGATCGCACCCTGACCCACTCCATAGGGCATGGGTCATGCCCTAATAGAGCACAAGACCTGCTCGTAAGGCAAGGGTTGTGCTTTGACCCCCATCCTGACTCGTCCACACTTTGTCCCTCGCTCTGACTCGCCTATAAGGCGCGGTTCATACCAAAAAGAGCTCGAATCATGCCATATAGTGCACAGGTCAAATAAATCACATCCTAAGAGGGTGCAATTCAAATCATGTCCTAATTGTTTAGGGATACATTTCATCCATTCTCCATTTCATTCATTCATCCATTCAAATCAAATCCTAAATCAAATCAATAATGTTCAACAACATCGACCATCTATTTCATCCATTCTACCACAACATCATCAACAAATATCCATTAACAACATCCAAAAAACATCTAACTGTCTTACACATCATCAACCATCCATTCTCCCACCACATCAACAACAAAATCTAAAAAAAAAAAAAATTAAAACAAGAGGCACCATCGAACCCAAACCTAGGAACCAAATGGTTCTAGATTTGACATTAAAAAAAAAAAAAAAAAAAAAAAAAAAAAAAGGTGTGGTTGATCACCGGTGATGGAGGATTAGGCTTTCTTCCTAATGGTCGATAGTGATGGAGGAGGAAACGGCGAGGAGACAACGAGAGAGAGAGAGAGAGAGAGGGAGAGAAAACTCTTAGTCATTACTTTTTAAAAAACCTCATTCCAGCTCTTTGGTGCTAGTTAAACATGACACTAATTCTTTGGTGCTATTTGACATCGTTTACTTTGTGGAATAAACTATATCATCAGCTTTTGCTTTTAAATAAATTATGTCTGTTAATTGTGCACATCAGGTGTATTGAATTGTTATTCACATACTTGGCACTATTTAAATGACATAATTTAGGTTAATTGCTTGTACTATAGAAAGATGAGTTTTTTTAAATGGCTTAGATATAGTAATTTGTCCATTTTTATTTGAGACCATCCTTTTTAGTGAGACCTTATTTAAAACAAATAAAAATTTTATTTTCTTTCTTTTTTATTTTTCGGATAGTAATTAGTTATATCTCATTGTGATTTTAAGATTGTTGTGTGTTTATATCATTATTTCAAGAAATTACGTATGAAAAAACCTGAATATGCGTTTGTCTCAATATTATTGAAAAAAATACATGATGTTAATTTCTCTATGAATTGTATTCTTCCTAACAAATTTTCAATACCTACAATAAATTATTTTCATGTTTAATGATTCTTCACATACATATATGTATGCAATTTTTAATTGTTCTTCCTGCAAAATTATGATCTATATCAAGGAAACTACATATTATATAATTATAGTCTCAATTATATGAATATAGATGGACGGCTAAATAAAATTATTAATCACCACAAGTTCTAGACAAAAGGAAGGTGAACAATCGAACTACTCTTTTTTGTTTTTGTTTTGTTTTGTTTTGTTTTTTTTTTTTTTTTTGTGCGCGTTTTTAGATTTGAATCTAGTGCCATATGATTTAATTTTAAAAATTTATTAACATATAACAAACTTATTGACTTTTTGTTTTGTTTTGTTTTTTTTTTTTTTTTTAATCTCTTACTTTTAAATACAATTTTTTTCCTTCTCTCACATTAAAACACAAACAAAAATGAGATTAAGATAATATATATATATATATATATGTTATGAATATATGGTCTTAACACTAGGGGTGGGCATCTCTAACCCAACCCGACGGACCTAACCCAACCCGACAATTTTTTATTGGGTTGGGTTACATCTTTAAAAAAATTGGATAGGGTTGGGTTGGGTTGAAAATTAAATTGGGTTGAGTTGGGTTAAAAAATTTTCAACCCAACCCAACCCGAACCTGACAAACGTCTATCCCTAATTCTAAATCCAAGATTTTCTCCCATCTCTAGAAGACCATTTGTTCATGATAAAGATTAAAGACAACTTTTATGTCGACTTTAATTTTTTCTTTACAATAATTAGACTTTATTTGTATTTATTTTATCTGTAATCAAATTACTAAGACTAAGAAAGTTATGAATTAGATTATTTGTGTCTTTGTAGTAAATTAAGTCTAACTCAATCAATCCAACCCAACCCAACCCGACTATTATTAGGTTGAGTTGGGTTGGGTTGAAGAATTTATTGGGTTGGGTTGGGTTAAAAAATTTTCAACTCAACCCATGTTGGGTTGGGAGATTTTCAACCCAACCCAAGTCGAACCCGAAAATGTCCACCCCTACTTAACACCACTTCCTTTTGATAATATTCTTTATCTTATTTATTGTTATTTCATTATAGAAATGATTTTCCAATTTGTCTATAAATAGACTTATATTGTAACCATTGGAATACACATCAATTGAATTATTTTCTCTCTTCTTCTGTTACTTTTGTTTGTTCTCTCTTATTTTATTATTATTCTATATTCATTACTTTTAAGCCATATTTTATAACATATTATCAATACGAATCTAGTATGAGAGATTTCATCCATGTGATATACTCCCTATTATTTGATTCAAATAATCTTATTAGTATATGTGTTTCGTATAGATGTCATGTTATGCTGATGAATGTTATGTTGGATCCAAAATAAGTTTTTTTTCAAGTTTAATTTATTTTTGTCTTTTTGCTATTTTGGTTTATATATTTATTTAAACATATGCAATATGGATATTATTTTGAAAATATATATTAAGAGCTTCAAATTCATATATTATTTGCATGATTTGATTAATTATATTAAAAAAAAATTGAATTGAAAATTTTATTTTATTGTTTTGACTGTGCAAAAAGAGAAAAAGAAAAAATTGTATGAAATTTTTCTTTGTTCCGTGTATAGAGAAAAAAAAAATTATCCTTTCCTTTATTCAAATACTATGCGAAAAATATATAGAGTATATATATATATATATATATATTTGCTTTCTGTGAGATATCAATATTCTTGGTGTTTGTTTAAATAATTTTATAAACATTGTTATATGAGAATTGCTATTTTTGAATCTTCTGCATTCAATACTTGATTCATATGATATTTCTTTTAGCTTTTTATTTGCAACCTGAAGTTTGCAAGCGAAAATTAAAAGTTTTAACTTTCAAATAGAACAAAAAATTTTATAATCTCAATTTAATTAGAATCAGAAGTTCTAAATTTTTAATTTTATTAGAACCAGAAGTTTTATATTGTAAATTTATTTAGAACCAAAAGTTCTACACTTTAATTTAAATATAATTATAAATTTTGATATATTTGTATATTAGAACTAGAAGTTCTATAGTTCTAATTTATTTAAAACTAAAAATTTTAGTTAAATTCTAATTAAATTTTGTTGACTTTCACATTCAATGTGGGCAATTACATATGTCAAATAAATTATAATTGTATGAAGCAATATAATTGGCTCTTGCCTATTGTATAGAAAGAGTGTGTCTTAGACCATGGATCTAAACACAAAAGGCAACAAAATATACAAATTTGTGTTTTATATATAAAGCCAATGTTATACATATACATATACATAGAAAACATTGTGGCTCTTTCGGGTTATAAAAAATTAAACAAAGATCGAACGGATTTTATCTTATGACGTTATATTCTTATTTTTTGCATATGACATAATGGTTCCATCAAATTCACTTTAATTTATTGGATTCTCAATGAATTGTTTGAATCAGAATTTTGCATTTTAAATATGAACCAGAAGTTTCAGATTTTCAATAAATTTATTCTCAATTTTATTTGGATCTTAAAACTTGAAGTTTCAAATTCTTACTTCAGTTCTAGATTATAATTTATTTAGATTTTGAAACCAAAAGTTTCAAAATTGCGAATGAAAAAAAAAAAGAGAAAAACTAAATCAATTCGAATTTAATATGAAAAGAACTCGTCTCGAACCCAAATATGTAAATTTGAAAACATGTCTCTTCATTGAAGATGAGTAGAGACTTGAAGACCTTTTATACTAACTTTTGTTCATGATTTCAATATATAAATCGTGAAATTTTGGTTCATAAATATGTTAAGATATTCTATTTTTTGTTTATGAATTTTAACGCATCAAGGTATATATTTTAATACTTATATATTTACTAGGAATTACTTGATCGAGTGTACATATATATAATGATCTCATGCTTTATGCTATATGATTAGAATCCATTGGTGTTATGGTTAAGTCATTACCTTTGCATTGACGGCATGAGTTTGATAGTGGCATAAGTTGTTAGATGTGAAAACTAGGTAATGGCAATAGTTAAAGTTTCTTGATAGTGATTTTGTTTGGGATCTTTAATAATATATCATAAAATTAAAGTATGATTGTAATTTACTCAAAACTTAAAGTTCTAAAACTAATTACAGTGATTGATATGATTTGAAAAAGAATTTCATTCTCAATTCTATCAAAACCTGAGGTTTTGAGTTATTATCAGATTGAATATGTAATTATGATAACAATCACATCATAACTTGAAACTTTAGGTTTTTGAGCAGAAAAAGTATAATATTTTTATTCTTCTTATATTAAATTATATAATTATTATTATTTCTCATAAAAATTTTGGTTAGCGAAGGATATATTATTTTTGCTTTTCTTCTTTCCTCAGAGCAAGATACGAAATAAGGTATATGACATATAAACCCCTATTCTTGACATTCCATTCTCTAGTGTTAGAAGTTATAATATGGAAATGAAAATGTTCAAGTTATAAATAATAATCTTGTGAGTGATATCAAAGTGTCAATAGAAGTTATAGGAAGTGTTTGACACTTATAGTAAGAAAATTCAATAAAGGGCGAAATGGTCTTTTTATAAATAAGAAATATACATAAGTGACAAAGTTGTATTTTTTTTAAAATAAGAGTGAAACATATTTATATAAGTGAATTTATTTAATACTTAGAAATAAGATAAAGTTTATTGTAAAATAAATTCAAGAAGGGTAATTTGGTAAATTAATCCCAATAAAAGCTATATATATGTGAGTGTTAGAGTGTTAGTCATTCTAACACTTAGAAGAATAAAAAAAAAGAGAGAGAGAGAGAGTTAAGAGAGCAAGAGAGGAAGTGGTGACAACAAAGAGAAAGAGGAAGGAGAAGAAGTCCAAGTCAATTCTAACCATTTTTCAAGTTTCAAATCAAGATTCTTAGTTGATTTAAAGTTAGAACAACAAACCTTAAGCAAAAGTAAGGTAAGGTTTCCATGACTTTATTTAGAAATGGTGATAGTTGGGTTTATGATTGTATTGGTTGGTTGGGTTAGTTTTGATGTGTAAATTGATGTGGGTTTTTATCTAAATCAATACTGGAACCATAATAAGTTAAAAAGGAAAGCTTGAAATGCAAGAGACCATGCATGAAATAGAAGTTAGGGTTTATAAGTAGAAAGCCTTAAGTAGATATTGAAACATGTTTAAGCAATTGTAATGGTAGTTAATGTGTTTGTTAAAATATCTAAGAGAATAAGTTAGTGAAAATATTGAAAGTTGAATGAAATGAAGTGTTGTGTGTGCATGTATAGGTCAAAGTCATCATGATGAATAGGTGATCCCATTGAGTTTAGATGTAATTAAGGCTTGATTCAAGCATGTTAAAAGTTAGAAAAGTTAAGGAAATATTAACATTTAAAAAAGAAATTGAAAAAATATATATGTTGTGTGTGTACAAGTGAGTCACGACCAAGGAAGGGGGTATGTGACCCCATTGTGTTTTGATCCTTTTGAGCTCTAATTCATGCATATTATAAGTTAGAAAAGCATATAGAGGTCTTAGAATTGAAAAAAGAAAAGTATAGAGATGAGTTGAGAATTAAGGGTCTAGTTGAAGGGCATTGCGGAATTTCATGTAAAATACATTTGTTGATGCATGAAATGAATGTATTCAATCATAATTGAGAGAAATAACATTAGATATGAAGGAAATGAGTTCATTGCATATTTGAGGCAAAATGTGCATGAAAAACTAGTAAAAAAAATAGGGGTATTTCATAGGTGTCACCCCTTTATAGTTGGAATTTTTCAAAATCGTTTTACGAGTGACCTAAATAAGAGATAGGGAGATAATCTAAGCGAAAACGAAAGCGAAAAAACCCATGGAATGGTTTGTGAATAGTGTTCGGTCAAAGGGAGTTCGAAAAAGTTGACTTTTCATTCTAGACCTCTGAAAATTATACAGACTGCGTGAGAATGTCCCTAGGGGTATATAATTAAAACCTATAAAAAGAAACCGAAATTTTAGAGCTCCGGTGAAGTTAGAATAGAGTCGGGAAGGTTATAGTGAAAAAGCGATTTTAAAGAGTTAATTGTATTGGAAACGATATATATAGCTTTGTGTAACTTATTACAGCACACCCTAAGTGAGAATAGGTTATGTAGGTGAGGAGCAAGAAGGAGGAGCACGAGAGACTCGTTAAAGCTCTTCGAATCGCTTCAGATCGAGGTAAGTGTTATTCACACTTGCATTTTCAATTAGTGTTGAATATGATAAGCTTGTTATGATATAAATGGTTTTATGAATAAATACTTGAATAAAAATGCTTTTGTTACACAAAGGGGTCGTTGGATCCATTTCAAAGCAACTTGAGAAACAAAATTGTTTTTATGAGAAATGAGTTGAAAACGAGTAAAAAGGTTTGAACGAGAAATTGTTTTGTGCTTACTGTACTAAGAAGAAAAGAATTTCAAAAGCCATGTGGATTCTCCTTAGTTTTTCATAATATCTAGCGCTACGTTACGATGCAAAAAATTTTGCTCATAGTCGCCAAGATTTATAACTAAAATTGCACTACAATATGTGATACAAAAAATTATGCATGTAGTCGTAAAGAGTTAGAGTTTATTAACACTACAATATACAATGCAGAAAATTCTGCAGGTAGTTGCTTCGATTGAGCTGGTTTCACACTACGCTTGCGATGCAACAAATTCCGCACGTAGTAGTCAAGATGTCTCAACAGCATCACGGTTGGTGTCAGTTAAAAATCGTCACGTAACATACCGCGTTGAGTGTGATTAGAGGTTAGGGATATACATTGTGCTTTTAGTAAGCAAAGAATTATTTTGAAAACTCTAAATATTTTAAATAAATTTATGATTATTTGGTTATAAATTACCTTTAAATTGTTAAACTGACAATTTTTCTTTGTTGTAACTAATAAACCTATCACAGGTATCCTATAGGGGATCAAGAACAAAATAAACATTTCATCAAAAATATAGGTGGGCAACATTGGAAAATATATCACATAAATCATGTCTATAATTGTGAATCTAGAAAATAAGAAAATGCATGTATGATATTGAATCTTCGGAAACATGTGTTTCAAAGTTTATCTTGGTGTAAATAATGATGTAATCTTTTTGTAAGTTTTTATATGCTATATGTATATATACATATTACATGATGCGGTTTACTATTGGTTATTGACATGTGTTTGTGGTGTGAAATGCATGATTGTAGATAGAAGAAGTTGGGTGGTAATTGAAAATAGTTGAAATGTATTTTCTTACAGGTAAAAATTTTGGAAACCTTCTGTTGATATCCGGAAACGGTCAACCAGAGATTCTGGGGCCCAGACGGCTGACTTGGTAATTAATGGATGCGTGCACTGATTGAAGGATAGGAAAGGGTCAATTAATGAAGTTCTAGGTTGGTGGTGATTAATTCGGGTGAAGGAATGTCGGACTTGGTGGTTGATCGGACTTAATGAGATAATTAGCAAGTAATTAAAGAGAAAGAGAGGGAGAGAAAGAGAGAAAACACAAGAATTTTTACGTGGTTCGGTGACTGCACCTACGTCCACGGCCACTCTGGAGTAATTCCGGCAGAGTGACAGTTCTCTAGTATATTCAGCTTGTCTGTACAGTAAAAATGTCTCCCCTCTTTATAGAGGAGGGGAGCTCACAATAAAAAATATTAAAAAAAGTTATACAAGTTATTGGCAACGGCTAGTTTCAGCTGATTCTGACATTGCCATGCTGCATTAATTGTAAAGGTAATGATGATTTCCTCCCTGCACGAGTCTGCATTAATTATACCTGAAGAGGTCTTCACTTCATTAAATGCTTCTGGATAATTGTATAGGCAGTTTCCGACGGGAAATCATGAGAGTTGGTAAATTCTGACAACTTGCTGCACACGATAACTCTTGAGGAAGCCTTCGGGTCAGCCAGGTGATGCACTCTGGAGTGGAGCTGACGTGGCCAAGAGGAGAGGTGAGGCGATCTGGGAGTCCAGGCGAGCTCGCGACCTCGCGACCTCGCGAGCTCCCCGAGCTGAAGGTACGAGCAGAGGACATTCTGAGAACTGCTGCTGGCTCATGACCTGGACGGCCTCACGAGCTGGGCTTGCAGCTGCTGGTTCCATCTTTGGGCTTCTTGAGCCCTTGTTTCTGTTTAAATTAAATAAGCATGTACTGGCCCATCTGGGCCGAACCAGAAAATGGGCATAACATCAAGTCCCCCAGCTCTCTGTGCGCTCTGCGGACTGGGAGCTAATCCAAATACACGATTGGCACCCATTTTCAAATCTTCTGGTACCGTTTCAATCTCCACACTGTAACTGCTGACACGCGGCGTCCATTCAGGCGTTGGAGCCGAAAATCGTGTCTCGGGACCGTACGCATTAAATGTGCACGTCTTGTAACTGACAGACGTGACGGCACGTGACCGAGATTTGTGCCTAGCCGTTGGATCTTTGGCGGTTATGCCTTTACGCTGGATCGGACGGCTGGGGACGGACGTCCTGGCCTATATAATCCACAGGTCTCCCCGTAATTTTTTCTTTTTACTTTCCTGATACAACTCCAGCACCCTTCTTTCCACCATTTCTTCTTCTCTGCTTCTTCTGGTTCGTTATCAGCAATTAGACAACCTCTTTGGACTCCGCCGCTACAGGAATCAGCCACCGCACTCAGCAAGCCGTACACAGTTCGAGCAAGGTAGTTCTTTCCTTTTTTTTGCTTTTTTTGTTTTATGGTACGATCTGTTTCTAGTTTGGATCGCTATTTTCTATTTATGTATCACACCTATTGGTCCCTGTAAGCCTGTTTGGCTCTTAAGGATTTGTTATGTTGGTTGCTTGAGTATCCGTGTACGCTAGGGGCGACCTGGCTGTTATTCTAGGTGTCCCATCTCTCAGTCATGTACTGTTGCTTAGGACTTTTAATGAAAGTGCCCCTTTAATGTCTGGTAGGGTACCTGTAAATATAGGGTTAGCAACACATAAATTCAGGGTGATATAGTACCTGGCGGGCTCGTGTCTCCGGGCCCTTTCTGATCCTTTAGAGGCCAAGTGCGCGACCTGACGAATAGGATAGCAGCCTTAGGAATTCTTTCTCTGTGTCTTGCTAGGATCAGTATGTTGTAGGCGTTCTGATGTCATTCCTTCTGTGCTGTAGATGTCAGGTCGTTCACGCACTGGTCGAGGCAGGGCTTCTGCTTCCAGGAGGCAGGCAGGACGCCAGAGTAGTGAGGCTGAGGCTACGACCTCGCGAGCTGGTCCGTCCAGCGAGGAGGTCGTAGGAGGGGACGAGGTCGCTGAGGAAACAGACCCCCATCCTTTTAAACACACGCCCTCGCTGGTCACTCTTCCGAAGCTGGAGGCTTGGGCAGAGGAAATAAGCATCCTCCTGGGGTGCAGAGCTAACGTTCCCGCGGCCACTGATCGAGCCGCTTATCCTCCTGCGGGCTTTGTCGCGATCAGCCGCGAGCATATGGAGCTCGGCTTCAGGTTCCCTGTTCCTGGTTATCTCAAGGATCTCTTGAACGACCTGAAGCTTGCCCCGTTCCAGTTAACCCCGAACTCATATGCCCACTTAACCACCCTTGCTGCGGCGTTCGCTAAATACGGACTAGGGTTCCCCACACCCCGCATCCTCCGCAGCGTCTTCAGCTTCAAGGCTATCTCTGGAAAGGACGGGCTCTATTACGCCACGCCTCGCCAGTATTCTGATTACAGGGAGTTTTTACCCCAGAAATGTACTAAGTCCAACGTGGGGGAGTACAAGTCAAATTGGGCCCTGTTCACGTGCCCTTCGCTCGCCGGGCTGAATAATAGGGGTTTCGTGATGACACCTAGTAGGCACACAAACACTTAAATTATATCAGCAATAGTTTTTTTTTTTTTTTTTTTTTTACGAGCTGACTTTTGCTTTACAGGTGTCGCAGCTCCTGGTTACAAGCTTAAACAGGACGAGCTCGCTATTCTGAATGCTTTTGCAGTAGCTAAGGAACCAACCGAGAATTTTTTCCCTTCTAGTAGCGAGCTGGTAGAGCGGGGTCTCGCGCCATCTGCCACGAGTCCTCTTCTGAACATAGTCCAGGACTTGGGAATAAGGGGGCAAGCATTCGAGGTCCTTTCTGCCCTTGCTGCTCCTGCTCAATCAGAGCCAGAACCACAGCCCTTACAACAAAGGTCACCGAGCACGAGCTTCTCCACCAGCCCTTCTTCAGACAATATGGGAAGGCTCACGATGTCAGTTCCTCCCCTCAGGTCGGTTCCACCTATTAGACCGACTGAGGTCGTCGACGTGGATGATACCTCTCCAGACCGCTCACAAAGAGCGCCCTCACAAACTGCTGCAGCTGCTCCTTCTCCGATCCAGGTCGTCTGCCACTCCTCAGAAACGGGCTGCCCCATCTGAGGGGCAAAGTCCTCCTCCAGCCAAGAGGGCCACGGTCTCTGTTGAGGGGGACTTACCTTCGGAGTCGGAGTCTGAGGCTTTGACTAGAAAAAGAAAAGGAAAGGTCATAGCTTAGCCCCCGGCCCCAAAGCAGAAGGGAGTCATCGTGGTCCCTCCGGCCGGGGGGGTTGTTATTGGCAGGGAACCGGGCACAGAAGCGCCAGGACGACCTGCGAGGCCTACAACGGACGAACAGGCAGACTCCGGGGTCCGCCCTGATGTGGCAAAAGAGATGGAATACTTCAACAGCTTCATGGAGCTCGTGCCCAAAGTGATGGGAAAGCGCAGCCCGAAGTGATGGGAAAGCGCAGCCCGAAGCTGCAGAAAGATGGACTTATAGGCCGTACTCTTGTGGGCTATGTAGCTCGTCATGCCGCGTTGGTAAGATTCACATTCTTTAATACTTTGATTTTTTTTTTTTTTCAAAAAATCTTTTACCATTTCTCCTGTATTTCCAGCTCGCTATGGCGTCCGTGAAGCTGATGAAGGAAACAGATTGTCATATTAATGAGAAGGAGGTCTTCAGGGTGTCTCAGGAGCAGTTCGAGGAGGAGAGGAGACTACTGCAGGATGAGATCAATCTCCTCCAAAAGAATCATGGTGAGCTTTCTACCAAGCTTCGAGATGCTGATGCGGCCTTGTCACAAGAGACCGCTCGCAGAGAGGCTGAAGTCAGCAAGGCCCACAGCGAAATAAATCAGCTGAAGGGCGAGCTCAGTGATGCAAAGGTAAAGCTGCAGGTTGCTGAGGATAAGGTAAGTCAGCATAAGTGGGACTTGGGAGCAGCCAGAGGGAAGCTCGCGAGGGCCGAGGAGAAGCGGGCTGAAGTAGAAACGAGTCTGGCTCAGACGAGGGAGAAGTTGGCTAGGACCGTGGAGGGCGTTGAAGCCAAGTTAGCTCGGGAGCGGGGCAGGATCGAGGAAGAGGTCGAGAGGGCGTTTCTGTTTAGCATGTGGGAGCGCTACCCGGACTTAGACTACTCCTTCTTCGGGTCAGAAGGGGTCAAAATGATCCGGGAGTTCGCAGAGCTTACTGCAGGTGCTCGGAGTGCGCAACATGCGGATACTTCCTCTAATCCTCCAATTGATTCATCTGCTGTCCCAGTCCCTTCGCCAGAGCAGGTCCCCGAGGTACCCCCAATTCCAGAAGGTCCTCCAATGCCTGAGCCCACAGTAAAGGTCCTTTCTGACTTACCAGCTCCTGAGTCCGCCCCTGAGGCGGAGCCCCCAGCAGAAGACCCTGTTGTTCCTGCTCCTTCAAACGAACTAGCTGGTGCCTAAGGCGTCTTTACTTTCACTTGTTTGTTTTGACTTCTTGTAATTTTTCATTTGTTTGAACTCAAACAACGAGCTCAAAGCTCGAGATTATAATATTAAATTTCCTGCACAATTTCAATACTTTGTCCAAGTGTATATATGCATGTCTTACTTATATGATGGGGGATTAGCAGAAAATAATCACATTATTGTAAATATTTAAAATTTGCTAAGTAAATCACAATCGTGAGAATCATGCTAACTTTCGAATCTGCTAACTGTAGTCAGCGATTATATTAATGCATTAGCTCGTAAGGACTTGAATTCAGCAAATAGCTTGGTCGAATAAAGTATTTGATCCGGCATTTGATATAGTCGGACAAACCTTAGAAGATTGGTAGGAGCTTACGGCTAATGGGGAGCTTGGAATTTCCTTGATCCCTATATTTCAATGATGTTGAGCGCGCTTAAGAGCAGCATTTTCCCTAACTTTGAGATTTTAATCCGTGGCTGCATTCGTAGTTCAGGGGTGAGCTCCTTTGATGAGTCCGAGGGCAGCTTTATATTTGAGAGGCGTAGCCTTACCCCCTCCCGCGAGGTCGCGGGGTAATTGATTCGCGAGGTCCGCGGGCATCTTTATATTTGAGAGGCGTAGCCTTACCCCCTCCCGCGAGGTCACGGGGCAATTGATTCACGAGGTCCGCAGGCATCTTTATATTTGAGAGGCGTTGCCTTACCCCCTCCCGCGAGGTCGCGAGGTAATTGATTCTCGAGGTCCGCGGGCATCTTTATATTTGAGAGACATAATAAACTTGATGCTTGACGTAAACTTCCGTTAGTGAGGATAACACGGACGAATCGAGTATCAGTTGATAAGGCGTCCTCGATTAAGGCCTTTTATGGACACTTGTTGCTAAGATATGCTCATAGCCTTGGCCGGCCATTTCATGCGAGCATTTTAGTTGTGAAAGATTCCTTAGATTTAGCACAGATGTCTTTAAGGAATAATAATATATATTTAGGCATATATGACGATAGATCGCAGCTCGATTACTTGAGAAAGAAATTTCATTAGCTTTGCTCTTTTTAACATATACATTTGCTGGTTCAACCAGCTTGCTTTCTGCATCAACATAACACATACAACAGAAAACAAATGAAAGCATGCTTATAGACAATCGTCAAAAGAATCATGCACAAAGTTAGAGCGGTCTGACAGTTCTTAGGTGTAGTACGGTCGTAGGTGTTCAGCATTCCAGGCTCGGGGTAACTCTGATCCATCTATACTGGCCAAATGATAGGCTCCGTTCTTCAGATTCTACTTGATAAGGTATGGTCCCTCCCAGTTGGGTCCGAGTACCCCATCGCTTGCCTTGCGAGCCCCGGGGAGGACTAATCTGAGAACGAGATCTCCGGCTTTGTAGCTTCGAGCTCGGACCTTCTTGTTGTAATACCTGGCAACTCTCTACTGGTACACTGCTACCCTCAGGCGAGCTGTCTCTCTTGCTTCTTCAGCTAAGTCTAGACTGGCCGCGAGCAGCTGATCATTGTCTTTAGGTTGGAATGAGGCCCTTCGTTGGCTAGTGACTTCGAATTCTGCCGGTATCATGGCCTCCGTTCCGTAGACCATGGAAAATGGGGTCTCACCTGTAGAGTTACGGACTGTGGTCCTTTATGCCCAAAGGACTTTCTGTAGCTCGTCAGCCCAAGCCCCTTTTCTTGCCTCTAGCCTGGTCTTCAAATTCTGCTTGATAATCTTGTTCACAGCCTCGACTTGACCGTTGGCCTGAGGATGGTCCATAGCCGAGAAGCTCTTTACGATTCCGAGCTCGTTGCAGAAGTCTATGAACTGCTCGCTGGTGAACTGAGTCCCATTGTCCGTGACGAGCTGCTGAGGGACCCCGAACCTGCAGATGATATTGTCCCACACAAATTTTTCTATCTTCGCTGTGGAAATTTCTGCTAGCTCCTTAGCTTCAGCCCATTTGGTGAAGTAGTCCACAGCGACTACAGCATGCCTACAACTTCCTCGAGCTATGGGCAGGGGTCCGATGAGGTCCATCCCCCAGATTGCGAAAGGCCATGGACTTACCATCTGCTGGAGGTAGGCTGGTGGAGCTCGCGGGACCTTAGCAAATCTCTGGCACCTGTCACACTTCTTCACCAGATCTAAGGCATCTTGCTTCATGGTTGGCCAGTAGAACCCCTGTCTGAGAGCCTTCTGGGCCAAGGACAATGCTCCTGCGTGGTTCCCACAATGACCTGCATGAATATCGCTCAGCACTACCTCACAGTCCTCATCATCTATACATCGCAGTAGCGGGCTCGAGAACCCCTTCTTGTATAATCTGTCGTCATAAATGCAGTATCGGGCTGCTCTAGCTCGTATACGGCGAGCTTCCAGCTTGTCCTCTAGCAACTTCCCTTCCTGCAAGTAATTCACTAATGAGCTCATCCAGGAGTTAGGCCGAACCCGTATGACCATCATTGCATCTTCATCCTCAATGCTCGGAGTTGGTAAGAATTCCACAGGGATAGACTCAAGAAGATCTGCATCTTGGGAGGTCGCTAGGCGGGCTAGAGCGTCAGCATTGAAGTTCTGTGCCCTGGGGATCTGGTTCACTTCAAACCCCTTGAAAGCCCCCAGTAACTCCTTAACCTTTTGGAAGTACTTCGACATCCTCCTTCCCTTGGTCTGGTATTCACCCCTAGCATGGCAAACAATAAGTTGAGAATCACTGAAGACCTTTACCTGCTCAGCTCGCACCTCCTTTGCTAGGCGAAGTCCGGCAAGCAACGCCTCATACTCGATCTCATTATTGGTAGCTCGGAACCCAAACCTTAGGACACTCAGGATCTTATGACCTTCTGGACTGATCAGCATTAATCCAGCTCCTGAGCTTTGCTCGTTGGAGGACCCATCCACATACAGCTCCCAAGTTTGATTACCGGTTAGTTCCTCCTACTCCGGTACTGGCCCTGTGAATTCCATAATAAAGTCTGCAAGTGCCTGGGCCTTGAATGCCGTTCGCGGCCTGAACTCTATGTCAAACTGAGCGAGCTCGATAGCCCACTTAAAAAGCCTGCCAGAAGTATCTGCTTTCTGAAGGACTTGCCTGAGAGGGTACTGCGTGAGGACCTCAATCTGATGAGCTTGGAAGTAGGGACGTAGCTTCCTAGAGGCAGTTACCAGGCAGTACGCGAGCTTCTCCATTTGTGAGTATCTGGTCTCCGCATCAACCAACCTTTTACTGACGTAATATACGGGCAGTTGCATCTTATCTTCTTCTCTCACCAAGGCCGCACTTAGGGCGTGCCCAGAGACTCCCAAGTACAAGAATAGCTTCTCTCCATCCTTTGGCTTGGACAAGAGAGGAGCCTGACCCATATACTCCTTCAGTTTCTGAAATGCTTCTTCGCAATGCTCATTCCATTCAAAATTCTTGGCTTTCTTTATGGCTTCAAAGAATGGCACACACTTGTCAGTAGCTTTTGAGATGAACCGGCTGAGAGCCGCGACCTGGCCGTAAGACTCTGCACGTCTTTGATTTTGGAGGGGGACCTCATTTCCACGAGCGCCCTGATCTTCTCTGGATTGGCCTCTATTCCTCTGCTGTTCACCATGAATCCAAGGAACTTATCAGACGCTACCCCAAAGGCACACTTCAGCGGGTTTAACTTCATCCGGTAACTTCTGAGGACTTTGAATGTCTCATCCAGGTCGCGAACATGGTCTGCTGCTTTCTGGGATTTTACCAGCATATCATCTACGTATACTTCCATGGTTTTCCCAATCTGATCCTGGAACATGGCATTGACAAGCCGCTGGTAAGTGGCTCCTACGTTCTTTAGTCCGAATGGCATCACCTTGTAACAGTACAACCCCTATCAGTGACAAAAGAGGTGTGTTCTTCGTCCTGCGGGTTCATAGGGATCTGGTTGTATCCTGAGTAGGCATCCATGAAACTCAAGAGTTGGTGCCCGGCTGTCACGTCTACCAGCTGGTCGATCCTCGGCAGTGGGAAGCTGTCTTTCGGGCAAGCTTTGTTCAGGTCGGTGAAGTCAATGCAAGTCTTCCACTTCCCGTTCTTCTTCTTCACGAGGACTGGATTTGCGACCCAAACAGGATAACGGGCTTCCCTGATGAACCCATTAGATAGCAGCTTCTCGACCTCCTCCTTCAGAGCTGCATAACGTTCCGGTGTCATTGGTCTCCTCTTCTGACGGACTGGCCTGTGCTGGGGATTTATGTTCAGTCTGTGGCACATAATGTCAGGATCTATTCCCACCATATCTTCATGGTTCCAGGCGAAGACATCAAGGTTCATCTTTAGAAATTCTACGAGCTCAGTCTTAGCTTCTGGTAACAGATCCCTTCCTATTTTCACATACCTCTCTGAGTCCACTTCACTGATCCGTACATCCTCTAGCTCCTCAACAGGTCCCGTGGCCCTGTCGCATCCACTTCGCGAGGGTCGAGGTCATTGCTCATACCAGTTTCAGAGATAGCTCGCGGTTGGCCACCCGAGACCACATTTACCTTCTTTCCCCGAACTCCCATTTTCACTGCGTCTTCATAGCACCTCTTGGCCAACTGTTGTTCACCCTTCACACAGCCTACTCCATTGGGGGTTGGGAATTTGACTGTGAGCGTCCTAGTGGAGGTGACCATGTCTAGTTCATTCATCGAAGGTCGCCCCAAGACTACGTTGTATGCCGAGGGACTGTCGATAATCAAGAAATCTGCAATGACCGTAGCTTGTCGTCCTGGTTCCCCGAGGGTGAGAGGTAACTTAATCTGACCTATTGGTATTACTGCATCTCCCGTGAATCCGTAGAGGGGTTCTGGTGAAGGTGTTAACTGCTCAGTCCCTAACCCCATCAGGTCATAGCAGCTTTTGTACATGACATTGACTGAGCTGCCAGTGTCGATCATCACCCTTCGTACCTCGACATTACTGATCCGGGCCCTGATTACAATAGCATCGTTGTGGGGCCAGCGTACTCCTCTCTCGTCCTCCTCCGTGAACACAATACTGTCTGAGGATGCTTTTGCCCTTTTGGTGGGTCCCTCGACTCCTCCATATTCTGCCAGCAGGGCATGGTTGGCTTCCCGGATGTGCCTCTGGTGTGACCTGTTAGATATACCTGCCACATGAGGCCCACCATAAATGGTAAAGATCGTTCTTACCGCGGGCTCGCGCTCGGGTTCCTGAGCTCGCTGAGGCTGCTGTTGCTCGGGCTGCTGGTCTTGTCCCTGAGGTCGTTGGTGCTGAGGTCGTCTGCCAGCGGGCTATACTACATATTCTCCTAGGCGGCCTCGTCTTATGAGTTCTTCAATAGCATCCTTCAACTGCCAGCAGTCTGAGGTATTGTGCCTGTTCTCGTTATGGTAGGCACAGTATTTCCTCGGGTCCCGACGTCGGTTAGGAGGTCCAGTCGGGGGTGGCTTCCCGAAGTTCTCCCTGTTTCTTTCCGCAGCGAAGATCCTGTCCTGCCTGTCCGACAACACACTGTAGCTTTCGTACCGGTTCGGACGCCGGGCCGCTCCATCCTCGGCCCTGGCCTAGCTCGCTTGGCCACAACATTAGCAGTCTGGTTCCTCGGCTCCCCTGGCCTATCACTGCCATGATTCTTCCTCTTTTCACGATGGGAACCACTTGTTTCACCCCGCTGACCATTAGGTTTCTTAGCCCTGAAGGCTTCTTCCCATCTGACTTCTTTAGCAGCCCTTTCGTAGAACTCCCCTAGATCCTTCACAGGGGATTTGTATATGCTTTCGTACAGCTTCCCGTCTTTCCTGAGCCCTGCAGAAATAGCTGTTAAAATACTCTCGTCAGAGGGCATTTCCACATTACTCACCTCCTCTCTGAATCGAGTAATATAATCCTTTAGGGATTCATTCTGTCTCTGGAAAATGGTAGCGAGGTGGCAGGCTGGCGCGAGCTGCTTCCTCAAGGCCTTATATTGGTCCAGGAACTTTTTCTGACATTCTCTCCAGCTTCCGACGCTGCAGGCTGGAAGGCCTTTAAACCAAGCTCGCGGGGCATCCCCTAAAGTAGCTGGGAATACTCGGCACTTTACCAGCGGGTCATCTGTCTGAAGATCCATCTGTACATTGAAAGCGTCCAGATGGTCATAAGGGTCTGTCTTACCGCCGTATGGAGGGATATTGGGGAGCTTAAACTTCGCTGGTAAGGGCACTGTCTCGATCTCCCAGGTGAATGGTACCCGGCGATTGTCCCGCTCTTCCCCAGTCTGGCCTCCAGGTCGAGCTTCCAACTGCTGGATCCTCTGCAACAATTCCTCTACCACTAGGTCCTGGGTCAGTGATCGCCGACTGGGGTTCCATCTGCTGGTACTTTCCTGCTCCCCAAAGTAACGGTTCTGTGACCTGCCCTCTTCACCGAGAGCTTCTGCGTGCCTGGCGGCTCTCTGAGGCTCGGGCTCATAACCTGCACGGTGTCCGCGGGCTCGCTCTGGCCCACGACCACCCTCTTCACACCTGGCGTCCCCGATTTTCGCCCTCGCTCTTATCCCGTTCTGGCGAGGTGAGATCTCCCGCTCTTGGTTCCTCCCCCTGACTCTTCTTGGATGCAAGTTCGAGGAGCGGGCTGATCCTTCGGTCAGCGACCTTTCTCTTACTGCTACCCCTTCTGGAGTCAGTATTTCTTCTGAAGGTCGGCGGCGAGCTCTGCCTGGAGGTGCTGCGTCCACCTGTCTTGGCACTACATGGGCTTGGACTTCTACCAACGCCCTAACCGTCGTCGTCAACTCCCTCACTGCATCCTCCAGAGCTCGCTGGCGCTGCTGCCATTCCTGAGCGACCTCGTTTCCTGAAGGTGAGGCGTTCTGTTCTTCTTGGATCTCACGTCATTCTTCTGCTACTCCGACACTCCTTGTTGCCTTGATCCTGGCCATGGTAGACAAGTATAAACGAGTGTGAAACAATAACTAACTGGAAATTACCAGATCGCTGTTGGACCCTCCTTATAGCGCCAAAAGATGTTGACGTCCGGAAACGGTCAACCAGAGATTCTGGGGCCTAGACGGCGGACTTGGTAATTAATGGATGTGTGCACTGATTGAAGGGTAGGAAATGGTCAATTAATGAAGTTCTAGGTTGGTGGTGATTAATTCGGGTGAAGGAATGTCGGACTTGGTGGTTGATCGGACTTAATGAGATAATCAACAAGTAATTAAAGAGAAAGAGAGGGAGAGAAAGAGAGAAAACACAAGGATTTTTACGTGGTTCGGTGACTGCACCTACGTCCATGGCCACTCTGGAGTAATTCCGGCAGAGTGACAGTTCTCTAGTATATTCAGCTTGTCTATACAGTAAAAATGTCTCCCCTCTTTATAGAGAAGGGGAGCTCACAATAAAAAATACAAAGGAAAGTTATACAAGTTATTGGCAACGGCTAGTTTCAGCTGATCCTGACATTGCCATGCTGCATTAATTATAAAGGTAATGATGATTTCCTCTCTGCACGAGTCTGCATTAATTATACCCGAAGAGGTCTTCACTTCATTAAATGCTTCTGGGTAATTGTGTAGGCAGTTTTCGACGGGAAATCATGAGAGTTGGTAAATTCTGACAACTTGCTGCACACGATATCTCCTGAGGAAGCCTTCGAGTCAGCCAGGTGATGCACTCTGGAGTGGAGCTGACGTGGCCAAGAGGAGAGGAGAGGCGATCTAGGAGTCCAGGCGAGCTCGCGACCTCGCGACCTCACGAGCTCCCCGAGCTGAAGGTACGAGCAAGGGACATTCTGGGAACTGCTGCTGGCTCATGACTTGGACGGCCTCACGAGCTGAGCTCGCAGCTGCTGGTTCTATCTTTGGGCCTCCTGGGCCCTTGTTTCTGTTTAAATTAAATAAGCATGTACTGGCCCATCTGGGCCGAACCAGAAAATGGGCATAACACCTTCAAAATACAGTTGTTATGCTGTTAAAATTTTATTAAAAATTGTTTTAAATCAAATTCTAAAAATTTACACCAACCCAACTATTTTCAAAAGAAATAGAAATTGATATAGTCAAAGTAAAGTAAACGGGCAAAGCATCTTAGGGGTTTGCTCCGCGGATCTCTCTTGACCGTGAGTAGGGTTATAAAAGGTTTGTTGAAGTGCCCAACAAGACCCTCCAGATTAGAGCCTAGATAGAATCTAGTTCAGGTCTTGTCATGACATATATTTTCTTATACCTTGATTGATTATTAAATATTCATTACAATTCATTGTAATTGTATTTTGTGAAATTGTTAATTAATTTACTATGATTACGATTTATATATCTTGGTAAAATAATTATTTTATATTTTTAAATATATATATGTATATGTATATATGATCACCAAATAAATGAAGTCATTTGTACTTCAAATTTGCTCCTAAAGTAGCAATGTTGATGATTATAGGATGAAAAATCATTTATCTCATATGGCTAAATTAATTAATATTATTTCCTAAAGTGAATGTTAAATCATCTAATAGTTATAATGGTGATTATGATCACTAAAGCCTCAGTGATTATAACAAATTTTAACCACCTAAAGTGGAATTCACACCAACAAAATGTTTACTATTGGTGAAATATAAAATTATAATAATTGTATACCTAATGTATACATAACTATTATATTAATATTTTACCAATATAAAGGCTCTAGAAAATTAAATTTGCATATTATAAAGTGAAAAACAACAATGTTATACATGTGAAACTTTGTTGCTTTAATAGATCCTAAAGGAATTTATTTAGATATATATTAAGAAAAGTATACTGTATTTGTATTATTTATATTGTCATATGCCAGAAGCATATTTTACAACTGAAACTATCATATAATTATAAGTACAATATGACCAAAAATTGTGATGAATCAAAAGGTTTTTTTTTTTTTTTTCATCCAGTAATACTAGGAAAATGATGCATCAAATTATTGGAAGTAATATGAATATCTATTATAGAATTGAAGATTCTTACCTAGCAAATATTCCTGAAAGATAATAATTTATATTACAATTTGATTCCTGAATGACATTATATGTTTGGTCCCTGAAGGACAATATGTGATATTTTAGTCATTGAAAAAAAATATAATAGTCCAATATATCCCTGAAGGATAGTAAGACAGTATAATTAAGTCCTAGAAGGATATTATGATGATATAGATAAGTCTTAAAAGGACATTATGATGATGCAATTAAATTCTAAAAGGATATTATAATGATATAGATAAGTCTTAGAAGGACATTATAATGATGCAAATAAGTTTATGAAGGATAAAAAAATAATGTCAATGAAAAAATTTTCTCGTCATTAGGGGAAAAGTAAGGATAAAATTAAAAAACTTAACAATGTAAAATTATAATTAGCATGCATCATTCATTATAACGATTATTGTATAAGTCATTTGAAACTGAAGTTCAAAAGATCGTTTGCTTGAAAATTGCATGCCTAAATGATTTTATTCTTATTGCCGATATATTAACCAAAGTGTTATTGTCAACATCTAAATTCAGTCGATCCAAGTTCTTAACTCAATACTACAAATAAAGCAAAACAAAGATAAAGACAAAAGAAAGAGAAGAGGAAGAACAGTGAATGCAAGGAGATCTTTTACATGGTTCGACCTAAAAAAATGTCTACGTCCGTAATTGTTTCTCTAATTATTTGTACTGAGTCACAGTATATTATTAATTGTTGTTGTTACAATGAAGTTTCAACCTCTATTTATAGTGTGGGGTGTTACAATTTGAGAACAATAAGAATAAGAAAGAATTCTACTTTAATTATATTTCTAAAACCAATGTCCATCAATTTAGGGATAGATCCCGCCGAAATAGAAGTTTGATTTTACTTCCAATTTTGGTAGTTAATTCTTTCTCAATTTAGGTTGTTGCCTTTCTAAAAAAATTTCTTTAATGAATACTTTGAGCTATGAGCTGAATCTCACCCTGGGTAACCTAGACCTAAGCATAAGCAGCTTTAACCACGGTTGACCAGTAACTTGAGAATTGCAATAGCGAACTGAAAGCTCGTTTCTGCAAGCTGAACGTTGGCGAACTGGGTTTTTGTCTATCGAGTCAATTTATTTTATCAATTCGTTGGGTTTTTACCAACCCACTTATATAGCCCTAAATATACCCACAATAGTTGTAAAGTTACTATTACTTGAAGTGAATAATAAAATATCATGATCATTTTAAAGATTACGCTTGAGTTGTATATATAATCTTCATCATATAAATAATGACTCCTGAAAAATTAAATATTTTTGAAAAAATAGAACTTTTCTATGTAATCTCCCCTTATGAAACTCACAAAGAGATCTTAATTGCATCTGAAAAAGTGTATATGCTCAAACTATAAATAAATATTATAGTTTATCCTAAGAATATGTAAAAGGTTACAATAAAACTATAAATATTATAATTTGTCCTAAGAATATGTAAAAGTTTATAGTAATCCTTGAAGAGGCATATATATTGAAAACTTAAAAAAAATTAAGATCTTATATTTTTTTTTGCTCTACATATTACAAAAAAATGATAAGGATATTGGATGGATAAATGATGAAATAAAAATTATTGATCACAGAAGTAGAGCTATACTTATGTAGTTGTATTAAACTTGCTATATAGACACTTGAAAATGTCATATATTTTTATCAAAATAATTACTTATATAAAAATTGCGACAGTAAGATATAATTATATTTTAAAGATTTATTGTAGAGACTCAATATTAATAATGTGAAAATAAATTGTCTCATAGTTAATTTTATATGATAAGAATTAACAGGCCTTACAGAGGCTAGTACTCCAGAAGTGGTATAATTTCCTGAAGAAATACAAAATCTTAAAAATACAGAAATTTCTTGGACAACAATAGAGTCATGATAAAATAATCATTGATAATTTATTTGCTTATACAGTAGCGATTGAGATTATAAATGATGAACATGAACCACATAATATCGATGTGTGTTAAAGGCATATTGGAATGAAGCAATTCAAGCATAATTGACTTTATTAGCCAAATGTGATGTATTTGGACCAATAGTCTAGATGCTTGAGGACGTCAAATCTGTTGGATGTAAATAGGTATTTGTAAAAGTAATAAGATAAAATGTATTTACCTGTGATAGATATGATTACATTTCGATTTTTTATTAGTTTGGTAGTTTCCAAAAGACTTTAAATGTGTCTTGTGGATGTGATAACGACATATTTATGGGTTATTACATATTAATATATACATGAAAATCCTTAAAATATCTAAAATACTAGAAGCATATAATTCAAATTCTCATAACTTGTATTTAACAAAATTATAATGATCTTTATATGGTTTAAAGAAATTCAAATGAATGTCATATAATTGTCTTAGTAAATATCTCGTAAAGGAAAAATATATTAATGATCCTATATATCTTTGTGTATTCATAAAGAAATCAAAATCTGGATTTACAATTATAGCAATATATGTCAATGACATGAATTTAATTAAGACTCTTGAAAAGCTCCTAAGAATTGTTGAATTTTTTAAAAGAGAATTTGAAATGTAAGATATTGAGAAAACAAGATATTATCTCAGCCTAAAAATTGAGCACAAGTTAAAAGGAATATTAGTCCATCAACTTGAAAACATTGGAATGGAATTAATCATATTTTTCAGTATCTTCAAAGAACTACAAGAGTAATATTTATATATCTTTCAAGGGGAATATATTAAGTCAATATAGATATACATGCACTATACTCTTTTTTCCTTCGATCAAGTTTTTACCCCCACCGAGTTTTCCTGACAAAGTTTTTAATGAGGCAGTCTCTTTAAGTACGTCCAAATACTATTTAATTCAGAAGATTATTGCATTTTTGATCTAATATATCATTAAATATCATTTGATTTTATCAAATGAATATGTCATCTCTTTTCGAAGTTTTGTATCTTGCACCTTTTTTCCCTTTCGACCAGTTTTTATCCTATTGGATTTTACAAATAAGGTTTTTAATGAGACAGTATTTAGGTATGCCCAAGAATCTCAAAGAGTATTATCAAGTGGTTTACGTCCAAGAGAAAGTATTATTAATATATGGTCTTAACACCACTCACTTTTTGATAATATTATCTATATAATTTATTGTTTTTTTATTATGGATGATTTCCAATTTATCTATAAATAAGCCTATATTGTAACCATTGACATACACATCAATTAAATTATTTTCTCTTATTTTCTCTTACTGTTGCTTATTCTCTCTTATTTGATTATTATTCTGTATTAATTACTTTTAAACCATGTTTTATAACAATATATATAAGGTAATTTGATATCAATTGTAAGAGTATTGGGATTTTTAAGATTACACATTATATATGCAATTAAAAACTCCATCTATGCTAAGTATCTACTAAGATCTCTCAAGATTAAACATTTAAATACAGTCTAATTAAAAAATTCTCTCCTATAATAAACTAAAAAACTTCTCACTATATGCACCATAGATAAGGGTGGATATCTTTAACCCAACTCGACAAACTCAACTTAACCTGACTAGTATTTATCATGTTAAGTTAGGTAGTTGGGTTGGGTTGGATTGGGTTAAATCTTAAAATAATTAGGATGAGTTAGGTTGAGTTGGGTTGAAAATTTTAAACTCAACCGAACCCAACCCAGGAAATGTCCATCCCTGATTTTAAATCCAGGATTTTCTTCTCCCTCTAGAAGAACACTTACTAAAAATGAGAATTAATGATAACCTTTATAGTGGATTAAATCTTTTATTTTTAATCATTGAATCTTTATTTATACTCATTTTATTTATTATCAAATTGTTAAACTATAAAAGTTACCAACTAGACCTTGAGAGTTATCAAATAGACATTTTGTGTTTTTATGATAGATTAAATCTAATCCAACCCAACTCAACCTGACTATTATTAAGTTAGGTTAAAGAATTTATTGGGTTGGATTGGGTTGAAAAATTTTTAACCAAACTCATATTAGGTTGAGAGATTTCCAACCTAACTCAATCCGAACCTGAAAACGTTTTCTCAATGCTCTTCTCATTGGGTTGTATAGTGAGAAGTTTTTATAGTGGCCCACAGGCTCAAAAATGTATTCTTATTAAGGATAAAGTGGAGATATTTCCACCCCTAAAAAATGGTATATATGCCCATTTTGTTTGTACATTCAATACAAAAATTTAAAATTTTTCTAATTTGTTTTTAAACTCCACTTAATACCAAGACTACCATTTTTTTCTTAATTTTATTGTATATATTATTGTAAATACACCCCATTAATATCTATTTTATTATTTATTTATTTTAGGTTATTTCTGTACTAATTTTATAGAGACCAAAGCAAAAAACTATTTCACTGGTTGTTTTTGTGTTGCCTTTTTCACTTTTTTCTGGTTTGATGTCCAGTCAATGATCAACTCGATGGAAAGTACAATCGCAATTAGATTTACATGAACATATGTTATCTTCATGCTTAATACCTATGATGCCTTTGTGGTAGATGACAGAATTGAGCTTACTATTGTGCTCTCTTCATATTAGAACAAACAGCAAAAGCATTTGTTGTCCTTGATGGTCGGTATTTTCGTGGTAAGAGTGGTTTGTGCTACGTTTTATGATGAGGAGAGGTTCAACAAAAATGAATTGGCTCAGATGCGAGGGGAAATTCCTGGTTTCTTTTGAAGTTTGTTGAAAGTTCTATAAGGTAAATATCCCTCAATTTGGGTTGATGATAAAGTTGAAAAAACTAAGAGTGGATTTTTATTTTCCATTATTTGCAATCAAACCATAGTCCTTGAAATGAATTTAGTTTTGAAAATTAGAATTTAGAAGAAAAGTTGGGGTTTGAGAGAGTAACATAAAGAAAAATTAGGCTCTGAGAAAGTAAAAAACGTTTATGATATAAATGATATTTTATTTAGTAATTGGTGGGTATACATATAAAATATTTTATCATTTAGTAATTTTACTCAAAAATAATATTGTATATCTAAAAAAATGCTAATTCCGGCTGCACATACAATTTTTGAGGGGTGAACATATTGCCACTCTTAAGGATAAAACGAAAAAAAAAAAATCCTTATATATATACATTGGAAAATACTCATTAGGACTTGAATTTATATAAGGAATGTGAAGGGCCTGACTTGAAAATCTACTCACATAATAAACTAGGGAAGCTACCTAATATATATATACCTATGTGTGTAGCTGGAAAATATACTTGTCTATCATAATAGGAAAAAAAATTCCAATATATATTGGTACGTACTATTAGACTTTAAACTCATGTGAAGAATAAAAAGAGAAAATGGATAAACCGGTTGAGCTATATGATTGAAAGGATATCAAAAGCACTACATTTATAAATTATGATGACAAGCAATTAAAACCTATATTTATAGATTATGATAACAATCACTTAAAAGCAAATAAGACTTCACCCTAGGAATTAACAATTTTTAAAATTTAACTTGATATTGAGTTTAGATACCATTTACAGTGAGGATCAATTTAAATTTACGGTGTTTGGATTTGAATGATTAGAGAATGAAAGCATCTCCAATGCTCTCATACATTGTGTTTTGAAAAAACACATATCATATCATCAATGTCAAGAGATTTACTTCTTACATAACATAAATATCATTTTATAGATAATCAAATTGAATATTTGATCTTCAATGCTTTCATGTACTTCCATTTAATTCAGTAATGTATTTCCATTTAATGCTTCCATTTTTTTTTTTTTTACTTTTAATTAGATTTGAAAATTAAAATTAAATAATTATTGATTTACTGACATGACTGTCTAACATATCCTCTGAAAATAGATAGTCATATTGACAATATTTTTTTTTTTTTTGTCTTAGCACATCAGCTTAACATTTATGAGTAATAATTGTATTAAAGAGATTTATTTTAACTTAATATCTATTCATCATATGTGGTATATAATTTTTTCACAATCTATAAAAATATTGAAGATGCTTTGAGAATAAAGAATGGGTATGATTGTTGGAGTTTAAATTAATTCATAATGGGAATGAAAAACGTAGGACTCACACAAATTTGTAGTTCTAGAATGTGATTGTTATTCCCTCCACCCCATTTAGGATTTTCATTCTTATTCCATTTTAAACATTAAAAAGTCATTTATACCCTTATTTAAAAAAATGGAAAATAAAAAAAAATGTGAGAATAACCTATTTTATATTTATCAATCATTATTATTATTAAAAATAGTTTAATAAGCATAATATTATTATATAAAAATTGTTGACTAAAAATAAAAGTTGTTCTCTTCTACGCAATGCAATAAAAATATTGGGCTTTAAATTCTAGCCATGACAACATCATAATTATTCATACAAGATTATTTGTACTTGATTGAGAGGATTAAAGGGCATTGGAAGTAAAGAAGAAGAGATGCCTAGTAAAAGAGACTAAAGAGACAGAATGATTTGCTCTTGTTAACCTTTCTTTGCTCAGATGCAATACCGCTAAGGAAATGAAGAAGATGTTGTAGTTATTATGAACCCTTAATGTGTACGCAATTTTTCAAATTGCTATAATGGTATGACTGGTAATTAAATTCTGAGCAAGAACTCTCTGCCATTTTTTTATTTTTATTTTTTTATTCATCTTTTGATAATCTAGTGACATTTCAGTATAAAAAAATAATGGATGACTAAAATTATGTCATTTATTCTCTCACATACATCAATTAAACTTAAATTTCTCTCATAAAAATATTAACACAAATAAAAGATTGACAGAGAATCCTTAAAATCTATTGGAAATTGACCTGAGTTTAATTGTACGTTTGGTACAGCTTATTTACTGGTCAAAAGTACTTTTTTTAATATCAAGAGATCTATTTAATTTTTTTACGTCATTTGGTTAATATCCGAATAGACCTTTTGGGGAATTAAAAAAGCAGAAAAGGGTTTACTTGGAGAAACTCAAAATTTTGAGCTTTTCTAAGTATATTTTTTTTAGTTTTTTTAAAAGATTAAAATGTTTACCATACTCTTATTTTATTTTCTTAATTTCGTTATATGCTTATAATCTGTCGACGTTGGATTTCAGTCAACGAGTAATCAATGTCCAATACTTGCAATCAATGTGAGAAAGCACAAATACCAAGAAAGAACAAAGACAAGAACCGAGAATCAAACAAGGAACACAAATCTTTTACGTGGTTCAACAATAATAAGTCTACGTCCACGACTATCTGTCTCTTAAATTCTGCAGAGTGACAGTATATTATTGATTATTTTCTGATGATGTTACAATGATTTTAATCCCTATTTATAGGGAAAGAGATGTTACAATTCTGGTTGTAGCAAATTAGAAAAAGAATCCTGAATTAATTACATTCCCTAAATAATTGAAAAAAATAAGGAAAAGAATTATGGATTAATTACACTTCCTAATATGTTTGGATAATATCAGGAAATTACTATAATTATCTCGAGATAAGGTTGATTTGAATTTGAATTTGAATAGATCTTCATATCTGATGAGGAAATCACGGTTTGATTGGGTAACTGCCATATTCGGAGAGAGAATCATGGTTGAACTTGGTAACTGTCTGTTTCTGGAAGATACTGCATTTATTACGCCCTTGGACGAGCTGCTTACTATGGCGGTCTCGAGCTCGAGCTCGCTAAGAGGCGAGCTATGCATGAGGCGAGCTGCGAGCTGTCTATGCTTATAGGTCTGCTGATGCCAGCTGGAGAATCTCTTTGAGCAAGCTGAAGAGCTTGCTGGCTTAGAATCAATACTAGGCCTCATCTGATGGGTTTTGACTAGGTTGATCTTATTGGACCTTCTTATCGGGTCTTAAAAAGGGGCCTAAATTAGACTTTTACCAGCCAATTAATGAGTCCGAAAAATACATATAACATTAGCCCCCCAGCTCTCAGTTCGCTTCTGCAAGCTAGGAGCTTGAATTTACTGGTAAAAGCTGGCTTCCTTGGCACGCTAACCTTCATAATTGCTTCTGTGCATTTTCAAATTCCACCTTTTCAGTTGCAACACGTGGCAGTCATGCAGAAGGTAACTGAAACGACGCCTGTACGTCCCTTACACGCGTATTTAATGCGCATGTCTTTCAACTGACAGCTGCATGATTTCCAAAATCGCACTTCATGCTGCACCATCAGATTTATGACGGTTACACTTTTTCAAAGATCTTATGGTTGGGGTTCACGCTCGATTGTCTATATAAACCAATGGACTCTTTTCATTTTCTTCTTTCATCTGTTATTTTCTTTTAAAGCAACCAAGCAACCAAATTTCAGAGAACTCACGAAATCCACACTTCCAGTCGTTGCTCTTACCATTACATCAAGGATTCACAGTAAGCTTCTAATTTCTTTCTTCAAACTTTTGATTTTTCGTCTTATTTTGCTGAGTTGATGTTGTGTCACGCTTGTGTCTGATCATTGTTGAATCTCATTGCTGTGGGTTCTTCGTTTGAACGTGATTTTTCAACTTCTGTTGGTTTGATCTGGCTTTTTACTTGTTTACGACTAGACTACTGTTTGTGACTTGTAATGCATGCTTGACTGTTGATTTAGGATTGTTATAGTTTTGTTAGCTCGCAGGTCGTTGCTTTTGTTGACTGAAACCTCCATTATATAGTCTGACTGTTTTCTTTTGTTCAGATGTCTTCAGGCGGAGCTCGCAAGAGAATTATTCCAAGCAATAAAGCTCGTGAGCGAGATTAAGCCCGAGCACATGCTATGCAGGGAAGAGCAGCTCGGGATACATTTGCTCGTCATCCTTCATCGCTAAAGCGTCCTGAGGTGGAGGGACTTGTCACTCAATTTTATATCCCTTTGGGTTGTCGTGCATTGCTGCCTGATTCAACGAATCATGCATGTTATCCACCAAGGGGATACATCGCCGTCAGCGTTCAACATTTCGAGCTGGGGCTACGGTTCCCTATTCATCCGTTCTTGATCGCATTTCTCAATAAGGTCAAGCTCGCGTTGTTCCAGTTAACACCGAATTCCTATGCGCAGCTGATCTCGCTGGCTATAGCCTTTCTCAGAAACGGCCTTCGTCCCCCTACACCAAAAATTATACAGCAATTCTACTCCTTCAAGGCTCTGAGCGTAGCAGAAGGAGAGAAACCGAATGGCATTTATTACCTCACAGCCCGTCCGTCGAAATACAAAGATCTCTTGCCCAAAGGAGAAGCGAAGGGCAAGTCCAACGTCGGGCCGCATAAGAAGAGCTGGTTTTACATCTCGTGCCCCTCTCTCGCAGATCTCCGAAATTTCAGCTTCGTCCTGAAACCAGGTATACATAAAGGAAATATAGCGAGCTGATTTTATTTTGTATCTTTATTATTATTCTTTAATCATTTGCTGTGCAGAGCTGAAAATGGACGAGTCCCCTCTTAGCAGCGAGGAAGAACGAGCTCTGGACAAGCTCGCAATTTCAGAGGACGCGGGAATCAGCAGTAAATTTGTCGATGTTGTCCTTAGAGCTTACGGCCTTGCTCCCCCTAAGGAATCCCTTCTTCTTCGATCTGAGGAGGACATAGGCAAGACCAGTGATAAACCTAGAATTCCTTCTGTTTTTGAAGTTCCAGTTCAGGTGGGGGACACGTCTGCTTCCCGACCTCTACAACCAGTCTCTACACAAGCAGCGGGTACAACTCGTTCACCTTCTCCAGCTCGGAAGGTTTCTACCCAAGGTGCTTCTGCTCGCGCCTCATCTAAGGCGAAATCGTCTTCAGCTCGCACCCCATCAAAGGGTGCATCTCGAAAAACTACTTCTCCAGCTCCTGCCCCAGCTCGGATAGGATCAGATCCAGCCCACACAACCCCTACTGTACAGGTTGACTCATCCTCTTCCCCACATCACACATCTATCCCAGGGGTTTCACTGCCATTTCCAGCTCCCGCTCCTTTCCTCTGGGCGAATTCCAGCCAACAGGAGGAAACTTGTTCTTTTGAAATCTCCACCTTCTGAACGACCTGCTACATCTCCTACCTCCTCGACTCTTTCAGCGAAACGGTCTGCTGAGGCCCTAGCCACTCCAGCGGCCCCTTCAAAATGCTCAAAACCATCTGCCCAGGACCAAGCTCCTGCGGTCGCTGCCTTCAGAAAGGTGCCTACTGCTGCTGAGAATCAAGCCGCTGCTCCTTCATCCGCTGCTCCCAGCGAAGTACCTCTTGCTGCTGGTTCTTCAGGTCCTCAACCGACTCTAGCTTCCAGTTCGCAGCCTGGGAAGGGTGATACTCCTCCTAAAGTTGCTTCGTAGGAAACCCGAGCTGGCCCCCGTAAAGGAGTAACTAAGCGCATGATTTATGCGCGGCCTACTGCTACCTAGGATGGTGAACGCGATCTTTCAGAGGCTGAAAGAACCCCTTCGCCAACGAGGCCAGCCGTTGAGATTGGGTCTGGGAGGAAGATATTTGACCTCCTTTCTTGACAACTGGGAAACGATCATGCTTACCCATGCAAATATCTTGAAAAATAGGTATCTTAGAGGCGAGGATCTGGACGAATTCATAGCTCACCATTCCATGCTAGTAAGTCATTTTCCCTTATCTGCCAACCTTTTTACTTTATTAAATGCTAACTCGTAACGTTTTCAGGGTGCTCTTGGCGCGATGAAGCGGAGAAGGCAGACAAGGGCTACAAACGCTATAATAAGGAAACTGGAAGCCGACTTGGATGAGGCCAAAGATGAAGTGGCGCGTTTGGTTGAAGGTAGAGTGCAGGGTCAGGAAGCACAGATCGCTGAGGCCAATGCTGCGAGGCAGGCAGCTGAGGAGGCCCTGAAGAAAATGGAAAATAAGCACGCCATGCTAAAGGATGAGTTGCTCAAGGCGAAAGAAGATCTGAGGCAGTCTGAGCAACGGGTTGTACTGGACGAACAGCAGGCTTCAACTGCAGAAGAGAAGACTGAAGTGCTTCATCACCAAGTTGATGCTGCTTTGGCGCGAGCTGAAGCTGCTGAGAAACAGGCCGAGGAGGCTAAAAAGCGAGCTGATGAAATGGGAGCTGCAGCTAAAAGCGCTGAGGAGGTTGCAACCAAACGAGCTGAGGAGGCTGCAACCGCGGATAAACGTGCCAATGAGGCTGAGCATCGAGCTGAGGTGCTTAGGCAACAGGTAGGGGAAGCTATTCAGCTGGCTGAGGCTGCGGAGCAACGAGTTGAAGACATGAAAAAAGACGTTGAGGTCGTCAACCGTCATGTTGATAATGCCTTCGAAGAGCTAACGGTCTTCAGAGAGCAAGCAGCTCAAGAATTAGAAGTGCGGGTTGCAGATGCAAGGGACGAAGCTGAGGAAAGAACAGGCCGCGACTTCCTCTACACACTATGGATGTCTCATCCAAATATGGATTTTTCTATTTTTGGGGACATCAAACTTGAAACCGTTGAGGATTTTAAAGCAAAAGCTACCTCGTCCATAGCTAGTCCAATTCCTTCTTACGAATAACCTTTGACTGGCTCAGATCCTCCTGCTCAGGACTAAGAGCTCGTTTTCTTTTCTTTTACATGTATTTTTTCAGCTTTTCAATTTGTAAACAGCTCTCACACTTAATGAAATTTCTTTCATTATTTCTTTTGTGTTGAATGTATTCCAGGCTATTGTGTATCATATATTTTATACTCTTCATCTTTAGAGTTATCATATTTCTTGCGAGCTAATCAGCATGATATAAATTCATGCTTAATCAAGTGTAATAATTCATTTCTTAAGTAATTACTTGGCTCTTTAATAAGTACTCTGTTGGTATAGATTAAAACATTGTCCATTAAATGGAAGCTGTTGATGAGCTGTTTAACCATGCAAGGTTTAATGAACTTATTTTCCTTTATCTTTTCGTTTTGGTGAGCTATGCAAAGACAAAACCTTGCTTTTTAGGCTCTTTGTATTTGTAGCGAGCTATGCAAGGGTCGTCACCTCGTCTGCTTTTTAGGCTCTTTGTATTTGTAACGAGCTATGTAGGGGTCGTCACCTCGCCTGCTTTTTAGGCTCTTTTAGCGAGCTATGTAGAGACACTTAGTCATCTACTTTTTAGGCTCTTTGTTATTTAGCGAGCTATGCAGGGATCGTCACCTCGCCTGCTTTTTAGGCTCTTTTGGCGAGCTATGCAAGGACAAAACCTTGCTTTTTAGGCTATTTGTACTTGTAGCGAGCTATGCAGGGGTCGTCACCTCGCCTGCTTTTTAGGCTCTTTTGGCGAGCTATGCAGAGACACTTAGTCATCTGCTTTTTAGGCTCTTTGTTATTTAGCGAGTTATGCAGGGGTCGTCACCTCGCCTGCTTTTTAGGCTCTTTTGGCGAGCTATGCAAGGACAAAACCTTGCTTTTTAGGCTCTTTGTATTTGTAGCGAGCTATGCAGGAGTCGTCACCTCCCTTGCTTTTTTTGCTCTTTTGGCGAGCTATGTAGAGACACTTAGTCATCTGCTTTTTAGGCTCTTTGTTATTTAGCGAGCTATGCAGGGGTCGTCACATCACCTGCTTTTTAAGCTCTTTTGGCGAGTTATGCAGAGACACCTAGTCATCTGCTTTTGAGGCTCTTTATTTAGTGAGCTATGCAGTGACACTTAGTCATCTGCTTTTGAGGCTCTTTATTTAGCGAGCTATGCAGTAGGTCGTCACCTTAACTGCTTTTTAGGCTCTTTTGGCGAGCTATAGCTCGAAGCTCGGAGATCGGAGCCCGTTAGCCTAGTGGAACGAGTTGAATCATAAGCAAAGGGGAAATAGAGCTTTCACAAACTAAAGTAAGTTTGAATTACAAATAAAAGGACTTATTGATAATAAGGACGTAGATGTTCGGCATTCCAAGCTCGAGAGACTTTAGCTCCATCCTCACTAGTCAAGTGATAAGCTCCATTCCCTAAGCTTGTTTTGACAACATTAGGTCCTTCCCAGTTTGGGCCTAAGGATCCATCACTTGGCTTTCAGGCTCCCGGCAGAATGAGATGCAATACTAAGTCTCCAACATTGAATTTGCGAATTCGAGCATACTTGTTGTAGTACTTCGCTATTCTCTGCTGATAGACAGCTACCCTTAACCTGGCCGTTTCCCTATGTTCTTCAAGCAGGTCCAGGTTTGTTGCAAGTAGCTAATCGTTGTCATTTGGATTGAAGGTTGCTCTTCTTTGCGAGGTGACTTCAAACTCAGCTGGGATCATAGCCTCAGACCCATACACCATCGAGAACGAGGTCTCGCCGGTAGAGCTGTGAGCTGTGGTTCTGTAAGACCACAATACTTTTTGAAGTTCATCTACCCATACTCCTTTCTTTGCTTCCAGTTTCATCTTCAGGGTCTGTTTGATGATTTTGTTCACTGCTTCTACTTGGCCATTGGCTTGTGGATGGTCCACTACTGAGAAGCTTTTAACGATCTTCAGGTCGTTGCAGAATCTGAGAAACTGGTCACTAGCGAACTGAGTCTCATTGTCTGTCACGATCTGCTGTGGGACCCCGAATCTGCAAATAATGTTGCTCCACACAAACTTCTCAATCTTTGTTGTGGAGATTTCAGCTAACTCTTTTACCTCAGCCCACTTGGTGAAATAATCCACTGTGACTACTGCATGTTTGCATCTTCCACGAGCCATCGGTAGGGGTCCGATCAGGTCCATCCTCCAAATCGATAAGGGCCATGGGCTCACCATCTGTTGGAGGTAAGCTGGTGGAGCTCGTGGAATATGAGCAAACCTCTGACACTTGTCGCATTTCTTCACTAAGTTAATGGCGTCCAGCCTCATGGTGGGCCAATAGAAGCCTTGACGAAGTGCCTTTTAAGCTAGAGACAGCCCCCCAGCGTGGTTCCCGCAGTAGCCTTCATGTATCTGCCTTAGTACTGTTTCACACTCACGGTCATCAATGCATCTTAACAGTGGAGCTGAGAATCCTTTCTTGTACAAGGCATCATCATAGATGCAATACCTGGCTGCTCTAGCTTGTAGACGCCGGGCTTCCAGCTTGTTACTTGGCAGCTTTCCATCCTGCAAATAACTGATAATAGAGCTCATCCAGGAATCAGGCTGCACAGTTATGGCCATTGTCACATTCTTTTCTTCTGTACTTGGAGCTGGTAGGAATTCAATTGGGATTGCCCCCAGAAAGTCTGCGTCTCGGGTGGTAGCCAAACGAGCTAAGGCATCTGCATATGCGTTCTGAGCTCGTGGAATCTGCTTCATTTCGTACTTCTAAAACGCACTTAGCAACTCGTGAACTTTTTGGAGGTAGAGAGCCATTTTCGGTCCTCTGGCTTGATATTCCCCCAATACGTGGCCGACAACGAGCTGTGAGTCACTGAAGATTTTCAAGCGTTCAGCTCGCATCTCTTTAGCCAATCGGAGTCCCGTGAGCAGAGCTTCATACTCAGCCTCATTGTTTGTCGTCTGGAAGTCAAACCTTAGAGCACAGAGGATTTTGTGGCCTTTAGGACTGATCAGTAGAATTCCAACTCCAGCCCCCTGCTTGCTGGACGATCCATCAACATAAAGTTCCCAAGCTGGACCTTCAGAAGACTCAGCTTCATCATCCACAGGTCCCGTAAATTCTGCAATGAAATCTGCCAGAGCCTGAACTTTGATAGCCATCCTTGGCTTGAACTGGATATCGAACTGTGCGAGCTCCACTGCCCATTTCAACAAACGACCTGAGGTGTCTGCTTTCTACAAGAGTTACTTCAACGGGTATTGGGTGAGGACTTCGATAGTATGAGCTTGAAAATAAGGTCGCAGCTTCCTTGATGCGATGACCAGGCAATAAGCGAGCTTCTCCATCTGCGAGTACCTGGTCTCAGCATCTTGCAATCTTTTACTTACATAATAGACTGGAAGCTGCGTTTTTTCTTCTTCCCTCACCAATGCAGCACTTAGAGCTTGCTAAGACACCCCTAAGTATAGAATTAGTCTTTCTCCTTCTTTAGGCTTAGAGAGGAGCAGAGCTCTCCCCATGTATTCCTTCAATTGCTGGAAGGCGATTTCACACTGCTCTGTCCACTCGAAGCTTCTAGCTTTCTTCAAAATATCAAAGAAAGGGACGCACTTATCTGTAGCTTTCGAGATGAACCTGCTCAGTGCTACGACCTGACCGTTGAGGCTCTGTACATCCTTCACCCTGGTCGGCGATCTCATGTCAATCAGTGCTCTGATCTTCTCAAAGTTTGCTTCGATCCCCCTACTATTGACCATGAAGCCCAGAAACTTCCCAAAAGCTACTCCAAACGCACATTTGAGCGGATTTAACTTCATCTGGTAACTCCTCAGAATCTGGAACATCTCTCTCAGGTCGTGAACATGGTCACCTATCTGCTTGGATTTCACTAGCATATCGTCAACATAGACCTCTATGGTCTTTCCGATTTGCTCCTTGAACATCATGTTCACCAAGCGTTGATATGTCGCTCCAGCATTCTTCAAAGCGAAGGGCATCACCTTGTAGCAATACAACTCCCGATCAGTCATGAACGAGGTGTGCTCTTCGTCTTCAGGCTTCATTGGGATCTGGTTATATCCCGAATATGCGTCCATGAAACTCAGGAGCTCGTGGCCAGCAGTAGCGTCCACGAGCTGATCTATCCTTGGCAGAGGAAAACTGTCCTTCGAGCACGCTTTGTTCAGGTCAGTAAAGTCGATGCAAGTTCTCCACTTTCCGTTCTTTTTCTTTACTAGCACAGGTTGGCGACCCAGGTCGGGTAGTAAGCTTCTCTGATGAACTTGTTAACCAGCAGCTGGTCTACCTCTTCCTTTAGTGCTAAGTATCGTTCCCCTGTCATTGCTCTTCTCTTTTGACAAACTGGCTTGAAATGAGGATCAACGTTCAGCCTGTGAGACATCACCTTTGGATCTATTCCCACCATGTCCTCATGATTCCATGCAAACACATCCAAGTTCGCTTTTAGGAAGTCAGCGAGCTAGGTCCTCAGCTCCGAAGTTAATCCTCTTCCCAGCTTCAAGCATCGCTCTGGATCTACCTCCCTGACTCGTACATCTTCTAATTCCTCAATTGGACCACTAGCTCGGTCTACATCTACCTCGCAAGGGTCCAGGTCGTGACTGACTTCTTTCTCAGTCATAGCTCGTGGCTCGCCCCCCGAGACCACGTTCACTTTCTTTCCTCTTACGCCCATCTTCACAGCATCTTCATAGCAGTGTCGAGCTAGGTGCTACTCTCCTCGAATATATCCAATACCATTAGGAGTTGGGAACTTTACTGTCAGAGTTCTGGTTGAAGTAACCATGTCCAACTCGTTCATAGCAGGTCTCTCGAGGACCACATTATATGCTGATGGGCAGTCAATTATCAAAAAGTCCATCGAGTTGTTGTCTGACGACCTGCCTCCCCCAGAGTCAATGGCAATTTAATCTGCCCCACTGGTACTACAACATCTCCAGTGAATCCAAATAAAGGCTCCGGGGATGGTCTCATTTGTTCTGCTCACAGCCCCATCTGATCAAAACAGCTCATATACAACACGTTCACCGAACTTCCAGTATCAATCATGATGCGCCTGACTTCCACATTGCTGATTTTAGCTCGTATAACCAGTGCATCGTTATGAGGCCAGATCACTCCTCTAGCATCTTCATCTGTAAATACGATCTCGTCCGAGGTCGGCTTTGCTCTTTTTGCAGGCCCTTCTGACCCATTGAGCTGAAACGAATGATTCGCCTCTCGGACGTATCTCTCATGCGATCTGTTGGAGTCACCTGCGATATGGGGCCACCATAAATGGTAAAAATGGTTCTAACCGCAAGTTCCTGACCTTGCTCGATAGCTCACTGGGGCTGTTACTGGTGTGTTGGCTGTTGGTGAGGTCGCTGGTCAGCAGGTCTTGCCACATATTCTCCTAGGCGACCTCGCCTGATCAATTTCTCGATGGCGTTCTTCAACGCCCAGCAATCTGAAGTACTGTGCCCGACCTCATTATGATAGGCACAGAACTTGTTCTGATCTCTTTGATGAACGGGAGCCCTTATAGGATTGGGCCTCCCAAAGTCCTCCTTATTCCTTTCCGCAGCGTAAATCCTGTCCGGTGATGCCGTCAAGACACTGTATCCTTCCTGGCGACCTTAACGTTGAGGTCGCTCATACCTTGGCTCTCTTCTCGCTCTCTTGGCGATTTGGTTACTCGAGCCATTATTTCTTCTTTCTTCGTTCCTGCCATTGTTTTTCCTTTTTGGCTGGCTGGAACTACCAGCTTCATTCTTCTGATTCTGCTTCTTCGGGCCGAAGGTCTCTTCCCACCTGATCTCTTTCGCAGCTCGCTAGTAGAACTCTCCTAGATCCTTCACTGGGGACTTGTAAATCCTTTCGCATAACTTTCCATCCTTGCGCAGCCCAGCTGAGATCGCTGTCAGTATACTTTCATCTGATGGATGCTCGACATTTGCGACCTCGCCTCTAAACCTGGTGATGTATTCCTTCAACGACTCACCCTGACTTTGGAAGATGGTGGCTAGGTGGCAGGATAGAGCGAGCTGCCTTCTCAGTGCCCTGTACTGACCAACGAACTTTTGTTAGCATTGCTCTCAACTTCCTATGCTACGAGTTGGGAGATTCTTGAACCACGTCCTCGGAATATCCCTCAATGTAGTTGGGAATACTCAGCACTTCACCATCGGACTTCCTGTCTGCAGGTCCATCTGAACGTTAAAGGCGTCGAGATGGTCATAGGGGTCCCTGTCCCCATTATACTGCTAGATGTTTGGCATCTTGAACCTCTGGGGGAGAGGCTGTGTCTTAATCTCCCTCGTGAAGGGAGTTCTTCCCCCATAGTACCCACGCTGCTCCTAGGCTCCAGGTCGTGCCTCCAACTGCTGGATCCTTTGAAGGAGCTCTTCTACTTGTGGGTCTCGAAGCTCGTACCTCCTCCTGTGATCATGACTTGGAGCGGAATGTTCAGGGTCATACCTTTCATCCTCCTCGAACTGACCCTCATGATGATGGGATCTTACTTGTTGCCCATCCACCTCATCGACATACCGAGCTGCGGCTCGGACTCTACCTTGGCCAACCTCTACCCGTCGGTTTCCATCCTGGCTCAGTCTTACCACCAAGCTAACGGGGCGTGCGACCTCCCTTTCGTGTTGAACAGGGTGTCTTCCAGCCCTTGAACGCGCATTAGATGAGCTAGCCGAGTCTGCAAGTCGCAGGACTTCCCTCGCTAGCCTTTCAGGTCCTTACACCTCTTCATGCGGTTGAGGCACTCCCCGTGGTGCCTGAACTTCCACCCTAGTCACGTTCTGAACCTGAGCCTGCACCAACATGTTGACGGCTTCCGTGAGCTGTTTAACCGTATCCTCCAATGCTTCTTGCCTCTGTAACAACGCATTCTGCCCTTCGGCCATCGGGGCAATTGGAACCGTTTGACGGTGAGGCAGAGGAGGGATGCCTGTCGCAGCGCCGAGTGCTTGTCCATGGGACGGGCCTGCTGCATACGTGGTTGCGTCCTGCACAGGCTGTAAGTTCTACTGAGATTGGTTCATGTGACTTTCCGCCTGGTCATCATCTCCAAGGAACCTGTTTGACCTAGTCTTTGCCATATCGTTAGAAATCAAGAAATCGAGATAATTAAGACTGCAGTTTAGGCCCTCCTTCTAGCGCCAAAATGTTGACGTTAGATTTCAGTCGACGAGTAATCAATGTCTAATACCTGCAATCAATGTGAGAAAACACATATACTAAGAAAGAAAAAATACAATAACCGAGAATCAAACAAGGAACACAAATCTTTTACGTGGTTCAACAATAATAGGCCTACGTCCACGACTGTCTGTCTCTTAAATTCTGCAGAGTGATAGTATATTATTGATTATTTTCTGATGATGTTACAATGATTTTAATTCCTATTTATAGGGAAAGAGATGTTACAATTCTGGTTGTAGCAAATCAGGAAAAGAATCCTGAATTAATTACATTCCCTAAATAATTGGGAAAAACAAGGAAAAGAATTGTGGATTAATTACACTTCCTAATATGTTTGGATAATATCAGTAAATTACTATAATTATCTCGAGATAAGGTTGATTTAAATTTGAATTTGAATAGATCTCCATATCTGATGAGGAAATCACGATTTGATTGGGTAACTGCCATATTCGGAGAGAGAATCATAGTTGAACTTGGTAACTGTCTGTTTCTGGAAGATACTGCATTTATTACGCCCTTGGACGAGCTGCTTACTATGGCGGTCTCGAGCTCGAGCTCGCTAAGAGACGAGCTGTGCATGAGGCGAGCTGCGAGCTGGCTGTGCTTATGGGTCTGCTGATGTCAGCTGGAGAATCTCTTTAAGCGAGATGAAGAGCTTGTTAAGCTTAGAATCAATACTAGACCTCATCTGATGGGCTTTGACTGGGTTGACCTTATCGGGCCTTCTTATCGAGTCTTAAAAAGGGGCCTAAATTGGACTTTTACCAGCCCAATTAATGAGTCCGAAAAATGCATATAACATAACCATATTACACTTTCTTTATAAATATAAACATATAACTTTCACTTTCATTCACTTTTTATTTCATAAAAACTTTTGATAACTCTTCTTTAACTAGTAAGTTTTCTATATTTTGTATTTTTTTTATTGCAATTTTTTTTAATCTTTATTGTCATGAATATTATATGTCATATTTGTTATATTTATATATAATGCAATTAGTTTTGTTATTGGTTCATTGATATATACTTACATCATATAATTATTGATTGTTTGATTGATTAATTTTTTATGGTTGAAGTTGAAGTCATTATATTCCTAGAATGAATATACTACTCCTCTCTCTCATACTTTTTTTGATAAATTAATAATCTAAAAGTACTTTAAAAATAATTTAACCAAACAATCTATAATTTAAAAAAGCTTTTTTAATTGACAACTAAACAACTAATAATTTTCTTTCAAAAGATCTATTTTCAAAATATTTACTTCCAAAATATCTATTTCTAAAATATCTATTTGGAGAAATTGTACCAAATGAAGTCTTAATATCAAATCATTTAATCATTTTTTAAATATATTATTCCAAGTTTATTCCTCCTCAAAATAATATATTTTCAAATTTGTCATAATTTTACATTATAAATATTTTTTAATGATATAATAAACATTGTTGACAAATCAAAATCCTAAACATCTCATCCTTAAATTTTCCTTACAATTTAAACTTTCGTTACAATGATAATTCAATTTAAGATCATTTTTTTTTAATTTAAATATATAAATTTAATTTATTCTACAATAATAATTAATCATATTTTAACTATGAATAAAAGTATTATTAATATATATAAGTATTTTAATTTCTATTAAATAATTTATTTGTAATTGTTTGTATCATATCAAATGAAAATAATAACAATTAATTATAAAAGAGTATAAATGTTAAATTATTAATTTTCAAATAATTTTAACTTTTAAAAACAAATAAAATTGATATACATTCAAAGGTAAAAAAAAAAAAAAATGTCATTAAAATTTCATATTTCAGTCACTATTCAGTCTTCGGTGACTTTCAACAATATTCAGTCTTTAGACAAAATAAATAGATAACCCCTTATTAAAGATCGAATAGTGACTGAAATCTAAAATCTAGACAATATGTTTTTTTTTTTTCCACACTTCTAAATATATTATAAATTTATTTACTTTTAAAGTTAAAATTGTCTAAAAACTAGTAATTTAATATTTATACTTTTTTACTATTTGTTGTTATGTAATTTTAATTAATTTAATATCAACAACTAAAAATAAATAATTTAATAAACTCCAAAACATTTTTATGTACATATTAATAATATTTTATTCATAATTAAAGTATGATTAAAAATTATAGTAGCATTAATCATATTTATATATTTAGATATATTAATATATTTAAGAAGACAACTAAAAAAATGAATGTTTAAATTATATATTAAAATACAATAGTTTAATTCCAAAACAATTTGAGATGAAATGTATTTAGTTTTTTTTTCAAATATATTTCTTGTAAGTATCAAGAGCACACAAAAAAATGAAAATTTAAATAGTAAAAAATTAGGATAAATTTGAAAATGTGCTATTTTGGAGAAGATAGACTTGGAATATAATTTTTTTTAAATATCTTTAAATTATTATCAATTAAGTTGAAATTCAAGATTTATAACTTTCTTTCTTTTTTTTCAGTTATTTTTAGATAGTTTTAAATCACTTAAAAAAAAACAAACAGAAACAATATAATGGATACAATTTAACACCTCTAAATTACATGTGGAAAAAATAAACAATCTCTTGATCAATTTATGTTGGCCATGAACTTCATATTGATAATTATGTTAGTGTTTGCATTTATGAATTTATTTGCCCATGAACCTTATATTGATAATTATTTAGATGTAACTTTAAATTGAAGTAAGATTGAGTTGTTTTAAGTTTTAATTTTAAAATTTGTGTATATTTGCCTTTGAATTGAAATTTTGTGATTTATTAAATATTTAATCAAATCAAAACGAGTTGGAATTTGGGATACCTATACCAAATAGGTTTGGGTTTAGGATGGAAAGTGAAAATCCATTTAGGGTCACAGTTGGATTTTGGGCACCCACCCTAAATTGGGTTCAAGTTTGGGGGTAGATTAATTATGTCCTTATATGATCGCTATCCCTACAGTTTACCAAAAAATAGGATGTATGTGAAATTTTCCCTTGAAAAGTTTGGTGGATATTAAATGTTAATAGAGACCATTAATGATTGAGTGAGAGAGATTAAAATGATGTATGAAAAAAAATAATTGTAAATTGGTACCAAAGATATCAATGTGATAAAAAGATTTAAAATGAGAACATTTTACCAAACAATCAGGATTTATGTGAAATTTTTACTTGAATTTGGTGAGTGTTGAATATTAATAAACAAAATATTAATATGACAAACATTTAAAATGGTGGCATTTCGCCCAAAAAAATAAATAAATAAATAAAAACCAATAGTATGCGTAATTTGGTGGGTTTTAAATTTTAATAAGAGAGAAGTAAATGGTAGCATTTCACTACATGAAATTTTTCCACTGAAAAAATTTGGTGTCTAAAACGTGTAAAAAAGACCCATTTCGCCGTCTGTGGGAATCGAACCCACGACCACATGGTTAAAAGCCATGCGCTCTACCGGCTGAGCTAAGACGGCCTCTGCTTCATGAAATTACTACAAATTTTATATATAATATTGGATGGGCTGTGTTTTCAATTACCCTTTTTTTTTTAATTATAATAACCATTCTTGCTTCTTCCAATTACTTTACTGTTCCAATATAATATTAATATCATATTGATATCAGTAGGCATTGATTCCTTTCCCTCACAAATAATAGATTGAAAGTTGCATAAAATTAAAAAAATGAATGTCTAGACCGGAAGTAACCGTCTTAGCTTCCAAAGAATGGATTAAAAGCCTTGCACTCAACCGGTTGGCATTCTGTGGGATTAGCCTTTTTCCAAAGCCAGAATCCCTATTTGCTACCTAGTAAGAGGCGCTCTGTCTAATCAATAGGCCAATGCATCCCGTTTCGTTTCCTTGTTCGCCGATGAAAAGAGAATGATGAAAAGGAAGCCAATGGCTACAAGGAAAACAGAGGATGGTATTTGCTATACCAATGTCAGAAAGCTACTCTGTATTTGTGCCAGCCAAGGAAGAAGGGACTAAACTCCCTTATGCTGGAGAAAAGAAGTGCGTCCCCACCATTTGTCACATTTCCAATAACAAATTTTATCAAAGACAATAATTTACTTAAAACACTAAATATTAAACTTAAATGCAGTTTCATTTGAGGCTGATGATTCCTGTTTATCTGATGTGAGGCAGACAAACATCAGTGTCTGCATGTCCATCAGGCATCAAGTACCACTCCAGAAAAGAAGTTGCAAAATGTCATATAACTACTAATACTGGATGGTTCCATATATATACATATATATATTCGGTCTTTTCGGACCCTAACAGTGACAACTGAAAAGGAAAATACTTATCTACACCTAAAAGAGTTAAAACCTTAGTGGCACTGGGTACTATGGGAAGTTACTACCACCCTCCTTTGCCACTTCCATTGTTGCCCTTCCCCCACGAACTTTCAGCAGCTTTACCCCAGGAATCAGTTGCCCCCTGACCGCCACCAGTTCCCTCTTCTCTATCTTTTGATTGACCCCAACCTGCAGCATTTGGTTGATGATTCCAAGACTTGGGTTGATCATTATTACCAGATGCATTTCCTGAACCTGACCCTTGGTTACCCCAGCCCCCAGCTTGAGCACTCCCATCTGATCCCTTGTTCCAGCCACCACAAGTACCAGATGCATTTCCTGAACTGGACCCTTGGTTACCATAGTCCCCAGCTTGAGCACTCCCGTCTGATCCCTTTTTCCAACCACCAGAAGTATCAGATGATTTCCAATTGTTTCCCTGACTCCACCCAACAAAATTATCACCACCACCAGCATCTTTAGTCCCCGTGGTCTGGTTCCAGCCAGAAGAATGGCCACTCCAACCACAAGCTTGGCTGCTAGCTTCTGTATTTCCAGAATGCCAACTCTTACCCTGGCTGTTATCACTACCTCCTTGGTTCCAACTGCCAACACCATCATTATTTTTTGTACCCCAATCATCATGATCCCTTCTTCCACAGCCTCTACCACCAAATCCTGTGTCTGATCCATCCCTACCACCAAAGCCTCCTCTACCTGAACCGCCTCGACTTCCATATCCTCCTCTGTCGGATCTGCCTCGACCTCCATAGCCCCCTCTGTCTGATCTGCCTCGACCTCTAAAGCTCCCTCTTCTAGAACCATAACCATCTCTACCACCAGAACCTCCCCTCCAATTCCCTCCACCAGTCCTATTCTCATTCTGATCTTCATTTCCAGAGTTCCAATCACTTTTCTTAGACCAACTAGAATCCTGATTTACACCACCAGATCCTGCATTCCAATTGGCCTTTTTGCCCCAGCTAGAATCCCGGTTAGAAACATTAGATCCAGAGTACCATTCCTGGTTTTCACCAGCATCACTACATACAGAGTTCCAGTTTCCTTTCTTGTCCCAATTATGGTTCTCACTAGCACCACTTGATCCGGTGTTCCAGTTATTTTTCTGGCCCCAACCAGAACCCTGACTTCTATCTCCCTCACATCCAGAATTCCAATTGCCTTTTCCAGTGCCATTATCACCAGATGAAGTTTGGTTGCCTGAGTCCCAACTTTTTCCCTCATCTTTATGTCCACTTTGTTCTTCATTAGACCCTGATTCCTTTTTCCATTGTGCAGACCAGTTTCCACTGGAAGGCTTTGCACTATCCCATTTACCACCACTTTCACAAATCTCTTTGGCTATGCTCCATCCTCCCTTCCAACCAGATCCAGCATTCTCACCAGAAGCATTTGGTTCCTTCCAACTGGATTGGTTCCCTGAAGACAATCCATCACTATTCCAATTGTTTCCAGAGCTGTCCTTCCAATTTGAAGATTGACCCTGGCCAAAGGATCTTCCTCTGCCTGAATAATCTCTTCCTCCTTGGCCACGTCCTCTTCCCCATCTCCCACCAAATCCACGACAACCATCTTGTTTGCCCCACGAAGATTCCCCATCTTGTTTGCCCCATGAAGATCCTCCTCCTCCATCTTGTTTGCCCCACGAAGATCCTCCTCCTAGCCCATCTTGTTTGCCCCACGAGGATCCTCCTCCTCCTCCTCCATCTTGTTTGCCCCATGAGGATCCTCCTCCTCCTCCATCTTCTTGTTTGCCCCACGAGGATCCTCCTCCTCCACCATCTTGTTTGCCCCACGAAGATCCTCCATCTTGTTTGCCCTGTGAAGATCCTCCCACATCTTGTTTGCCCCATGAGGATCCTCCCGCATCTTGTTTGCCCCACGAGGATCCTGCACCTCCGTCTTGTTTGCCCCACGAGGATCCTGCACCTCCATCTTGTTTGCCCCCCAAAGATCCTCCTCCATCTTGTGTGCCCCACGAGGATCCTGCACCTCCGTCTTGTTTGCCCCATGAGGATCCTCCCCCATCTTGTTTGCCCCACAAAGATCCTCCTCCATCTTGTGTGCCCCACGAAGATCCACCATCTTGTTTGCCCCATGAGGATCCTCCTCCATCTTGTTTGCCCCACAAAGATCCTCCACCTCCATCTTGTGTGCCCCATGAAGATCCACCATCTTGTTTGCCCTGTAAAGACCCCCCATCTTGCTTACCCCACAAAGATCTTCCACCATCTTGCTTGCCCCATGAATTTTTCCCTCCATCTTGTTTGCTCCATGAAGATTCTCCACCTGTATTAACCCAGCTACTGGTTGGATGTTCTGCTGCTGGCACTGCTTTGTTCCAGTCTGAAGTGCTTCCATTTGAACCATCTTTATTCAAGTCAACTGAGTTTTTATCCTTCTCCCAATTCACAGTTGCTCCAGCTTCAACTGCACCTTTACCTTTACCCCAAGAATCCTGTAGATTTTTCTCAGCAGTAGCATCACCCCACGACGAGTTCCCGAAAATGTTCTTCCCTTTGTCCCATGAATCTGACTTTCTCCAACTGTCCTGATTATCATCTGCATCTTTCTTTTTCCCAGCTTTGTTCCAACAGTCATCATTCTTCCCATCAGTTGCAGCTGCACCCCAAGATGAATTCTGTTTAGCAGTCCCCTTGCTCCCCCATGCAGAATCTTCCACATCTACAAAATTAACCAAAAGAACATGTAGCAACTTTATGGATAAGTAAATTAATTATACAGGTATCTCTACTAGCAATATTATGAATGCACCATACCCTTTTCTGGATCATTATCACTGGAACCAAACAGATTCCATGAACTGGATTCCGGCTGAAGCTGCAACCATCATAAATATTCAAGGCATTAACATTCTCTGGAAAGATTACTATATTTATTATTAACATTATTACTACTACTACTACTACTATTATTATTATGAGTTAACTTGGATATGACAGAAAGCTAAATTGGTTATGAAACAAACCGATTTCCCAGCAGCAGGGAAACTAGGCCAAGAGCTCCTGCACAAAAGTGCTTGATTCAATCAGCTTACAGGTAAATTCATGTTAGAAACAAGAGTATCAGAAGCAAAACTTTAGAAACGAGAAAAAAGATAAGTCGGAAGCAAAACTACTAATTAATTATAAGACTATTGAAAAAAGAAAATCAATACACTTAAGCATTTGCCACTACATTAATATAAGGGCTAAGGTCGGCAATTTGCTTCTAATGTTTATCACACATTATTTTTAACGATTACTTAATACATTAAAAATATTTAAGTGTACTACTACGACATGTAAATTTTAGATAAAATCTAAATAACGATTTAAAGAAATAATTATTTAGGTCAGGTTATCAACTAGTCAGCACAACATAGTTAATCAATTTTGTAAAACAGGTTGTATTCATAATAGACAGGTTAACTGAAACTCCATATGTTTAACAATCCTGTCAAATGAGTCAACCTGATTCAAACCTGAAACAATTAAGAGCAAAGCCAAATTTCTTTATTTGTTCTAAGTCTAAGCTGCGTATACAAGTTAGATCAAATATCGCCATTCCTATGTTGTGGTCAACTAATACATGTTTGCACCCATTAGAATAAGTTATAGAATGACATAATTTTCACTAGTATCAGGAAGATCACTATCTATATGCAGTTACAACAAAACTAAAAACATAGAAGGAACTCAATAACATAGAAGGAACTCAATAGGAGAGGGAAACCAAATAATGTTAACACTTTTCCCCGTCTTCCCAGCTTTCAACCAAGTTTATCATTACTCATTCTAGTATGCCTTAGTTACATCAATAAATTGGAGCAGCTGTATACAAAACAACACAAGAGGCAACCCAAATACTGAAAAAATAGTCATGGGTCTCAGCTCAAGTAAAACAACCAAGCTTTAGATCAAAGGCATATCTACTAGTGAAAGCAAGTTAAAAAAAAAAAGTTTCAGGTAAAAACAACAGAAAAGAAAGAGAAATTTTCTTATCCATACTTTATTTTATTGTCAAATGAGCAAAACCCTACACCAATTCAACACAATTTACATCTAAAAAATTGTGAGTTGTAAATTGTGTTGAAATAGTGTGGGGTTTTGTGCATTGGACAATAAAATAAAGCAAGAGCTATTGTCTTCTACATGAACTTTATTGGCTATACACAACATGAACACCATATGCAAATTTTATTCAAGGCTATGCAACATAAATATGAACCTATTCACAACCTAAAGGACTTTCTTGTCTACCTAAAACTAACAGGCATCACCACAAGATAGCAGCCAGTAATTTCAAACAGTAATTTCAAACTAATAGGTAGCCACCAAATAGACTGACTCAAGATCGAACAGAACATTCAGCACTATCCCTTTATAATTTTGCATGTGATGATACAAACCAGCTATGAAAAACACTAACAAAACACAAGCACACTGACTATGTAAGGTGAATTATTGAAACCTGACAACAACCAATATTTTACCTTTCAGTTTCAGCAGACAGCCCCCCAGCATTCCATTTATCACTCTCAGCTGATGTTCCCACTCCATTCGTCCAATATTCCCACAAAGAGGAGAAAAAACATAAGGTACTAGGAAAAAGCATATAAAATCCCCCAAGTCAGAAATAAAACCACAATATACCACACATGAAATTGAACTAATCTACTCCGATTTGAAGTAGGAACAATTGAACAGATAATCTAATAACACAAATTTTCATAACATAACACATCTTCTAAGGAGTGTGCTGCTATTTGATAGAAAGAATAGTAGTAAAAATCAATATACAATTGTAACTTATACAGGAGAATAATTGTAGAATACATGTTCTCTTCATATCAAGTAATAAAATCTGTTCTTGAATCCTACCTCCAGAGCCACCTTCAGTTCCCAGCAGATCAAATGTTTTAAAAGAATTAGACCCTGGTTCATCACTTTGGAGAAAGAGAGAGCACATCAAAACCCTTTTCAAGCACCACAACATACACAAAAATTTTACATGTGCAATGACAAAAATAATTCAAATGTAGAGACCAAATACCTTGTAGACATGCCAAAGCTCTTCCCACGAACCTCAGCAAGGTGCTCACTCCTAACTGCAGAACATCAATGTATCAAGAAATGTAACAACAGTTACATGCTTGCACACCAACTATAAGAGTATATTCTTATTTACCCGTAAGAACCTTCTGCTGAGAATCAAGCTTCACAGTAACATCTGAATAACGTATGGCCAGAACACGACAGAGGTACCCCTTTAAAGGTCCCACTCGGATTCTTAAAGTTTGACCAACCGAAAAAATTCCATCTTTGTCCCCTCGTTTGACTGTGTTACAATAATTAATTAGTAGGGATAATTAATTAGTAGGGAGACAAATTTTAGCAGATATGCTGACAGCTTACTAGTACAGCAAGTGAAACATCTAACATACAGTCACTGTTAAATTCCTTTGCTTCCCATGGTTTCTTTGGTGACAATGGAGATTTGGGAGAGGACAGGAATTCCTCGTAACCCGGATCACCAGATCCACCACCCTGGACAAAATGAAAAATCTTCATTACTACATTAGTATAAGAAATAGACCTAAATTCAGGACTTCAGGGCGACTATTAAGAATTAAAACCTTCTCATTACATGCATCCACAAACAGCTTGATTTTCTCACAGAGTCGAGATTTTGAACAGAAATAACCACCATTTTCTGTCTCATTTTCATCATGTAAGAATACAATCCCTCTGTAGATTTGCTTCACAAGACCTTGCTTACCCTGCACAACATGGTAACCATTATAAAGAAGTCCACACTTTTTATGAATATCACTAAATAAAAAAAATATCCTAATCTGCACAACATGGTAACTGTTATAAAGAAGTTCACACTTTTCATGCATATCACTGCATGAAAAGAAAAAATAAAAAAATATCCTAATCTGCAATCAGGGTCGAACCTTAGATGAACCTTCCAATACCCTGACAGTATCATTAACAGATATGGTCTTCATACAATGATCAAAAGCAGTGAATTTCATATCAGAGGTTAAATTCTTTAAGTTGCGGCGTTCAACAGTTGCTACCGTAGCTCCTTCTGAGCCCTCATGCAAAACCTATAACATCAAAGCACATGTAAGTGGCCATCAAGAAAAAGATAAATAGATAATGTAAACTAAATACCTTGTACGTATCATCTTTCTCCATGCCAACAATAAGACCAAAGTCTTTCCGACTGCAATAGCAAAGAATATGAACAAAATACATATCAATATTTATTAGCAAATGGTAGATATTTGCTCTGCCACACAATTCTAAACATGACTTACCCAAAACATACAAGTTCGTAAAGTTCAAAGCCCACAGAGCTAGAACTTGATGAACCCTCGCCTTTACCACCTCCTTTCCCAACCGTCACAGCCTGCTTTTTCCTCTGATCACCATAAAGCTGTGAGAGCCACTCCGAGTCAGCAGACTCATTGTTTTCAGAAGGCGCAAACTTGAGGAGCTGCTCTTCAGAAGGCTTAATACCCCAGCAGCTTAACGAATCCATTGATACTTTTTTGTATAAATATCCATCCTTGAACATGAGACCATCAAGATTCTCAAAAAGCAAGCCAGTATCACGGTCACGCCTATATTGAATAAGAGGCCTAAACTCTCTGCAAAGGTGAAATAGACAAATTATCATAAAGCTTTAACATCCCACAAATGATCTCAAAGATATGAGATTCATGCAAATTACTCAAGTTCACTCGAACTGATCAATCTTGGTGCTGCTGAAGCAGATTTCTTTATGGTTGCTCCCCCACCCTGCAATGTTGAAATACATTATTCACAAGAGAACATGTCAAACAGACAAACTAGGAACAAGATATGATCATCAGATAAGTATGGCATCACAAACGTAGTTCCTTTCAATATTGGCTTAGACAAAAAACAATATTCAGTCCAGTAATTACTTGAGAGTCAACAATATATACACCAAAATCTCTTGATTTCCAAAATCTTACCTCAGCCACAAGAGAGACGCACCTCTAGCTTTTCAGACCCATGACCAACTAATTGTTTACAAATATTTTTCAGAATATTGTATATCAAGGCATGCAACTTCTGTAATGATACAAACTATAAAATATCCATCAACTTGAGCAACATTGCACTAATAAACCAGCTTGGTTAAAGTATTTCAATCAGAGGCTAGAAAATTTTCCTAAAGATGGCTTCAAGAAAGAACACCCTCAGGAGGTGTGAATTACAACAGTAATGGTTACAACTGTATTATTCAAAATTGAAAATCTAACTATATCTTACCAAAAAATTAATTATCATATTACATTTTAAGTCTGCATTATACTGAAAGCAAATACATCAAGTAAAGATCATATATCAGAGCCCACCACTGCTTCAATGCAGCAGATAACAACAAAATTCCTAAATTTATAATCAGTAGATAACACTTTCTCATTGTATTTATTTTCCCCATCCATCTATCTTACAGATTTTTTTTAGAGAATTGTTTTGGCATTAACAGTTTAATCTCTTACCATCAGGACTTAAGTGAAGTACTAATTTAACAATTCACTACTTAAAAAAAATAACAATAAAAAAAAAAAAAAAATCCGCAAAACAGCCCCCGCATAGGATTATCAGTCCCCTAAGCAAAACTACTCATTGTCCAACTTTATTTATTTATTTATTTGATGAGACATTGTATAGACATATTTAAACCTTTCAATAAGTCCACTAATATATGAAAGAGTACAATTTCACAGGTCGCAATCACTTATCTATTAGAATTACATCACAAATAGTAATCATAAGAGTAATAACCATCAGCAGAAAATATTAAAAAGCAGATTTATGCTATAAATAAAATCTAATTACAAATTTTGCAGCCAACGCTTGCAGATCAATTCTTGGAATTAGTTTCACTGTTGCTCTTTTCCGCTCCTTATTCACAGCCACAATCTACAAAAAAAAATTTGGCACAGTAAAGTGGCAAATTTAGCCAGAGAGAAACTCAAACCCCCTGATTAACAGATTTACCTGCGCCAAATCTCCCTTGTATTTCCCATTCTTCACGCAAGCCCACATGCCTACTGAAACTTCATTATGTTTGCTTTGGGCCGTAAGCAAATAAAAAACATCATTTTTCAAAACCGGAGCCATTCTACTAGAATATATACTGGAAAGGCCTTTACATGCCTAAATCAGAAATGAAAGGAACCTATTAATTTGTTGATAACATCAGCTCAGCAAATACGTCTTATCAACATGCATTGGTGATTAAAGCAAACATTTTAGCACGGTCAACAACAAAACCAAATATACTCTGCAATATATATGTACAATACCTCAATTACATCGCACTGCTTGTCAGCTTCAATGTAAATAAAACCCTTTACATGCTCAACAGCAAAAGCAGATATTATATTCAGTTTGGTACCAAGTGATTTCAGATCAGCAAATTTTTGCATCAGACAAAAAGCCGAATGCCTCTCGCGTCCAGCCCGTAGCCGAGAAGTTACAAATGAAAAGAGATATAATAGGAAAGATAATGAGGGTCTGGGTTAAGGAAACTAATTCAAAATAAGCCCAGAGGAATAAGCTACAATACCATGCACTTGACTTTCCACACAGTTGGATCCCCAGCCGAAGGCATATGATAATCTTTTTCAACCATTCTCTTAGTCTCGTAATCATCTTCAGCATATCTGACAAATCTAGAACCCTGCTTGAAACGTTCTTCCATCATTTTCTCAAATTCTTCTTCATCAATCTCTTCCTCTTTGGGAATAAATGGGAGGTTGTGAACTTTTCCCAGTTCATTCTTTGCATTCAGCTGTGCGTCCTGATCTTCTTCGATGAGATCTAATCCAAATAATTTTGAAAAAGGACGAGCGCAGATCAGTTACAAACACATATGATCATATTGGACAATGCCACACAAACTAACACAAATCTCATAACTTAAGATATAATAGGAAAAATTAAATCAAAAGCTTAACAAATGGTGGCATGGCTGTGTAAGAACAACATGCCTCTTAATTTTCTTTTGAGAAAGTGCAGTAAAGAAGAAATGGGTTTCGTATCACTAATATTAGATAGGAATACCATTGGATACGCATACGAAAAGATTATAGAAGAGAACTTTGCAGGACTACAACGCATAACCCCAACAATCTGCCAGAAAACACAATACTCAAGTAAAAATCCCATTAATGACCCATGACGTCAACAAATGTCTCTAATTGCATGCAAGGCGTAAACAATTGGCTAATCAAGCCTCCATGTTCATCTATTTATAAAACATGACTATTTATTCCTAATATGGATAATGCATCAAATCAATCTAATTTCCATGAACATGGCAAAACTCGTAAATCCACCATGTACATCTCCCAAATTATCACCTGTTTGTGATGAACTGCAAAACATTCATCAGCACTGCAAGTTTCCATGATATAAAACACCATTACAAAAATGCTAACGCCCCTCCCTATAAATTTTCTTACACCATGCACATTAAAATTTCTAATGTGAGTCAAATTTATACCGCACATGTTTAACATCATTAACCAAATAATGCACTAATTAGATTAAAACCTCGATGCATTCTAAATCGACTATTTAAAATCTAAAACATCATGTCCTGCACTGAGAAACAAGGAAACAACATTAAACCACCCACATTTTCCCCCAAACACACTCTGAAATTAGTAAAATACTAAAATGGTCAACAAAGGAACATAGAACATGATACAAGAATTTCACACAGAAAACAAAAATAAGAAAGTAGCAGAACTACAAAAAAATGCTCAAAACTGCATCACCATTTTCAATGGTAAAACTTCAGAGAGTCTTTAATATCCTAAAACACATAAAAAATCCAAATGCATAACAAAGAAACATACAAAATCAACATTTGAAACACATCAATAATCATCATTTTCATTTTCGACATAAGGACTCCATAACCGACATTAAAACCACAAAATTTTCCAGACATGCTTCTATACCCCACTCAACATCACCGTTAAACAAAACATAAACAGGAGGAACAACAAATTTCCAACATTATCTACACCCAATAGATAAACTCCAAACCAACCTTATGAACAAACTCACATAAAACACCAAATGCAGACCCAAATCAAAATAACAACAAAACGTTAGTCATGATCATTTTCATTGAAAAAAAACATAACCATCACACAAGAAAGTGAATGGAGAATCAACAAAGTAACATCATTCTCACCAAAAAGTGAAATAAAAAACCATAAAACAACGGCAAAAATTATAAAAAATAAAAATAAAATAAAATAAAATAAACCGAACTTCTAAACATCTGACACTAAATTAACACCATATTCAGCCAAAAAAGCTCCCAAAACGACCTTCAAAACCTAACATTGCAAACAAAACACACTACAATCATCACCATTTTCACCAGAACAATAAAACTATATATATATATATATATATATATATAAACATGCATAATAAAAATGATGATGATGATAATAACAATGTAATCGGCTTAATGAGTAAAAGAGGATGTCCCGTTACCATCGTCGTGGAGAAAGGCGTCGTCGTCACTGGCGTCATCATCGTCGACGTCAGCAGTGTCCTCGAAGAACTGGAGGACTCCAGGCTTCTTGTTCTTACGGCGTGACTTGTCGGCGTCTCCAAGGCCGCCTCGCTTCCGCTTCCCGGTGGAGTCTTTGCCGACGGCGATCTTCTTGCCTTTGTCGACCATTTTGATCTCACAACTTTCGAAAGCTCACTCTCCACTCCCTCTCTCTACTTTTCACCCAGAGACAATGTAGAGAATTTAATTGACTCGTCGCTTTCGCAGTAGAGACGGAGGGGTCATTTTGTTTTACCTTTGAAAAGATGGTTTACTGTACAGGATTGATTTTGATTGTTTTGAAGGGGATTGAATTAATTAACGCTATAATATCTTCGGTGTAATTAGAATTGAGTTAAAACTTAAAAGTAACACTGTCTCAAGTTATCTTCAAAAAAAAAAAAAAAAAAAAACACTGTCTCAAGTTTGGCGTAAAAAATTGGATAAAAAATTATTTTTATATTTGATATGATGGGTTAGCATAAAATTTTATAATAAAAAATTATTTTTATATTTGATATGCGGGGGTTAGATAACTTTTGCCATTGATATTTTTTTCTTTTTTTCCATTTCTAGAAAGCTCTTCACCACTCAACCTCTCTCCATTTCCTTTTCTCGATTTTTTTCTTCTTCTTCTTCTCCCTTTTCTCATATTTATGTGGACCAACTCTTCTCCCTTTTCTTTTTTTCTTCTTCCTCTTCTTCTCCTCCACTTCTTCTTCAAGGCCGACTATGTGTGTAGACAAAATAATTTATAGATAAAGCAAAGCAACAATTTGTAGAGATTTACACCATAATCACTCGATCAATTAGTAGACAAAACAAAGCAACAATGAAGAAGAAGCAACAATTGAGAGCTCACAAACACATAAGAAGCAAATGAAGCAAGAAACAATCAAGGAAGAAAAGTATGGAGAAGAGGTCAGAGGAGAGAGAGAGTTGCAACTAGAAAAACGGTGTGAAAGGAGAGGTGAGCTTTTTTTTAACACTTGGTGTTCAACCGGATAAATTTCTCCCAACTTAGTGGAATAATTTAGTGAATGGATAAATTAGTATACGGTCCTTTGATTGGACCAAACATGAGTTTGGATAAAAATTAATTCAAACTCAGTTCAATCCTAAGAAACAACAAGGCCTTATGGGATTAAATTTAATATCTCTTCTCATTTACCATTTTGCCCTTAATTTCTCCTCTTTTATCACAACAAGAACCAGGAGTGGAAACCTATTATAGCTAGTGGGGTTCTTGAGAGGGAAATATCATTTTAGTCCTTAAATTTTGTAAAATGATTAAATTTTTAATTATGTTTCAAAAAATGATCGAATTAATCTTAACATTTCGAAAAAAATATCAAATTAGTCTCTCTCGGTAATCAACTAACAGTCAAATTTAACTGACAATATGGTGGGTTAAGGTAATTTTATCATTTCAAATCATAGCCTAAGAATTTAGATCTTAACACGTATTAATCAAATAATTTGAAAAAAAAAAATGGAAAATAAAAATAAAAAATCAAAGTTCAAAAATATTAAGAAAAAATAAAAAATTAAATATCTTCAACTTGAATTTCTAATTAACAAAAAAACTAAAATTTTAAACCAAAAAAAAAAAAAAACTAAAAAACCACATAATTATTACTCATATAAAAATTATTAAATATATATTATTAAACATGCTTAAAAAATATATTATTGAACATATTATTAAATATATTTCATTAAATATATCTAATATATTATTACGTTATAAAAATTATTACACATTATCGACATTCAGAATTAATCGACCTGGAGATCCAAATACCCAGACTGCAGTTCTAATAATAAATGGTATTTGATATGGTTTAAGGTTGATAAATGGCAATAAAAACGATTGAATGTTAGTTAAGGTAGATGAGTGATAGTAATGAAGCAATTAATGACAAGAGAATGAGAGAATGAAGAATGTAAAGACAAGAATTTTTACATGGTTCGTCAAGTGTGTCTACGTCCACAGTCACTCTGAATATATTTTGACAGAGTAACGGTAATACTAGTGTTCAACCTGTTTTTACAATGAATATCCCCCCTATTTATAGAGAATGAGAGATATAATAGAATGTTTTACAGCTAAAAGCCATCATTATTCTCAACTAATCTGACATGAGTCATACTGTATTTATTGTTACAGTAATAATAATGCGAAAACCCCAAGATCAAGTCTCGAAACCCCTAAAACCAGATTTGGACCAAGAACCCCAATTCCCAAAACAAGATTCAATTGTATGAAATATTGATCTATTGTTGTATTGCAAACAAAAACCAAGACATTCAAAAGTAAAATTGAACACCACAAAGGTTAGATTAACCTTTGATAAATTGGATAAAAGTTCAATGAAGAACTTAGAAGAAAATAGTTTATTATTGTGAAAATCTCGTAGTTATTCATAAAGGAGGCATAAACATCTATTTATAGTATTTGTAATTTACAAAAAAACCTTAAAGATGCTCTAATGGGCTTAGTTATATAGTCTACTTATCAAATTTAAATAATCAGCCCAAAACAATGTAAACATGACACCATATTAATGAAATCACATGTATGGCACATGACATGTGTGTTACATAATGAGCAAAATAAAATAAATTCTAAACTTTAAAATCAGGCTCATATGTGCTAGTTAGGTTGACATATTGGGTTGGCCCCTTGACTCCACTTGACGGTCCATCGTAGGCCACCATCGAAGGTCCACCATAAGCCTTATCATACGCCCTCAACTCCAAGTCAATAAAATGTTGCACAAAACCTTGAAATGTTATTTTTAACCTCTTTGACCTTGCTCTTATGATTGGTCCATCGGGTATGCTCAATTCATTCTTGGAACGGGCATCCTTGTCACGTGCACCATCAACTTTAATATCATGTTTGCTGCTCACATCAAATGATTATTCTTACATGTCCACTCCCGCATTAAATACTTCATGCAATGTTTTCTCTACATTAAATGCACAGCTGTCATTGCCTTAAATGCTTCTCGGGAACTGTAGAGACTGAGTCGGCGTGAAACCTGGAAATCAGGATGTTTTGGCATTGGCTTCTCAAGACACTGCCTAGCGCGAGCTCATCAATCTATTTACTTATACGAGTTGGAAAGATGCTAAGGTGAACTCTAGCATGGATGCGGACTGAGAATACCTTAAAGTGGACCTATTATAGATGCGAGCTGGAAGGCACTAAGATAGGTTTGTTGTAGGCACAAGCTGGAGGGTAAAGCGAGCTCTCCGTCGCAACCTTAGGGTTGGGCCTTATGGACCCTTTGTTATTGTATTTGTCTATTAGGCTTTCAACGATCCATTTGCTTATGTCAAGAAAACGGACATAACACACATAAAAAATTGTAAAAAATTAAATATTAAAATTAAAAAATTTTTAAAAAATTTATTGAAAAAATGAAGAAAAATTAAAAGGTTTCGAACAACCCAGACATCAACAAGATGCAGGTTCTCTAGCCTACCACTAAAATGCTTATCGAGCTTCGCAAGTCACAAGACTCCATTGTCGGAGATGGTATCACCATCGTCATCATCATAACTAACGCCCTATTAAAGCAGTGGCTTACCCTCCTCTCAAACAGAATCCACTCTAGCCATCATTTTCGATTCACTCCATAAGGCCTCTATCAAGGTCATCAACGTGCTAACGGTGATGGTCATCCTAGTCGAGCTCTCCAACCATGAAAGCTTGATCAAATCGACCAACAGTATTAAATTTTGATTTTCGTTTTCAAATTTTTCCTTTTTTCTTAATTTTTGTTGATTTTTATTTCTTAATCTTCAACCTTCAAATTGTTAAATTTTGATTTTTTTTTTTCAAAGGTTAGATAGATCTCCACACAATGGAGTTTATTTTTTTAATATAAAAACTAATTTTTAATAAAGTAAAAAAAAATTATTAATTATATATCTAAATGTTTTAATTTAGAAATGATAATGTGTTAATTAATTATTGGTGTAAAATCGTTAATTTTGTTAATTTTGTATGACACATTTCAGATTTTTATTGGTTAATAAATTAGAATAAAATAGTAAGTTTAAGATTAACTAATGATAGGAGTAAAATTAACTTTTTGCACGTTCTATTAAGTTTGACCATCAGTTGATTGATGAAAGATACTGATTTGACACTTTTTTAAAAAATTAAGATTCATTTAACCTTTTTCGAAACATGATTAAAAATTTGATAATTTCTCAAAATTTAAGAACTAAAATTATTTTTGTCCCTTTTGGAATCCTAGTACACGAAGTATTCGATTTTGGTTTTCTAATTTTTTGAAATATATTTTCTTTATTATAAAACATATAAATTATTTATTATAATATATATTTATAGAACATATAAATTATTTAAAATAATAAGTATATTTAATATAATTTATTAAAATAATTTATATGATTAATAGTTTGAATATCAATTAGTAAATAAAATTCATTCTTCTTTATAATTAATCTTTTAATTTTTCATATTTAAAATATTTAAAAATTAATTCAAATTTAATTTAATCCAATTTTATATTATTTTAGTTCATTCCGATCCAATTGCATCCCAACAACACCAAACAATATGGGTGGTAATTGTCTACACAATAGGATATTAGTTATTTTGAGTTACATCTTATCGGCTTTAGGTCACTATTAGGTCAACACATTAAACTCATTAAGTTAATGGGTCATGTTTTAAGTTGAACCTCTTTTGACAAATTAATTCATTTAACACAATAAAATACTACATATAAATATATAAATATATATATAATTTTAAAATATATGCAGATAGTGACGGGCCCCGACTCCTATTCTCAAGGCGACCTGTCCGGCACCCCACGGTAGTTTTCCAGTCGGGATCCCCTACGGCTGAAAAGCTCCCGTGAAACTAAGCCTTTTTTTTTTTTAAATAATATTTTGAAAATCTCTTTTTAAATCTCTTTTTAATATTTATTCTCCAACGGAAATGAGTGGAAACTTTTTCAATTTAAAATTTTCATTTATAAATAGGATTTTGTAAAAATTTAGGCAGCACAACAGTTGTTTTTCTGAAAATACCACCCTGTAAAATCACATTTAAAAGATCTGTACATTTCAAAATCATTCATTTCTCAACTACTAAGCCTCAAACCCTTTTTCCACAATTCATAACCATCAACAAACATGTATCAACTTTAAAAACAATTTGATGTTTTAAAACATGACATGCATGAATATATACATAAATAAAAAGAAGAGTATATTTATATATAAAATATTTTACATGATTTAAAACATAACATCATACATGTATTGCTAAAAGAATCATAACTGCACCCGCTGGAAATCTATCTACTCCGGATGTGAAGTCCCGGCTGTTGAGCGTCTGCACCTGTACTTGATCCTGAGAGATTTTTATTTAAAAACAACGAACTAAGGGTGAGCGAAATAAGCTCAGTGAGTGTCAGGTATTCCTTCCTAAAACGTTTTGGTAAATTCATTTCATAATTAAAGTCATACTGTAGAAATCTAATTAAATAACTTGAGAACCACATATAAAATAAAGCATAAATAACCATTTACAACAGCATGTGCATTATAAGATGTGTTTGAAATAATAGATTGAAAAACAATCTTTCTAATATCAACATTTTCTTTCAAACGCTTTTCAAATAACGAAATATGAGTAACATAATATCTCACACACTTTCATTCACTTTTCTTGTTATTAAAATATATCAGTGATGACAATTTATATTTTCGAAAAACTTTTACAGAAAATCAGCCAATCACTTTCATTTTCAATTCATATGGTATTATAAAATAAATGTATGGCCGAGCAGAATTCTACATCATCTCAGACCATACCATATGACGGAGCGGAATCCTACATCGTCTAAAGTCATACGTGTCCAGTATTACGTAGCGGAATCTTACATCGCTATGGAGTGGAATTCTACATCGCTATGGAGCGAAATCCTACATCGTCTCAAGTAGTAAACTAGCTCATAACATACCCTGTTGGGAGCGAAATCCTACATCGTCTTCCAAGTGGAATCACACATCGCTTAAGGTACTCTACCAATACCGAAAATAATGGAAGACATACCATATGCTATAAAATATTTCAAAAGCCTGTTTTTCATTTGAAAACTCACATTTCATGCAAACTTTAAAAATTCATGCATTTTGGTTCTCGTACGAAAAATTCGTTTATCATATAAAATCAATTTATAAATCACAACAGAATGAATATACATATATTAACATACAAATCTAACATGAATAAAAATAATAACAGTTCAAAACATTTTCGTTAGGACACTCACTTGGATTCATAGCTCTCTATTTAACTCTAACCAACGGGATATTTTACTTTGTCTCCAAATAACCTAGACAATTTTGTAATTTATTTTCAGACTATGTTACGACTAACGTAATTCGCACGTAAATAAATATACGTATCAACCGACGAAATACTTAACCAATCAAATATATCGAAACACTCCACTTTAGCATTTGTTCACAATTCTAATTATTTAAACGCTATAAATATTTCAATTCGAGATTAAATTCACGCGAACGAACTTAAACGGCAAATTTCGAACCACACTTTCTCACTTGACTGAATTCAATATATGACTTTATCGTTATTCTTTTTATGTTTTCACATCAATTTACATTCGAACACATCAAGAATTAATGCAAATCTCATTTACAACTATTAAATATCATTTTCGAACGATTATGATATATTAAATCATGAAATAATCAATTACTGTCCAACAATTTCACTTTCGATTTCCGCACTAATTCTAACATTCAAAAGTTTCCTAAAATTATGTCAATCAATCAAAACAATTTTTAAATAACCAAAATACCTCTATGACCGAATATGTATACTTAACCAAAAATCATCATTCCAAAGCATTCAATCCATTCAAAACACACTAAACTCATGCAAAACACATATGAAACATATCAAAACCCTCAAGAATCAAATCAATCCATTAATTTCCTTCCATGACCGAAACTAGAATGCATGCATTTTTGTTTTCGAAATCAATCCAACACCAAAATCATCCTCAAACCAACCTCCGCACTAACGAGGTGGTATATCCTAAGACTCAATCATGTATTCATAATTATTTTTTTGAAAACTTAACGAAATTCTTCGAAAACTAAAACTTATCTTCCAAAATTGTTGGAAATACTTTTTAGATGGCTTTAACCTTATTGAATGGATCTCTTTTCTTCAAAAACACTACCAGCTCCTCATTGAGTGCATTTGGCCTCCATTCTCCCTTTAAGTCATGACTCATTTTGGTTTGCTTGCCTCTTGTTTCCTGTTTCTTGCTTCTTGACCTCTCTAAATCGATTGCTCCTTGAGTTTCCTTTTAAAACCGAGAGATAGAGAGGATTTGAGGGAAAGTTAGTCGTTAGAAGATAAGAGAACCGAGAGATTGAGTGAGGAAAGAGAGATGAATACCGTGAGTTGTAATGGAAAGAATGGGATGATTTCTTGCCTCTTGCTTCCTTTAATGACCGAGAGATAGAGAAAGAGTAAGGACCCTGAGAGATTGAGAGAGAAACCGTGAAAATAAGATAATTGTCGTGCAAATGGAGAAAGAGAACTGAATGTGAGAGTGAATGAGAGATGAGAGAATGTGTGTTCGGGTAAAAGAAGAAGAATGTAAAAATGAGTGAAGGAAATGGATGTTGACCAAGTGAGTGGCTGACATTTTATCTTGCATTTTTTTTCCAATTTATACTTATAATATTTTAATTATTTGATTGTTTAATCACTACCTTACATATGTCCCTCCATCTCATTTAATCTTCATCCACTTGTCATCCATTTTATTCACATGCTTTACAAGTGTCACCCATGCACGATTTCCTTGTCACTTAAATTATTTCGTCTTTCCAAGCTCTTAAAATGCGTTTTTCGTATTCAGAATCCTCTGGGTTCCATCTGGAAATTTTATTAAAGTCCAATTTTAAATTCGAAAACTTCGTTAGTATTCTACTAATTATCTGGGTCCGTTCATTTTAATTAATTTTGAAATTTCAAAATCATAAATCTATCCCGGACCCATCCAGAAATTTTTTTACGAAAATTTAATTACTTATCCGGATTCGAATATTTTTATAACTTTACTATTCCGTAACTAGGGGTAAAGTTTAATAGATTACCTGGACGCCGGGAAAGCATGTTATAGATAGATTCTTTTAAAAGGTAAATCAATATCCAGAATTTTAAGTATTTAATTTCTTGGAACTATAGAAACCATACATTTAACAAATAAAATTTAAAACTTTAAATTCACTTTTTTTTTTTTTGCCTCGACTACCTAAGAAAATTTTAACCCATGCATGGTAATTGTTTTACTTTCCAATGAGTTCAAATTGCAAACCTTCAAGATCATGTCCAAAGAAAAGGTAGTCACCATTCTCCAATATTATAGTTTTGCTATATTCTTTTCCATATAATAGTGTTGTTATGAGGCATGTATTTGAATTTTGATTTGTTTTACATGGCATTTGCTAAGAGATTTAATGATTTATTTTGTTATCTATCTATTATTTTTTCCATTTATACAATAATATAACTGCATATAAGGTTTAATTGAATCGTAATTTTTTATAAACTCACTTAGCATATAAATTAACGAGTTAAATGAATCATAATGGGTATCATGTTGATTTAATGGATCATGTTTTGGTCTCGACTCATCACACGATAAACAATAATGGGTCGTGTTTGGGTTGAGTAAAAAATTGACTAACCATGTTTAAGTTTATACAAACACGATCTAGTAACCCATATTGCCACCCTTACGAAGCACATTATAACACTAATTTAATCTAATCTTATATCCATCCAATTTTGTGTATGTGCTATCTTCATAATTAATTGATTGTTGTTCATCATTAGACTTAAATTCAATGAGTTATAAAAATTCATAGTTTAAAAATTTATACAAAATTTAAATGAAATATATACTTCTTTTGATTACCCCTCTATTGATAAAATTCATGTATATTAACAGAATCCAATAAATATAGGAATAGGTTAGTCTGTAATGTTTAGGGTTTAGCCCTACTTTTCTTATCTTCTATGTGATAACAATCTTACAATGTTACCACATCCCTTTACAATTGCATTTTTGGTTCTTCATTTTTTGAAGGTTGAGTTTGTCAATTAAAGCTGTGGAAAGTCCCCATTAATGTATCACAATTTATCTTTGCCTAAGATATACATCTCAACAACTTGGGACCATAAAACATGGTTGATATCATCCAACTTAATGCCAAACTTTGCTGTAGAAATGTCGTGGTTTGGTATTTGGTTCCAAGTTTGATTCTGGGCCAAGACTTGCGTCTTTGGATTGTCAAATTGCCAAGGATGATAGCAGTAAAGCTTTCACTATGTTACTGGTGTGCCACCAAATTAATTGGTTCTGCTATAGCTTTTGATTAGGTCTACTCCATTTTTTTTATCAGAATTTCATTGTAGGGATTTTTGCTCTGATACCATGATAAAAAAAGTAGTTTGTCATATATTTCTTGCTAAATGAATGCATATATATACATTGGATAAAGATTCTCTGTCAATGTTGACATTGTGCTAATTTTTTTATGAGAGCAATTTAAATTTAAATGATGTATGAGAGAGAAAAAATCTATCAATCTTGATTATTCATTTATTCAAATGTTGAGGTGTCACTAGATTATCAAAAGATTAACAAAAAAAAAAAAAAAAAAGGTAGAGAATCCTTACTCATATACATCAGTATACAAAGACCAATTTAAGTTATACACTATCTTAAGCTAAGATTATGGTTGGCCTTTAGAATAAGAAAATGACAAATTGAAAATTGATTAGCCAATCATCATTACAATTTCTCTAATTAAGCCTTAATTGAGAACAATCTCTCCAATTGAATCTTGATTGACAACTCATGCCAAAAGAACTTATCTCTAAAAATTTAAATAAAAGATTAAGATAACTATAAGAGTTTCTAATCTCAACCTTATTCAAAATGTTACTATCTTAAGGACAATAACACAATAACTCTGACTCTCCTACTTAACACATAATTTTGCACCCTTTCTCAAGCTAAGTGATTAATGTCAATCATTCCCAGCTTGGTAAACGTATCCTCAAATGTTGTCCTAGCCAAAGTTTTGGCTAGAACATCAATTGTTTGAGACACGATAGGTATGTAAATTTAGTTGATCAATCTTCTCTTTGATAAAATATCTGTCGATTTCCACATGTTTTATCTTGTCGTGCAGTACTTGACAAGACCCGAACTAGGTTCTCTCTAAACTCTTATCTGGAGGGTCTTGACGGGCACTCCAGCGAGCCTCTTATAACCCTACTCACGGTCAAAAGAGATTCGCAGAACGAACCCCTAAGATACTTTACCCGTTTACTTTACTTTGGTTAAATAAACTTTCTATTTTTTTGAAAATAGTTTGGTTGATGGAAATTTTTCACGTTCAATTGAAGAAAATTTTACTAAAAATTCGACAGTAGAACGGCTGTATTTTGAAGGTTTCCAAAATTTCCCTGCAAGAATTTACACTTCTAAATATTCTCAATCACCACTCAACTTCTTTTGCTCGCAAATATATATTTTCACAATCAAATTTGCAACCATCATGCATAATAATCATGGTAGAATATATATATATATATATGTATCATAAGTGAAATTTTCAAGTTCATCCAACATCATTTACAAAAGTTGCAAGTTTCAAAAAATATATTTTTTTTGAAATTGCAATATAATACATGCCCTTTATTGATTCCACATTCACAAAATGTAGCATGATATGTATAATGCGTCCTTTGGTTTCACCCACCTAATTTAATGAGAATTTCTTTGATTGTGATCCCCTGCGACAATTTCTTTGAAAAAGTTTGTATACTACAGTAAAGAAAACTTGTTAATTTAACCAATTATAGAAATTATAGAGATACACAATTACTAATCATAGACTAATTTAAAATATTGATAGTTTTTAATGAACATTTTTTTCCTTCTAAAAACACCTTGTGTAGCCTCATATACTTTAACCATTCTCAATGTAGTACGTCACATGACGATTTTTCAACTGACACCAACCGTGACACTACTAAGATATCTCGGCCACTACGTGCAGAATTTGCTGCATCGTAAACGTAGTGTGAAACAATCTCAAATCTGAGTAACTACATGCAAAATTTTCTGCATCGCATAGTGTAGTGCTAATAACTATAACTTTTTGCAACTACAAGCGGAATTGTATGTGTCGCTTATCGTAGTGCAATTTAAGCTATAACTTTTTATGACTACGAGCGAAATTTTCTACATCACAACGTAGTGCAAATAACTATAAATCTAGACGACTACGTGCGAAATTTTCTGCATCGCATATGTAGCCCTAGATAGTATAAAAACTAAGTGAATACACATGGTCTTTGAAATTCTTTTTAGTAAAGGTATAATAACACAAACTTGTTTATTTTTTAATGCTTTTAATGAAAACTTAACACTCAAGCTTTTTAGGAAGCAACTTGGTTTTCGATTCTCATTTCTAAATCCAATAAAAGGTTCTTTTACAAAAAATCTGAGCTTGTATTTGGAAACTCTTTTTATAAATCTTTTAACAATAATACATATATATTAAAGTAAGATTGAACTAGTGTAAGTAAGATAATACTTTCCTTGGCTCATGACCCACTAGAAGCTTCAACGGCCTCCTTGTGCTCCCTTTACTTGCTCGTCATCTACATATCACATTCTTATTTAGAGTGTGCTATAGTGAGTTACACACAGCTATTCATATGGCTTTGAACATACTTTACTCTTTAACACACTCTTTAGACTACAACTTTTTTTCTTAGGTTCTAACTCAACCAAAGCTTTAAAATTACAATTTATTTGCAAAAGTTTTACTTATATGCCCCTAGGGACATCCTCACACAATTCGTATAATTTTCTGAGGTTCGAAACGAAAAGTCAAAATTTTAGGATCCCCTTGACAAAATACTGTTCACAGCCCATTCCGTGGGCTGTTTCCCTTTCGTTTTCATTTGTATCATCTCCCTATCTCCCACTTAGGTCACCCGTAAAATGGTTTTGAAAAATTTCAACTATAAAATGGTGAAACCTATGAAATACCCCTATTTTTCGATACTTTTTCGTGTCAAAATCTACTCTTTTCACATTCTAAACTCAATTTGTTTTCTACTATCATTCTTAGACTTATATATATTTAATTATGATTATTCACTATGCTAAAATGCAAAGATGAAGTGGCATTGCATAGTAACCAATAATGCCCTTCCTCTGGCCTAAACAACATTCTTGAACTATCTCTTTTCATTTTTTAATTCTATCATTTTCAAGTGATTTCATAGCATCTAATATTCATTAATTCATACTCATATATGTCAAAGCTCAAAGGAATCACATATTTTCTCATTATAGCCGAACCACCCTAACACACCCAACAATTCACTTCTTTTACTTTTCAAGCTTTTCATTGTTAATTCTCTTAGACAATTTATCAAACACTTAATCTACAAGTAATTTTGCTATAAACATACTTTAATTACTACTTAGGGTTTCATCCATATACATTCTAACTAGCATTTCATGCATAGTTTTTATCAAATCAACTTCCCTTCTTAGTAATTCATGACTATAATCTTGATTTACCTCAAGATTCCATCAACAACACAACAAGAAAATAAATCAATCCATCATCACATTATAAAACCCAACTACTATCATCCATGGAAGAAATAATGATAAATTAGCTCAATCTTCCTTTAATCTTGTTCTTCTAGCTTGAATAACCCTAGGATTTTGATTTACTGTGTCAAAGCAGCTTGGAATTGACTTGATTCTTCCTCTCCTCCTATTACTGTCCAACAAGGTCTCTCCCTTTCTATATTTTGTTTCATACAAATGACTAAGTATTGGAAGACAATCACTTATGTATATATAGGCTTCATTTATGAATTTGCCCTCAAAGTTTGATACTTATTTACATGTCATACCACTTCTTGTGATTTAACCAAAATGTCCTCTAATTTTGCTTGACTTCCATGGTATCCTTACTACTTTTATAAATTTCACAATTCCCACACTAGTTTATTCTAATCACACATACACATACATAGAACTATAATTTAGAACAATGACTATTTTGTCCTTTTCTTAAATTTATTTTACTATTTGGTTCAAATAATTTCTACTAACACTATAATATCCTTTATAAGGAAAGTGTTTATTTAATTTAGCATTTTCATCCCATAATTTATCTTCTAGTACTGAAAAATTGAATATTACGAATGAAGGCTTACAGTACTGAATTCTTTGCTATTTTTATAGTTATCTGGTTGTCATGAAACAATAGCAAAGATCCCTCTATTGGCCCTTGCAATTTGGTTAGTTCTCTTTTTAACCAAACTCCTTAACAAATTCCATGTACCATTGCATGAAGCTCAACCTCTACACTACTTCTAGCTGTCACGGATTGTTTTTAGCTTCTCCAAAGACCAAATTTCCCGACACATATTTGTAATAACCAAATTGGACCTTCTATCAGAAACCAAACCTGCCCAGTCCACATTTATGAAAACCTCTTTCTACTTTTATTCTTCTTAAAAAATGTCCCCTTACTAGCTGTAAATTTTAGATATCGCAAGATTTTGAAAATTGTTTGCATGTGCTACTCTATAGGTCTATCCATGAACTGACTTATGCAACTTACAAGCAACCCTATATCCGATCTACTATGTGAAAGGTAGACTAGTTTCCTAACTAACCTTTGATGTCTTTCTTTATCAACTGAAGCACTTCCTTCAAGCTGCCCTAATTTGATTGCATAATTCGTTAGTGTCTCAACTAGCTTACAATCCATCATTCTCGTCTCCTTTAGAAAGATCACGAACATATTTAGCTGGGAAACCATAATCCCTTCTTTTGATTGTGCCACTTCCATATCATGGAAGTACATCAAAATTCCTTAAATATTTTATTCCAAAGTCCTTTGCCAAAAACAATTTTAGCTATCTTATTTTCTCCTCAAAATTTTCGATGAGGATTATGTCCTCTACATAAACAATAAGGATTGTCATTCTTCCTACAAAAGCATGTTTACAACCTTGGTATGATTCGATTCGATTGTATGATTTGATTGTCATTACACAAAACCACTCTGCTTTACAACCTTGGTAAAATGTTCAAACCAAGCTCGTGGGGACTATTTTAATCCATACAATGACTTCTTAAGTCTACAGACTTTACCCCTATTTCCTAGACTTTCTAAACTTGGTGGAATGCCAATATACACCTCCTTCTCTAGCTCTCTATTCAAGAAAGCATTCTTGACATCATTGATGGAGTTTTTAGTCAAGATTTTTCTACCAAGAAGAGCATAAATTAAACTGTATTCAGTTGCGATTGGTGCAAAAGTTTGTTTGTAATCGATCCTAAATGATTAGATAAAACATTTAACTACCAATCCTGTTTTGTACCTATCTATGCAGTTTTGTATTTTATTGTAAACATCCACTTGCTCCAAGTGGATGTTTACATTTAGGCAATTCTATCATCTCCCACGTTTTATTCTTCTCAAGTGTTTGACCTCTTCATCTACTACTATTTTCCATTTTAGAATTGTAGTGCTTTTTCTACATTTCTATGAAATATAGCCTATATAATGTTAGCTTAAGAAGGTCAGAAAGATGGAGAAAGTCTATCATATGACACACACTTACAGATAGGATACAGGGGTTTGTTGCGACATTCTCTTATTCCTTTTCTCTCTGCAATTAGGAGCTTATTATCATCATTAACAACGTCTATTACTAGGCTATCAACCTGATCTGTTTTGACATCCTCTTCACTTGAATTTATGAGATCATATTCGACAATCTTACTGTAATGAAACTTTTGATTTTGCTAAATTTGTAGATGAACTCTAAACCGCTTTTGGCCTTTCCATTTTCTAGTGCAAATAAGCAACTCGTTTTTAACTAGGAGTGGTTTGGATAGGACTTAATTTAGATACTTTTTTCGGATTGTTAGGAATTCTATTTTCAATAGACAAGATGTTTTCTATATGAGAAAGGGTGGTCTTAGTAGGAGACTTCAAACTAGATTCGACTTGATCAAGTATTTTTAGACCATCTTGATGAGATAAGCTTATTGAAAGAAACTTAATTGTACCTAACATAGTATAGGATTGCATTTCAAAGACATTTGATGACTCATCACAAGGCTTATCATACCTCTTTATGATAATCAAATACAGACTCTTCTCCCTCTTTGTTTTTGAAAAATGGTTTGGTTTCTAAAAAAATGACATCTTTTGAAATATAATACCTTCTTGTGATGGGAGAGTAACACTTACATCCCTTTTGAGTTGATTAACCAACTGTTGACGATCGGAATCGACCAACACCCGGCACCGTTTGGAGGGCGAGACCTCGCAGGACGGTCGTAACGATTTGTGTGAGGCCGGCCCGGAGACCGTTGAACCCCGTTTTGGCCCCGGAGGGTCGCGTCCGGAGTCGAACCCTCAACCTTATAAGGTTTTTGGGTGCAAGACTCCTACCACCAAGCTGACTCAGCTTGGTGGTAGGAGTCTTGCACCCAAAAACCTTATAAGGTTGAGGGTTCGACTCCGGACGCGACCCTCCGGGGCCAAAACGGGGTTCAACGGTCTCCGGACCGGCCTCACACAAATCGTTACGACCGTCCTGCGAGGTCTCGCCCTCCAAACGGTGCCGGGTGTTGGTCGATTCCGATCGTCAACACCAACAAACATACATTTAGGGATTTCGAGTCAAGTTTGCTCCTAGTGATTCATTAACATAAACAAAAGTAGTGCATCCAAAGACTTTGAAAACAAGATCTAAGACAAGTCTTGTGTTTGGAAAACTCTTTGAAAGAACATAGCATGGAGTTTCAATTTTTAAAACTCTGAATAGGAGTCTATTAATTAGGTAAGTTGCTATTGACATAACCTCTTACTAAAATTATTTTAGGACATTAGAAGTAAACATAAGAGATCCTGCTACATCTGTAATATGTCTATTTTTCCTCTCTGAGACACCATTTTGTTGAGGTGTCTCAAGTAGGAACTTTGATAAATTATACCCTCTTATAGTAAAAACTTATTTAAGTTATTATTAAAGAAATTCCTTGCCATTATTAGTTCTAAAGATTTTAATTTTTATATCAAACTAGTTTTGGATCATTTTAATAAAATTTTGAAATATTTTATGTGTTTTTACTTTTTCCTTCATTAAATAGACCGTAAGTATAATATGATCATCAATACAAGAGATGAACCATTTAGCTCTAGTGAAATTATGAACTCTAGAAGGATCCCAAACATCAATGTGAATTATAGTAAAAGTTGAAATTTTTTATAATCCTACACAGGATAGGTTTGATGATTTTGTTTAGACAAAGAACACACTTCACATTTAAAATATTGAACACTTTTATTATGAAATAAAGCTAGAAATAGCTTTTCCATGTATACAAAACTAGGATGTCCTAGTCTAAACTGTCACAAGAAGACATCATCATCTTTATTGAGACTAACAGACTTATTAAAAACACTACAAGAAGTCACATTTCTAGCTAAAAAAGATTGCTTGCTAGAGTCAGTTCCAACCTAAAGTAAATAGAGTCACACATGTAAATCAACATTGTCAATCATTCTCCCTAAGTTCAAATACTGAAAAACACATTGATTGGCAATAAACTTAGCATTACTCTTCAAATTAGCTGTTAGCTTACTCATTGATAATAGATTGCAATCTAATTTAGGCACCAATAACATTGATTTAAGAGCAATATCATGTGAGACTACTATAGAACTTATCCCAACAACTTTTGATAAGGATCCATCCGCAATCTTGATAGTAGAAATGTTGTAATTTGGCATAAATTCATCAAACAAAGACCTATCCCCCGTTATATGATCAAAGGCACCCGAATCCACAATCTAAAATTTTGGCAATTCGTTTCTAGCATTTAAAGTAGTTACAAAATTATCTCTGTGGGCTATAGTCTTAGTTCCAGTGATAGTCAGTTGCTGAGTTTGTAGGGTGAATAAGCGTTGCAATAGATTCATTTGCTCCTTGCTAAACAAATTCTGATCTATTTCTAGATCACTTTCACTTCCAATCACTAGATTACCTCAACTTTCTCTCATATATTTCGACTTCCAATCAGCTAGTTTTCCAGTAATTTCCAACAAGTTTCTTTCATATGGCTTGCATTTTTGCAATGATCACACTAAGATTTACCCTTTCTTGGTCAATTTTCACTTAAACTTGGTTAAGGACTGCCTCAAACAGTGAGAGCTAAACTTTCAGCCCCCAGAGCTTCTAATTTAGCGTCTGTACTAGAACTCCCTATCATAACTCTCCTTCAACTTTCCTTCCTTTTAACTATTGAAAAAACATCTCGAATACTAAGAAAAGGTTTTGCTTGTAGGATTCTACCCCTCACTTTATCTAGTTGAACATTTAACCCAAGAAGAAACATGAAAATCCTCTTTTGTTCCATGATCTTCTTATATAAATTGCTATCATTAGAGTGTTTCCATTGATATTTTTCGAATAGTTCAAGTTGCTGCAAGTGTAAATCAATTTGCTAAAATATTGAGTAACAACCATCTCACCTTGTTACAATCCATACATAATACTTTCCACCCCAAATAGTTTTGCCAAGTTGTTATTGTTGGAGTATGTTTGTTTGGCTACATCATAAATCTCCTTTGTAGCTTCATATAAGAGAAAATTTTCTCTAATTTCATTGGTCATCGAATTGACAAGCCAAGACATCACTACGCTATTTTTGGTCTTCCATTGCTTGTATGTTGCATCCTCTTCTGTAGTTAGTAGAGAGACATCGATAATGTAGTCATCCTTCCCCTTCCCATAAACAGAAAATGACATAGACTAAGACCACTGAAGATAATTATGTCCATTAAGCTTATGGCTGATAATAGGCATATAAGGAACATTATTATATACCCATTACCAGATCCAACACAATTGTTTTTATTGGTTAATGGGGTGTTGGGTCAAGTTCACCCAAGATAATCAAAATCTGAAATCCAAGATCCAAATAAATTGGATTAGTTTAAGTAACTGGTGGAGCAGTTACTTGCAATTGTAGTACAATTGCTTGTGAGTGTTTTACTACATATAAAATTTCAAAAGGACTTTGTTTTTAAAGACATGCAAAACCACATACATATAAAGACAGAGAGCAAAAATAGAATATATTTTAACAGTGAAAAAAGAGAAACTTGGCAAGGGTTTAACACCTTGATGTTGGTTAACTTTTTTAATAAACCAACTTAAAACCTTGTAAGTGCATAAATCATTTTATTGAGAATAACAACAAGCAAGGGTCAATCCCATAAAGAATTTTAAATTACTTTAATTCTAAGTTTATTTAAAACCTAATCTAAGAACAATTAAAATAAAGAAAAGGGGTTTTGGAATTTGAATTAATATTAAACTAAATTAATACGTAAAATTAAATGAAAGAAAATCAATAAGAAAAGCTTAGTTAAGACATCTTATCCACCATTAAACAATCACTCAATTTTTTTATTAATATTAAACTAAATTAATACGTAAAATTAAATGAAAGAAAATTAATAAGAAAAACTTAGTTAAGACATTCTATCCACCACTAAACAATCACTCAATTTTTTATAAAGATTAATAAAACAAGTTCATGATTATGCATGATAAAAACATTCACGACAAGGTAATAGCCATATTACATGTCGCATTGATTCTTCCTTAGTTAGTGTACAAATCGCATGGTGTCTACGTAAATACATGTATTCATAATTATAACCTAACATCGTGTTTACTTAGATTTAATAATCGGAACTCATTAAGTACTAGAAGAATATGAATATCACATAAATCCTAGAACATGGCGTCAATCATAAGTATCTATGAATTAATACCCTTTAATTGGTTCGTAAACAATTGATTGTTATAAACAAAAAATATTCTTATTTGGTGTGCGATTTATATTTTTACAATATAATCTTAAAAATATGTTTCTATAGTGATCAGTTAAAGAAACAAAATAAATAGGATAAAATGAAAATAGAGATATTTAATCTCATCATGCAAAACATAAAGTGTTATTAAAATGATAAATAAATTGAGTTTATGTTTAGCACTTCAATTCAACCCTAACTAATAAAACATAAAAATTAAAATTAAAATTAAAATAAAGAAAAGATGAAATTGAAACCTTCCGCCTTACTCTTCTGCTTTTCTCTCTGTTCTGGTGTGTCAATTGTGTTGAAGAAAGCACCTATTTATAGGTAAAAATACTTTAAGGCCACGATAAAGGAATAGGAAATTCTAATTTGGAAAAGAATTTATTTCTGCTGTTAACTCGGAGACTGCACTGCCTTATCTATCATGACTTGCACATCCTATTCACGAGCCAAATGCACACAGCTGCCCATCATCAAAATACACAGGTCAAACACAACCCATAGGCAAAGGAGTGGGCTAAACCCGACCCGGAACAGTGACTCAAAGAAGAAACAAACATGTATACCTGACCCTGCTCAACCTTGATTCACGAGTGCAAACCGCTCCATACGTGACCTGGATTTGAAGCGGCAACAGCTACTTCTTTTCAAAAACGCGTGTATCTTTGCACGACCTGCCAGGCACTCCGAACTCGCGCGCACAACCCGTTCGGATCTTCTTCAAAAGGCGGGCTTAGCTGCCATTTCATTCCATGCACCCCACGAGAACTCATGCTCAGTGCACCCACGTATCTGCCAACGCCCAAAACGACGACCTTGCATGTGTTTTATGTATTGTGGCCTGGCAAATTACATTGTGGCCATCAAATTTTTCCATTTTTCACTTTAGCTCAAAACATTTTGAATTTTTATAATTTGACCCCTATTTAATTGACATCTTGATTTTTAACTTTTGAGCTTTCTTTAGACTGGATCTCTAATTTTCTTGTGCCGCAATTAATTTCAAAAAATCCTCCGATTCCATTCTTTCCTTCTTAGAACCTAAAATTAAACACAAAATAAAATAAAAGTACTAATTCCACTCAAAAATATAACACAAATAATGATAATTTGGGTATAAAATAACAATAATTAACAAACCAACACTTGAATGGAGGATTCTTTTCTTCTTTGTTATTGAAATCCGATCACCAATTGAACAACACAAGATTTTGGAAACTTTTAAATCAATCTGAGTTACTTTTAAATTTTGTTTTTTTATTGCTTCAAGTATATATATATAAAATATGCATAGATTTGTATTTACAATTTTGGACAGAGGATCCTAGGTTTAAGGAGGAGGAAACCACACTAGTTGAAAAACTTCTAGGTGTAGCCATCCCATACTTCGTCATAGAAGAAACCTAGGTTTTCTAATCTACCCGCTCTGATACTGTAAAAACTATTTTGGGGTAATTTTCACTATTATTTCAATAAAATTGTAGTACATTATTTATTTCATTTAAGGGAACAAACTCCCTTAAAAGTAGAACTTATCTCTAGAAATTTAAATAAAAGATTAAGATAACTATAAGAGTTTCTAATCTCATTCTTATTCAAAATATTACTAACTTAAGGACAATAACACAATAAGTCTAACTCTCCTACTTAACACATAATTCTACATTTATGTTCAAAAACTGTTCAAGCAAGATTTGCATAATTTATTGTGTAATCTTAAAGCTGGTGTTGCTAAAATGTTTATTAAACTGGTTTTCAAAATGAATAGAAAATTAGAAATTATTAGTATCTTAAGAAATTTATTCAGAGTGATATCTTTCATGACTATTATCACTACATTATAAACTAGATGAATGTTTGATATTTGTTGTCTGACTGTCCTGTTTATTTTGATAATGTTTGGCTTATAATTAGATGGTTTTGGGCACCCAAGAAATGCTTCTCTAGCCATGCAAATTCGATATAAATGCCTCTATATGATACAAAATAGAGAGCTACATGGGCACTTTCTTATGTGTATAAAAACTACAAACAAATGAAAGATGCATCGTCTGTTTGTGAAATTAAGGGTGAAGAAATGCTTCCATTGCATCATCTTCACATACATTAAAATGGAGATGGTAGTGTTCTCCCTAAAAATCAAAACAATAATAGTAAGCAGAGACGTGGACATTTGCATTTTGATTAAAAAAGGCCTTCTGTTTGTGATTGTCCTCCACCCAACAATACATGTTTGGTGAAGTCTGAATTGAAATCCATTTTAAGTACTGAGTTTACTTTTAATATTCTTCAAACTTAATACTCTATCTTAAGATTAAATTTTACAGCATCAATATAAACTAGAGAAAGTCCAACCAAGAAAGAGAATGAAGATAAACATATTCTATGTAAAATACTATGATTAATAAGTAAGTTTTGAAATTGATATTTTTTGCAAATGTCATATAAAAGATAGCTACATATCCTGCATTTAATACTTATCATATTAACACCAAAATGGGTTGGACCTTTACATTAATCCATCAGAAATTTCACTAACGCCCATCTTTCACAAAAGGCAAAGCAAGTCTTCATACTTTCATCATAGCCATCTCTGCTTTTTTTTTTTTTTTTTTTTTTTTTTAAAGATTTGGAGACTTTGTTTTCTTAAAGATTTCAGCTTGGAAGAGAGTCCTTCATTTTGGTAAAAAGGGTAAGCTCAGTCTCAGATTTATTAATCCTTTTGAAATTTTGGAGAGAGTTGGTACAATTGCATATCGTGTGGCTTTACCACCAAGTTTATCTAGACTCCATAATGTATTTCATGTATCGGTGTTAAGAAAGTATGTGGCAGATCCTTCACATGTATTGGACTATCAACCATTACAAGTTTCAGAAGACATGACATATGAGGAGTAACCGGTGGAGATTTTAGATAGCAAACAACAAGTATTAAGAACTAGAATTATTTCATTTGTAAAGGTGCATTGCTTGAACCATGTGGTAGAATAAGCCACATGAGACCGAGAGGAGGAAATGAATGAGAAATGTCCTAAAATATTTGGGGATAAAGGTACATTGTTGAAAATTTTGAGGACAAAATCTATTAAAAGGGGGTAGATTGTAATGGAAAATTTTTGAAAAGTTTCATAAATTAATAGGCAGCAATTGAAGGGAAATATTGGTGGAAATAGATTTGAAAAAAAAAATTAATTAATTAAGTGTTATTAAATATATATATGTATATATGTGTGTGTATCTTTTATTCACTATTAGGATTTGAGGCCATATTGTTTTCACAGCAATCAACTCTTATATTATTCAAAATCGTCTTCTCCATTAACGAAATTAAACCTTTAACTACCAAAGCATTGGAGATGAAAGTTATTGTGAAGGTTAATTGTGAATCAAGTAGGTGTTCCTCTTTTTCTTTCATTTTCTTAAACCTTATGGTATCATAGGTTTGTAGGATCATATTATTTAGGTTTTGGAGAAATTTGACATTAGATTTAAATTGTATGGATTATTTTAGAATAATCAATGGTTGCTGGAATATTTTATTTTGAAACAATCAGATGAATTAGAGAATCTAGTTAGGTCAGTTATACTACCCATAAAATTATGAAATTTGGTACAAATGATTGTTAGGATGATAGCTTATATCTTGGAAAGTTTCGTGGTCATATGATAAGTGTGTAATTAATTAGAAATTTTTGTTCACCTCTGACTCAGTGAAATAATAAATCTAGACAGCACTGAACCAGTTTGAGTCTTAAATATTTTGGACATGCGATTTATGTTATTTTAGTGTCATTAAATTTCTATATGAACCAATATGAGTCCTCTGTAAGCCATTAAAGTTTGAAGGATTTTTATTAAGTGGTTTATTTTTATAATTTTGGATATCAAGGGCTATTTAGTTTCAAAACTGATGTCGATACAGCCTTGATTTGGATTCGGATGTTTAAGTCGATAGGTTAACAATGGTATTTAAGGCTTGAAATTTTTATGTATTTGTTATGAGTCTTTATATATGCATTTCCAGGATGATTAGTCTTATATATAATTTATTAAAAATGGAGAAAGTAGACTGCATCAGTGAGGCAATGTTGACTGTAAGGGATTTTAATGGGATTAGGACTTAGATTAATTTAGTAAGTTATAACTTCCTATAAATTTATGAGTTTTGTGATGTGATTTTAGACTGATAAAAGGAAGTAAATTCGTAAAGTTATTTTCTATATTGAGATAAGTGAAAAAAGTAAGTAAACATTATATGTTACCTTAACATATACGTGTTCAACTTCAAAAATATTTTGACTGATTCTTTTAAATAATCATATGAAATTTTGAGTTTTTCAATGTTACCTTTCATTATATTTTATTTAAATAATTTTGCAATATTTATGTGTTCAACTTCAAAAATAGTTTGATTGATTCTTTTAAACAATCAAATGAAATCTTAAGTTTTTCAATGTTACCTTTCATTATATTTTATTTAAATAATTTTGCATCATCAAGTATATGAATTTTGTATATTGATCCAATTATATGAATAGTATTATCTTTCTTATGTGAAAAGTATGAAAGCATTCCTTCATATTTGAAAAACATGATATATATTATAATCGAAATTGTAATGAAAACATCTTGGCTCTTCTGTCCATAGTTCATTTAATTGTAATAGCCCAAGCACCAGGATTACAGATGTCATAATTGTATCGTATTGGTCTAGTTAGAATATTTATTACTACGTAACATTAATTGTATTGGCTTTGCACCGAAATTATAAGTGTAAATTGTATTGGTCTCGCACTAGGATTATAGGTGTTAATTATATTGGCCCGCACTAGGATTATAGGTGCTAATTGTATTGGTCTGATATCGGTATTACATGTGTAAATTGTATTGGCCTCACACTAGGATTACAAGTGTGAATGATCTTATGTGACAGGAGCCACTTCCATGTTTATTTAAATTCGTATATGAAATATTTTCTCTTTTTTTGACTTTGATTTAGATAATGAATGTTTTATGTATCATATTGTTAAATGTTTTATTGTTTTATTGACTTCGATTTTGAAAATTGAATGTTTTTTATATTGTATCGTTAAATATTTTATTGGTATTGCTATATTCGTTGTTTTTCAATTACTATGAAATTACGGTTTTATTCTTACTATAAAGCTACTTTATAAAATTTATAATATATCATTGTAATTATATACTACATCGTAATATATGATATTTACCTATTAAGTTAATGACTTATTCCTTGTCCTCACTATTTTTATATATTAGTAGGCATTAGTTGTCTTAAAAGACGACTTCAAGTAATTGGTGTTTCTTGAAAGAGGATTTCAGTTTAGCTATTGCAATTATATCTCTTCCTATTATTAAAAACCATTTATGTTTGTTTTATAGGTTAGGACTCAAATGTAAGGATGAATTTTAAATGTTCGTAGATTTGAGTTGTTTAAGATTATTATTGAAGTGTTGAGAATAATTATGTTATTGAATTAAATATTTTGTGGAATTTTTTATTAATTGAGTTTCAGTTTTGAAGATTTAAGTGATTAATTGAACATTGCATTATCTTGATTTTTTTATGGCAAATTCAGGTGTTACATCTTAACCACACACAGAAGGCACTAGATCACAACAAGTTAAACACTTTTCAATAATCCACAACCTGTTTGCCCACTGTTAGTCCACACCTATTCACCCACTGTCAATTTACACTCCATTCACCAACCACTGATTGTCCACCACCACCGTCCAACCGACTTGTAGTCATTCGACCATCAACGACCCTGTCTTACATTGTCAAACGCACTTACCATCTAACCGCATTCAAAATGGAGGACCTCATCGAACCTACAAATAGTAACGACTTCACTTCTAAGTAAGAGATCCAAGCTTCACGAAAAGCTTCATAGCATTGACGAATAGGTGATATTCCCTTATTTATTTATATTTTGAAATCTATGGAAAAATGTAAAAAGATGACCAAATAGTTGTTTTGATGGAGATGATTTGGTTTTCTCAACTGCCTAACATAAATGTGATGATTTTTGTTCTAGTGCCAGAGTATGAAGGAATTACTAATGTTTTCTCTATAAGTTATGTCTAGCTCATCTTGTGCAAGTGGGAGCTGTTAGGTCTATGAGAATATTCAACTCTTATTCAAATAACTCATCGTCTACTCATCTATCATATGAGTAACCCATTTTCCTCTTCTAAACCTAAGGCAGACATTTTATTGAGCATATTGTGGGTATTTCCTTTTGGTCTTTACACACAATTTCAAATCATGCATATGGTGGCCAATCACCTATAAGCATTAAGCATAAAACACCTACTCAACATACACAAGCAATCCTCAAGCAAATAACAATAAAGTCTATTTCATTCAAAAATTAACCATCATCATCCCAACACAATGAATATACACAATATTTACAAAAATAATGGAAATATTACAAATACAAAAGAAAGAGTCGAAAATACAACCCATGATCCTCCTCGGACATTCTCCGAGTTTGAATATATAGAGCTTCTCTCTTCCAAGGAGTGTTTGCATCCTCTTCTCCCCTCTTACAAAGTTTTACCTCTGGAAGATGTTTGTGGATGAGGTGTTGAGTGTGTGTGAATGTGAAGAAAAGGTGAGAATCAAGGTTAGCTGAGGAGCACTAAGGCTCCATCCTCTACCCTCAAAACTCTCTTAAAATGGTAAAGATGAGGGCATTTAAAGACTCCTTAAGTTAGGAGCGAAATAGGGTTCATAAGTGGCATAACTACCCTTCTGAAGGTCTAATGCTCCCTAGGGCACCGGTCTAATGATAAACCTCGATCCTAGTTTCCTCGGATAATTCATTTCCGGCGATCGGATAGAGAATAAAGAGTCTAGAAATAGTGCAAGGGGTCCGATTAGAATTTGATTATATTTATAAAGCCCTGAGTGTCGTGTCAGGAAGAAATGAGAATTGTCGATGAATAATGTTCGGATCCAGAACGAATAGTAATTTTTTTCGAAAAAGATCCGAAATTAGTGTTTAAGACCTAATTTGAACCCGGTTATATTATCCAGGGTCATAAATTAAGATTCGATGGGAAACGGAAATGTTCGATGAATAGTATTTTTCGGACGGGAATTTTCAGATGAATAGTAAAATTTTTGAAAATTGACCTTAACAGTCGAAAAGGTCCGTAAATAATAGAAGAGTATAGAGAAACAGAAACGAATAAAAAAGAATACAATTTGAGTCAGTTTTAAGTGATCCGAAGAAAATTACGATATTGCCCTTTTGAGAGATTAATGAGTTTTAATGAGTTTAAACTCAATTGAATTTTTTTCGAAGCATGAGATTGATAGATAAGACACCCAATTAGAGTATTTCATGGTCAATTTGAAGATTTGATGACCATGGAATATTTTCAGAATATTTTCCAATCGAAGTGAAATTAGCTTATAAAAAGGGTAAAATGGACATTTTAAGTTAAGTATGCATGGATCACGCATGAGCATAATATGCAGAAGTTTCAAGGAGTATAACCCCATTGAATGAGAATGAGTTAAAGAGAATTGACATAAAAATTGAGTATTTAAGCTATAGATACGTATAAAAAGTTATCGGTTTATTCGACTAGATTTCGGTTAGGAACAATTTTTTTATCAAGTATATCTGAGAGGTATTAGGCTGAAATTGAAGCTTATAAAGTTAAATTGGTCATAAGATATGTGTAGAATATTTATGGAATATTTTTCGAAAGTGATTAGGGATTAATTATATGTTAATCAAACGAGGTGAGCTCACGGAATAAAGTAAATGATATTTTAATTCAACCAATGAGAAAAGAGATAAGTGGCATGAAAAGTAATGGTTATGGAAGTGCCACATGTCATCTAGTGATTGGTTGAATAGATAAATGGATGAGAAAATGACAAGTGGACCAATAGAATATAAAATTATATAGTTTGGGTATTAGTGAGATTATTGAAAGTTTGAGGTAATTAAATGAAATTTTCTTGAGGGCTTAATTGTAATTGAGCATAAATATATATAAAAGTGATTTTGTCTCATATGAGACAATTTTGAGTCGAGAACCAGAAGAAAGAAAAAAGAAAAGAGAGAGAAGCCGTGTGTGCGTCGCGAGAGGGAGAGGGAGAGAGAAGGAAATCCGATCCGATTTTCGTCGAGGTTCCTTCACGAAAGTTGTTCCTCATCACCTCCTCTAGCTAACCCCCAAATTTGAAGTCAAAAGATTATGTATTTGGTGAGTTATGTCAGTTTAAAGTTTTATGTATCATATAAAAACCCATTCTATTTCTTCTTTCTTTTTCAAATTTTAGTTTAAGGATGATAAGAGGGACTTATGAGGATGATTTTGATATAATTTGTGAGTGATTTGGTGGAGTAAAAATGGGTGAAAGAGAGAGAGAAAGTCTTGATAAAAATGGGTTTTTATGGGATCCGAATTCGTTTTCGATTCTAAGGCATTAAATTGATTATTTAGAGGTTAGAGAATAATCTTATGAAGTTAGATTTCGAAAACGAAAAGTTTAGGATCGATTTCGGAGCTAAACGGACGAGTTAAAGGGTGTTTTCTGAAATCCCTCTAAATGCGTTCGTTTAACGTTCGAAACGATTTATTTAATCATGGTTGAGTGTTAGAACACTAGAAAATTGATTATTGAAGTTGTCGGATATTCGAAACGAAAAATAATTTTTATTAGTAAGCGATATTAGTAAGTGAAATCGAACGAATTTCGTTCGATGCATCCGACAATGAAATTGAGTATACTGAAGTATTCCTAGGAAAGAATAAGTAGGATTCATGTAAAGAAAACGGATTTCGAAAGCCCCGATTGAATAGAAATTGAAATCCGAAAGTTTAGACGTTAAAGGGTATTAATAGAATTAAATGAGATTTTTATTGATTTTGAATGAGTTAAGTGATCCTAAATGGATATTTGATGTTTTAGGGTAAAAGCGGAGAGCTTCAGAGGTATACGGAGAAGAATCAGATTCTATCCGAGGACGTGTTGTGAGTGGAACTACGAGTTTTTAAAGTTTATATTTTCTTAAAGTTTATTTAAAGTTAAAAGAATTTATTATAAATAGTTATTCATTTATTAATTGAATTTATATTATAATTCTAGCATAAAGATTTTAGTTTATTATTCATGTATATGAGAATGTGCTAGAATTAAAGATTTTAGGCTTATTGCCTTGAGATTTAGAATATTTCAGTGTATTAAAAAAAAGAGATTTTAATAGCCTATGGTTTACCCTAGCCCCAGTTTAGTACCCGACCGAATGCCCTATGCGTGATACGGTAGATGAGAGGAAGTCAGTCAGTGAGATTTGAGTCTAGTCGACTCTTGTGTGAGTGAGATATGAGTGATCCGTATACACGTATAGGGTAGTGTAGTCGGTCCGCAGCGTGGGCCCGCTTTCGGCGACTACACATGGTAGATTCCCCACTCCTAGTGGTTAGCCAGATTTTATATGCTACCACGCCAGGAGTAGATATTCCCTGGGTTACCATGTAGGCGAGCATTAGAAAGGATTTTAAGAAAAGATTTCAGAAAGTGTTCTAGAAAAGAATTTTAGTATTAGAAAATATTTTAAGAAAAGATTTAAAAAAGTATTTTAGAAAAGAATTTTAGAAAGCATTATAGTTTCTTTAAAAACTGTTTTTGGGAGAATATTCTATCCAGAAATGAGTTTTAGTTTATATAAATTATACCACTCACTGAGTTATACTCATAGTTTTCTTTAAATGTTTTTTCTTAAAAATTCTCCCACAGGCGCAGAAGCTAGTCGTCCAGCCGACGAGGTTCAGTCAGATGTGCAAGTGGACACATAGAACGACACTTACTACATATATATATTTTGTTAGTTTGATCATGTATATATTGATATATATAGTTGTAAATAGTTTAAAGAAATAGTGGATGCATTAGTTAAAAATGTTTTATCAAAGTTTTCTGAAATTCAGTTTTAAGATTTTATTTACTTATTTGTAGTTGTGTTGTGAGAAAAGAGCCGGAGGCTCTGGAAGTTGAGAAATTGATTTCATACAAGTGTTTTTATAAACTGTATTTGAAACTTACAGGGTGGCATAGTTTAGAAAACAGACGGAATGCTGTCGAAATTTTTATTAAAAAGCGAAAAAAATTTTATCACTGTCACCTTGTAAAAGAAATTGTAATATCTAGACAGATGAGTTTCTGGTGTCCTGACGGAGTTCCTCCGGACTGAGTTAGGGTTCGTTGGAATTCTTTCGGGGTGCTACGAGGTCTTTCTCGGGTCCAGAGTAGGGATTCGGGAAAGGTCTCGTCATCTAAGCAGATGCGCAAAGGGACACTCATTATGGTAGTGCATGGCGCTCCCTAGGGGTGCCTATTTGGTAGGCGCACAAAGGGACATGACCTTGGTAATGGGTGGCACTTCCTTGGGCATTTGGTGAGGTCAACACACATGAGGGTGCCAAGTCTGACCCATGCTCACTAAAATGGTCATATCTTTCTCTACAAACCTCCGATTGTTGAACAATTAATAGCTATGAAAATTAGACATCTGTAATTTTAATTTGATAAGTTGTAGCTCACACAACTCAAATTGATGACTCTATACAAGCTCTCACAATGCAACCTATCCATCAAACCCAAAAATCCACAATGACGCCACTTTTTTTATAAAACCCAAACCCACTATTTCTTTAACTTGATTGCACATCAAATCCTTTCCAATTAAGCATGCATATATTTAAAGACTTATTTCCTAAAAGACACTCAAAAACACATAAAAACACTCAAGAACGACATCAAAGAATTATATTTGAAAGTTTAAATATATAACAAAAATACACCAATCAATTAGCTGACAGATTTTTTGTTGGGATGCAATTAAAACGTTTTTGTTTTTTATTTTTAACCGGACATATTTCCTAGAATATAATCATTTCAAAGTCTTAAATTGAGAAAGGTTTCAATTGGTTTCCAATTCTCATTGACCACACCATAAATAGGGGCTTTTAATTCTTAAAAAATTAACACATCTCTTTGCTTTTAAAATACTTATTCCATGAGAGCTTTTTAAGAGAGTTGGATTTCTTAAAGTTTAGATTTTGAGTGATAGAACATGCATTGCATTTAGACTTTGTGATTAAGCATTCGACTTGAGTTGTATACATCATTTCATCAATTTGCACTTTGCATCAACTGATTAGTACAACATTATTTTGTAGCTTAATCTCAAAGGTGGTTTATGCAATTTTTCAAAAAAAAAAAAAAGTGTTTTGTTTATTTACAATCGGACATATGTACTGCCAATTTTGACTAATAATCGATTAGTAGAGGGATTATAATGACTTAATTATAAAAAGTAGAAACCAAAGATATCAATATAACAAATATAATTAAAAACACGACATTTAATCAAAAAGTGAGGAGTTGTGGGAAAGTTTCCGAAAATTAATAATAATTAATCAGATTAATTAAGGTCAATAGTTTCCTCCAAAAAACAAAAAAAAAAAAAAAAATCCGGTGTAAGGAAGATCACACTCTTGTCACGTGCCATAACTATAAACACATATCCGACAATTAAAAACGACCTTTAAATACTAAAAAAAAAAAAAAAAAAGTCAAATACTCTCAGTTTATTTTATAACTGAAAATCCTCTGATCCAAATTTAGACACTTCTATTCATTCCTCCTTAAGATTTCAGATGCTCTTTTCTTCAACCAAATTTTCTCATCACTTTCTCGCCCCCCAAACACTCTAATATCTGATGGTTTATAATAATTTAATGAATGTGTTTGGTATTTGGAGGGCATTGAGCGAAAATGTTTAACAGATTTATGAAACTTGGGCAGAAAAAGGCATCGAAGCCTGATGGAAACGGAAACAAGAACGTCAGCCGTCCATCGGATCAACAGGCGGTGGCTACTGCTGCTGCAGCCACCGCTGCCAACCCTCCCCCTCCTTTCAACCCCGTGATCGAGGATCTCCCCAAGTTCAAAGACGTCCACTCCTCCGAGCGGTTGAATCTATTCGTCCGCAAGACGCAGCTCTGTTGCGTGGTGTGTGATTTCACCAACAACAACTCCAAGCCACGCGACAAGGAGATAAAGGCGAAAACTTTGATCGAATTGGTGGAGTTTATCCAGACGGATTCGAGTAGAATGAACGAGACGATGCAGGAGAATCTGATGAGAATGATTTCCATCAACATCTTCAGGTGCTTGCCTCCCGCTTCCCACGAGAACACCGGCTGCTTGCCCGGCGGCTCCGACCCGGAAGAGGACGAGCCTTACATGGAGCCTGCCTGGCCCCACTTGCAATTCGTCTATGAGCTTTTGTTGAGATACATTGTGTCGTGTGATAGGGACATCAAAACAGCGAAAAGGTTCATCGATCATACCTTTGTTTTTAAGTTGATTGATTTGTTCGACTCCGAGGATCCTAGAGAGAGGGACTATTTGAAAATGGTGCTTCATAGGATATATGGAAAGTTCATAGTGCATCGACCCTATATTAGGAGTGTCATTAATAATGTGTTCTATAGGTTTATTTTCGAAACAGAGAGGCATTGTGGGATTGGGGAGTTGTTGGAGATTTTAGGGAGCATAATTAACGGGTTCGCGTTGCCTATGAAAGAGGAGCATAAGTTGTTTCTGGTCCGCGCTCTTTTGCCCTTGCATAAGCCGAAGAACATGTCGTGGTATCATCAGCAGTTGTCTTATTGTGTTATTCAGTTTGTTGAGAAGGATTTCACCTTGGCGGATATCGTGATCAAGGCGTTGTTGAAGTTTTGGCCGGTTACCAATTGTCAAAAGGAGGTTTTGTTTCTTGGAGAACTTGAAGAAGTTTTGGAAGCAACGCAGCTGCCCGAGTTCCAAGAGGTCATGTTGCCTCTATTTAGACAGATTGCGCGCTGCCTTAATAGTTCTCATTTCCAGGTTGACCATCTTTCTTAGCTTCTTTCCTTTATATGTATTATGTTGTTGTTATCACTTAGTCTTGCGTACTATTAGCTTTATGAATTGCCCTTTGAAGTTTTACAATAATAAAGATGCATTTAGTTGAAATGCAGTCAATACTCTACAGATTTTTTGAATATTTATGTGTGTATTATTTGTGATACCACCTTAGGTTTGAGCCCTTCCCTGCTAGTATTCATAAGACCTAATGTGACGGAACAGCCCAGCCTGGCCTTGCCAGCTGCCCAGCCCACACCACCTCTTGGGGGCTGCCATGTGAGCAGGTAGTGTCCCTGGGGCCCATAGGGATTTCATACATCTCCCTAGGTGCTCACTCAACTCAAACCCAGCCCTTAAAGGGTAAGAGAAAGCACACCCCGTTTTCCAACGAAATCGTCGATCTATTTAAACTATGATCCTGAGCAAGTGCATAAATATACTATCGAAAAAGAAGTGGGTATAGGGCTGGGTTCGAGTTGAGTGAGCACTTGGGGAGGTGTATAAAAACCCTGTGGGCCCTAGGGACAGTACCTGTTCACATGGCAGCCCCTAAGAGGCGGTGTGGGCCGGGCAGCTGGTGAGGTCGAGCCGAGGCTGGCGGGTCGGGCTGTTCCGTTACACCTAAATTTGGTTAGTTGTGTAAGCCGGTACTACTTTTGCATGAGACATGATATTTATATGATTACTACCCTTTAACTGGTGCAAACGGTTAGCGTAGTTTTTAGCTTTGGTCTCTTGATTTATTCCTGTGAACGTAAAATTTAACTCATGTGCAAGATGAAATAAGTATAGCCTCCATCTTTTTAAGTGTCTGATGCAATACAACAAAAAGTCAACAGAACTGCAATTAGAATCAATTGGGGCTGGATGAAATCTGCCCAAAAGGGCCAAATCGTTTATAATGATGAAAGTGTGGCTTCCATTTTCTACAGTAATTTTGATAATTGATTTTATACTAGAATTAGCCTCAGCAGGTTTTTTCTTTTAGTTTGTTTATCGTTTGTATATAGACCAAATTAATTAGGGATTTTGAGGTAGCTGCTATATGGCAAAATTTGAAAGCAGATTCTGAGTGAAAGTAGTAGGCAGAAACTATAATGCTTTGTTTCTTTCATTGTTAATGTTAATGTTTAATTTGTAAGCAGTAGAGCATTGGTAGTTAATCTGATTTTCGTATTTTTTTACCCCAAATTTGCTAAATTTGATCCAAATATTAGATTTCAAGCTTTTCAGCCTTGAAACGTGTTTCATTTGGATTGACATTAGCTGTTTGCTAATCAATTTTTAATTTTACAGGCTACATCATATTTGGAAGTGAACATTTAAATTTTCAAGAGAATGTTGTTACTAATGGAGAATGTTATTACTAATGGAAATAATAAGAGTGCTTTAGCTACAATACATGTTCGTCAGTAATTGTAAAGAAGGAAAAATTATGCCATAGAAGATCATCATTAGTTCTCTGTCTGTAATATTATTTTTAGGATCTGAAGGTAGGGATTTTTTATCTCATGCTCTCATATCTGAAAAATGAAAGCTGCATAACCAGTGAGTTTTCTTTGAAAAAGAGAAAATCTCTTTTTCATAGAACATTGTCATTAGTTATTTTTGTGTATTTTCTATTTTATGATCTGTAGGAAGGGTCTTTCATTCATGGTACTAATTACAAAAATGAAAAATAAATCAACTAGAAGTAAGAGAAATATAATTATTTTTTTGCGCTGTATTTATGTATTAGAAGATGTGTGTTATTCTTTTATTTATCAGATTTTGAGAGAATTAACTAGTGTCCCGAGTTTGGTTGTTAGTAAAGTTGGTTGAACTAATTAAACCAATACAAACAGTAAATACTGGCATATTTTTGAAGCAGTTTTATCTTGACGATTCGCTTCCTCAAAGATTAATTCAACCAATAATGCTTGTTTTAATTTTGCAGGTTGCAGAACGAGCTTTGTTCTTGTGGAATAGTGAACACTTGGTAGGCTTAATTTCTCATAACCGAGATGTGATTTTCCCAATAATCATGGATGCATTGGAGAAGAACATGCATGGCCACTGGAACCAAGCAGTCCATGGCCTCACTGCCAATGTGCGAAGAATGTTCATGGAGATGGATGCTGAATTATATGAAGAATGCCAAAAACGGATAGAAGAAAAAGAAGCCAAGGTTGAAGAATTACAAGAGCAGCGGGAGTTGAAGTGGAAGCAACTGGAAGCACAAGCTAATTGATTAGTTAAGGCATTTGGTTAACCAATAATGATCCTTATTATTCATTAATCATTAGTTAGAATAGAATTAGTTTTCTGTCAACTAAATAGGTTTCCTATTGTTTTGATTCGTTTCTGTGCAGAATTTACTTATGGCTGAGGGTTAGGAAGGGGAAAAGAATTAGATATGTAATGTAAGTGTGTTTTGCAGGTTATTACCTTTATTAAATTCATTTTGTTTGTGTAAAGCTATAAGTACTTTTGTTTGTTATTCTAAATTATGGGCATATTAATCAATAAATTTATCTGAATTCGTTGCTGGAAGACTGGACTGTTAGATTTTTTGAAAATTGTTTGAATCAATCCATTTACTATAATGCAGGAAATTAAAGATTCATGTCATGATGTAGATATGAAGATCTACAGCCCCCTTGGTGCAATCCTCTTTTCTTCATTTATTTTTTTGGGAACACCAGAATTCTCTAGTCATCAGAAATGGACAATTTTATCAAGCAACAACTAGTCTGGTGTTTGTTTAAGGTTATGAAGCGCAGAAAGAATCTCCAAATTAGACCAATGAACATCTTGATGCTTACAAAAACTGCTCTTCAGCCTTCCCAAACTGGCAAGTGATGGAAAAAGATGGCCCGGTCTGGTGGAAAAACTATGGCCCACTCACGATTTTGGTTTCAAGGCTGTGAATTCAATCTCCCTAAAATCTCACTTTGTAAGCAATTTTCCCTCATTTGATATAGGTTGTTCCTTCTCATCTTATGAAAGCAACTCATAACAAGCGAGGGAAAATTGTCCATAAAATAAAACTCTAGTGAGGTTGAACTCATGACTCAAAGTCAAGGTTGTGAGTGTACCATGATCTTTCCATCAGATCAAGCCACCTTTCTCAACAATGTTATTTTGATATAATTTTTTTTTAATATTTGAAAGACAAATTTATTTCTAGCTTTTTTTTTTTTTTTTTAGTATTAAGATTGACCCAAGATACAATCGAAATCTATCAGAATGAGATATTGATAATACAATCTAAAGAACTATTCTTATACTAGAGGAATCAATCCATATAAATTGATTGGAGGGAGGCGTTATTACTGGGTGTGAAACCATACCTCTGATAGCATGCAACTGTAGAGTTATTATGGGGTATAGAATCATGCTACCGATGGTATAGGGCTGTAGAGTTGATACCAACAAAGTTAACAGTCAACTACTATTTCTAGGTCTTTATGTGCAGTGGATGCTGGCGCATACCCTACCCTAAAAATAATATAATATGTTACTTGGCTCTAGAACGTAGAAATCTCAGGACATCCAGGTGTTTATTTATTTATTTCTTAACTAATTGCAACGCAGAACCAAAACTAACTGGCTTCTTAAAGCCAGTGGTACATTTTTAAACATTGAAAAGGAATTTTAACGAAATATTATAAAATAAATATATTTTCAAATAAACCGACTTATAAGGTTTGACAAGTTTCTCGTAAGGTTGTGCATGAGTGCTATAACACACCTGCGTCATTGTCCAACAAAAGAGTGTGTGGTTCGAGTACCAACTACGAAAATATATACTATTATCATTTAACCCTCTTATGTGTATGAATAAATTATGTTTAAATTCTTTTAAAATGATAAGAGTAGTTTTTTTTCTTAAAATAAAGGTCTCCGTAAAAATATTGTATTCTAAATCATATTATAGTGTTTATCACAGTAATTTCAATAATTGCAATATATTAAAAAAATAGTTGTAATACTTGAAAAAAAAAAAAAAAAAAGGCGAGAGTGGGTTCGTGGTGGGGTGTGGCGTGGCCGTGTGCGTCGTGGGGTGGGGTTTGTTGAGTTTCTCCGATAAGGAAACATGCCATGTTAAATCCATTATTAGAAGAAGAAAATCCACATATACGTACAAACACGCACATAAAACAAAGAAAAAGGCACCGATGGATTAAAAGTTGAGACCTGATATGGGATTCCATATGCCAACTCAGCCAACCACAGTAACATATCCTATCTCTTCAGGACTTTTGCTTCCTATGTTTGTACCTCAGGAAAAGGTCAAGATATAATTAATCAATCAACATTTTGTTTAGATTTCCTTTATTTTTAAGCCCACATAAAACTATGATATTTCATCCCTAAAAAATGCGCCACAGGCTCATGTTAGTGAATTCACAACTCTTTTTAAGTTGTTGCGGCTCTATTAATTGAGAAAATGTATAAATTGATCCATTTGACCAATTGGACTTCAAAATTAACCTTTTGGTTTTTGATCGTACAAAAAAGAGTGGAAATGGACAGGAATGCCCTTAATAAAATGGTGCCCTTGAAATTGACAGAAGCAAACAGCGTTCTCACCCATTCATAACTTCTCCCGCGCAGCAACATCTCCCGCCTAGCAGCCTCTCCAAGCAACCGGCTGTGCACCAGTGTCCTCCCGCCGATCGGCCGTCCATTCTATCACTTTCGACGGCCAACATGTCTTGCCAACCGCTCTTCTGACTACGTAACCTGTCACGCAAAGCAGGTGTGCAGCATCTCTTCGAACTTCCGACGTTCTGACGACCAACATCTCTTCTAACTTCGGACGTTCTGAACAACATCTCTTGTCACTTCCCACGGTCACCTGTGCTTCTGTCTTCCCTTGCTTAAGAAAAGAAGGAGCGTGAATTTTTGTGTTGTCCAAGGAGGCGGCCAGGGCTGCCTATGTGCTTCTCTGGGGATGGGTAGTATATTTAACTAGTTATGGTTGCTTTGGGTACGTGAATAGGGTGATATGAACCAAGGATGGGGTAATCAAAGTGGGTTGCGGCTGTTTTGTGTATTGTTGGGTGTGGTTTTGTTGGTATGATGAGAATGTGAAAGTTAGATCGTATTGGCAGTTGTAATGTGTATGTATACTTTTAGGTTGGGATTTGTAACGGAGGCTGAGATGAGTTTAAAGATGAAGTCTTCATGTAAAGGGTGAGAATCCAAACTTTTAGGTGGGAATCTCAACTTTCAATTGGAATTCTCAACCTATAAGTTGGGAATCTTAACCTTTATGGTTGAGAATTTCAAGCTTTAGGTTAGGAATCATTGACCTTTGAGTTGAGAATCACAACTAGAATGTTGGGATTCCCATTTTTTAGGTTGGGTATCTAAACTTAATCAGTTGGTAATTGAAATTGTAGGTAGGGAATCCCAACTTTCCAGTTGGGATTCTTAACCTTCATTCAACTTTTCCATTAGGAATCCCCACCTTGACTTCAGATTCTCAACCTAAAAGTAGAGTAGAGGTTGGGAATCCCAACCTTGTTTAAGCATCCAAGTTTGGAATCCCAACCTTCAGGTTGGGATTCTCAACTTGGGAATCCCAACCTTCAGGTTGGGATTCTCAACTTGGAGGTTGGGTTTCCCAATCTTCATTAAAAAATCCACATTAGGATTTCAACCTTGAGGTTGTGATTCCTAACCTCGCGGTTGAAATTCCAAACGTGGATGTTGTATTTAGGTTTGGTATCCCAACATTGAGGTTGAGAATCCCAACTTCCAATTTGAGATTCTCAACTTTCAGGTTGGGAATCTCAACATGCAGGTTGAGATTCGCAATCCTGATTTAAATCCAGGTTCAATTCACAACCCTCAGGTTGAGATTTCAAACGTACTGCTTGGGAAATCTCAATCTCCACGTTGGGAATCTCAACCTTAAGGTAGAGAATCCAAACCATCACAGAACATCCATATTGACATTCTCAACCTTTAGGTTAAGAATCCCAACCTGGAGGTTGGGAATCACAACCTTCTCTATTCACCTACATTTCGAATCCTAAAATGAAGGTTGAGATTCTCAACGTAGATGTTCAATCAAGATAGGATATCCAAACCCGGATTTTACATCAAGATTTTGAATTTCAATCTTGAGGTTAGGAATCTCAACCTCTAGGTTGGGAATCCCAACCCGAAGGTTGAGATTTTGAACCTCCAGATTGAGATTCTTAACTTGGTTGATTACTTTGCAGAATGTAGGCCTAGAGGTTCCATTTCCCAACCTTTATTGAACGGTGTAACATGTTAGAATGTGTTTTGTATTCCGTTTATGAACGTGTTTAATGTGATATAATTTTGTATTCTGTTGTGTTTAATGTTTGGTAGATTTGGTTTTACAACTGAGTAAGAGGAGTTGTATAGGATTTGATATGAAAAAAATACAAAATTTCCATGAAATGTTTACAGGTCATTGTTGTCGTTCAAATAAATGCAATTAGTATGGAGGAAAATAGTGAAATTATACACTGGCATATGTGGCAGTGTATACTGAGTCTAGCATGATGGATATATATGCTGACCACGCTACTGCTTTAATTTCACAAGTCGAACCACATGGATACAGTTCGTATTGCGGTTCAATATGATGGTGAGTGGATCAATAAAGGAGGGAACTTTTTATATGAAGGTGGGAAGACAAAAAAAATTTTATTGTCGAAGAATATTATTGTCAAAGAATATAGCGTATGAAGAATTACAGGATACTGTATGTCGTGCACTTGATATAAAACGTTCTAATTTTGCAATTACGATGAAGTTTAGATATAAAATGAGTGATGCCGCCCCACCCATTAAAGTGTTGAACGATATTGATGTTGACTTCTTTATCATTGAAGTTAGTGATGTAATGACAAGGAATCCTTTATGCATTACAGTGGAACGTAAACATGACTCGACGGAGGCTTGTTAGTTGGTGAGGAAGAATGTCTGAATAATATTGGAGTACAAGTTGTTGTAGAGAAGTATTTGGACAGTGAAGAGCCGGTTCCTATTGAACGCACAATGAGTGATGAAGATGTGCGAGGGGTTAATAACTATACAGATTACATATACGATCAATTTGGTTCTGAAGCTGCAGATGTCTATACATCTCCATTAGCTTGTCCAGAAGCATCACCAATTGATAGAGGTGACAGTTCGAATGACAAGAAGTTGAAATAAAAAATGGTTGAGGGGGATTGTAATGTTGGAACGACATCTTCGATTCATTGTGTAGTAGATTGTGGTTGTTCTGACAATGTGTTCGACAATGTTAAAAATGTTCGAGTAGGTGATATTTTTTGTAGTAAGGAAGAGCTACAGTTGAATATAAGAATGTTAGCTAGTGGTAGACAGTTCAACATAAAGTGAAGAAGTCCACCAAAGACTTATTAGTTTTCGGTTGTGTGCAGAAAGGTTGCAAGTGGTGGCTGCATGCAACAAAACTGGCAGGGTCAGAAGCTTTTCGCGTGTGAAAGTACCTTCCAGACCACACATGTTCTCTTGATTCGCTCGTTTTGCAACGGTCGCAAGTAACAAGTAAATTAATTGGCCATTGTATCAAATGGAAGTATGAGGGTGCTTCTTAGTCTTACCGTCCAAACGACATCATTCAGGACATGAAGAAAATGTATGGGATGACTTGTACTTATAATAAAGCATGGAGGGCTAGAGAGGTTGCTCTGACATTAGCTAGGGGATCACCCGAAGAGTCCTATACTATGCTTCTATTGTATTCTGCCATGTTGAAAAAAAAAAATTCAGAGACCATAACAAAGATTGAATGTGATGCATTTAATTGGTTTAAGTACTTTTCATGGCATTAGGAGGTTCAATTGCTAGATTTAGATCTTCCATTCGACTCGTTATAGCTGTTGATGGAACTTTCCTCAAATCAAAGTATAAAGATACCCTCTTTATTGCGACTTGCATGGATGGAAATAACCAAGTCTATCAATTAGCTTTTGGTGTTTGAGATTCAGAAAATGCTAATGCATGGATTTGGTTTATAACAAAGTTATATGAGTGTATTGGAGAAGTTGATGATGTAGTGTTCATTTCAGACCATAACATAAGTATAGCAACGACTATTGCACATTCGTTTCTAGGGGCATTGCATGGAATATGTATGTATCACCTCGGGCAAAACATGAAGGCCAATTGTAAATGTGGTGATGTGCGGAAGCTATTTTACAAGGCTGCCAAAGCATACCGGGCTTCAGTGTTCAATGCCATCATGTCCTAAATCGTAGGACTTAATGTTAAGGCAGTTGAGTATTTGATTGTTGTGGAACCTACCAAATGGGCCAGATATGAGTTTGATGGTAGAAGATATTCCATTATGACAACAAACATTGCTGAGTGTTTGAATGTCATTTTGAAGGAGGCACAAGAGCTACCCATCACGAAGTTAATAAATCATATACATGGCATACTTCAAAGATGGTTTTGGGAAAGGCGTGAGGTTGTTGCAATAATGCCAACACCAATGACAAGATGGGTTGAAGGCAAGCTGCAACACAGGATGAAGAAAGTTGGTCGTTATCATGTGCACCCCATTGACGTAGATAGGTATCTTTTCATCGATGACTTTTTTAACTCGGTTGTTAACTTGGGGAGTAGAACTTATGAGTGCAAAAAATTTCAGATAGACCAACTTCCTTGTGCACATGCTTTGGCTATCTGTAGTCATTGTTATCTATCCTGTTACGACTACTGTGCTGCGTACTATACCCGGGATTCATTAGCAGCAGCATATGCAGCTTCCATTCATCCGGTTAGGCCTATTGATGATTGGATTTTGCCTGAAGGTCTTGAAGTTCCTACTGTTCTACCCTATGAAGGTCGTAAGCCTCGTGGTCGACCTACTACAAAAAGAAAACCTTCCTTTGGTGAAGTTAAGCGGAACTCAAAGTGCAGTAAATGTGATGGCTACGGACGCAATCGACAAAAGTGTACCGCACCAATTCCAATATGATAAGCTACTGAATGGAATGATAATCTGATAAATTAAATAGTAAGACATGATCAAATCTCTAAGAAAAGATCTCATCATGTAAGATGAAGTTGATATTTTGTGTTATGTAGATGACATTGACCAGAAGGAAGTATTTTTTGTCTTCTTCCTCCTTTGGGTTTTTTGTACATCAAGTCAAATGTATTTTTTGTACATCATGTAGATGGTTTTATAAGTGAAAGACATTTTGTATGAAGAATGTATTTATTATACATCATGTAGGTGGTTTGATAAGGAAAACACATTTTGTCGTTTAAAATGTATGTTTTTACACGAAGTTTGTCCACTTGATTCAAAATTTCAGTAAATATATATATTTCTGCCATGTATGCATATGTTTAAAAAAATCAACCTTTGCAGATGCTGTTTTGCGTGATTCAATGTATCTACAACTGCTACTTTTAGTCGTCAACCATGTGCTGCTCTCCTTAGGGAATCCGAAAAAATTTAGGCATGAGCCGAATCATTATTTGTGCACTCTCATTGTTGTCGCAGTGTACCTGAAGATGTTGTATACCTTTATGATATAAGTCAAGAAGCTGATGATTATAAAAGTGATGTCACTGATATAAAAGGATATTCAGTTCATAAACATGGAAAATTTCAGAAAAATTCATAACGGATAGGTTCTTGAATTGCCATGTGGATTTTAGAGGACAAGATTATCAATTGATTCCATTTGGTTATGGAAGAAGAAGCTGCCTGGAACTACATTTGCAGTTGCTATAATTGAGCTTACATTGCAAAACTTTTGCAAAAGTTTGATTAGGAAGTGCCTGGAGATGTGGGAGTACTTGCTTTCGATACTACATAATCTAATGGCCTATCAGTTAATAAAAAATGAAAAAAAAATTCCCCTCATTGTCTGCTCCAAAATTTGATCAAATTCAAATCGTGATTAGTGATTATAACAATTTAGAAGGTAAAATACACTGATCATAAAATTAATTTATGATCTATATATGATACCCGAATGTTTTACACAATATTTGGCACAAGTTTATTATTTTGTATTTGAAAGATTTTAATGGTTAGGATCTAAATATTGCCTTGGTTAATTACCTTCTTTTACTTAACAAAGAACTGTTAAAGCAACTTTCATATAATAAACGCAACACAAATAACCACAACCATTAGTTCATAAATTACCCTGCTTTGAATATATTGCGTGTTTGCACAAAGTAAGGTCATCTATGTCAATATGATTTTTGAAGTTTTACAAATAATAATGAGCCACTTCTCTCAACCACTCTCCGGATGGTATCAAAATTTTGTGACAACAATGTCTCTTCAGTAGCGAAACTAATGGGAAGATTGCATTCACCATCTACTGCAGCATGCACAAGAAGCCTACCACCACAGAAATGCCAACAACAGTTATCGGAACAGCCTAATATTGCTTGGTCAAATCCATCAGCTTCCGAGGATAATCTGATGATTGCTTTTTGGACGTAATTTCGAGTTCTGGGATAGTTGTGGAAGACGTGTCTAGCTCACCGATGCAGAAGCTCTCCAAAAGCTCCCTGGCACTTTTGCTATGGCCAGCATCTTCAAACTCAATTGTCCCATCTTTAGCTGTAGCAAAATTTTTTTGGATTCGATTCGTCCTACTATTTCACATCAATAATATTGTTATGAACTACTCCTCCAAATTGAACATACCACCGTGCAGTTAATTTTCAGAATGTGACAGATTAAAGAAATATTGATCCAGGCTAAAGAAACTTCAGCTTATCCAATTGAACAAACAGAAGAGTTTCACCCTGACTTTCATTGTCCAATTTCTCTCATCATCTGTCTCATGTTTTAGCTTATCTAGTGCATCAGCAAGCTCTATTTCTGGCCATAAATCAAGCCAGTTAGGTCGATCGCAAAAGACGAATAGGGATGAAATCTTCTGCAAGTTGCTATCTTCGTGAAGGGAAAGCAAGACTCCAGATTCTGCTACTAAAGACTTGATTCGCTTGTCAAAAGAAATCATCAAATCAACCAGGTGAAGCCATGATACTCTAGCCTGTGAGTGAATACTAGTAACACTCTTTTCATCCAACTGACCAACATAAACAGGGAATAACTTTTTTGCCAAGTATGTAGATAATGTAGTCACCATAGCTGAAACCCATTCTTCCCTGCAACTGTACCCAACCAGCATGGCTTCATCCACTAGTGGTTGCAATAATTCATCCATAGAGTCAACATAATCTCTGGTAATCTTATATATGAGAGTGAAAATGAACTCAGGCTTGTTAACCCACTTTGAGAAATGTCGTTGGCATGCAACAGATATAGGATTAACAAGCTCTTCAATTGCCCAGAGTGGCTGATGAAGACCAACTTTCCGATTATGGTCTTCAAGTTGCCTAGATTTTCTTCGTCTCTGCAATTCCTGAAGACTGCACAATGCAATAAAACTTTCACAATATTGGTCTTTGAGTTCCCTTTGCATTGTGAACAAAGGGTTTGGGACTTTAGAGGTTGCCTTTGTATCTGGAGTAGAGGAAGTCAAAGTGGGAAGTGGAGGTAGCCATTTAAGGGAAGTAAGAAGGGCTCGATGATCCACAATTTCCTGGGGTCTCAATATGGCTAGAGCTCGATCTACTCTGTGATCAACTACTGCCACAAAGCGTGCCCACTGAGGGCGTGTCTTTGTAACTGATGTGTTAATATATCTTCTGCTTGTTTTAACCTTTTAATAGCAAGCAATCGCATATCCTGAAATACAAAACAATTTAAGAAAATTATAAGGAACCATTCAGGCAAATTAAATTTACAACAGCATTTAGTTTTAAATTATAGGTGCTCACTTCTGATTTTTTTGCAGAAGAATGCTTCCTCATGGTTTTGTTCATAGTAGAAGAAACAGCATCTTCAATATAACCAATTAAATTGTCAAGCTTTAGCGCTGTCTCTGAAAGTCAAAAACAAGTTTTAAATATTTCAATCACATAATACATACTTGGCAGACAAATTTGCAGTTGTAATTTCTAGTAAGGAGGTATGCGCGAAACTATGCAAAAATGGCAGCATACATAGTGTAATATCAATAAATAGGGACAACTCGTTACAGAGAAAAAACCATTAACAACCAAAGAATGATACAATATCAAGGAACAACATAAGCACAGTCAATAACAATAGATTTATCAATAAGAAAGAAGTTGGTCTAGAATGAAAGCTAGATTATTTTGAGCAGACCGGCCTCTTGCAACCAGGTCTTTGTGGAATGGTTTTCTGCTGTTGCTAAAGAGGAAACGGCCAAGGAATTGTGGAAGTGTGTTGTATTAGTCTTGTCGTGGGTCATTTTGCAGGAAAGAAATAGGAGAATCTTTTAAGGGAAGTTAGAGGATAATGTAGATAGTTAGTGAGATAGTGGTCAACATTTAGCGTCTTTATGAGTCTCTACTAAAAATGAATTAGAATATACATCATCTTTTCATTCAACTAAGCAGGGAGGGAGCTTAGACATAATTGTTGTTTAGTTGAGAAATTTTTATTCGGAGTTAGTTGTTGTAGTAAGGTATTCGTTATGCTTTTGAGGGACAGTTGTTTGGTGGTCGATATCAGTTGGAGGTAGTTTTAGTAGTAAGTCTTTTTTAAAGAGTTTTGGTTTGTCCATATAACATTTTTTCATAATTTAGAAACAGTTTGTGGAAGGCTTCACTCTTTTTGAACTAATAAAATTTTTCCAATTTCTTATCCAAAAACAAAAGAAAAAGAAGAAAAGTAAAACAATAATAAGTCCAAATCCCCCACAAGGTATATGTAGTTAAGGAATACTAATCAGTTGAGCACATCTATAAGAGTTAGATCCATCTAACAACTAATCTAAGGCACATAAATTACACTCCCAATTTAACTTAGTCAGTAGCTTAGGAGCACATCCATGAAAGGACTTAGAAGCATAAGCTCTAACAAAGCAAAGGTAAGAGAAAACCATAAAAAATAGATCTAAATATTTATAGCTATCCTTGAATATGTGTAAAATATCAACTGTTATGATTATGGATTAAAAAGATTGAATGGATGATAGTCTAATGTCATATCAAGGAAGACGAACAGAATATAGTTTATTTCATACCTTTTAACTTTCCCACTACCACCACCATGATTACTTAAAATTAGATACTCATCTAGACTAATAACATACATCAAGTCATCTAAAACTTTTAGTTACACCTATATCAAATTTAAATAAAAGCACTCCAATTATAAAACCACAACCATGATTCAGAATTCCAGCCACAACCACGATTCAGAATTCATATCATCAAGATTACCCTGCAACTCATTGATCCAGACTAAAAAACCCAGACATTATATTGTCTATAAACATCGATATATATACTACAAATTTCAATAATCAATTTTTGTTCATAACAAGAAACCAATTCTTTAAGGACTTCAAACTTGATCTAATTTTATAGAATTTCATTATGTCATTTATAAAACATGATGCACATAAATGTTGCAATTGTATTTGCAACATCCCTGTTCAGCTCATAAACATAAGTCAAGAGTTGCAACCTGTAATACATCCAATAGTGCTACCATTAAAATTTGTATAAGTCTACGGTACATAAAGCTTCGAAGCATCAAGATGTGTTAGCTCGTGACAATGACATGTGTGGTGTCCCCTACTGCAGCCCTGAACACATTGTGACACAGCCTCAACAGGAAATATGTGGTCCCCTATGCACTGTTAGTACATGGAAACTTCTAAGAACTGCACTACTGCATGAAACTGCACATTGAACAAATGCAGAAAAAATACTACTATTCGTTGAACCTGTCAACGAAGGTATATTATGCGTGGGAGGATATCAACTCATCTTGACATCTGTTTACACTGTTTTGCCTCAAAGGTTCAGGTGAGATTGTTCAGAGTTACACAAGCTGCATGAAACAATTGATAGAAGCTATGAAAACATCATCATTGACCATAAGAATAAGGGAAAAGCAATAGTATAGGCTAAAAGTTCTCAAGAAGTAATGATTGTTGTATTCTCACGTGGTTATGCCAACCATATACTGCAATGTGTTCTTACCCATGCCACCATATACTGTAGTATGATATCTTACCCATGCAACCCACACTGGCAAAGTTTACAGTGGACTAAGAAGCATAAAAATATTACCCTCTAAAACTACTGAGACCATTTCCACAGGTCAAGCACTAGCTGCTCCTGGAAACCTGGTATATGGGATTTGTCGAATGAGTTCACCAGCAGACCGTGCGCCATGTGTTCGGCCAACTTGATTATGAAAATCCTGCAATCACCACTCCTACATAAAAGAAGACAACATAACAGGTTAGCACATGACGTACATATAATTCCTTAACCGCAGACTATTGCATGTGGTATAGTTTTTACCTTGGTTTTTGTTGTGGCGTGTTGTAGCACAAGGACACGGATCATCCCTCCATCGTATACCATTTTGCAGTCATGTGCGCCTCTGCTCCGTAGTGATTAATCTTCTGAAGGAGCTGTGGCAGTATTGTTTGTATGGGTTGTAAAAACTATTTCCAATTGTGGACGTAGGTGCCCAATGAGTCAAACAGGATTATCGTTCGGTCCATGAAGTGTACTTTCACGAGGACCCAATGTACACCCATGTAATTCAATGACATGTACAGCTACCGACACGACAAGCGGAAGAGAACCAGAAATCAGTTTCAGTATGTAACATAACAGTTAGTTCAAACAAATGCGAAGCAACCAATTAACGATGATACCGTCGCAAGTCCTGCCCATGGACGATAGGTCATCTCCCATGAAGCGTGTCTGCTACCGGCCACCTCCCCCCTTGCATATCATACGCATATGTCATCATCAGCCCAAATAGCTTTCTTCTTGCTATACGTCTCCTATTTACCTAGCAAGTATTGTTACATATATTCGAACAAACAATGCAATTGGTAAGTGAAAAATGTTTCAAGGTTCAACACTCCATTTACTTTTGAAGAAACAAAACATTTACCCCAAACAAAATATCTGTCGTCGTGAAGGCTTCCATCTTGCTAGTAGGGAACCGCATCGCCTTCCAGCAAACGTAATAGAAAGCAACATCCAGATGCTGCAAATAGTTAAAATGCATACAGTTAGATCGCACAGTCCGTATTTATGTCTGACATAGCTACTTTCCATATTATTTATACGCACCGAATCTTGCAACCACTCACTAGGTTTGCATAACTTCCTAAATCACTACCGATTGTAGTCTCCTGTTGGCAAACGCACCATTGTTCTACAATGATAACCTCATTTTTAACAACTGGTTATATATATATATACCAAACTAGCAGTATGAAAAACAATTAACAATGCAGTAAGAAGGTCAGAAACATACAACTCGGTCGGCGTATGTTCATCGCGCCAGGCTTTAAATGCTTGCAGTTCTGTATCGGACAGTTTAAGAGTTGGATCGAACTTGGTGCGCTTTCTTGGAACAACTTGGATTTGCTGAATTGGAGATGAAATTTATGGACCCTTTTTTCTCTTTCTTTTGAAAAATTTGGTTTTAGGTATAATCTTCAAACTTATGTCCGAACCTATCGAAGGCGACCCTAGTATTGGTCGTGGCGGGATAGGGTCCAAAATTATTTTCCCCCTGAAACTGTCTACACAATCATGTCTCACTTTTGCACTGCCCTCTGTCCGATTACGCAACAACCTTTCAGACCTTTTTATCGAGGCACCTTCGAACCCTGAAAAAAGGCCAGACACCTGTGACCCTTATCTTGCTTTATGCTGGGACTTTGGGATTGTGGTAAAATCTTCACTGATACATCAGAAGCACCTAAAACCGATAGTACCCATGCTTTTGTTGGTACGATTGGGGTGAACACCATTTTTTCCCCGAAACTGTCCACCTCCTCATGAGTATCGGTTGCAGGCGTCTCGGCGCCAACTGGCACCAATCCTTCGACTCCAGTACTGTCTCCATTACATTCACGATGTTGCTTATCACTGTCCTGCGAAGCAAAATTCCAACGACATCAGTACATGTTGATATACAAGACTAAGTTCCTATGCTAGGCATATATGCACTGTACCTTCGCTGCAGGTGTGTTCTGATGTGTACGATCATAATTGTTTGTAAATAAAAAGTCGATAATCATATCGACCTTCTTGTTTGTTTCGTACAGGAGATCGAACGTTTCCTGTACCTTCAACTTAGTGCCTTCTACGTTCTTGTTTGTATGTTGCAGTTGTTTCATCATGTCTTTCCCAACCTACTCCACTTGTTTATGGAAGACTTTTAATTGTTCACTATGACTACTACTGCTATCCTTGGCAGTCTGTACAAAATTCAGTGGAGATATGGAGTTAGGTGGTATGTTTGCACTCCATGACTAACAAAAAACATAAAAGCTAACAGCGAAAGTACCTGAGTATGTGGTCGTCTTCCCCTAGTATAAGCCTTCAGAAATGGGACCCAAGTTGCCTTGCCACTATTGTCCTTCTCGCCAGTGGTAGCACTATCAGAACCCACTTGGGCTGCATCCTCCTTCTTATTGCGGAAATGTTGCCAATAATCCTATTTTTCCTCTATAGGCGTCGCCTCCAACATAGGGGCAGCTTCAAACTAGCATGTAAGTTGAAAACAAATGTTCGAAACAGCAACTAGAATGTAGGTCGTCTATTAAACTCAGTAATATATTGACATACTCAACTCGGTAATATATTTACATACATCAGAGCGATGAAACAACGTAACAATTTCTCCTGACTTTGGGATTGTCGTAGAACTCCAATTGACGATACGGGGCAGCAAATTACTAGATTTCAATGCAATTTGTTGTGCAATGATCGGAATTGCTTCACAAGCACATATCTATGAGTGCAGCAAATAACACCAAATGTTATTGCCAAACGAACCAACCGTTTGGAAGCAACATAAAGTAAAAAAACAACATACATATACCGGAAATGCATATGGGAAACCAGACAACGAATAGAATGCAGCATCTCTCTTGTACTTCTACCCTTTATTTCGTTTTCCAACCTTGGCAGCCATTTTCTTAAAATCCTTTTTCATGCCACGCAACGTCATCTCGTAGCAGCATCAACCCTAGGGGTATTTGTTGAATGCATTGATATCATCCAATAGTCGAATATGCTCCCTTAGAATATGGTTCTTCGGATCCTTCCCAAGTAACACCGTCTCTAAAAAGTATAGCAACGCAAGTTTTACGATGTCCTCATCATTATCCAAAGAAGTAGCCCTGAAAGTGATGTCCACACTTTTGTTCAAAATTTTGCCGCTACCTGGAAACATTCTCTGACTGAAATTCTCACCGGATGGACATTCATTAGCTGACCCATCTTTTAATGGGTATGACCCACAATTAAGCCTTGTGACGAGGCCAAACTCCTGCATTGAGAACCGAATGACATTGTCATTCGGGAGTGCAAACCACAGCTCCTCCGAATCATCACAATTCCACTTGTCAGAGAAGCAAGTTATGCACTAACTGCCCGGCAAACTTCAAGTCCTTCATGTGCAGCAGTTTACCAAAGCATGACCTGCTGAACATCTCCAATTGCACTTCATTTAACTTTTCCACTATCACTTTTACAGCTCCGACCTTGGAAAAGCATTTAACTTTTGAAGAAAAATTATTGGAGTCCATTATCTTTTCACGCAACTACAGAATCCATCACTCGAAACCTGCAATTATAAAACAACCCATTAAAATTTTATTACCAAAACAATAATCATTAAACTCTAATAGAACATATATTGTATCGATACAATTTCATTTGTATAACTAATAACAAATAAACACAGCCAATTACGTTACTGGTTCAACGATTTCAGACTTATAAACAACACAAACCAATCCAAAAAATCACTAAATCAATGCATCTATCAAGGAACCAATACAGACAATATAATATCCATAACCACAACCCTAACAAATGCGAACACCATGCAAAAAATGAGTGAAGGTTGGGATTATGAACCCCAATGTTTGCATTCTCAACATATAAGTTCGACCCAAATTGCATCCCAACCTTAAGGTTAGGAATCCCAACGTCCAGATTGGGATTCCCAACCTGGACGTTGAGAATTTTAACCTCGAGGTTGGAAATGTTGGTACTCCCATTCTAAATGTTGGAAAGGTTGGGATTCTCAACCCAACCTTTTAGGTTGGGAACATGGAGGATTCCCAACCTGCAGGTTGGGAGCCTACAGGTTAGGAAGCTTCCCAACCGAACTTTGGGATTCTCAACCTAACCTTATAGGTTAGGAACATGGAGGATTCCCAACCTGCAGGTTAGAAGCCTACAGGATTCCCAACCTACAGGTTGCGAGCCTACAGGTTAGGAAGCTTCCCAACCGAACTTTGGGGTTAAGATCTCCAACTAGCAGGTTGGGAATTCTAACTTCCATGTTAAGAATCCCAACCTATAAGTTGTGAAAACCAAGATGGAAATTGGGAATCCCACCCTGAAGGTTAAACATCCCAATTGGAAGTTGGGAATCCCAACTTCGAAGTTAAGATTCCAACATCCAGGTTGAGAATAGGTTTGAAATCTTAATCTAAAGGTAGGGATTAAAGATGGAGGTTAGGAATCCCAAACTTGGCAAACCTAACCTCTCCCTATGGTTTCAACTTAAGTCCGCAATAATATATTCACCCAAAGGTTATAAATCACAACCTGGAGGTTCGGTTTCAACCCCCACTTCCAAAAATATGTTCAACGTAGGTCGGGATTCTCAACCAGGAGATTGACAATCCCATCATTCAGGTTTGGAATCCCACATTTGAGGTTGGTTTCAACTTTAACTATATTAGTATCCTAATCTAATGATTGCAAATCCCAACATACAGGTTGGGAATCCCCACCTCCAAGTTATGATTCCAAACCTCAAAGTTGGAGTCCCAATGATGGGGTTGTTTACAACTGACTAATATCCCTATTTACAAACCAACACAACCACGCAATTATCCATTATAAACCAAACCCACAGTTTCAAATTCACTCACCTGTTGACAATACCCATAAATAACACCATGCAACCAATCGTGTACAAAATTCATAACAAAAACTCAACAATCTTAATTACATCAAACATTTTATGCTACAAATAACATACAACCACTAATAGAATAAAAACACTCCACAAGCAATGTGTTCTTACTATGGAGCTTTTCCAGGCTCGCCGCGTCTCTCACTCACGTTCAACTTGTTTCCTCTTCTTCCTTCACCTTTTTGCCTCTTTTTCCCTCAACTTCTTCCTTCTTCTTCCGTCCTTTGCTTCTTCTTCTACTTTCGGTAGATTAGTTTCTTCGACTGAGAGAGAAAATGACATTAGGTGGGTCAAGTTTGCCTTCTTGATTGTGTGTGGAGGTCGGCAATCAATGACAGGCGACGGTGATGAGGTCTGACAGTGGGTTGGAATTCATAGACAATTTCTTTACGGAAAATGACACAAAAACCGATGGGTGCATTGGTGGGAACGTCGGTGCGTGCGTCGGCTTTGCCTCGTCGGTCGTGGGTGGAAGTCCGTAATGGGTGATATGCGACGGTGATGAGGTTGGACGGTTGCTTCGTTTTCACTTACACAGACACAAGGGACATGTTGGGAATAGAGAGAGACAGAGTCAACCGTTTGGTAGAAAGAGACACACCGACACAAAAAATGGATGGGTCAAGGGTATTTTCGTTCTAAAAATGTCAATGTCCTGTGCTTTCTAAAAAAAATGGTAGTTCTCAAATGGGTCATCAGAAATAGATTATTTTTTAACAAAACCCCTATTAATTATCGAGTACTTATATTTATACCTTTTTAATATTGTAATACCTTTTTAATACTGTACCCACACCCTTCTGCTAAATAAATCCTATCAAAATTTTAAAAAACATATATATTAATTTATTTAAAAAGAGTTTTAATGACATTTATTAACAAAATATAATACAATAAAATTGAAAAAAAATATATCTTTCATATTAATTAAATCATAATTACAAATTATAATTTTTTAAAATAATCTTTAATGGGATATATTTACAAAAAGGAAGTACAAAGGCTCTCGTAGAGGTGTAAATACCAACACTCTTTAATTATAATACCATAGGTAGTGTAATAATGCAATGAAACTAATGAAGAGACTTTTTTTTCTCTTTTTTTTTTTCTTTTTTTAATAATTCTTCTTCATTTAAATATGATGATTGATAATGATGAAACTATCTTCCTTCAAATCCTATAACAATAATAATTGCAACGGTTGGTGGTAGTGTACAAAATTAAAAAAATTAGAAGAGACAAAATGATTGAGATTGTAGTAGATATGAAAGGTGGGGGCGGCGCTCCGCTGCTGCTGCCGCCTCCGGTCCCGAATATCATCCCAAAGAAGTCACCGTCATTGCCGGACCCCACGATGGTGTTGGCGTTGCTGCCAGACCCACCACCATTGAATCCAGGATAAGAAGAGCCCCCGTTACTTCTACTGCGAAAATAATTCGAAGACCCAAATGAGAACAGACATCATAAAGATACAACAATGACACATGATTGAAAAACAAATTAAAGTAAGCTTGAATGAACTCGAATGGTTAGTTAATAACAACTACGTTTGTAGAGGGGCACGCCTTTAGGTTAATTAACGATAAATAGTTGGAATTAGGTTTGCATTGACAATAAAGCACTTGTAGCTACGTTTAGATACCAGGAGGTAATCATAGAGAGACAATTCTAAAGTGCTTATGCAATGTAGTATAAGAAGAGCTTTAATGTGTATGGGACAGAAAACCAAAGTGAAATCAAACACAAGGACCTCTTTTTAAATGTAAAAGTAAAAATTGGACAAATTTCATTCTTTTATTTTATCTTTTTATAATGTACTTACAAGCCTTTAAAAAAAAAAAAAAAGGGGGAGAACAATAGTTATGGGAAAAATCTTTAAATAGTAATGAAACATATCAATGAAAAAAGTAAGAAAAAAAAAATCAATAAAAAAGATAAACGAAAAAATAATAATATTATTGTATTAATCTGTCTTATTATATAGACTGTAAAATTATCCCATAAAATATTTTCTTCAATGTTGGACACAATGTATCTGGAAAGCATTTCTCTCGGAAATGCACTTGAGCATTTACAATGATACAGAATCGGTTTATATCATCTTAGAACAAGATTGAGTTACCATCTTAGCATGATTTATATGATCTGAGAACAAGATTGAGTTACCATCTTGGCATATGATTGAGAAGACGCCCTCAACTAGGGAAAACACTATTTTCCCAATAGATTCAGGTGAAAAGGGGGTCCAATTGTTTTTTTTAAAAAAAAAGAAAAAAAGAAAAAGAAAAAAGTCAAAGAAACCAGAACAGCAAAAAAAATACTCATAGGGGGAACCAACTTTTTCGGCTATTTCCAACAGAGATGCAGGTAACTGGGCATGTATAGTTTATATCAAAATCAGATACTGGCCCCAAACCCTGAATAAAATTAAAAAATGGGGCCCACTTGACGGGCTGTAATGCACTAATGAATGAAGAGAATCTATCCCGCCATGACCCAGTTGACGCTCCCTACATCTACTGGCAACTACTAGGACAAGTTGGTTGAATAATATAAAAAAGCAAAGACAAAACCTTGCAAATAACACTTTTTCACCACCCTGTTTACACACATGATTCTGAGTCGGATAGACCTTTATAGACAATGACATTGCATAAATACCAATCACATACACGTTACTAGCGATAACACCACCGCATGTTTCCACACTTTAATGCAACATGCTTCATTTTGACTCTTTAAGGGCAACCAGTGACCAAATTCAAATTGGTGAATTGGTAATTACCGAGAAGAAAGACACAACTTTGGTGGGGACAGTGGCACCAACCTCTGTTGAAGAGTGTGCAAAGTTAAAGCTGCTCCTACGATGAAATGAGGAGAGGATCTCTATGTGTATGGTGCGAAAGCAGGACTTGTTAAAGAGAGAAAATTAACAAGGCTTTGGGTCGGGGCCTTGCAAATGCAATGCAACTGACACACACATGACTAATTCAACTGTAAAGCTGCTGCCATTTACAATCTCGATGCGCACGCACCCATCACGTGCCACCCATACCTGCCCCGATGCCCCCAGCCTAAACCTACCCCCTTTTTTTTTTTTTCACATCAAACAAAAGTTGTTCAATATTAAAAAAATGAAAATTAGGCTATTAAATATTAATAATAATAACAATAAGTAACCAAATAAAAGGACCAAAATACTGTAATGTGACAGTTACTGCAGATAAAAAGTGGGGAAGTGAACACTGAACGTGTAATACTAGTCTTTTCTCCCACTATAGTGTCCATGCAGCAGACAAGTAATAATGTAAAAAAACTCAACGACCCTTAGATGACAGTTAATTACAGTTGTTTAAATAAATGGAAGGGAGAACGGTAGAGTTACCTGGGGCCACCAAGGACACCAGCGTTCATGGTCAGTTGACCAACAAGAACCCCAGACTTGGGCTCCACACTGGAGGCCATGGCGTACTGTGTGTTGAGACCCGAACCCGATGGTACGAAGTACGCTCCATTTGCCAATACGTCCCCGTCCGTCCTCCAGTTCCAATTCGTCCACTCTCCCTCGTCTGTATCCACGCGCTTAGTCACCTGTCATTCAACACCGTCACAAACTGCATAGCACGCGCTCATTGTTTCAAACTTGTCCGGACTGGTTTATTGGCTGGCACCCACCCACTCCATCTCACTCTCTCCACCAACTTTTAGTATAAAAAGTACCCCTTTTTACTATAATGCGCCTGTGTTTTGCTAGCCTTTTTTTCCCACTAAATTTACCCGCAAAATACTCAACACATGTTTAACTTTCCTATGTTTTCTTCAAAAAAAGCTTAATTAGTTCTATGATTTTGAAGATCTTTCCCAAGCATTTTAGACGTCACTCCCAACTTTTATAAAGTTTAGCAAAAATATGACAGCTAAGATCGAACAATAACAATGTCAATAATCCCCAATTGAAAAAAACCCCTAGAAGCACCTAAACATATATCTTTGAGAACAGTTTTCTTATATAATATGTACCTCCATTTTAGAAACAAAATGTAACATAGTGGTAAAATTTAGAGGAAATAAGCAGACCCACACGGATGTGGTGAGATTGACCATAACGTCATTTTCATTTTTTATTACCTTTCCTTTCATACGTCTCATCACATAACGCTCAGATAGTGCCATGAGAAACTTTTTCCCACGTCGAACAAAAAGTAGAGGGAAGTAATGGGGACACTAAAAATATCAATGAAAATCTATGGATTTATTTAAATAGGAAAAGAACAGAAAATACCTCCTTAGCATTGTCATCGGCAGGAGCAGTGTAGCGGTTTCCCTGACTGTTGATGGTAGGGTTAGCACTACCACCGATAGCATACATCTCCCAACCACTGAAGTCGTTGTTGACCACGTGGATGTAGCCGCGTCTGCAGCGAGGCATACGCTGCACCAGCGCTTCACCGAAATGATTGAAGGCAATTGTGACCTGCATGCCGGTGTCCAGTGAGTACTTGTCATTGTGGCCCAACAACATCACCTCGTTATGGTGAGAAAAATAGCTGTTCGATATGGTTATTCCTGTGGACCCCAATATTGCATCCACCAGCCCGTCTGTGCAGTGGCTCAGAGCGCAGTGATCTATCCATATCTTTTGCGATCCTGTACATCAATACTTATTTTACTCTCTCTCATTGGGCTGATTTTCTTTAATCCAATTGCATTTTTATTTTTAATTCCATTCCCCCCTACATTTATTATAAATCTTTATCAAATGAAATGATAATTAAATAAGGGGTTTTACTGCCTAACATTATACATCAATTAAGAGTTTTGGATTGATTGAAAATAAGTACCCTTACAGTCAGTCTAAAAACCCCCCATTGACTAGTAATATTACTAATTAGGTAAATATTATTTTTATAACAATTTAATATATATTTTTAATTAAATTAATTTACAGTCCAATATCACTTTTGATGTTATTATCATCAATATAACACTAAATTTCATGGGTCAATGTCTATTGACACCAAAAAATTGTATTGGAGAATAGAATTGGTTTATTTGTTGGAGCGCCAAAATGCACCATTTTGGTGCACAACACCACTTAATTACATAGACCCAAAAAAAAAAAAAAAAAAGAAAAAATTAGCTACTTACATTTCTGCCCAAATGAAGGAAAAAGAAAAAAAAAAAAAAAAAAAAAAAAAAAAAAAAAAAAAAAAAAAAAAAAAAAAAAAAAAAAAAAAAATAATAAAATTTAAAAAAAAAATTACATAATAATAAAGTGTAAGAGTAGAGTGGCAAACCTGAGATGGAGATGCCATCACCGTCGGATTTGCCTCTGAAGCCAACGTGAGTAGGAGAGGAGGCAATCATGGTGTTACCGGAAGGTTTGCAGTTGTAGATGTCGATGTTGTGGATGATGACATGGGAGACGTATTGGAGAGTGAGGCAACCGTTACCGGTGATTTGGATGTTGGCGCCGCGGCCGTCGATTGTCTTGTAGCTGTTGATGATGAGTTCATGTTTCAGCTTTATGAGCATGTTCCCACTGAACACAATCCAGAGCGGCTCCGTCTGGATGACGGCGTGACGCAGCGTCCCGGGAGTTGGGTTAGCCGGATCCCGGTCTGACGAGTCCGTCACCACGTAGATCTGCCCGCCTTTCCCTCCCAGTGTCCCACGCGCGAACCCAATAACACAGTCCGCTAGGTTCTGCCGGTTGGCCGCCCAGTTTGGGTCGCACCGCCAGCAGTCGTCGATGGGGTTCCCCGTCAGACATTGCGCCTTTTCCTCGATGGAAAGGGTTTGTCTTCTTGATAAGGACGCATTCACTCTCCTGTCACACGTATAAAATCTTGGTTCAAAAACAGGGGAATGTGTGTTTGTTTGATGGGAAAATGTGGGGGAAAGTAGAAAAATCTACACCTCTTGAAACAACGTAATGAGAATGACCCAGATGGGCTTGAAATTGAAACAAATGAGAGTAGTGAAGACTTACCATTTGACATCTTGAACAACAGCTTCAGGGTCAGGGTGTTGATGAGGAAGAGTTAAATTAAGAGCAGATATTTTAAGACATGAAAGAGAGATAATGAAGAAGAAACATTTGAGGAAAATGCAGGTGGTGTTGGGATGCATTTTTTGTATGGACAACGATATTAATGGTGTGTGCTTCGTTTTGTTAATAGGTGTTTGTTGTTGTACCACCTCCACCCCCTCTGTTTTTTTGCTACTGGAAAGGATCTGTCTCTATCTTTCAGTAGGAGAGATGTCTTTCTTGCTCTTCAAAGAAGGCCAAACAAAACAAACATGGGAAACTACAAATTTTGGAAAACGTGAGTGGGTTTATGTAATAAAACAAGATTATAATAATAATAATAACAATAATGCCCAATAAATTGCTTTTTTTTTATTGGGAAAAAATTTGTTACTTTCTTGGTAGGGGGTTTTGGAGTTTGTAGTTTATTTCATTCTGAAGAAAGGAAGAGAAAGAAAGGGCGGGAAGTAGGTGGTGGCTGTAATTGGGACAGCCATGGAACTGGAGAAAGAAGAAGATGATGACAATGAGAAATAAAAGAAAGAGAGAAATGGTTTCCCCTCCCTTCCTTTTTCCCTCTTCCAAAATTGTTTCTCTCAATCACTCACATTCCTACCTTGTTCTCTAATCATTCTAGGGATTAACAGTAGATCAAAAAATTATTCTAAAAGGTGGTAAATCTTAGGAGGCAGAGAAAGGGAGCTTATCCAAAATACGTACAGTCGCACACAACCATTTTCTTTTCATTTGTAACTTTGCAACTTTTTCTTTTGCCTCTTTGGATTATTAATATTATTTTGCCCGTGGATCATAAGATTCTTTGCGGGGATGGGGTAAGCACGTATGTTCTTATTCCAACGAGACACTCCTCGTGTGTAGACAGAACACCATGTTTGCTCTCGTGACAAAGGGATCCAAGGGGTTGGTTTTATTGAGATTTTTCACTGTGTATTTCGAAGACGCTCCTTCCTTTCCTTTCGGTAAAAATATTGATTTTGGGAAGATAGTTATACGAAAGGCCCTTAATTTTGGAAAGTTCTCTTTATCATGATCAAAATTTACCCTTTCATCACGAATTACCTCTTAGTAAAAATAATTAAATATCTTTTTTAATCAAAAATTCGAATTTCATTTTTATTTTATTAAAATATAATATTTGAATGTAGGTTTTCTCTTAATAGAAGTAATTTATATATATATACACCTGCATATTATCTGAAAGAGAATAATAAAAGCTCTTTATAAGTGGTATCTTTACTTAGTGTTCGTATTTATTTTTTCATACTTATTGTTTAAAAAAAAAATTACCCTTTCATTACTAAAAAGAGAATAATAAAAGCTCTTTTTAAATGGCATCTTTACTTTACTAAGTCTTTGTATATATTTTTTCATATACATCTTAAGATTTATTCATTATCACCCATATATATATATATATATATATAACGCATTAATCTTAAGATCTGTGTAGCTAGTAGTTACAGTGGAGATTTCTACCTCATAAGGTCAAACTGACATTCGAATCATGTATGTATTTTTTTATTAAAAAAATGTAGTTTGAAAAAAAACAATGGTTGATATCTAGTAATGATGATCATTTCTAAATCCTTGAATTAAAAAATATTTTTGTATAATAACTTCGCATATGCATATATTATATATATAATTTCCAGTTTTTTTTTATTTTTATATAATTTCCAGTTTCTTCCAAAGGAATATAAAGATATAAAAATATCTACGAATAAAATATTAGAGAACAAAAATTCAATTGGCGGCCGAGCTTCAAAGTTGAACCTGATGTGAGGTTGGTTCCAAGAGCTAACCGTTATGATATATATCGATGTCTAAATCCGGTCGATCCAAATTCTTAACCCAATATTATAAATTAAACAGAACAAAAATAAAAAAACAAGAGAAAGAGAAGAGGAAGAACAGTGTGTGCACAGTGATTTTTATATGATTCGGTCGGAATAATACCTACATCCATGACTGTGTTCTCTGGTTATTTTGACAGAACCATAGTATATTTTTATGTGTTTACATTGAATTTTCGACCTCTATTTATAATGTAAGGTTTTTTAATTTTAGTACAAATAAAGTAGGAAAGAATCTCACATTAATTACAATTTCAAAACCGATATCCACTATATTAGGGATAGATTTCACCGACTTAGGAATTTGAATTTATTTCCAACTCCGGTAGTTGACTCTTTCTCAATTTAGGTTGTTGCCTTTTTGAAAGATTCCCTTAACGAGCATTTCGAGCTGCGAGCTGAAACCTGCCTTGGACGACCTCGAACTGAATATAAGGTAACATTGACCATGGTTGATCAACGATATGAGAATTGTAGTTGTGTTCTAAGAGCTCGACTTTACGAGCTAGGTGCTGACAAATTGAATCTTCGTTTATTAGGTTAGTTCATTGGATTAGTCCCTTGGGGTTTTACTAACCCAATTATACAGTCTCAAATATACCCATAATAATACATTAATTAGAAAGGGCTGAAATGATCTATTCTAGACAAGGCTGGTGACATTAATTCAGTAAATTCTTTAATATATGATATCATACACACACTACAAGTCTGGTTTATGATAGTCACCTTACATTGTAGTAGGAAGATTTTATGACTACCAAATTATTATTTTTTTTCCTTTACCAGTTAATACATTATCCACATAACAATTATAATTTTTATTCTCTATATTTATTTTTCAGCTTTTTTTTCAATTATAAATAACCAGTCTAAGCGTTATCTGGATTTGCTCAATACTTCAAATGTGTATTTCTACAAAGAGCATATGATTATCCATACATATATTTTTGTAATAAAATAATAATAATTCTCAATATATATTTGTAAATACATAAGATGGGACTTGAATCCTTATCACGAGTATGAAAAAAAAAAAAATACTAATCGCTGGAAACTACGAATGGATACATAGTAGCTAGTTTAGCTATGAGATATTTTGTTATCAATGTAGGATAGGTTGTACCATTTTAGTTATATGGTATCATTTTAATATATACTCTGTGAACTCTATTTTAATGAAGGGTCCATGTGTTTGGTACTTTGGTATATATGACGAAACCGATGCACTAATAAATTTGTGGGTGGCTCCATCACCACCAAAATATTTCTTTGGTACGTCCAATTACTTTATACACTCATATTAAAATGGTTAAAATTGAATTTTTACTTCCTATACTCTTTAAAATATTAAAATTATCCTTTAACATTAATAATAATTTTAATTATCTATTTTTTTTACTCATTGCACCCATTGTACACTCAACTAAAACATAATTATAGTTGTTCTTTTTTTAAGTTGGATTTGATTGGAACTTTTATCTATGTTCTTGTTCTTACTTATTTCATTGTTTTTTTTTTCCTTTTTCTTTATCTCTTGTTCTTTTTTTTTTTTTTTTTTTTTTTTTATGTTCATTTGATTTTGCCTTTTTACAATTTATTTATGATAATAATTAAAGAGATGGGACTCATTTTTTATTTTAAAAAATAGACTGATGAACTACGTATGTAGTTTTTAGATATTTTATTTGTTAGGTTTTCTTGATTTCATCTTATGATATGTTTATTTTATAGATTAGGGAATGAGATTGGAGAATAAAACTGATTGATGATGTTTACTTACTTAAAATTTAGTCTGTAATGGAAATGACAATGTGAATCTCACATCAATTTAGGGTTGGGAATGAAAATGTAATGGGAATGAAAATCTCATTCCCCCCACCCCACTTGAAAATCCTATTTGTATTCCCTTTTTTCAAGGTAAAAAGTCTCTTATATCCTTCTTTGATTTAAAAATAAAATAAAATAAAACCTATTTTGATTGGTCTATGTTTGTTGTTGTCGTCACACTCCATTGCCCTCATCTACAGTTTCTCCATCTTTTATCACCATTGCAAGTTAGTAGATTATTAAAAAAATCTATTCGTTTGTTTTTTTATTGATACCATTGGTTTTTTATTTCATATTTAAAAAAAAAAAAAACTACATATTATAAATACATCATTCATATTATTAATGATTTTTCATCATCAATTTCTTAATTATTATTATAAATACATGTCTGCATATTATATTCATATCTATGCATATTATTATTAGCAGTGCCGAGTAGATTACATAAAAAAAACCACCTAAATTGGAAATCACAATACTCCTAGACTAAAAAAGACAAAATGAAAATAAGCCACTAACACCATCTAATAGAGTTGGTTTTTCATTTTTATTGTTTTTTTTTTTTTAAAAAAAAAAAAAAAAAAAAAAAAGAACTGGTTTTTTATTAGTAAATTGACAAAACTTGTTGACCTTAAAAATGCTTACTTGAATGCGTAGGTAGCATAAGTGCCATTTAAACTTTAAAATTAACAATAATATTGTTAAGCAAGGGTTTTTTTTTTTTTTGGTCTATTATGATGGGTTACATAATAAAAAAATGATACTACATCTTAAACACAATTTTGTATATTGTAATTAATCCATAAGTTTAATTAAGGATATTTTTGTAACTTGTAATTAATTCATTTTGATTTCAAAGCAATGTAAATAGCTCCATAACAATACTATTGATTTCGATTTTTATTCTTGTAATTGAAGTAAACAACTTATTTTTATTCTGATATACCATTTTGATTTTAAGTCATCTGATTTTAAATCATTTCGACTCTCATTCTAATTCTTGAAATTAAAATAAACGCTCCATTAATTTATAAAAAACTACATATTTGTTTGATGAAATGCTACAAAGACAAAAGCAAAGCCACAAAATTGTTTGAGAATAATGTTGGTTCCTGGTTTTAATGCCCATTATATATGTATTTGATGAAATACCTTGCCACAAAATTATATAATGATGAAATAAACAACAAAATAGAACGTCTCAATAGAATTATTTATACAATTTTTTTGTCATTTTCATGAACATTACATGTATGAAAACTTATGAAACAAAATTGTTTTCTTTAAACAAAACAATTTTTTCTTCAACAAGAAATTAGTTCCTTTTGTTTAAACAAAAATATACATATTTTTATTTGCCATAAAAAGATAATCATAAAAAGTTATCAATATCAAACACACTAGAAGTTAAAATGCATATATACATTTAAAATTCATCAAATCAATTCTTTATTTATCCTTCCTTGTTTACTTGTAAAAATTATATTTCTTTATGTCATATTACTCTTCATTTTGTATATATTATTAGGGTTTATATGAAATTGGGTGTAGAAAGCAAATTGAAAAATTTAACTATATAATCACATACACTTTTAAGTAATTTCATGTAAGGATATATGGGGATGGGGATAAAATCCATCCCAAATTCAAACGTGGGTGGGGTTATAGGAAGTCACCCACATTACCATTCCCCTATTTTCTCTCATTTATAATATAAACTATAAAAAAAAAAATATTTATATTTATTAATTAGATTTATTTTAATAATTTTTTAAAAGTATAATTTGTTAAACATGACTAGGCAGTCAAGAACCCTAGTCATTAACTTATATCTCATTTTACTTATTTTTTACTTAGTTGCAACTCGTAGCCTTATCTACATAAGTACATACCTTCTTCCCATTTTTCTTCACAAATATATATTTTTTTTTCTTTCATTGATCCACTATAGTTTTCTATCATTGGTTTAAATTTTTCTCAATGGCACAGTCTAAGGCTTCGATGGCAGTGGAAAGTAGGGAAAATGAGGAAACTAGGATGTAAATAAGGGAACCTACCCCATCTATGAGTGGTTAGTAAGAATAGTTGAGCCTTATAGTTTGTTTCCTTAAGGTCTAAAGTTCAAACTTTCATAGGCACATAACCAAAGACTATAGTTTACTGCTTCTCAAATATTGTAAGGTTTAACGGGAGCTCTACTTCCAAGCTTGAATTCAATAAATAGTTTCGGGAGATTTTTAGATTTTTTTTTTTAAAAAAAAAAAGGAACACACCGCCAAATACTCCTATCTTCGTTTGCCTGACCCCATTGATACATCTAAATACAAATAAATTTGTATTCAAATAATGAATAATAATGCAATAAATGTTAATAGCTTATTCATTTGTTATTAGGGATTTGCCTCCATTGACATCACTAAATACAAGTAATTCTTATAGAAATAATGAAAAATAATGAAACAAATCTTAATCACCTATTAATTTATTATTAGCAATGTTAATGCTTAGTCATTGGTAAGGCTCATAAATATAAATAAATACTAAAAGGATGCGAATTATGTTAAATTCATTGTTTTTATTATTTATTTTAAGATCCCACCTATACTCTCTATTACTTGCTAAATTTACTGTAGCATATGACCAAGAGTTTTTTTTTTTTCTTTCTTTTTTACTCTCCAACATTATGTCAAACAATTACTGAGATATAGTTAGTATATAACTCTAGCATGTGGTCTGGCTTGTTACTCCTAAAACGGAAGAGGTCGATCCACATAATAAGTAGGAATTTACCTTACAAGTTGGAGGTCCTTGAACTCAACCCTGCCACACACTCTCTTGAAGCAAACAAAGGAGTTATGCCATTACATTAACTCCTGAGTTCATATGATCGAGAGTTTTAACCAATGTACATAATGCTTTTTCAAGTTCAACAAGATATCCTCTCAATAGATGATTTTGATTATAAAAGAAACATATTTACAGAAATTATTTAATCACATATTTTTAAACTTAAAATATGTTAATCGCACAATCATGATGATATGAAATATGATAATGACAACACATTATCTCTTAATAAGAGTGGTTGAATATTTTCATTGAACCTAAAAGATCAAGGGTTTGTGTTAAGTGTATTTAGAGAATTGATCTGTCAGCAACAAAGTGGTAAGGAACTCTCACATTCAAGTCAATGTTAGTCAAGTTTCAGTTAGTTAAGTCATAACTAACCTTACCATTGACAACTTCTAAAAAGGCCCATTTGTCAACTCTCTAGAGTCAATTTGAGATCTACTCTAACTACTTTACCCTTTATGTTAAATGCTAATGAAAAACCAGATTATTGTAATCAAGATTAGTGTAAGCAAAATTAGTGAAAATGATTTCAAGAATTCTCTCAACTTCTCTCTCAATATTCTTCTAGTTCTTGCTATAGTGTTTTAGGCCACTTTTACAGTTTGAGTCCCATCCTTGTTATATTAAAATACAAGGTATGAGTGTAAGTCCCCTCTTATTGGAGTAGTCATCTTTCAATTATAAAAGTAGTTATTTGAATCGCACTATAAATTATAAATCTCGGTAAATCCCGACAGTCCTTTGTATTTCAAAAAATGAAAAAATAAATAAGAAATATGAGTATGGCTTGTAACGTGATTTGTTATGTACTATAAACACAAATTACATTATCATTATAGTTTCTATGCCATATATCATAAGACTCAATCAATTATTGATTAAAAGCTTTTACTCCATCATATTTTAAATTTGTGACTGCATTGTTAAGGTACTATACAACCAAGAAATAAATTCTAGTTGTTGATCGATAATACTACATAATTTCCCCTCATAAAAACATTAAAAACCCACAAGCTAGGTTTATCTAATGGTAAGATTCTCATACTTACATAAGAATCATGAGTTCGAATCGGATTCCCTCCCAAACCATAATTTAATTATAATAATTATAAAAATTAAAAACTCATCAAGGCAATGTTTGTTTTATGGGAACAGGTGGAAAGGAAAGAGATTAAAAATTCTAGCACACCAAACCCATGTTTGGAGTAGTGAGGAGAAAGGGAAGGGAAAGGAATTCCTTTCCCTGTCCCACTTGAAATCCTGCTCAACATTTCTCTTTTTACTTTTTATTTTATTTTATTAAATAATGTATTAATTATTTTACTAGTATAAATAATTTTAAATTATCAAATATCAATTTAAATTTTAACTTTAATATAATTAATTTCTTATTTATTTATATGATATTTATATTAAACATATTTAAAAATTAATTTATTGTGAAAAATAACTTAATATAATATCAAATTAATATAGTCAAATCTAAGTTAATCCAATCTCAATTGTACCAAATACATTACATTATATATTACAATACATATTAATCTTATCTCAGAGGTAATTTGTTTTTTCCATTTAAGATTTAATAGTGTTGAATTACTCCTATTAAATTGTTTTTATTTATTTTTTTAAGTGGTTAAATTACTTAAAACTATAAAAAAAAAAAAACTGAAAATATTAAGCAAAAATTTTAAACTTTTCACTTAATTATAAATTACTTAATGATATTTAAAAGTTTTTATTCCAAATTATCCTCTCTAAAATAACATAATTTCAAATTTATCCTAATTTTATATTACTTAAATTTTCTTTTCTTTGTTTTCCTTGATACTTACAAATAATATATTTGAAAAATAAAACTTAAATAAATCTCATCTCTAATTGTCTTAGAATTAAACTAATATATTTTAATTTAAAACTTAAACATTTATTTTTTTAGTTGTTTTCTTAAATATATTAACATATTTAAATATATAAATATGGTTAATATTACTATATTATATTTTAATTATAAATAAAATATTATTAATATGTACATAAAAATATTTTAGAATTTATTAAATTATTTATTTTTAGATGTTTGTATTAAATTAATTAAAATTACATAACAATAAATCATAAAAAGTTTATAAACGTCAACTTACTAGTTTTCAAACAATTTTAAATTTAAAAAACAAAAAAATTTACAATATATTTAGAGATAAAAGAAAAAAAATATTATTTAGATTTCAGGTTTTAATCACTATCCGATCTTCAATTTTCGGTAGTACTGTTCAGTCTTCAGACACAAATTATAAAAATAAAAAAAAAGAAAAAAAAAAGACCCCTAATTCTATTATATAATATCTAATTTTATTGCATTCAATCCCACACACCAAATGTATAGAAGAGCTTAAAGCAAGGCAATCCTTTCAAAAGTTTAGCAAGATTTCGCATTTGTAGAAGGCATTAATTGACAAGTAAGAAATGCATTAAAAAACATATATATATTTTGAAATGAAAACATTAAAATTATTTAGTCAATACAGTTTTAAACGTATAATATATATGTGTAACATAATTTGAATAATGTACCATGTGAATCAGATCGGAATATACAATGAAATTTTACACAATAATAATAAATTGTCATGTGATATGATAATAATATAGATGTGATCAGATGATGTGCGTTTTGTTAAAATCATGAAAGGTATTTACTTTTTGTCTTTGAAATTCTTTATTTAATCTCTAGGAAAAAGAAAATAAACTATTTATACTTGCTTTAATTGAACCTTGACTTTAATCTTTATGAGTGGCTGTATGTTTGTCTTTACAGCACAACACGAATTGCAAATGTTACACATTACAGGTAGATCAAATACATGTGAAATCCTAACTGGCCGGCTTTGGTTTCATTTTCAAATACTCACGACTAGGGGTGGGCAACACCATATTCAGATCAATTCCGACTGGATCCAATCTGAACATAGTAAATTTATAGATCGTCATTTTTAGATCCGAACACGATCCAAAAAAGGAAAGGAATTGATTCGATCGGAACATCCAGTGTGTGGATCGGATTGGATCAGTTTTCATATTTGAACACCTACTTTCAATTTCAACATGCTTTCATTTTTCAATTTAAAGGAAAAAAAAAATCAACATGACTTGAAAGTCTACATCCACAAAATAAACAAAATAAACAAGTCAACTGTCCACATGAATGTTAAACCAATAGTTCACATCCAAAAAAAGTTAAACTCCAACAGTCCACATCCCCAAAAAGTTAAACTTCATGGCAACGAGCGAAGCTCACGACGACAACAATGAATGGGGCTCACGGTGACGACGAGCTGAGAGGTGAGAGATGAGAGTAGACTCAGTGGATTGTAACTCACCATGAAAAAAACCAAGGTGATAACATCATGATGACGAGTGGAGATGAACGGAGCTCATGATAATGGTGATGACGAGCTGAAAGATAAGAGATGAGAGTAAACTGCTAGGTGGCTGCGCGATGAAGAAGCAATGAGGCTTTCGAGCTGTTGAGGATTAACTAGATGAGGTGTTAGGGTTAAGGCTTTTAGGGTAGGTTTATATAAGGGCATGCGAAATTATGCATTTACCTCTGTTCACGGATCGGATCGATTTTGGATACCTCGATCTCATCCAATCTATGAAACATGGCGTTTTCATAAGTGGTGATCCGAACACCTTGTGTTTGAACATGTGATCCAGATCGAACACCCATGGATTGGATCAGATTGGGTTGTTCATACCAAATCTATGTTTTTATGCCTTCCCCTACTCATGACTCGTAACCCAAGCTGTAATGTGTACATATATATAGAGAGAGAGAGAGAGACATTTTACAAAACATTTGGAATACGAATACACTTGACAAAAAATTAGTGATTATATACATATATATAGAGAGAGAGAGAGAGAGAGAGAGAGAGAGAGATTTTACAATACATTTGGAATATGGATACGCTTGACAAAAAATTAATAATTGTATTATAAAATTGCTGATTGTAATTTGTATATCTTGATTATATCTAATTGCAATTAAATAAGTTCATCGACAGATAGAATTACATTTACTGATTATAATAAAACATGTTTAATTATAGAATATTAGTTATAATTATATGTAATAAAGATATAATAAATTACAATTAATAATTTTAAAAAACAATCATTATTTTTTATCAAATGTATCAATACCCCAAGTGTAACTAAGAGGACCCGATATATATAGGACAAGATTAGGAAATAAATTTTAACACAGTTTGCTGACCATTAGATGATAAAAATTTCAATGGTTTAACTATACTCACACATTTATATATAATTTTATTTGACATTTCAATTAATATTAAAAATTCGCATCCTCTCTCTCCATTATTATATCATCTCTTCTCTCTCATTAATGTTAAAAGTTTATCAGTTAAATTATACTATTTTTACATATCTCTTCTCTCTCTCATTCTTCATACACGTTGTCGACATTGAAATTCAGTCGACGAGAATTCAATGTCCAGTACCTGCAATCAATGTGAGAAAACATAAAAATCGAGAGAAACACAACAAATGACCAAGAACAACACAAGAAAAACAAGATATTTTTAACGTGGTTTAGCGAGTGCGCCTACGTCCACGACTATCTCTCTAAAATTCTGCAGAGTGACAGTATCTTATTGTGTGTATCTGTTACAATGAGTTCAGCTCCTATTTATAGTGAAAGAGTTATTACAGATTAGGAAGCATTAAAATAGGAAAAAAATTTCATAATAAATACACTTCCTAATTAGTTGGAGCAGAATCAGGAAACTGCTCCGAGTATCTCGAGATCACGTTGACTGAGTTTGAATTTGAATTAACTTCCGTTTCTGATAAGAGAATCATGATCAGATTGGATAATTGCCATATCTGGAAGATTCTGTATTAATTGGTCGCTAGGCGAGCAGTACATTGTCTTGAGCGACTTCGAGCTGGACCTTACTGATTAGCGAACTATGCAAGCTGTACAATCTAGCCAGGATGAGGCGAGCTCACTGATGCAAGCTTCAGAGCTCGCTAAGATGAGCTGTAGAGCTTGCTGGGCTTGAAATCGATAACTGGGCTTTGGCTTCTGGGTCATCTTATTGAATTGACTTGCTAGATCTTGTCTACTAGGCCTTTGCATTGAGTTGACTTAATGAGCTTTTATCGAGCTTTTACCAGCCCATTTGATGAGTCCGGAAAATGCACATAACACACGTCATAAAGAAAGGAAAAAAAAAAAAATTCCCATCTTTTCTATCCCTCTCATGAATAAATCAAATAAAAATATTATAAATTCAATTTTGATTTAATCCTTTTTTCCTATTTACTTAACCAAATCATATAAATAATATATAGATTTGAAGCTTTCAACATAAACTTTTAAAGAAGATTCGTATTAAATATGTTTAAATACATATGCTCATCAAAATATTCTAAAATTAGAAATCAATTAAAAAGAAAAAAAACTTATTTTGGATACAAATATGATATCTAAAATATGATAAAAATAATATAATTTGAAAATGAATTAAAAAATTTTAAAAAATAATTTAATTCTTCTCACCCAACCTAATTTTTTGAGTCTTTAATTTTTAATTTGAAAATGAATTAAAAAAAATTAAAGACTCAAAGAATTAGGTTGAGTCTTTAATAATATAATTTGCTAATGAATTTTAAAAAAATTAAAGACTCAAGGAATTAGGTTGGGTGAGAAGAATTGTATTATTTTTTAAATTTTTTTAGGGTTTTTTTTTTAAATGACCATTTTTTTAAGTTCAAGTTAAACACTAGTAATTTTTATTAAAATTATTGCAACAGAATCTATTTTTGGACAAAATACAATTGGTAGAAATAAGGGATTTAAAAAAAAAGTTATTTTTCAAATTCAACCTCAAAAAAGAATTATCTCTGCAATTATCTCTTTTTTTTTTTAAATTCATTTTCAAATTATATTATTTTTATCTTTTATTAGACATTATACTTGTATTCAAAATAAGTTTTTTTAATTGATTTTTTATTGTAAAATATTTTGATGAGTATGTTTATTTAAACATATATAATATGGATCTTATTTGAAAGTTTATGTTGTGAGTTTTAAATATTTATATATATATTATTTGCATAATTTGGCTAACTGAATAAAAAAAATTAAATGACAATTGAATTTATAATGTTTTATTTAATCCTATAGATGATAGAGATAGAAACTATGAGAAAAAAAAAAGTATGGTGTTTTTCTTTCTTTGTGCCATAGATGAAGAATGAGAGAGAAGAGATATTTAAAAATAATATAATTTAATCAGTGAGCTTTTAATATTAATGAGAGAGAAGAGATGATATAATTATGAACAGAGATGAGGTGAGTTTTTAATATTAATTGGAGTGTAAAACAAAGTTGTATATAAATATGTGAGTAGATCTAACTCATTGAAATCTTTATCATTCAATATTCAGTAAATCGTATCAAAATTTACGTTCTCGATCCTGTTTATATATATATATATATAAGCAAGAATAAGGGTTAATGACAATAAACAAGTACTCGTTAGTGCATTGTTGTGAGTAGTAAAATTAATAATTTCGAATTCACTTTGTAGAAGATACACAAACAAATTAATGATTATAGACTTATCTGGTTATGTTAGAAGTAATTCTTGAATCTTTCAAAAAAAAAAAAATGTAATTCTTGAAAAATTCTAGTTCGCATTAAAGAACAAAAACAAAAGAAGTAGTGTTACTTTGATATTAATAATGGGGTGAAGATAAAAGAGCAAGAGAAATAAAATAAAAAAAATTAATAAAACGATCACTAATTTATTTTTTAATTACAATCAACAGACAGTAGGTTTACTGTCTGGATAATCCTAATTTATTTAGTATAAGATTTTAAAATATAAAATAAAAAAGTAAATGAACTTATCTTTGGTATAATGAAACTTGGACTTTAACAAAATTAATAAGTTCAATTTGACTCAAATTGAGTTGAGAACTTTTAGGCCCTTAGCAATATCTGATCAATAATTATGTCTACTGTCATTATAAAATGGGATAATCTTAATTTTCCCCCTGTAGTTTGATGAAATAGTTAATTTTCCTCCTGACTTTCATTTTTTTCAAGTGATTTTTTAACTATAGGGGAGAAATTGGTTATTTCATCAAATTACAGGAGGAAAATTAGAATTATCCCTTATAAAATTAAGTAGGCATTAAATGATTTGGTAAAAGATGTCAATTCAGAAATCAGAAGAAATATTTTTTAATGATCTAAATAGTAGTGGGGAAGACCATGTTACCCAAAAAAAAGAATTCTAGTCACTGCTTCCAAGTCTAATTGAACGGTGTTTTTGTTTAGTAATTAACATGTATATGCTGTAGTATTAATCAACAATGTATTTTCAATAAGTATTATTTATTTAAAATAATTAACTTATTAAACTTCCAAGTAGGGCTTTTATAAAAATAAAGTTATCAACTTATTACTATCAGTAAAAAGCTAGTGCATATTAGCTGTTAAGCATAGAATGTGTTTTCAAAGGGTGATTGATTGTTATAGTATGGTACAAAATTAACAATAGCTATTGTTTATTTTATTTTATTTTATTTTATTTTTTGCATGTTCTCTTATTTTTTGTAATTTAATTTCTGATTAGCTTTAATATACTCTTTACAGTACAGATACTTGCCATATTTATGTCTTTTTTTTTTCCCAACTGATACTGACATTGAAAAGAGTACTGCTGCAATGCAAATTGATGCGTGCATGCATTTGTTCACTTGAATTCATTAAAAAAATAAATAAATAAAAATTTTGATAGTGACCCAAATGTGTCTTACTCGAGCCAAACTAATTTACTTAAGAAATAATAAATAAATGCGAAACAGAAAACAACTAACAACCAAATTTGAAAATTAATTCAACAATATCGGCTGCCACCAGACAGACTAAAAAATAAATAAATCCATCAATCAAATTCAATAATAATTAAGACAAGTGGCCTATTTTTGTGAAAAAAGAATGTTGTCCTTTCTAAAAATCTTTTTTTTTTTTGAATTTTTAAATGATATGATTAAAAATAATTTATATCAACCATCTTAATTATAAGTTTGATGTATTGATGATAAGATTGTTACATATAACTTTTATATATTATTTGGATAACAATTTTTTTTTTTTTTTAAAGGATTATAACCGATCTAAGGGATAACCGAGATCTATTAGGATAGAATTATTGGTAGTGTGACCTAGAATGCTGCTCCCATATGAAAGAGATCCACCCACGTGGAGGTGTGAAAAAAGCCTACATGATGAGAACAGGGTGGGAGAACGATTTTATGTTTTGGCTTCATGAGGTGTTGACCTATGCATTTCGACAGGAGGGCAATCGACATACTAACCAACAGTACCAGCTGTTATCGATATTTGGATAACATTTTGGGTGACATAACATTGTCTTTATGACAATGAAAGGGAAAAATTTTATTTTAGTCCATAATGTTTTGGAAAGCATCAAATTTTTAAAACTCTTTTAAAAATAGTTCTCTTCATCTTCAACTTTTTCAAATTTTTTCTAAATAATCTAAATCATCTATCAACTAATGGTTAATATTAACAAAATACATTACAAAATATTTTTACCTTTAATGATTGTTAGTAACACATAAATTATCGAATTATTCCAATAAAATAATGAATTTATTAGTTAAATTTTTTAAAATGTATCAAAATTTAAGTTGTTAAATTACAATTTAAATTATTTAAAATCATCATTGATCGTCAGTTGATTGACAGTTTGAATTTTTTTTAAAAAATTTTGAAAAAATTAGGGATGAAAAAAATTGTTTCAAAAAAAATTTTAAGAATATGATATTTTTTAAAACCTCGAACACTAAAACAGAATTTCCCCTACGAAAATGAAAGAGGTGTAATAGAATTTGGCTTTCTCGCCAAAATTAAGAGCGCTTAACTACTGGCGGCCGCGAATATAGTTATGATTCATAGGTGGGGGAATTTAATTAATTAATTAGAAGAGGTAATTTGATTTCTGGGGACATAGAAAACCAACTTTAGATCACGAGGTATAAGTGCTTTTCGTAAGTTGGGAGAAATGCTTATGGCTTTTATGCCTACCTTTTTAACTTGGATCGAAAACAAACAAATTAGAAGTACCTTTCTCTTTTGGCTTCTTCGGCGATGGCTTGAATGTCGCGCACAACAACATAATAATAATGTTTGACACAAAATTTAATGTGGATACAAGCTAGCTAATTGAGTTTCTTCCATTCCGCGGTAGATGTTATCATTGAGATTTTTTTATCTTTTTTTAAGCTAATTACAACTATCAGAATCATTATAATAGATTTTTTGTTAAGATATTTTTATTCTTGACTTCTTTTTTAATGTATGATTATGGTTGGATCAGAATTTAATGTGACTTAGTCAAATTAAACATTAAATAGTAGCTACAAGTTTGTATTATAAAAAGACAGATCATCATATCCACGTCTTATGTTTTAATAGAACAATACTGTAACTACCATACTCATATTTTATATTTTAATAAAAAAAATGAGGATATGACTTGAACATTTGATTCCTTATGTACGTTTAGAACATGAGATTAGACTGAATTTGAATAATTTCTAGTCAAATCTCATATTTGGTTAAGATATGAGATTGGAAAGCCAATCTCATATCCATTATTTTAAGCAGTTGTGGTGAGTTTATTTAAACCCATCACAATATTGTCTCTTGCTCCATGAGTTTATTTTATATATTTTCTTTGCCTTTCTTTTAAATATAATATTAAATTTATTTAATTATTTTGAATGTAAGTTAATATATATTAATTATTTTTAAAAATAAATATTTTGCATATTTATTATTAAATAAATATTATAATTCTTAAATTAATAATATATAGTTATATTTATTTTTAGAAAATAATTTAACATGTTATGTTATTTTAAAATTAATTCAGTTATTTAAATATAAAAAAATATTTTTTTTTAAATTATTTTAGTCCAATCCCAATCTCGGTGAAACAAAATGTAATATTATTTTTATCTAATCTCAAAGTACATCAAACATATAACAATATTAATTTGTTCAATCCAATTCAATATAATTTCATCAAAATAATCCAATTCAATTTTATATGTTAAACGGACCTTATCATGAAGGAAAGTATCCAATTATTCTTATTAAGGGATATGTGTATTACTGTACAATTGAGTTATAATATATATTATATAATATTCAAGTACAGGACTGTCGGCCTATATTGTACTGATTATTGCAAAGGGTGCCCCTAGAACAACGACAGCTGCATTACGTAATGCATAAAAACCAGGCCGCATTGCATTGCATTAGAATTGTCGGTTTTTTCTTTTTTCATTTGTTTCGAATTAAGTTATATAGCAACCAAATTAATTAATATACAATATATTTAATGAAAATATTAATCAAATAAAATCAGAAAAATTATATAAATTAGTAAAAAATCCAAAATGAACAATATAATTTCAAAAGTAATTTCATTTAATAAAATTATGAAATAACAATAAAATTGTGCATTATAAAAAATAAAAATATTAGTTAATTTAATGCACACTAATACAAAATATCGTTAGTCACGTTATTATGTAAAGAGTGTACACTCAATTCAATCCGATCCTACGTTGTACAAATGATATGAAGCAATACACTAAACATGGCCTCAAAACACAAATTTGATAGCAATTCATTGAAGCGTGAAACGATGTTAGAAGTTTGAAGGGATAAACACTTATAATATGCTTTAAATATCAACTCTCCTAAGTACAAAAGGGATCTCACCATAAGTGAATGAAAGACTTCAAACCTCACCCACATGTAGGAGGTGTAAAACACTCTCATGTGTTTCCGATGCTTTTAAAAGGATACTTTTGTTCACACTTTAACCAAATATTATAAAGTATCATATGTATCTCAATGAATTAAAATTAAGTATAAAATTAAAAGTTAATCAATGTCATGTGTAATCTCGATCTGTTGGGACCTGTACCACTTTAACAAAAAAGTAGGCTATGATGTTGATCTAGACATTTTTGTAAAGGAGCATAATTAACATTTAGCCTTGAAGATATCTTAACATTTAAACTACCATGATTGATTGGTGACCCAGATCCTAGTCGTACACATGCATTTGATCACATTACAGTGTTGACTTTTTGGCAATCTTGCTTTTGATTATCTTGCTTTGCGTTTGCACACCAAACGCACTCCCAACTATACAATTGGAACTACATATCATCCCTTAATAAGGATGATTCAATATTTCTTTTAACTCTAAAAAATCAAAAATTTGAATCCTATCATTACTTTATTAAAATATAAGATATGAATATAAATTTCCTGTTATAGGAGTGGTCATCCGGATCACGTTATCAATGATCATTGTAACAAGCAATGTCATTATGGTACAATATCTTATAAAAGTTTTAAATATCTAATTAGATTACACTAAAGTCAAAAGATAATTATATGTATAAATTTAGAATATTTAACGATGTAATTTTTAATTATACAACTACAAAGTTATTTTTTAATTTTAATAAAATCACATAATTGCTTATGAATCTTTTGACAGTATTCTACTTATCATCTAAAGACAAAACATTGATAAATTATGACATTTGGAATCAACTCTTGGATATGATATTAAATCTTGAATTTGAATCTCATATACCTTTGAAACGTATCACTAAAACTCTTGAAAACTCTTAAGAATTCATGTAATATATGCATAATTTGTATGAATTCGGTTTGAGTTTCGGATAAGGAATATGCGAGACTTAGTGCTCGATCTACGTGTATTTGTCTTCGTTGGAAGAAAAGCTTTGATGCATTTCCCCAAAAAAGGGAAACGAAAGGTTGAAAATATAGAAATTAAAGCACGAATTCATCATTTTAGATAATATTAATTTGCTTTGCATTACTCACAAGTCACGAAGTTGTTTTTGACAAAATGCATTTGAGAGCCAATTGGAGGTAAGCGGAAAAGCAGGGCTCCATGCATATCAGATTATGCATTTTAGAAAAGTTTTTTAATAAACTATAATTAAAAAAAATTATATATTTTTTGATAAATTTTATATGGGAAAATTTCACTTTCACCCAAAAACAAATGAAAATATTTGTTCTACCCACTGTTTTTATAAAATTTTATTTTTAACCCCTCAAATAAACTATTTTCATCCTATATCTAAGCTTACCAAACTACCCTCAACATATAAAATATGCTTACTAATCGGGTATTAATGAGGTGGTCTTAATCGATTTATAAGAGGAATTAAAAACTGATTCTACCTAATTGTCATATTGACACTATATTTTACCGAAATCTCAATTTTCAAACCAAAACCAACCAAATCTACTCTAAAACATTAATACTCAACATTCAAAATGCAAAAAAAACTCGAAAAATCATTTAAAAAAAAAACTCAATAATTAGTTTTTAAGTCCATTTAAAACCCAACATAGTTGTCGTCTTTATCGCTAAAAATCTCTATTTTTAAGTCAAATTCAACAAAATCTAACTAAATGTAACTCTAAATATCAATATTCAATATCTAAACAAAAAAAAAAAAAAAAACCTCAAAAAAACCAAAAATCCCAACAAAACTCAAACATTCAATAAAAGAAGTCAAAAATCACATATTGTGAGCAATGGAAGAGAAGAAACAGGTATATAAAAATAATTTCAGTAATTTGACTATAGATTGTAATTAATTTGTTTAAGGGGTTAAAGATAAATTTTTTGAAAAAAAAGTAAAAACAAAATTTTCTTTTCTAGAATGGTCATTTTTTGTAATTTCCACATTTTAAATTTATCTAAAACCATCTAATTTTCATTAAAACATAGAAGGAAGGTGCTTCCATATATGCCTTGTAAAAATGATTGGATATAGCACTCAAATTCTCTCTTATTTTAAATTTATTACTTAATTATTACCTTAAGTTTTTCTATTATTTATTTATTATTATTTTTTTTTTTGTTGACATATTACAAGAACATTAATATTATCACATTCTCTTGATTTGGTCATTGTGGTACGGCCCAAAACTAAAGCTCTATGAAGTGGGAGGAAGGCTTCCTAGAAGAGGGAGGAGAGGCTCACAAAAGAGGGAAAATCTGCCACATTTTTGGTGATCATGTGAGCCGAACCTTGCTCTTTGCGAAACACGTAAGAGTAAGGTGATATTGCTATCACTGAGACAATACGTCAAACTCATTATTACTTCAAGTTTTAATAGACTTAAAAGAGAAAAGTTCTCAACATACTTTTAATGAATGATGACAAGTCATGCTACTTATATTTCACCATTAAAAATATACATATAGTGAAGATCATTCACATTCCTCACTATTGATTTAAATTAGTTATCGAATTCTATTTCGAAACTATATTTTTGTCACAAAATCTTTTATCCTCCTTTTAGTTATAAAATATTTAGTCACGAATTTATATTTCCTCACTAATAGTATAGATATATAGTGACAATCATTCACATTCCTTACTATTGATTCAAATTAGTTATCGAATTCTATTTCGAAACTATAGTTTTGCCACTAAATCCTTTATAATTCTTTTAGTTATAAAATATTTAGTCATGAATTTATATTTCCTCACTAATAGTATAAATATATAGTGATGACCATTCACATTTCTCGTTATTGATTACAATTAGTTATCGAGTTTTATTTCGAAATTATATTTTTGTCACTAAATCCTCTATCATCCTTTCAGTTACAAAATCTTTAGTTAAGAATTTATATTTCCTCACTAATGGTTTATATGTAATAACAACATATATGTGATTCACTAAATCTACCAAGTTGATTCAAATTAGTTACTAAAATTTATTTCATGACTATGTTTTTGTTATATTATATTGTCTCGAGCTAGCTGTTAGTTACAAATTTATATTTCGGCACTAATATTCTGGATATAGTTACATCAATTTAAGTCCCTTACTAATTCTACAAAAGTGATTCATATTAGTTATTAAAATATATTTTATGAATAAGTTTTTGTCACCATTATGATTTTGGTTCTTGCTTATGGTTTTAGTGAAAAAAATATTTAGTTACAAATTTAGACATCTTCACCGATAGCATGGATATGGTAAAAACAATTTAAGTCTCTCACTAATCCTACAAAAGTGATTCACATTAGTTATAAAAATATACTTTGTGAGTACATTTGTGTCATCACTAACATGGTTTTTGCTATCATTACGATTCTTGCTTATGGTTTTAGTAACCACAAAAAAAAAAAAAAAAAGGTTATGAATTTACAATTTGTCACTAAAAATGTAGCAATAGTGACAACATTCATGCTCTTCACTAATTCTAGGAAATTGATATGAATCAGTTACGAAAGTTGGTTCTGTAACTGTATTTTTGTCACTACTTATTTTCCCTTTCTATCAGTCATAAAATATTTAGTTACAAGTTTAGAAAATTTCAATTTATTTATTTATTTTTTTTAAAGATTGATTAAGTTAACTTGTAAAAGATATTGAACAAAATTGAAGTCTTAGATTGCTAGTAAAATGAAAGAAGAAAATTAGACTTCAAATATTAGTACTTTTATGATACATACAATTTACTCAACATCTTTGTTATACCTATTTTCGAGATTGTAAAAATGGACTGGTAAAAGTCTAAAGAACCAATCAAATAAACTGACCCAGCTCTTAGCTTCTCAGCATCTAGCTCACAAGTCGAGTTCGTAACTCTCAGCTAGCTCAGCTTCAGCTCGCAGCTTTCAGCTCGCAGCTCTCAGCTAGCTCAACCTCCAGCTCTCAACTCTCAAGTCTCGTACCAGCGAGCTCCATGCTATTCCAGATCCCGAGAAGCAATTAATGCAATATGACTATGACAGAGTTGTTAATCAATGCAATAAATGCTATGTCATAGTATTTGATTTCTTTACGTGTATATCACTCAATTATAATCCCCCATTCTCTATAAATAGGGGGGAAAATTCATTGTAAAAGAGATGAAGATTTTTAGTATTACAGTCACTCTGAAAAAATATATTGAGAGTGACCCGTGGATGTAGACACTATTGCTGAATCATGTAAAAATCTCTGTGCATCTATCTCTTGTTCTTCTTCTCTCATCTCTTTGGTATGCTCTTTGATTGCAGGTATTGGATGTTAGATCATCCGGTCGATCGAGACCAAAAACCGACGTCGACATAAATTAGCACTAGATGAAGGGCCCAGGCTGCAATCTTGAACTAGGCTGCAACCATGGTGAAAGGAAGAACAACCAGAAGTTCAAACCCGACAGTTGATCCACCTAAAAGGCAAACAGATCAGTAGGAGCATGATTTCCAACTGAAGGAGAATGTTGTTGTGCCCATATCAGGCATATCTCATGCCCCCATGACAGGTGTTGTTGTAGGTATGCCTCCAACGACCTCTCACCAGCTAGCACCATTAGACTCTATGGCTGGGGGATTGCATGTATGGCATCAGCGACAAGAAACGTTAGAGGATACAATGTAACAACTCGCTGAGGCAATCAAGGCGCTGGTACAGGCCCAAGCACCAGCCCCTGATGGATCGATCGAAGATCAGCCACGACCTGCGAACTTAGTTCATTCCTCCAGCTCACGTTCGAAAACTGAAGGTCACTGAGCTTGTAGAGCTAGGAGCTCACAAAGGTCTCGTCTGGAAGGTACCTCAAATCGCAGCTCTCAAGGTCGCGAGCTCGAGGGAGGCTATAACCCTCAGAACCCAGCAATAGAAGAGCTCCTTCATAGGATTCAGCAACTGGAGGAGCAACTTGGACCCCAGGATCTGAAAGAGCAGTATGAGGAGAGAACCCTTCTTACTAGGGAGGTCGAGACGTAACCTCTCCCTCCCAAATTCAAGCTCCCTAGTGTTCCACTTTATAATGGGAACAGCGACCCTTACGATCATCTGGACGCATTTAATATCCAAATGGATCTTCGGACGTCCAACCCTTTGGTGAAATGCCGTGTTTTTTCAGTTACCATGGGCAATGTTCCGTGAGCTTGGTTCAAGAGTCTCCCAACTCGTAGCATAAACAATTAAGGGGAATGTTAGCAAAGATTCATCAGCCAGTACCAAGCTCTGAAAAAACAGCTCGCACCACTCTGCCACCTCGCTACAGTCTTTCAACAGTAGGACGAGTCTTTGAAAAATTACATTACCAAGTTCAGACATGAGGTCGCTAACGTGAAAAATCCCTCAGATGACAGCATCCTAACTGCAATCTCAGCTGGGCTTCGCAAGGATGGGAAGCTTTATGAAAGCATATATAAATCCCCAGTAAAGGACCTGAGTGAATTCTATGAACGAGCTACAAGAGAGATTAGATAGGAAGAAACCTTCGACCTTAGAAAGTCTGACCAAACGGATGAATCGGGCAGTTTCAAACAGTTGAAGAGAAGAAATAATGGTGGGGACGAAAATGAAGGTCAGAGTGAGGGTTCAAGACATCAGGTCGCTAAAAAGGCTAGGAATGAGCTTAGAACTGAGCAACCCTAGCATCAAGGTTGTCATGTTAGCTACAGCGTATTGTCAGATACGCAAGACAGCATCTTTGCAACAGAAAGGGATAGAGAAGATTTTAGGAAGTCTAACCCCATAAAGACCTCTACTAAGTTCAGAAACAAGAACAAGTTTGTGTTTATCATGATGAGGTCAGACACAATACTTCAGATTGCTGGAAGCTGAAAGATGCTATCGAGGACCTGATCAAACAAGGCCGTCTAGGAGAATATGTGGTGCATAGTAGCAACCCCAGCAAGCTCCCAAGCTAGACATGAACCCTCAGTGTATTCACATTGTAGTTGCTCCCAACAGGTTATGTCCCTAATTTGTAATTCAATTTAAGAAATTAATAAAAGATATGAATTTTCTTCAGTACTTTATATTTCAGCTGCCTTATTGATTTCTTAAAATCATGCCATGAAAAGCGCTTACGCGACCTGTTAGCTGAGGTCGCGACCCTTTAGACAGCTCACTATTTTAGCTGAGGCTTTGACCTACTGGAGATAGCACTGTTAGCTGAGGTCGGCTTACTGGATAGCTTGCAAAAAACGCGTCACTATGATAATAAAGGTTACGACCTACTGGATAGCTCGCTATTTTAGCTTAGGCTTCGATCCACTGGAGATAACCAACGCTATTAGTTGATGTCACAACCTCCTGCGTAGTTTGACAAATTACTATAGCAGGCGAGGTTCCGACTCCTTGCATAGCTCGTAACAATGTTTTTATATTATGTTGGCTGAGTTCCTGAATCGAGTTATGATCTGGAACCATAGCCTGTGATGGTCAAGTGACCTTTCAAGCTCTCATAAGGTGTTTTTTACCCTTGAGCAATATATTGATTAACACATTGATCACTTAGATTCTTTTGTTCGCAGGAAAAACCAAGGAACAAAGCACAATCATAAAAGGCCTCAGAAAAATATATCAAACTCAATAACTTCAGTAGAGTCAACACAAGATGGGACGAAATCTAAAAAAAATGCCAGGGCAGGATGAGATATATCAATTTTTACTAGCGAGCTCGAGCTCGAGCTCCCAGTCCGAAAATCGCACTAGAAGCTGGGGGCTTATGTTATACCTATTTTTGGGATTGCAAAAATGGGCTGGTAAAAGCCCAAAGAACCAATCAAATAAACTAACCCAGCTTTTAGCTCCTCAGCATCCAACTCCCAACTCTCAGCTCGCAGCTCTCAGCTAGCTCAGCCTCCAGCTCGCAGCTCTCAGCTAGCTCAACGTCCAGCTCTCAGCTCTCAGGTCTTGTACCAGCAAGCTCCATGCTATTCTAGATCCCGAGAAGCAATTAATGCAGTATGACTACAACAGAGTTGTTAGTCAATGCAATAAATGTTATGTCAGAGTAGTTGATTTCTTTACGTGTACATCACTCAATTATAATCCCTTATTCTCTATAAATAGGGGGAAAATTCGTTGTAAAAGAGGCGAATATTTTTGGTATTACAGTCACTTTGAAAAATATATTGAGAGTGACCCGTGGATGTAAGCACCATTGCCGAACCACATAAAAATCTCTTTCCATCTATCTCTTGTTCTTTTTCTCTCCTCTCTTTGGTATGCTCTTTGATTACAGGTATTGGACGTTGGATCATCTGGTTGATCGAGACCAAAAACCGACGTCGACAATCTTTAATTATTAAAGTGTATAAAGTCATAGTTTATTTACATTTTAATGAAATGATAATTATTGTAAAATGAAAATTGTCTACAACTAAAATAAATTATGTATAATTTATATACATTAAATTTTTCTTAACACTTATCATTTTAAAGATACTATGATACATAATTATATTACGTTTAACAAAAATGTGAAGCTTAAAATAAATTATGTAATCTAACATTAAAATGCTATGTATTTTGAGGGTTATTTATTTTAATAAAATTGCTAATTAAACAAATAGCAAACAGAACCAAATCAATCATAATTTTTTATTGAGGAAGTGTCATTAATAAAAATTAGCCACAAATATATTGCAGTTGATACAATATTCTTATAAAAACCTATACATCATCTGTTATCATCGTTTTTATACGAAATGAATATAATCTTCTCATTAATCACTATTATCATTTGATGAAATGTATTCATCCTCGTTTCCCTCATTGTTGAAAGGATCATCATTTGGAGCACTATCATCATCCACAAAGTTATCACTAACTTCATTTTGGTCTTCAACATCCACATCCACATCCACATCTATCATGTCCATATCATTCATGTGTAACATGTCGTCATCATCCACTTCATCCATATTAATAATATCTTTCCTAACTATTATAGGTTTAATATTTTGTAGCTTTTGAATTTTGAAAATTGAAATTGCCAAATTGAATTACAGATTTAATTTTCAAAAATGTAACTGCTCATCTTTAATTTGATTTAATGACCGATTTTAAATTAGTTTTGTAACTACCTTATATAGAGACTATAAATAGGGTTACAACTTTAAAGTGGCCAAAAAAAAAAAAAAAAAAGAAAAAAAAAAGAAGAGAGATATGCTCTGAGGTTCGAAGGATATATATATATATATATAAAGTTTTACGTTCGTATGATCGTTGAGCCTACTTTATAAATTTTTGGTTGTTCGATGTAAGTAAATTCATTCATGATATATGCACGTCAATATATGAACTTTTGAATATTCTGAAATATATATTTTTGCAATATTTTTCAAATTATTTACTTCCAAAATTTGAATTATCATTTTATTCAAGAACCTATGATTTGTGTATAACTCAAAAACCTTACAAAACTTATAAAATGAATTTAAAACTTATTCTTTCTTAGAATTGATTGACAACTATTAAATATTTTACCATTGTGATTTGAACATATACTATTTAGATAAGATTATGAAAAATCATTTTGGCTCATTGTCTGTAGTTATTGTTATGATCGTGTCACACTGATAATTGTGACATTCTGTTATTTTAACTGCGTCACATGAGTATTTGTGATATTCTGTTATTCTAACCATGTTACATAAGCAAGATATTCTGTTATTCTGACCGCATCACATGGATACTCATGACACTATAAGACATGAGTGTAATGTTTTATTTACAATATGGGAATATATGTTTTATATGATATTTTGTTCTGTTTATCATTTTATCCTATATGGTATTTACTGCAAATATGAAAATTGATTTTGTATGCAATTTTGAATATTGCTTTTGAATTATGATTATATGTATTTAAGTTTTATATTCGACTTTTAAAGGTAATTATGATAATACTAATATTATGTATGAATTTAGTTGTTGAGTTGACAGCTTACCCCCAGGTTTTCACCATTTTTTTGCAGATTAGAAGTGAATCATAAATGTTGAGTGTTTAGAACTTGGAGTTCACCCGAATCTGAAGTTTTGGTGCTAGCAATGAAGTTCAAAATTTTAGCAAGGACATATTTTGTTTCAATAATTAATCTTAGGAATTTTCTTTTGGAGATTATGTTTGGATACTTTTTATTGATTACTTTCGAACGTTGAAATAAATTTTTATTTGAAGTTTGTTTTTTTAAAAATCTAGTTTGACCGTGACATTCTATTTCCTGTTACTGGATTTGTGGTGTTACACACACATTGTTGTTATTTTGTCTCTCTCTGTTCATCTCTCTCTATTTTCATTTCACTTGTCTTTGTTTAAGAGTTGAATTTCAATCACTTGAAAGGAATGTTTTCTTATAAAATTTAATCTTCTTTTTCCAAAAAAAAAAAAAAATGTTCATTTTCATTAGTTTTAGATGTCGCTTTATGATCAATTGAAATTGATTTAATGCATTTCAATTTGTGTGATTGGAGAAGATGAACGTTTATGAAAATCGTGTTCATGTGTGACTTTAGTTTATTTTCTCAGGACTTAAAAAGCCTATTTTCGGCGCCTAAAGGCCTGTTTCCATGACCTAATAGAAAAACTTCCCTCTATTTCAAAATCTAGATTGATTCCAGGATTTTTTCTTTCTTTTATTATTATTATTATTATTATTTTAATTTGATTTAGAACTCGAACCCATTGGTCTTAAACAAAGACCATTAGGTTTCAAACCCTAGCCATTTATCCCCGTTTCTCAAACTCTAAGAAACTAATCTGCAACGTAATCAATCAATCAAATAAGAAACATAATCATATTCAAATTTGATGATAAAAAAATAGAAGAGAAACACAAGATTTTTCATTAATGGAAGTTAAGTTTCAATTGCTCCTTAAACAAAAAGCGATTTCAATGCAACTAAGGCTCACTGCTTGAAATAGGGTGGCTGGTGTTCCCTTCTTGTCGAACTTGCCCAACGTCAATGGAACCCTCTCTTACCTCTTGCACTTTCGCATTTTCTCTGTCTTTCAATCTCTCCTAGTTTCTTAACATTGTTGAAGAAAATTCTTTTTTTTTTTTTTTTTTAATTTTTCCTTTTTATACCAGAGCAATTTGTTCTAAAATATAAAATAGGCGCTATATAAACTCAAATGATTGATTCGATAACACTGCCAAAAACCACTCAACAAAGAGCGCTAGTAAAAAGCAGAACACTTTTGTGAAAATATTGATTTGTGACCTGCATAAAAGAACCCATTAATTTTATTTTATATTTATAAATTTCATGTGCAAGTTCAACTGACAAGTTATTTCAATTTTAATTGTCGAAATTTGCATTCAATAGTTTTAATTAATTTGTGCAACAAATAATCTGTATTAGATATAATCTTGACTATCATAAGTATATTAGTTAACAATTTAAACAGTGTTATGAATTACATAAATAATGAGACCATAAAATCCCAACCCAAAACTAAAGATATCTAACAGAAGTTAATGACAAAAATACTACTATTTATCAAAACCACAACAAAACATGTGGATCATTCCGGTACATCCAAAATTTTAAATATCATTGTCGTTGAAAATACTAGATTTAAAGTTATGAAAATATTAAACTTATATGAGACAATTCACTTTTACGGAAAAATAAATAAAAAAAGTTCGTTTTACCCACTTCATTATGAAATTTTGTTTTTAACCCGCAAATAAATTATTTTCATTCTCTATTCAACTTTACCAAACTATCCTCTACTCAGATGTAAAACAAGCTATTTAAAACTGGTATCGACCATTTTTTAAGTGCACTTAAAAACTGCTCATTATCTTCCACGCCGCATCTCACTGGAAATCTTCATTTTCAAATCAAATTCAGCCAAATCTAATTTTTAGTATTAATGCTCAACATCCCAGAAAAAAAAAAAAAACCCGTAGAATCACAAAAAAAAAAATAATAATAAAATAAAATAACCCTAACAAAACTCAAACAATAAACAAAGTAAGTTAAACAGTACATACCATGAGCAATGGAGGAGGATAAGAATAAGGTAGATAAAGACAATTTGGATAAAGTAGGTATATGATGTAATTAATTTATTTGAAGGGTTGAAAACAAATATTTTTAAAAATATTGCTAAAAACGAATTTTGAAACTTTGTATTGGTATTTTTGTATTTTTCACAAATTTTATAATAACAATATTTAGAAATATCTTCCATCAAAAAATATATATTTTTTGATTCTTTAAGAAACATCATACTTCTCTCGTGAAGATGACAGAAGTGGGGGAGGATGCCTAAGCTTTGGAAATTAGTAAGGCTAGGAAAGATTCTAACCAACTAGCAAAGGAAGGATTTTTTATTGGATAAGTGGGACCATGAGAATCAAATATTATTTCCAATTTTCAATTTTGTCATCCAACTTGTTCATAAAGGTCAAAAGGACTTGTTATCGTCTTCTGGCTGCTCATTTCATGAATTATGTGGTCCATATGGATGCCACTTTGATTGTTCAACCTTTTTATTAATTTGAAATATCCATAATTTTGTTTGATTCACAATGTAAACACAATTATATATATATATATATAACACAATTATATTATTTTTAGGAAAATATAGATATCAATATCTCCGTAAAAGGTCTTTATTTGGAATTATACACAACCCCTTTTTTGGGAAAATCCTAAAAAACGCCTAATTTTTGATATATTATTCATTTTCTACTATATAGTTTTATTTTTATCCAAAATACCTCCTAACTTTTGAAATAACGATAATATCCTTAACGGTCAAAGATTCTATTAGATTGATACGATTGACAGTTTGACTTTAGAGGTAAAAAGGAAAATTCAATAAAAATATTTATTAAAATATAAAATATAAAAATAAATAATATTAAATATAAAATTATAAAAAATAAGATATTTTTACTTAAAATAACAAATATATATAACAATAAAAAAAAATCCTCTCTAACTCCTTTCTCTCTCTCTCTCTCTCTCTCTCTCTTTCTTTCTCTCATTTTTTCCTCTTCTCTCTCTCCATCTTCGATAGGATTTGCAAGTGTTCTTGATAGCGGTGGTATGGTGGGTTCAACAGCAGTGGTAGTGGAGACCTCGATTTTGGGTCTCCGACGATGGAGATCCAAAATGGTCTCCACGATGGAGACTTGAACCGTGGTACCTCACTGTTCTCTCCCCTCACCAGGTTACCATTCTTCTTAAGAGTCTCCCCTTACCATTGTCAGTCCCTCGTGCGGATGACTCTCCCTCTCTCACTCTCCCTTTGCATGTCCCTCACTTGAATGCACTCTCTCCCTTTCGCTCTCCCCTCGCCATGTTTCTTCTCACTTGTGGTTGGCTAGTTGTGGTAGCGTTTTCTCCTTATTTGATTTTGGTTAAGTTTGGTTGTTGATTTTTATTTTGGTTGGTAATTGTATTGATGATTGATAATGCCATTGATGATTGATTGGGTTAATATGAGAGATGTTTTTTTTTTTATGGAAACCCAAGAACTGGTTGATGATAATTGGGTTTCCAAAAATGGGTTAAAGGTCGAAGATGAAGATGATTGATAGATCTCTTTTTTCTTTTTTTAACTTTTATCAATTTTTTTATAATTTTTATTTTCAAATATTATTTTATAATTATTTTACTTTTATTTTAAAATTTGATGGTTAAAAATTTCTTTTTACTTATTGTCTAATTTTTCACTTAAGTTTATGATGGAAGAAGAATTTTGGATAAAAAAGAAACTACATGGTGGAAAATGGATAATATATCAAAAGTCAAACATTTTTTTAAGAGTTGCTTTTTTTTTTTAATATCTTTTTTTTTTTTTAAGAAAATACTTACATTAAACTCAACAGAAACTACATAGAGAAAACATTAGATTGTAATCCAACAACCTTCTGTCCTAGTAACTGAAGCTCTTGAAGCTACGCGGTATGTCAGGCCATTCCGAGCCCTTTGTATCTCTTGACATTTTTGCACCCTAACTTCCTAGAATAATGCTTATACACTACCTCTTAAAACAACATATCAATATTGTTTTTTTTTTTCCTCTTTTTTTAATTAATATTACACCATTTTAAAATTTATTTTTGAATAACCAAACGGAAGTTCAATATATATTTATTTAATCATATAATCATCATTATATATAATAATTTTTACCTTAGTATGAAATTAATTATGTCAATGCATTGAAAAAGGGCATTGATTAAGACGCTGAATTTATTAGAGTTATTATTATTTTTCCCACAGATAATTAATGAATTGTCATTTTCTCCCCTATTAATCCAAAAAACATCATTTTACCCTATTTTTTGACTTGAATTGATACCATTTCAGGAGTTTTTTTTTTTTTTTTGATATTTTTAAATCATCAAGGAGAAAAATGATGATTCATAATTATCACAGGAAAATAATAATAACTCTTTATTATATCATTAAGTATACATATAGTTTTTTAGTGTGTACTAAGAAGAAAAGAATTATATAATAAATTCAATGTGTATTGATATAATAAATTCAGTGTTTTAATTATCAACCATTAGATTTACTTATTGTTGTTGTGCCAAAAAATAGTATCTGAGTTAGAAATTCAAATAAGGCCCAAAAAGACCAATAGGCCCAATTGATTGACAAGACCAAAAAGTCAAATGAAAGAAAAGGAGGTACAAAGACCATATCCCCAAGACACATTAGCAATATGCCACATAGGCAGGAACATTAAGCAAGTTCAATCGTGTCACGACAATAAGTTAGCTCTAGTTAATGAGCTCGTATAAGGCACAACTCAAGGTTACAATCATAGTGTGGCCAGTTACAGATCGTCAGCTCGTTATTTTCTTATTAGTGTAGAGAATTCGAAAATAGGAAATCTTTTACAAATCGGTAGCTACTGAAATATTTCATTAATTTTACGAAACTTTAGGAAAGGAAAAAAGAACCTCACCAAGCACAAAGACTTCCACAATGAATAGAAGAACTCTTTGAATAGGAAATTGTTATAATTGTAATACAAGTCAAATATAATCACAATTAATTGTGGTCCAATTCTGTATTTAAGTGCTTAATGCAATTTCATATAAAATAGGAAAGAAGATCTTTAGCCTTTACTAAATCATAGTGATTGAATTATATGTAAACAATGAAACATGTCACTATATAAGGGGTCCTTGGCATGCACAAGATAGAACATTCAACAATCCTTTTACCCTTAGCACAATCTCTGCTAAATAGTCTCTTTCTCCATAAATAATATAACCATAGATATAGACATTAGACATAAAGTCAAATCGAGTTAAAAATGCTCTATGTTTGTTTCATTGTCTCTACTTTTTCTCATTTACTTTACATTATTGATTTCTACAATTATTCACCTTTTTAGTAAAATGAACCCATACACTTTTGCCACCATTCACAATAGTTCATTGCAAACCCTTACAAATCTCAAAATTCACACAATTCGTATAAATTCGGGTGTTGATCCTTTTTTGATGTCAATAACTACTTATATTTAATCAAAGGTCCACATTAAAATGCACTGACTTATTTAATTTCAATATGCATTGAAGTGAAAATAATAATAATAATAATAATTATTATTATTTCTTGTAAAATGTCAGTAAAAATGAGAAGTAATAAAGTAGCACAATTGCATTAAAATAGATTTTTCTTGGTTATCTTAGTCAGTGAATGAAGCAATTATTCAAAAGGAGTATCAATTAAATTCGAGTTGTTAAATGTAGTTTCACTGATTATTTAAGTATACCCGCTGTATCTATCTGGGGGACAAAGATGGATATCGTTAGAAAGTGGCGATATACATAGACAATTATCATCAGTGCATCACTAATAAATTTGCTAAAGTGCTACGTAGTACCCTTTATAATTTAAAAAAAAAAAAACAGTGGTACGAAAATTAATTAGCCCATTAAAACTTGGCTCTATGTTCAAAATATTGCCGATTTTCAGCCATTTATAATAGCAGGCCCATCACGACTCGAATTGGGCCGATCCACAAAAATAGCAATACAACGTATCCTGTTTAGCAGAAGGCCATCAGCCATTTTTTTTGTCTTTTCTGTTTTCTTTCCTAATATAATTTAAAATCTAACTTTTAACGAGTTAAACCATTACAAAAATATGAATGTTATCGTCGTGATGGTAGTGGTGATTTCACCTTTAAAGTTCTTGTACTTTTTGTAGTGACGACATAGGGCGTTGATATCATGTTTTTTCCATGTTCATTGAGTAGACCATTGTTTGAGGTTTCCATTACAGTGTTTAGAGGCAAATTACTTTGTTGTTCATATTTTCCTTTGATAAAACCCTAGTAAGATGGCAACTGAAAATGATAAACTATGCATTATTCAGAGCACCAATTTGACTAAAGTCATTAACACGAATTTAGATAATTTGTTCCTTTTATGATATGCTGAATTTGGTTCTGCATTATTTTTGTTTTGTATCGATAGAATATAGTTTGTTTTGTATCGATAGAAGAAAGAAAAAGACGATGATGTTGGTTTTTGATGTAGAAGAAGTCGTTGTTGATGATAATGATTATAGTGATAGAGACACGGAGAAGTTAATGGTGATGATAGAATTTTCTTTTTTCTTTTTATGAATGAACTTATCGATAACAATTGAGATGAATACTATTTTTTTTTTTCCTCAATTTTTAATATTTTAATGTTTATTAATTATTTAAAATTAATTACAATTGATAAAACATTAGAGAAGGATAATTCAGTTATTTTATAATTTAATGTGAATGAACTGTTAGGTTTTTTTTTTTTTTTTTAATTATTAGAAGAATGAATAGTATTGAACATTATTCAAAACTAAACAATGACTTAAATTTGAAACTTAGAAAACATTTTTTTTTTTTTTTTTTTGTTTTCTAATGTTTAAATATATATGTTGATTTTTTTAAGAGAAAAACATCCGAAAACAAATATTTTTCCATATATATAAGTAATAATTGTTATGCACTTTTATTTTATATTATATCTGTAGCAAAAAATAAATCATTTAATAAATCCCAACCAAATTTATTTATATATTTCTAATTTTACATATGTAGTTTTTATTGATAATCACAAATATACATTGTTTTAAACAATAATAGTTCAAGAAATATTAAGTTCACATAGCTTATAAATATATATTTAAATAATAAAATATATGTCGTTAAAATTGCTATAAAAATATAAAGATTCAAATTACTAGTAACAATATAAATTATGAAAAATGATAATTTATAGGATTTAATGAAGACAAAATTGGAAATATGTATATTTTAGAAGAATAGTTATGGAAAAAAATATTTAATTATGCTTAAGTGATTAGGTGTTAAGTGATAATTTAAAATTTTTAAAAGGGTCGTTTTTTTTTTTTTTTTTCCCACTTAAGATTTAATATTATTGAATTCCATCTATTAAATTATTCTCGTTTATTTTTTTAAAATAGTCAAATCACTTAAAATTATTAAAAAACAACTAAAAAAATTAAATAAAAATTTTAACTGTTCACTTAATTACAAATCACTTAATGATATTTAAAAATTTTTGTTTCAAATCTATTTTACCTAAAATAACATAATTTTAAATTTATTTTAATTTTATATGACTCGAATTTTTTTTTCCTTGATGCTTACAAAACATATATTTGAAAAGAAAAATCTAAATGTATTTCATCCTAAATTGTCTTGAAACTAAACTAGTATATATTAATTTACAATTTAAACATTCATTTTTTTAGTTTTTTTAAATATATTAATATTTTAGATCATAAATATGGTTAACGTTACTATGTTTTTTAATCATATTTTAATTATGAATAAAATATTATTAATATGTATACAAAAATATTTTAGAATTTATTAATAATTTATTTTCAAACATTTGTATTAAATTACTTAAAAAAATGTCATTCATATTTCGGATTTTAATCAGTATTCAATATTTAATTTTTAGTGGTACTATTCAGTCCTTAGATAAAAAAAAAAAACGACCAATAACTTTTTATTTTAAATTGCTTTTTAGCAATTTTAATTACTTAACCACTTAAAAAATAAACAAAAATGATTTATGATACTTTTACTTGTATATAATCAAAATGACTTATAATTAGAATGATTTGAAATTAGATTGATTTGGAATCCGATTGATATATCGGAATTAAAATAAGTTGTTTACATTAATTATGAGAATTATAATCAAAATCAATAATATTATTTTAAAGATGTTTAATTGAAGAGTTGCAACCAGTTAAAATTGTATGAACACCCCTTTAATAAATACACTCTATTAAAATTTTGAAAACTCTTTAGTTTGTAAATAAACCTCACCTAATACTAAAATTATCCTTTCATTAATTTTGTTTTATTATCTATTTGTAAGAATATCCCATTTACATTTATAATATTATATATTTAACATTATTTGTATTGAGATTTTATGATCATGTCTCTAGATCCACAATCTTCAAATTGCAGCAAAGTACAAAATAGGAATTATAATGTCATTTAGAAGATGGTTGTTTTATTTATTTTATTTTCAAATAAAAGTTTTGTAATTGTTGATCATAGAAAATATATTGAAATATTGAATCATCTTTTACCAAATCGTTTTCTGGATGTACATGAGAATAATGAGGGGAAAAAACATTGGAAATACACAATGCACTTGAGTGTTTGAATTATATATACTAAAGGACTTCTTTAAAAAAAAAAAAAAGATTCACATCGAGAAGTTTTCTTTTCTTTATTTTTTTTGAAAAGAAAACATTGAGAATTTTTTTAGTCAATCACTTGATTGTAATAGATGTAGTGATGAATCATTCATTTTTTTGGTATGATGGGAAGATTAAGGACATTTGATTGGATTTAATTTTTGGAGTTATATGATAGCATTCAAACAAGTTTCTTATTATTTGATCAATGTCTAAGAGATTGTTTGTTTTTTCCACTTAAGACTTAATAGTGTTGAATTATATCGATTAAGTTGTTTATATTTGGTTTTTTAAGTGGTCAAACCACTGAAAACTACCAAAAAATAACTAAAAAATTAACTAAATTTTTTTAATTTTTCAGTTAATTGCAAATCACTTAATGACATTTTAAAGTTTTTATTTCAAATTTATACCCCTTAAAATAACATAATTTTAAATTCATCTTAATTTCATATTACTTAATTTTTTTTCCTTTTTTATCCCTTCATACTTATAAAAATATATATTTGAAAAGTAAAATCTAAATATATCTAATCTCAAATTATACTGGAATTAAAATAATTTATTTTAATTTATAATCTAAACATTCATTTTTTAATTGTTTTCTTAAATATATTAATATATTTAAATATATAAATGTGATTAATACTGTTGGCGTTTGGAAACGGTCAACCAGAGATTCTGGGGCCCAGACGGCGAACTTGGTAATGAATTAATGGTTCTGGTCGTACTGATTGAAGGATAGGAAATGGTCAATTAATAAAGTTCTAGGTTGGTGGCGATTAATTCGGGTGAAGGAATGTCGGACTTGGTGGTTGGTCGAATTTAATAAGGTGTTCAGCAAGAAATTAAAGAGAAAGAGAGGGAGAGAGAGAAAGAAAACACAAGGATTTTTACGTGGTTCAGTGACTGCACCTACGTCCACGGCCACCTGGAGTAATTCCAGCAGAGTGACAGTTCTTTTTGTATGTTAAGCTTGTTGGTACAGTAGAATGTCTCCCATCTTTATAGAGGAGGAGAGATCACAATAAAAAATACAAAAGAAAGTTACACAAGTTATTGACAACGGTTAGTTTCAGCTAATCCTGACACTGCCATGATACATTAATTGTAAAAGTAATGATGATTTCCTCCCTGCACACGTCTGCATTAATTATACCTGAAGAGGTCTTCACTTCATTAAATACTTCTGGGTAATTGTGTAGGCAGTTTCCGACGGGAAATCATGAGAGTTGGTAATTCTGACAACTTGCTGTACACGATATCTCCTGAGGGGGCCTTCAGGTCAACCAGGTGATGCACTCTGGAGGAGAGCTGACGTGGCCAAGAGGAGAGGTAAGGCGATCTGGGAGTCTATGCGAGCTCGCGACCTCGCGAGCCCCCCGAGCTGAAGGTACAAGCAGGGGATGTTCTGGGAACTGCTGCTGGCTTGCGACCTGGACGGCCTCATGAGTTGGGCTTGCAGTTGCTGGTTCCATCTTTGGGCCTCCTGGGCCCTTGCTTCTGTTTAAATTAAATAAGCATGTACTGGCCCATTTGGGCTGAACCGAAAAATGGGCATAACATCAAGCCCCCCAGCTCTCTGTGCGTTCTGCGGACTGGGAGCTGATTTGAACATGTGATTGGCGCCCATTTTCGAATCTTCTGGTGTCGTTTCAATCTCCGTACTGTAACTGTCGACACGTGGCGCCCACACAGGTGTTGGAGCCAAAAAACGTGTCGCGGGACCGTACGCATTAAATGTGCACGTCTTGTAACTGACAGACGTGATGGCATGTGACCGAGATTGGTGCCTAGCCGTTGGATCTTTGACGGTTATGCCTCTATGCTGAATCGGACGGCTGGGGACGGACGTCCTGACCTATATAATCCACAGGTCTTCTCGTATTTTTTCTTTTTGCTTTCTTGATACAACTTCAGCACTCTTTTTTCCATTTCTTCTTCTTCTTTGCTTCTTTTGGTTTATTATCCGCCGTCGGACAGACTCTTCAGACTCCGCCACTACAGGATTCAGCCACTGTTCTCAGCAGGCCGTACATAGTTTGAACAAGGTAGTTCTTTTCTTGCTCTGCTTTTTTGTGTTATCGTAGTATTTACTCCTGGTTTGCGTTGTTGTGTTCTGCTTATGTATCGCATCTGTGGATCCCCGTATGCTTGTTTGAGTACCTGCGTACGCTAGGGGCGACCTGGCTGTTAACCGTGTCACATATTGTTGCTGTTTGGGGCTTTTGATGAGAGTGTCCCCTTATTGTCTGGTAGGGTACCTGTAAACATAGGGTTAGTGATACACATTTTTAGGGTGATGTAGTACCTGATGGGCCCGTGCCCCTGGGCCTTTTCTTGCCTTTGGAGGCCAAGTGTGCGACCTGACGTATAGGACAATAGCTCTAGGAACCCTTTTTCTGTGTCTTGCTAGGCTCAGCATGCTGTAAGCGTTCTGATGTCATTCCTTCTGTGTTGTAGATGTCAGGTCGCTCACGTACTGGTCGAGGTAGGGCTTTTGCTTCTAGGAGGCAGGAAGGACGCCAGACTAGCGAAGCTGAGGCAACGACCTCGCGAGCTAGCGTGTCCACGAGGAGGTCGCAGGAGGGGACGAGGTCGCTGAGAGGGAAAACCCTCATCCTTTCAAACACACGCCCTCGCTCGTTACTCTTTCAAAGTTGGAGGCTTGGGCTGGGGAAATCAGCTTCCCCTTGGGGTGCGAGCTAACGTTCCCGCGGCCACTGATCGAGCTGCTCATCCTCCTGAGGGCTTTGTGGCGATCAGCCGCGAGCATATTGAGCTCGGCTTTAGGTTCCCTGTTCCTGGCTATCTCAAGAATCTTTTGAACGACTTGAAGCTCGCGCTGTTCCAATTAACCCCGAATTCATATGCTTATTAACCACCCTAGTTGCGGCGTTCGCTAAGTACGGACTAGGGTTCCCTACACCCCGCATCCTCCGCAGCATCTTCAGTTTCAAGGCGATCTCTGGAAAGGACGGACTCTACTACGCCACGCCTCGCCAGCATTCTGATTACAGGGAGTTTTTACCCCAGAGATGTACTAAGTCCAACGTGGGGGAATACAAGTCAAATTGGGCCCTGTTCACGTGCCCTTCGCTTGTTGGGCTGAATAATAGGAGTTTCGTGTTGAAACCTAGTAGGGACACAAGCACTTTAAACAATATTAGTAATACTATATTATTATTATTATTATTATTATTATTATTATTTTAACGATCTAGCTATTGCTATGCAGGCGTCGCAGCTTCAGGTTACAAGCTTAGACAGGACGAGCTCGCTGTTCTGAATGCTTATGCAGCAGCTAAGGAACCAACCGAGGATCTTTTCCCTTCTGGTAGCGAGCTGGTAGACCGGGGTCTCGCACCATCTGCCACAAATCCTCTTCTGAACATAGCCCGGGACTTGGGAATAAGGGGGCAAACATTCGAGGTCCCTTCCGCCCTTGCTGCTCCTGCACAGTCAGAGTCGGAACCACAGCCCCTACAACAAAGGTCACCGAGCACGAGCTTCTCCACCAGCCCTTCTTCAGACAATATGGGAAGGCTCACAATGTCAGTTCCTCCTCTCAGGTCGATTCCACCTGCTAGACCGACTGAGGTCGTCGACGTGGATGACACCTCTTCAGACCGCTCACAAAGAGCGCCCTCACAACCTGCTGTAGCTGCTCCTTCTCCGACCAGGTCAGCTGCGACCCCTCAAAAGCGGGCTGCCCCATCTGAAGGGCAAAGTTCTCCTCCAGCCAAGAGGGCCGAGGTCTCTGTCGAAGGGGATTATCTGCGGGGTCGGAGTCTGAGGCTCTGACCAGGAAAAGAAAAGGGAAAGCCATAGCTGAGCCTCCGGCCCCAAAGCAGAAGAGCGTCATCGCGGTCCATCCGGTTGGGGCAGTTGTTATTGGCAGGGAGCCGGGCACTGAAGCACCAGGGCGACTTGCGAGACCTGCAACGGATGAACGGGCGGACTCCGAGCTCGGCTCTGAAGCGGCAAAGGAGATGGAATACTTTAACAACTTCGTGGAGCTCGTGCCCGAAGTGATGGGAAAGCGCAACCCGAAGATGCAGAAAGCTGGGCTTACAGGCCGTAATCTTGTAGGCTATGTAGCTCGTCATGCTGCGTTGGTAAGGTTCACATTCTGTCATACTTTGATTTTCTTCCTTTTCAAAAGAACTCTTACCATCTCTTTTGTTACTTCAGCTCGATATGGCGTCTGCAAAGCTGATGAGGGAGGCAGACTATCACATTAATGAGAGGGAGGCCTTCAGGGTGTCTCAAGAGCAGTTCGAGGAGGAGAGGAGATTACTGCAGGATGAAATCAATCTCTTCCAAAAGGATCATGGGGAGCTTTCTGCCAAGCTTCGAGACACTGATGCGGCCTTGTCAAAGGAGACCGCTCTCAGGGAGGCCGCTGCTTCTGAGGTCAACAAGGCCCACAACGAACTAAATCAGCTAAAGAGCGAGCTCAGTGCTGCAAAGTTAAAGCTACAGGTTGCTGAGGACAAAGTAAGTCAGCATAAGTGGGACTTGGGAGCAGCCAAAGGGAAGCTCGCGAGGGCCGAGGAGAAGCGGGCTGAAGCAGAAGCAAAACTGGCTCAGATACAGGGGAAGCTGGCTCAGACCGAGGTGGGCGTTGAGGCCAAGTTAGCTCAGGAGCGGAACAAGGTCGAGGAAGAGGTCGAGAGGGCGTTTCTGTTTAGCATGTGGGAGCGCTACCCGGACTTGGACTACTCCTTCTTTGGGTCAGAAGGGGTCAAAATGATCCGGGAGTTCGCAGAGCTCACAGCAGGTGCTCAGGGCGCACAACATGCGGATACTTCCTCTGCCTCTCCAGTTGACCCATCTGCTGTCCCATTCCCTCTACCAGAACAGGTCCCCGAGGTACCTCCAGCTTTAGAGGATCCTCCAATGCCTGAGCCCCCAGCAGAGGCCCTTCCTGATTTACCAGCTCCTGAGCCCGTCCCTAAGGCAGAGCCCCCAGTAGAAGCCATAGTTGATCCTACTCCTTCAGACGAACCGACTGGCGTCTAGGACATTTGTTTATTTGACTTCTTGTAATTTTCTTTTATTTGTTGGAACTCGAACAACGAGCTTGAAGCTCGAAAATATAATATTGGATTTCCTGCACAATTTCAATACTTTGTCCAAGTATAGATATGCATGCTTTATTTATATGATGGGCAACTAGCAGACAATAAACATACCATTATAAGTATTAAAATTTGCTAAGTGAATCATAATCGTAAAAATCATGCTAACTTGTGAACCTGCTTACTGCGGCCAGTGATAATAATGCGTTAGTTCATACGAATTTGGATTCAGCAAATAGCTCAATCGAGCAAAGTATTTGACCCTGCAGGTGACATAGTTGGGCAAACCTTAAAGGATTGACAAGAGCTTACATTTAGTGGGCAATTGATTTGCAAGGTTGCGGGCAGCTTTATATTTGAGAGGCATGGCCTTACCCCCTCCCGCGAGGTCGCGGGGCAATTGATTTATGGGGTCCGCGGGCAGCTTTATATTTGAGAGGCTTGGCCTTACCCCCTCCCGCGAGGTCGCGGGGCAATTGATTCGCGAACTAAGAAATGAACTTGATGCTTGCCGACATAAACCTCCGTTAGTGAGGATAATATGGATGAGTCGAGCATCAATTGATAAAGCATCCTCGATTGAGGCCTTTTATGGACACTTATTGCCAGAATATGCTCGTAGCTTTGGTCATGCGAGCATTTTAGTTGTGAAAGATTCCTTGGATTTTTGCATAGATATCTTCAAGGAATAATATACGTATATACATAGGCGTTTCATGAAAATTGATTGCAGCTCGATTTCTTGAGAAAGAGATTTCATTAGCTTTGCTCTTTTTAACATGTACATTTGCTGGTTCAACCAGTTTGCTTTCTGCATCAAACATGACACATACAACAGAAAACAAGTGAAAGCATGTTTACAGACAATCGTCAAGAAGAATCATGTACAAAGTTAGAGCGGGTTGACAGTTCTTAGGTGTAGTACGGTCGCAGGTGTTCAGCATTCCAGGCTCGGGGTACCTCTGATCCATCCATACTGGCCAAATGATAGGCTCCATTCTTCAGATTCTGCTTGATGAGGTACGGCCCCTCCCAGTTGGGCCCGAGTACCCCATCGCTTGCCTTGCGAGCCCCAGGGAGAACTAACCTGAGAACGAGGTCCCCGGCTTTGTAGCTTCGAGCTCGGACCTTCTTGTTGTAATACCTGGCAACTCTCTGCTGGTACACTGCTACCCTCAGGCGAGCTGTCTCCTTTGCTTCCTCGGCTAAGTCTAAACTGGCCGCGAGCAGTTGGTCATTGTCTTCAGATCGGAATGAGGCCCTTCGTTGGCTGGTGACTTCGAATTCTGTCGGTATCATGGCCTCCGTTCCATAGACCATGGAAAATGGGGTCTCACCTGTTGAGTTACGGACTGTGGTCCTGTATGCCCAGAGGACTTTCTGTAGCTCGTCAGCCCAAGCCCCCTTTCTTGCCTCTAGCCTGGTCTTCAAAGTCTGCTTGATGATCTTGTTCACGGCCTCGACCTGACCATTGGCCTGAGGATGGTCCACAGCCGAAAAGCTCTTTATGATTCCGAGCTCGTTACAGAAGTCTATGAACTGCTCGCTGGTGAACTGGGTCCCATTATCCGTGACGAGCTGCTGAGGGACCCCGAACCTGCAGATGATATTGTCCCACACAAATTTTTCTATCTTTGCTGTGGAGATTTCTGCTAGCTCCTTAGCTTCAGCCCATTTGGTGAAGTAGTCCACAGCGACCACAACATGCCTGCAACTTCCTCGAGCTGTGGGCAAAGGTCCGATGAGGTCCATCCCCCAGATTGCGAAAGGCCATGGACTCACCATCTGTTGGAGGTAAGCTGGTGGAGCTCACGGGACCTTAGCAAATCTCTGGCACTTATCACACTTCTTCACCAAATCCAATGCATCCTGCTTCATAGTTGGCCAGTAGAACCCCTGTCTGAGGGCCTTCTGGGCCAAGGATAATGCTCCTGCGTGGTTCCCGCAATGACCTGCGTGAATATCGTTCAGTACAACCTCACAGTCCTCATCATCTATACATCGCAGTAGCGGGGTTGAGAATCCCTTCTTGTATAATCTGTCATCATAAATGCAGTATCGGGCTTCTCTAGCTCGTATGCGACGAGCTTCCAACTTGTTCTCTGGCAGCTTTCCCTCCTGCAAGTAACTCAATAACGGACTCATCCAGGAGTTAGATCGAACCTGTATGATCATCATCGCATCTTTGTCTTCGATGCTTGGAGTTGGTAGGAATTCCACAGGGAAAGACTCAAGGAGATCTGCATCTTGGGAGGTCGCTAAGCGGGCCAGGGCGTCTACGTTAAAGTTCTGTGCCCTGGGGATCTGGTTCACTTCAAACCTCTTGAAAGCCCCCAGTAACTCCTTAACCTTTTGGAAGTATTTCGACATCCTCCTTCCCTTGGTCTAATATTCTCCCCTGACATGGCAAACAATAAGTTGAGAATCACTGAAGACCTTTACCTGCTCAGCTCGCACCTCCTTTGCCAGGCGAAGTCCGGCAAGCAACGCCTCGTACTCGGCCTCATTATTGGTAGCTCGGAATCCAAACCTTAAGGCACTCAGGATTTTGTGACCTTCTGGACTGATCAGCATTATTCCAGTCCTCGAGCTCTGCTCGTTAGAGGATCCATCCACATAAAGCTCCCAAGTTTGATCTTCGACTAGTTCCTCCTGCTCCGGTACTGGCCCTGTGAATTCCACAATAAAGTCTGCAAGTGCCTAGGCCTTGAATGCCGTTCTAGGCCTGAACTCTATGTCGAACTGAGCGAGCTCGATAGCCCACTTGAGGAGCCTGCCTGAAGTGTCTGCTTTCTGGAGGACTTGCCTGAGAGGGTACTGTGTGAGAACCTCTATTTGGTGAGCTTGGAAGTAAGGACGTAGCTTCCTGGAGGCGGTTACCAGGTAGTACGCGAGCTTCTCCATTTGTGAATATCGGGTCTCTGCATCAACCAGCCTTTTACTGACGTAATACACGGGCAGCTGCGTTTTATCCTCTTCTCTCATCAAGGCCGCGCTTAGGGCGTATTCAGAAACACCCAAATACAGGAATAGCTTCTCCCCGTCCTTTGGCTTGGACAGGAGCGGGGCCTGGCCTATATACTCCTTCAGCCTCTGAAATGCTTCTTCGCAATGCTCATTCCATTCAAAGTTCCTGGCCTTCTTTATGGCTTCGAAGAACGGCACGCACTTGTCAGTAGCTTTCGAGATGAATCGGCTGAGAGCTGCGACCTGTCCGTTGAGACTCTGCACGTCCTTGATTTTGGAGGGAGACCTCATTTCCACGAGCGCCCTGATCTTCTCCGGATTGGCCTTTATCCCTCTGCTATTTACCATAAATCCAAGAAACTTACCAGACGCTACCCCAAAGGCACACTTCAGCGGGTTTAATTTCATCCGATAATTTCTGAGGACTTTGAATGTCTCACCTAGGTCGCGAACATGGTCTGCTACTTTCTGGGACTTTACCAGCATGTCATCTACGTATACTTCCATGGTTTTCCCAATCTGGTCCTGAACATGGCGTTGACCAGTTGCTGGTAGGTTGCTCCTACATTCTTCAGTCCGAATGACATCACTCTGTAACAATATAACCCCCTATCAGTGACAAAAGAGGTGTGTTCCTCGTCCTGCGGGCTCATTGGGATCTGGTTGTATCCTGAGTAGGCGTTCATGAAACTCAGGAGTTGGTGCCCTGCTGTCGCATCTACCAGCTGATCGATCCTGGGTAATGGGAAGCTGTCCTTCGGGCAAGCCTTGTTCAGGTCGGTGAAGTCAATGCAAGTCCTCCACTTCCCGTTCTTCTTCTTTACGAGAACTGGATTTGCGACCCAAACAGGATAACGAGCTTCCCTAATGAACCTGTTAGCTAGCAGCTTCTCGACCTCCTCCTTCAGAGCTGTATATCGTTCCGGGGTCATTGGCCTCCTCTTCTAACGGACTGGCCTGTGCTGGGGGTCTATGTTCAGTCTGTGACACATAACATCAGGATCTATCCCCACCATGTCTTCGTGGTTCTAGGCGAAGACGTCAAGGTTCATCTTTAGAAATTCTATGAGCTCGGTCTTCGCCTCTGGTAGCAGGTCCCTTCCTATCTTCACACATCTTTCCGGGTCTACTTCACTGACCCGTACATCTTCTAGCTCTTCGACAGGGCCCGTGGCCCTGTCCACATCCACCTCGCGAGGGTCGAGGTCGTCGCTTATCCCAGTTTCAGAGATAACTTGGGGTTGGCCACCCGAGACCACGTTTACTTTCTTTCCTCGAACTCCCATCTTCACTGCATCCTCATAGCATTTTCTGGCCAACTGCTGTTCACCCTTGACACAGCCTACTCCGTTGGGAGTCGGGAACTTGACTGTGAGCGTTCTGGTGGAGGTGACCATGTCTAGTTCATTCATCGAAGGTCGCCCCAAGACCACGTTGTATGCTGAAGGGCTATTAATAATCAGGAAGTCTGTGAGAACTGTAGCCTGCCGACCTGGTTCTCCGAGGGTGAGAGGTAACTTGACCTGGCCTATCGGTATCACTGCGTCCCCTGTGAATCCGTAGAGGGGTTCTGGTGAAGGTGTTAACTGCTCAGCTCCTAACCCCATCTGGTCATAGCAGTCCTTATACATGACGTTGACTGAGCTGCCAGTGTTGATCATTATCCTCCATACCTCGACATTACTGATCTGGGCTCGGATTACAATCGCGTCGTTGTGGGGCCAGCGTACTCTCCTCTCGTCCTCCTCCGTGAATACAATATGGTCTGAGGATGCCTTTGCCCTTTTTGTGGGTCCCTCGACTCCTCCATATTCTGCCAGCAGGGTATGGTTGGCTTCTCGGACATACCTCCGGTGCGATCTGTTAGATGTACCTGCCACATGAGGCCCACCATAAATGGTAAAGATTGTTCTTACAGCGGGCTCGCGCTCGGTCTCCTGAGCTCGTTGAGGTTGCTGTTGTTCGGGTTGCTGGTCTTGCCCCTGAGGTCGTTGGTGCTGAGGTCGCCTGCCAGCGGGCTGTACTACATACTCTCCCAGGCGGCCTCACCTTATGAGTTCTTCAATGGCATCTTTCAGCTGCCAGCAGTCTGAGGTATTGTGCCCGTTCTCATTATGATAGGCATAATACTTCCTCGGGTCTCGACGTCGATTAGGGGGTCTAGTCGGGGGTGGCTTCCCGAAGTTCTCTCTGTTTCTTTCTGTGGCGAAGATCTTGTCTTGCCTGTCCGACAACACACTATAGCTTTCATACCGGTTCGGACGCTGGGGTCGTTCCATCCTCGGCCTTGGCCTAGCTCGCTTTGCTACAACATTGGCAGTCTGGTTCTTCGACTCCCTTGGCCTATCACTGTCATGATTCTTCCTCTTTTCACGATGGGAACCACTTGCTTCACCCCGCTGACCACTGGGTTTCTTAGCCCCGAAGGCTTCTTCCCATCTGATTTCTTTAGCAGCCCTTTCGTAGAACTCCCCTAGATCCTTCACAGGGGACTTGTATATGCTTTCGTATAGCTTCCCGTCTTTCCTGAGCCCTGCAGAAATAGCTGTTAAAATACTCTCGTCAGAGGGCGTTTCCACATTACTCACCTCATTTCTGAATCGAGTGATGTAATCCTTCAGGGATTCATTTTGTCTCTGGAAAATGGTAGCGAGGTGGCAGGCTGGCGCGAGCTGCTTCCTCAAGGCCTTATACTGGTCCAAGAACTTCTTCTGACATTCTCTCCAGCTTCCGATGCTGCGGGCTGGAAGGCCTTTGAATCAAGCTCGCGGGGCATCCCCTAGAGTATTTGGGAATACTTGACACTTTATAAGCGGGTCATCTGTCTGAAGATCCATCTGTACATTGAAAGCGTCCAGATGGTCGTAAGGATCTGTCCTACCGCCGTATGGAGGGATATTAGGGAGTTTAAACTTCGCTGGTAAGGGTACCGTCTCGATCTCCCGGGTGAATGGTACCCTGCGATTCTCTCGCTCTTCCCCGGTCTGGCCTCCAGGTCGAGCTTCCAACTGCTGGACCCTCTGTAACAATTCCTCTACCACTGGGTCCTGGGTCAGAGATCGCTGACTGGGGTTCCACCTACTGGTACTCTCTTGCTCCCCGAAGTGACGGTTCTGCGACCTGCCCTCTTCGCCGAAAGCTTCTACATGTCTGGCGGCCCTTTGTGGCTCGGGCTCATAACCTGCACGGTATCCGCGGACTCGCTCTGGCCCACGACTATTCTCTTCGCGCCTGGCCCCCTCGATGCTTACTCTCGCTTTTATCCCGTTCTGGCAAGGTGAGATCTCCCGTTCTTGGTTCTGCCCCTTGGCTCTCATTGGGTGCAAGTTCGAGGAGCGGGCTGATCCTTCGGTCAGCGACCTTTCCCTTGCGGCTATCCCTTCTGGAGTTGGTATTTCTTCTGAAGGTCGACGGCGAGCTCTGCCTGGAGGTGCTGGGTCCACCTGTCTTGGCACCGCACGGGCTTGGACTTCCACCAACGCCCTAACCGTCATCGTCAACTCCCTCACTGTATCCTCCAGAGCTCGCTGGCGCTGCTGCCATTCCTGAGCGACCTCGTTTCCTGAAGGTGAGGCGCTCTGTTCTTCTTGGATTTCACGTCGTTCTTCTGCTACTCCGACACTCCTTGTTGCCTTGATCCTAGCCATGGTAGACAAGTATGAATGAATGTGAAATAATAACTAACTGGAGATTACCAGGTCGTTGTTGGGTCCTCTTTCTAGCGCCAAAAGATGTTGACGTTCGGAAACGGTCAACCAGAGATTCTGGGGCCCAGACGGCGAACTTGGTAATGAATTAATGGTTCTGGTCGTACTGATTGAAGGATAGGAAATGGTTAATTAATAAAGTTCTAGGTTGGTGGTGATTAATTCGGGTGAAGGAATGTCGGACTTGGTGGTTGGTCGAATTTAATAAAGTGTTCAGCAAGAAATTAAAGAGAAAGAGAGGGAGAGAGAGAAAGAAAACACAAGGATTTTTACGTGGTTCGGTGACTGCACCTACGTCTACGGCCACTCTGGAGTAATTCCGACAGAGTGACAGTTCTTTTTGTATGTTAAACTTGTTGGTACAGTAGAATGTCTTCCATTTTATAGAGGAGGGGAGATCACAATAAAAAATACAAAAGAAAGTTACACAAGTTATTGGCAACGGCTAGTTTCAGCTAATCCTGACACTGCCATGATGCATTAATTGTAAAAGTAATGATGATTTCCTCCCTGCACACGTCTGCATTAATTATACCTGAAGAGGTCTTCACTTCATTAAATGCTTTTGGGTAATTGTGTAGGCAGTTTCCGACGAAAAATCATGAGAGTTGGTAATTTTGACAACTTGCTGTACACGATATCTCCTGAGGGGGCCTTCAGGTCAACCAGGTGATGCACTCTGGAGGAGAGCTGACGTGGCCAAGAGGAGAGGTAAGGCGATCTGGGGGTCTATGCGAGCTCGCGACCTCGCGAGCCCCCCGAGCTGAAGGTACAAGCAGGGGATATTCTGGGAACTGCTGCTGGCTTGCGACCTGGACGGCCTCACGAGCTGGGCTTGCAGCTGCTGGTTCCATCTTTGGGCCTCATGGACCCTTACTTCTGTTTAAATTAAACAAGTATGTACTGGCCCATCTGGGCTGAACCGAAAAATGGGTATAACAAATACTATAACATACTATTTCAAATTCGTGTACCGTACATGTATTTTATAAATTATGTCTGTATTTACGAGGTAATAAAACTTTTTTATATAAATAGTATTTTCGAGTGAATAGTAATTTTTGGGGAAAAAAATTTCTCTTATTATAAGAGATAAAATTTTTTTCGATAAATAGTGATTTTGAATGAATAGTATCTATGTGAATAGTATTTTTCGAAAAGTGGACCTCGCAAATCAAAAGTTATGGAATAAGGATTAGAGTTAAAAGAAATGGAAATGGATAAGATATGAATCCATTTAAAGTGCTTATAAGTGATTCGAAGCTTATTGGAAGAAAATACTCTTCCGATTATTTATGGAGTAATAAAGTGATTTAAAGTGTTCGAAGGTATAAATCAAATTCTAGTATAATTCTCGGGTAGATCGAAAATTCTCGGATCAAATTTTAGTAAAATTCTTGAAAATTGGACACGTAATTGAATTTTAGTAGAGTTTTCGAAAGTATAATTATGTCATAGTAAAATTTTCGAATGGACCAGAAATAATGTCCAAATACGAAATTGGTATAGAAATTTATTAAGGATTAAAATAAATTTAGTACCAAAAGAAATTATCAAAAAGGGCATGATTTTATTAAATTCAAAAAGATATGTATAAGAGCATTTTAGAAAATTGGAAAGTATAGAAGAATGAATGATAGTTGGCGTGACAAATGGCAAAAAATGCATGGAAGAGAGAATGCATGCATGACAAGTGAAGAAAGAATGCATGCATGTGTGACAAATGGCAAGAATACATGAAAGAAAGCATTGTATGGGTGATATGTGGCAATGAAAGCGAGAAGAGATGCATGCATGAATAACAAATGTATGGCGAGTGAGGAGAAAGTGTGACAAGTGTACGTTAGTTATGAATGATATATAATGTGAAGGATAAGTTGGTAAAAATCAAATGAAAAACAAAGAAAAGAATGAGAGGAAGAGAGAGCATTCAGCCAAGATAGGAAAAAGAGGTGTTTAGCCGAAAGGTGAAAAAGCAAGACGGCAGCTGTTGCATTTGTGGTTTTAAGGTGATTTTTGGGTGGATTTCAAGCCATTTTAAGGTTGCATGACCCATGCATTGCATGTTGATAAAAGAGGTAAGAATTCAAGATTTCATAAAGTTATTTATGTAAATGCTTGGGTTTATGATTGTTGATGATTAATTGTGATTTTATGCTTGAATTTGAGGATTTGTGACCCAAAAATCATGGATGTTATGTTGCATGTGAGTTTGGTGTGAAAATTGAAGGAAGTTGATGTTGGATTTGTGTGTGTGGTTCATGGCTAAAAGTATGTTTTGGTTGTTCAAATTTTGTTTGGTTGCTTAGCCATGAAAAATGATATGATTTTGATGTGAATGTAAGTGTGAAAGTTGAAGGAAATGTTGGTGATATATTGCATATAGGTTTCGACAAAAGGAGGGTATTAATGGTTTAGATTGACTTTGGTTGTTTTGTCATGAAAAATGAAATGATTATGATGTGTATGCAAGCATAAAACTTGATGGAATGTTGGTATGGTGTTGTATGTAGTATTCGGCCAAGAGGCATTTGAAATGGTTCAATGATTTGAGTGATTTTCATGCATGTGTATGAATTGAAATATTGAATTTTGATGTTAAAATGATAAGCAAAAGCATGACATTTTATCTTGCTAGGTTAAGCCATAGTGAGCTTAGAATGGTGGATATTTATTTTTGAATGTTTTGAATGATTTTATGAGCTATATTGATGATGGATTAATATGAAAGATTGAATGAATTAATGATGTAAAGTTTGGTGTGAATTTGGCCAACATAGGGTAAAATGGTTCAAAAATGTATTTAATATATTGGTGTAAAATTGGGACTTTAATTGAGGTGTTTTACATACTTCAATGTTGAGAAATTCAAATGGAATGTATATGCAAATAATTAGAGTCGTTTCGACTTGAAAAAAGGGTATTTTGAAATCCTCGTATAGTTAGGTGTTTGTGTGTTAATGTATGGTATTGGAAGTGCGTGTACGAATCATTTTGGCTAAGACGTTACCTAAAAGCAGAATGTGAAAATACGTAGTAACGTAGAGGTGAGGGAAACAAAAATTGTAAGTTAACGTGAGTTAGAAAATGGTGAGTGTCCTTTTGAAATATTTTGACGCAATTGTTTTCTATTCAATGAGTTTATGTGATATGTTTAAATTCATGCTTTGAAATGTTAAAATTTGATTTTGAGTAAATATATTCAACATAAAAGCCTTTTGCATGAATTTTAGAAAGTTATGTGAATTATAAAATATATGATGAAAATCAACAAGTATGGTAATGTTTTGTAAGCCTATCACACGCCTTATAGGTATCTTAGTTATATGTTACCGGCGAAGAGTATCCTAAAATGTGCATGGCAGTAGTAGGGGTGTCTATCACTAATAGCGGGAGGAAACTCGTGCGATAGACTGTGTCAGTTAGTCCAGTCAGTGTGTCGTTCATGCACGTATAGAGATAAATAATAACTAGCTTCTAATAACGATACTTTCGTTACGTAGAACCATACAAATGACCTAAGCGAGGATAAATGCCGCTTGGTGTAAGGATAAATTCCGCTCTGCTATATATCTAGGGTGCCATGTAGTTTTCAGATTTTGGTGGTTGGTTTATCTCACGGAGAGATTTTTTAAGAAATTGTATTAATGCCACCATTTATGATTTTATAGTAAAGATGAAATAGTACAATTTGCTATGTTTTCGGATTTTGAAAATTATATTAAAAATAGTTTTCCGAAATCAAGAAATTCACTTTTCAATGTGTAATTGAATTTCAGTTTTATTATGCATGATTTATATTTTTATTAAATGCTTATCCATGCATTTGACATAGATAAGGTTTTTAGAATATGTATTTCGGTTGTATAGTATTGAAATAGTTGTGAAATGCTTTTTTTAAGTTTTACGGAGACTTATTTTCAAAAGTATGGTTTGAATAAAAAAACATAATACTCACTGAGTTCATTTAGCTCACTTTATTTTCCTGTTTTATAAACAAAACCTCCCAGGTACAGGTGCAGGTGTTACAGTAGCAAGGGCTCCAATCCCAGAGTAGTCGGATGACGTTGTGTGTTGTTGTGTTGAATTTATTTATGTACATTTGCCATTAATGTGTTCTTTTGAAGACCTGTGTAATGACCTTTATTTAGAATTGTATGAAGTCTTTGGAAAACTTATAAATAATTTTCAAGTTGCCTTTTTAATTTGAAAGCATGGTTGTGATTGATTGTGAAAATGGAACAGAGAGCCTGAGACCCAGAAGTTAAGAAATTTATTTGTTTTATAAGTGCACAGGTTTTTTATAAGTTTTTGTAGGATGAAATTTTTAGAAAAATAGTCGTTGTGCTGTCGAAAATTTTAAAATCCTGTTTTGCAAACGTACTTTAAAAAGAAAAAGTTTTCACCTATTTTCGTTATAAGAGAAATTTCTAAAAAGTTCCAAAAATGTTTTCAGTAAAAGAAAAAGATTGAGCTTCATAGGAACTTTTCAACCGAAGCAGATCTTGACTGGAAGGCCACCATGAGGTTGTCAGGTGCGGGTTGCCTCGTCGTAGAAGGAAGAGGGGTGGCATCAAATACTACTATATCTTTAATCATATTTTATTTATAAATAAAATATTATTAATATATATAAATGTTTTAGAATTTATTAAATTATTTATTTTTAGATGTTTGTATTAAATGAATTAAAATTATGTAATAACAAATAATAAAAAGAATATAAATGTTAATTTATTAGTTTTTAGATAATTTTAAATTTAAAAAACAAATAAGTTTATAATATATTCAAATGTAAGGGAAACAAAATAAATGTGTTATTAAAATTTTAAATTTCAATCACTATTTAGTCTTTAGTCTTAAACAACACTGTTCAGTCTTTAGATAAAAAGATAAATGATCCCTAATTTTTTTTTTTTTAATCTTTATTCGATGGATATTTTGTGACAGGACTCAACCCGGATTCTCTCTACTAAACCCAACGACCTTGCCGGGCATCCCATGAGACCCTTTTGATTTCTAACTAATATGACTCAAAAGAATGTCGTGGAACAAACCCGGAACTATAATTAACTTTACTAAACATAAAATGTCACATATTTTAAAATCTCATTTCAAGATTATCCAAAAATATGTAATTAAAAGTATTATTATAAACATGTAAGTATTTGAAATATGCATGCTTCATCTCGACATAAAAGTTTTACAAACAGTGTCCAAAAAGTCAAAATATGTGCAAATACATGATTAACATTTAAATCATAACATTTTTAAGGTAACTAAGCAGCATCGTCAAATGTTGGTCCCACCTAGTCTGATCACGGCAGACTGGTACCCTAATCTTTCACTCTTGCACCTGAGAGGTTTTTGTAACATAAACCAAAAACGTTATAAGCTATAAAGCCTAATGAGTGTTTAAGAGTTTTGTTTAAACTATGTTTTACAAAATCCCTTTTGAAAAACAGTTTTGAAAATATTTTTCTTTAAAAACAATTTATTTCTGAATCTTGGATTTTTATAAAATGTTCTTTAACATTTTAAAAGCTTTTTCTAAAATAATTTCTAAAATGTTTTCTTTTTAAAACTTGCTTTTAAATGGTATACTTATTTTTTAAAAAACTGTACTAATGGGGAATCCAAGGGAAGCTACAATCAATGAGCGGGTAGACCAGTTTCGCTCAATGTGGGGGTTAGGTGGCATAAAGCTAGCATCGCACATTGTGACAATACTATAAAGACATCCTGATACTGCGTGGCCGAACTACTATTGCTTACCTCATAGCGAGATAATACCTCACAAGTGTAGAGGGCGACTAGATAGATATGACAAACTCGATCCCCCGATGTTAGCAGGACTAGCCTTCCCAACACTTGTCATGCACTGCGGGGTATACCGATTAGGTTTAAAGCTAGAAAGTCTATCTATCTATAAACTTGGGCCGTTCCACTAGTCTTTGAAAACTCTTTTTCTTTTTCTACTATTCAAATCAAAATTCTCGTTCATGCTATAGATGTAAAATGTGTTAATATATATATTGCATACCATCTTGTAAACTATTTATTTTTCATGCTAAAATATAAATGTATTTATAAGCTAAAATGGATAATAAAAAGCTAAAACTGATTTCATAAATAAACTGAAAGTCATAAATAAAAGTGTTTGCACATTTACTGCTTGCTTCACACTCTACTCGCACGCCTTGCTTCAACGATCTCCTCTCAGCTCACTATGTCACCTACACTTGACGCAGATTCACAATCTTCTTTTCAGCTCGCAGAACACTCCAATCCTAATTTAATTCTATTATCTCTAACTTATAATTTACACGAGCTACTACGGACTGTAAGACTGCCAGTCCAGTTCGAGCTGCGAGCTCATACCCTCAGCTTGCATAACTCATCCCATGCGAGCTCCTTCCTCTCCTTGTTTAGCTCGAACTGCGGGCCTTAACTTATTCCAACGAGCTCACTCAACTCACTCCTTTCAGCGAGTTACTACCTTCTTTTAGCTCAGCCTGTTTCTCATGCATCTTCCAGCTTGTCTTGTGAGCTGTTGCCTTAGTCTAGCTTGGATAGGCACTATGGCAGGTTGAGGCAAATGCTCAGCTCGCTCTTTTGTGAGCTCGTGCTTTAGTCCAATAGGACCAATGTTGAAGGGCTCCGGGTAACATCCAACTCGTACCTCGCGAGCTCTCACTTTAACTCACACCTACTCAATTTTTAACACTTTTTTTTTTTTCCAGATTTTACATTCTTATACACATTAACACAACTCGGCCTTACTTTACATTCATATACTAATCAACCACATTTTATTAGCTTCATCACTCAAAACCAGGTCGCAATACCACGACAGGTGGTGCGACGACATTCAAACATTCTAAACCACAATTAAATTACTTCAGATCAACATTGATTCTTAGCTACATTACTTACCAAATTTATAACATGCTCTCCCGGCGTCCAGCTAGCCCTTTAAATTTTATCCTTATGTACAAAATAGTAAAACTATTAAATATTCTAATCCGGATAAGTAATTAAATTTTTGTAAAATTTTTGAATGAGTTTGGGGTAGGTTTATGATTTTGAAATTTCAAAATTAATTAAAACGAATGGACTCGGATAATTAGTAGAATACTAACGAAGTTTTCGAATTTGAAATTAGACTTTAATAAAATTTTCAGATGGACCCGAGAAGATTTGGAATATGAAAAGTGTATTTTAGGAGCTTGGAAGAACGAAATAATTCAAGTGACAAGGAGAGCGTGCATGAATGACACTTGTAAAGCATGTGAATGAAATAGATGACAAGTGGATGAAGATTAAAGAGATGGAGTGACAAGTGTAAGGTGGGGATTTAATGAGTAAATAATCAAAATATGATAATTGTAAATTAAATAAATGAAAATGGTAGAAAACTCTCCCATCACCCATTTCAGTCAACACTTATCACTCTTATTTTTTTTCTTCTTCTTCCATTTCACGATTGCATTCTCTCGGTTTTTCTCATCTCACCGAGCTCTCTCTTCTTTCCTTCCTCCATTTTTGTCGATCTCACGAGTTTTCTCACTCTCACTCACGCTTCTTCTCTCGATTCTCTCATCCCTCGCGAGCTCTACTCTCTTATCCACTCATCTCCTTCATGGTAATCTCATCTCTCTCTCGGTTCTCTTCTCCCTCTAGCTTACGAGTTCCACTCCCTTTCTCACTCAATCTCTTGGTTTTGAAAGAAGTTATTAAGGATCCAAGAAGCCAGCATCAACACAAGCTAGTTCAAGTAAGAAATCAAGTCAAGCAAGTCAAGGTGAATCACGGCCAAAGAAGGGGGAGTGAAGGCCAAACCTTAAGCAAGGTGTAAACCCCTAGTCTCAATCTATAATCTCCTAGTGTTAAAAGATGGATTAGAGAGTTAAAATAAATCTCTATATTAAATTAATTGAATTTCATGATATTAGAGATTTAAAAATTTAAGGTTGACAACGAAATTCGTCAACTATAAGATTTTTAGTAGCATTGCAATAAAATCAAGTTAGTATTAATCTAAATCGATTCATCGATTTCGTGAACGCCCATCCTAGAACTTCACAACACTCAAATTAGTATGAAAAAATATTAATGAAGAGTAAAATAACACATCCGTAAACAAGAGACAAGTGAAAGGAAACAATACAAATAAGTGCATAATTGAGAATTTAAGATGTGTTATTTAGAATGGTTAGTTAATTAATAACTAAATTTAATTTAGTTAAAGAGATGGTTGATAATTAAAATAAATCAAGGAACAAGCTTGACTCTTCATAAAATATCAATGAAATATATATATAATATATAAAACAAATGATGAAAGAAAGTGGAAACAAACATGAATGGGCAAACATGAAAAACAAAGAAATGAGAGGAGATGGAAGTGAAATTAAAATATGATGGGGCTTGAATGCAATTAGGAGAAGTGTTATTAGTATATAAGTGACCCTTGGCTGAAAATTTCAGCAAACAAAGCAACCATTCAGTCGAGTGAAACAAGAAGATTCGAGAGAGTCAAGACCGAAAGAGCAGATCACGCGTGAAGTAGAAATTGCAGCCGTGAATCAAAGCCAAACCGAAGAGGATCAAGACCCGAAGTGTAAGGCAAGGAAAAGAGAAGAAGAAGGCGTGAAAAGAAGAAGAAAATCAGTTGCTGGTTGTGCATAACAAAAGCAACCAGCAGCAACACAAAACAAAACAGAAGCAGAAACGTGAAGGAAGTGCAGAGATGTTGGACGCCAAACCAGAAAAGTGGAAGAAGAAGCAATCATTTCAGCCCTTCCCAACCTCAAATACACTTCTCTAAGACCTCTCCTAAGTCCTCTCAACTCCCTAAATCAAGATCCAAGTAAGACAATCAACTCATTCTTTCTTTGGTTTGCTGAAAACTGCAGTAGTGAACTGCTGAATTTTCTTGTGCAGAATTTTTGGTATTTTGTTGAAGGTTTGACACTTGAAATTGATGTCAAAACCTAAATGATTGATATAGAACCTTAGAGGATGTGTTGTTGGGTGTAAATGATGACTTAGGGCTATATATATGGGCTGTTATAGGCTTGAGAACCATACAAACGAAAATTCTATTTTCTCACACACCAACTAGTTGATGAAATGTGTGAGTGAAGTTTGAATGTTTAAATGACCAAGTTATGTTTATATGAGTGTTAAGGAATTGAAGAGTAGTAGATAGCCTTGAGTTTAGATAGTTTTGAACTCAAAATTTGGCATGAAAAAGCATAGAAAAGCATAGAGAGGCATGTAGAGATCAATAGAGCAAATTTGATAATTTTTGCAATCCTGAGTGGAATTTTTAAGCTAGAGAAGACCTGACCAAAACTGACCTATATGGGGGTGTTCTACACCTCAAATGATGCCTAGGAACCATAGAAAACCATAAGTTTTGGAACGGATCGAATCCGATAAAAATTGTACAAGTTATGCACAAAATAGTACCGTTAGAGCTCTGAGAAATGAAACAGCTAGCTTAATGCAATTTTTATGACACGAAATGAGTTTAGTTAGTCATTATAAGTTAAATGAAGCTTAGTTATGAAATAAAATCTAGCGTCGCTAACCCGAAACCAAGAGTTTGCAAAACAGACACTTAATTGCGCTCGAAAGTGTCCAAAACGGACGTTTTCCTTAGATTTGACATAGCAAACGATAATATTTCTCAATGAAATTTGTCGTGTGACTAGAATGTGATGTAAGTGAGCCATAGGAAAAAGAACAAAGGAAAACGAAGCCCCGAGCAACAGGTTATCGCCTGTTCTGTCAAAGGCTGTCCATTTTAAATAAAATTATGATTTTTCGTTTTAAGCCTTCGATAAGTAAACGGACCGTGTGGGGATATCCCTAGGGGTCCAAAACTAAAAATTTTTCACAAAAATCGGGATTTAAGAGTCTCCATTGATTTAGAAACGAGTTAAGAGCTATATAGAGAAAATTGGGCATAGTTGGGAATTCCTAACATATAGTTGAGAAATGGAGGTTTTTGTTAATAGTAATGGTGAAATCATGTTGTGTAGGTGACGAGCGCGTGAGCGGCGTCCAGGAGCCTCGTCGAGACGCTTGACGCGGCCTTGAGGTAAGTGGTTCGCCACTTAATAGCTTTTTAAATTGTCATGCAACTTCTTGATGATGTTAAATGACTATAGTAGCTATGTAATAAAGGAAATCGGAAATAATATATAATGATATAGTTAAAAGTTAAGCGTATGGATTCCTATGTAATCCATATGTTTCTAGAAAATGATTATGAGTTGTATGTAGAAAAAATGAACTAAGAAAGCTTTCAAGATTTTCAAATTAATGAGTTTGTGCTTTTGCACTCAAAGAAAAGTAATATGAAAACCCATATGTATACCTTATAAATTAATGAAATTTAGCGTTACGTGACGATGCAGAGAATTCCGTCCGTAATTGCTCAGTTTATAGAAAAGTATAGCGTTACGTTGCGATGCAGACAATTCCGCTCGTAGTTGGTTAGTTGACAGTTAGCGCTACGACGCGATGCAGTAAATTCCGCTCGTAGTCGTCTAGAGATTTAGCACTACATTTGCGATGCAGAGAATTCCGCATTGTAGTTATTCAGTGAATAATTTAGGGCCCTACATACGATGCAGTAAATTCCATAACGTAGTGGTTGAGATGCATTGGTAAGCTTCACGTTGGCGTTAGTTATAATCGCCCGTGATGATTTAGAATGAGTCAAGGATACACATGGAAGAGTTTTAAAGAAAATTTTAAGACTTGTAATTTTATATGTTAGTATGTGTGATATGATATCTTATGATGTTATCGTAATAACTTGTTGTTCGTTTTGTAGCTTGTTTGTTTTCATTACCTGCCACCGCCGGACGAGACCGACTTTTGCTTTGTATATATACATCTATAGGTGGGCAATCACGCAAGACACTGGAATACATTTTTGTATATGAAATTAATTGTGTATATTTTGAAATTAAATGATGTATGAATTGTAAAAGTGATAACTATTCTTGCATTTATACATATGGTGCACTTATGAATCTTATGAATTGTTTATGCTTATGAAATTGTGATAAATGATGCATGATTGAGAATTAAAGAAGTTGGGAGGTGTTCAGAAATAGTCGAAGTGTTGTTTTCCTTACAGGTGAAATTTTGGTTTATCAAAAACGCAGCCGTTACGCTGCCGAAAGTTTTATAAAATGAATAAGAAATAAAATCAAAGAAAAAGTTTATCCCTCCCAACCAGTTACAGAGAAAATCAAATCACTAAGTTTTAACGAGTAAACCGGAATAGAAAGTTAGGGTTCGCTTCCCGGATGTCTTCGATCCGACGAGTCGGTTCTGAAGAGTCCGTTGAAGTGCCCGACAGGATCCTTCAGACGAGAGCTTAGATAAGGTCTGAGAAGGGTCCTGTCACAAGGGTAGATGATGGTGTTCTTGAGGAAATAAGACACTTTTAGGAAGGTAGAAGTCAATTAGGAAGTGTTTCTAGCGTTTTCAGAAGGTAAGTTTTAGTTTTCGAAAAAATTTTGTTAAACTTTCGAAAAGGATTTTGTGAATGTATGTTTGGACTTTAGGAATTACAACCTCATTAGTGTGGAGGTTGATTTATGGATAAATTTGATACGAGATTGATTTCGAAAATTTATATGCATGTGTATGTTAGGTTCGACCATTAAGGGGATTGTGGTGTAATTGGATTTTTGATGGTTTTGACAGGTTTTAGATGTGTTTTGCATGAGTTTAGTGTGTTTTGAATGCGTTGAATGCTTTGGAATGAAGATTTTTGGATATGCATACATATTCGGTCATAGGGATATTTTGGTCATTTAAAATTATTTCGATCGGTTGATATGATTTAGGGGACTTTTGAATGTTAGGATAAGTTCGGAAATCGAAAAAGAAATCATTGGAAATTAATTGATCACTTCACGATTTAAAATGTCGTAACCGCTCGAAAGCGATATTTAATAATCGTAAATGAGATTGCATTGATTCTTGATGTGTTTGAATGTAAATTGATGTGAAAACGTAAAAAGAATGATGATAAGACTATGTATAGAATTCGATCAAGTGAGGAAGTGTGGTTCGAAATTAGTCGTTTAAGTTCGTTCGCGTGAATTTAATCTAGAATTTAAATGTTTATAACGTTTAAATAATTAGAATTGCGAACGAATGTCAAACACGAGTAATTGAAGTGAAAACGAATTAAAATGGGGTGATTCGAGATATTTGATTGTTTGAATAGTTCATTGGAGGATGTATGAATTTATTTACATACGAATTACGTTAGTTGTAGTGTAGTATGAAAATAGATTGCGGAAATGTGTAGGTCATTCGGAGGCAAAGAGGCAAAGTAAAATATCCCGTTGGTTAGAGTTAAATAGCGAGCTAGGAATCCAGATGAGTGTCCTAACGAAAATGTTTTGAATTGTTATTATTTCTATTCATACTAGATTTGTATGTTAATATATATTCATGCTGTTGTGAATTGTAAATTAATTTTTATACAATAAACGAATCTTTCGTACGAGAACCAAATTGCATGAATATTTAAAGTTTGCATGAAATGTGAGTTTTGAAATGAAAAACAAGCATTTGAAATATTTTATAGTGTATGGTATATCTTCTGTTATTTCCGGTATTGGTAAAGTACCCTTAAGTGATGTGTGATTCCACTTGGGAGATGATGTAGGATTCTGCTCCCTATAGGGTACGTTATGAGCTAGCTTACTATTTGAGACGATCTAGGATTCTGCTACGTAATACCGGACCGGATGTATGGCTTGAGACGATGTAGAATTCCGCTCCGCCATACATTATGACTTGAGACGATGTAGGATTCCGCTCCGTCATACGCTATGACTTGAGACGATGTAGGATTCCGCTAGGTCATACATTTATTTTAGAATATTATATAGATTGAAAATGATAGTGATTGACCTGTTTTATGTAAAAACTTTTCAAAAGTCTAAATCGCCATCACTGATATGCTTTAATAACAAGAAAAGTGAATGAAAATATGTGAAATATTGTATTACTCACATTTCGTTGTTTGAAAAGCATTTGAAAGTAAATGTTGATATTAGAAAGATTGATTTTCAATCTATTATTTTTAATACAATTTATAATGCATATGTTGTTGTAAATGATTATTCATGCTTTATATTATACATGGTTCTCAAATTATTTAATTAGATTTCTACAACATGATTTTAGTTACGAAATGAATTTACCAAAACATTTTAGGAAGGAAACTCTTGAAATGGTTTAAATAGAAATACCTGACACTTACTGAGCCTATTTTGCTCATTTTTAGTTTGTTGTTTTTAAATTAAAATCTCATAGGATCAGGTACAGGTGCAGACGTTCAGACGGTAGGGACTTCACAGCAGGAGTAGACATATTTTCTATCGGGTATAGCTGTGACTTTTGTTTATTCACGTATGAAGTTATATTTTAAAAGCATGAAAATTGTTTCATATGTAAATTTAAATATTGCTTTTGAAATTGTATATATATACCTACGTTCATGCATATAATATTTCAGAATTCGAAATTATTTTGATCTACTATATGCTTGAGACTGTTTGTGATTTGTGGAAAAAGGGCTGAGGCCCATAGTTGAGAAATGAATGATTTTGAAGTGTACAAGTCTTTTAAATGTGATTTTATAAGGTGATATTTTCAGAAAAACAGCCGTTGTGTTGCCAAAATTTTTACAAAACTCTGTTTATAAATGTAGATTTTAAATTAAAAAAGTTCCCACCCAAATTTTGTTGGCAAATAAACTTTAAAAAGGGATTTCATAATATAATTTTAAAAAGGTTTAGCTTCACGAGAGCTTTTCAACCGTAGGGGATCTTGACTGCAAGGCTACCATAGGGTGTCAGGTGGGTCACCTTGAGAGTAGGAATCGGGGCCTGTCAGGATTCTTCCTTAGTCTCTTGCTTTGTTTTTCCACTTGTTTGCAGCTTCAAATCATCAAATCTATTTACAAAAATTTCATTAGAACAGATGCAAAGCTACTGACAGCACTTGATAGATTTCTTACTAAAAAGAAACCATAAAATCTTGATTTTACCGCTTTACTTTTATCAGATCTGGTTCCTAATTTAGTTCTTCACCTTCCAGTAGCTTGATTTCTTCAAAAAAATGGCAAAGATCAGGCTTAAATAGCTGAAAATCTACCTTCCCCTCTCTCGACCACGCTCTCTCTTTCTCTCTATTTCTCTCCAGATTTTTCTCCTCTTCTGCCGACATACTAGCCACTCACACATATATATAGATGTGGGTCAAGTTCGGTTTTACCCTTAAACTTATTTAAATTTACAGTTTGGCATATTCTAAAGAATTCTTCACTTTTCTCCAACGATCTTGTTCTTTCTCTTTATTTACAATTTTATCATTCTCATAAAATCTTTTTATTTTCTCCAATTACTGCTCAACTTTTAAAGTTTGAATTTAGTCTAAATCCTTCCGAAAACTTTGTAAAAATTAAATTTCACTTCCGAACACTTTAAAAATCATTTTTATTATTTTACAAATAAAATTTATTTTATTCTGTACATGGGTATAATATAAATTTAGGAGAGGGTATTACATTTTGCATTATGAAAAAAGAAAGTTTGAATGATTGATGATTTCTTATAGAGTATTTAGAATAAAAGAAGGTTCTTGATAAATGTTCTTTTTTTTTTTTCTTTCCTTTCAAAAATGCTTTCCTTTTACCTTTTTTCCTTATTAACTAAATACAATAATTTCATATGATAAATGATAAATTTAATTCATTCTTAATGTTCTACAATTAATTTGTTTTCTTAAAAATTATTTGATATTTGAAATTAATATTTAAAAGAGAAGTTAAGGGTTTGAAAAAATAAAAAGTTTATATCATATACATAAGTAAGTGATTAATATTTGTGGGTCTAATTACAAATTATTTACCCTTTTTAATAATATTATATAAGGATAATATTGGATTTTTAAAAATAGAATACGTTGGGGTATACATACAATTTTTTAGGGGTGTAAATATTGTTGCTTTTACTTTAATTTGGAATTAGAATGAATTGTTTATAAGTTATAAACATGTCTTTAATTAAAAATATTTGAGTAATGTTACACAATCCACAAATTTATCTAAAGTCTTTTTCTAAATGATATGTTAAGTTTATGTGTAATTATCATATTAGCAATAAATTATTTCAAAATTAATATGATAATTATAAATCTACTTGCTACATCATTTGGATAAATTTTTGAGAAATACAACATTATTCAAATATTTATTGATTTAGCATTTTTGAAAGAAAATTATGTTTTTTCATTTGTCATCAAGAAATATGTATTTTTATTATAATAATATTATGCTTATTAAACCATTTTAATCATAGTAATGATTTTTTAATAATAATTTAATGTTATCTACCACACCATTTTAATTGGTAAATATACAATAGGTTTTTTCACATTTTTTTTCCAATTTTAATTTGTTTGTTTTAAAATAACAATATAAAAGACTTTTTAATATATAAAAGGGAATGAGAATAAAAGTCTTAAAAAGGATGAGTGACTGATAATTTCATTTCACAATATCAAATTTATGTAGAATCTACAATTTTATTTGATTACGAATAAATTTAGAGCAAGTAAACTTCAATAATCATATATTCATTCCTTATTCCCATTTTCTTTTTTCTTTTTTTGAAATACCTTATTCCTCATTTTCATTATCTAATCTTATAACTAAACACACCATTAATCAATCCAATTCAGTTCTATTTTAATTGATAAATCGAAAAAGCCAAGGTTATACGAAGTTAGTTTAGTTCCATTAAGCCATTTTATCCTATTAGGAAATAGTTAGTCGAAAGCGGCATTGAGACTTTGAACTGGACAGATGTCGAATATTTGCAGGTACCACGTAGCAGAGTCTCTCTCAAGTCAAGTTTTGAAATAGGCTGGGACGTTGGCGTTGCCTCCAAATCTGTCAGTTGGTGTATTTACCATTTTACCCTTCTGCTTCCATTCGTCATTCTGAGTTAGGGTTTGACCAATGGACGGTGGTCTCAGAGTCCTGGATACTGAGAATTGCGATGTTGTCGTTGCAGGTACCCTTTTTTCTTCCCGTAATATATCAACTACGATTTCGACTTTGAAATACTTGGATTTCAGATTGTCGCTGTAACTAGGGTTTTCTTTGTATTATATACTAACTAGTCTGTGTATTTGATCCGAAAATGAACCTCCTATTCGCGGCTATAAGAGCTTAATATGTGAAAAACGACATGATTTCTGTGATGATTTGATAACTGTTTAGGTGATATTCGTTAGTTGAATGATTTGATGCTGAGAGATGGAGATTGTTTTGGGTTTTTTAGGCGATAATAAAACTAAAGGCTCAAAGAAGGGTGGTGGTGGTAATCCTCCGCCGAGGATAAGGCTTGCTGACATAAGCAACTTGCAGCAGCCGCCTTCTTCTAAGCCCTCCTCAAATCAACAACCTTTTGCAACCAAAGATTACATTGAGAATCTCCACCAGGAAAATTTGAGCCTCCTTAAAGTGCTCGCTGAAAGAAAGTATCCTCTAGTTCTCTTTCTTTTCTTCTGCAAATTGAATTTTGTGTTTGGTTGGTTCTCTAATTTCTTGTTGTTTTTCCAGTAAAATCATTGAGTTGACTGGAATTGAGCTCCAAAAGTTGAGACTCAATTTGCAGAAACTTCAGCTGCAGAATTTGCAACTTGCCCAAGCGAATGCTCAGATGTTGGCGGTATCTTTGCTTTCTCCTCTCCTTTTATTTTTTATTCTTTATTTTTTTAATAAATGGGGCTGTTAGTTACTATCATACTTTGATTTTTTCAGGAGCTTAATTCAGGCAAAGATAAGGTATGTTTTTGTTCAAATCTTAGTTTTCTACCTTTTATATCATGGTTTCCATGGATTGAGCATTGGATGTGTTAATTTTCAGCTCAAGGCACTTAATCATGAGCTTGGATGCAAAAATAGTTTGCTTAAAGCAAGAAAACTTGTGTTAGAGGTGAATTTTGTTAATTATCTTCTCATCATATTACATGTGTTTGAGGTATCTGTTAAGAGGCTTTGACTGACTAATTCTTTTTGTCTGTTGCCAGAGTAGAGCAAAAAAAGTAACTTCTGGTAATCAGGTAATTGATTGAGTCTATTTATTAAGTTTCTGAAACTATTTGTTATCGATATTGTGTTATTTACACCTTCTCTTCTGTTATTTTAAGGTAGAAGCAGATAAGTCTCACAAGGCTGGCAAAATTGTTGAAGCAGATGATGGAGACGATAAAACTTGTAAAACCAATAGGAGGAGACGGCAATCAAAAAACCGATGTAGCTAGCTTAGCAGATGATTTGTTCTAAATTTCTGAACCTTGTTGTCCATCCTAATTTATTACTTTCTTTTTTTTTTTTCATTTTGCATGTAGCTTCGGATTCTTCCACTGTTAAACCAATCCAAGATAAAGAGAACGTTGATGACAGGAGGTTCGTTCTGCATGTTTTTACTGCTCTTTGCAACTTAAATCTTTAAATTTATGTCTTCAATATGAAAAACTGAGAGAAATAGAAGAAACTAACATTGGATTTCACGTTTGTTTAACAGACTTTCTTTGAGAAGACAATCTGGTCGGTTCAAATTTAAACAGGCTGAACCTATGGAGGACAGGTTTGTTATGCATGTTTTTACTGTTCTGTGCAACTTGAATTTTTTAATGACAATTTTGATTTCAGGTTATCAAGAAGAATGTAAATACATGGTTTCAATATTTGAATCGAGGCGGCGCCTCAAGGCATCTCGAGGCAACCGCCTTATGTGGTGCTAGAGTGGCGCCGACCCCGGTTGAGTGAGGCGACTGCCTCAGATTCACCTTGAGGCGAGGCGGGTAGAGGCTGGTCACGGGCAAGAAGGGTTAAAAAGTCTGACTTTTTATTTATTTATTTATTTTGTTTTTTCAGATTGAACCTAATATAAATGGGCAGGGAGTTGGCCCTTTCAGCAGGACCGACTCCCATCCCTTTTCACTCTATTGTTCTTCTGAAAATCCCCACACTTCTTCTTCTCCACTCAAATTGATCCTCCTCGTTGTTTTTGTTATTGCATGATTACAAGTAGAGATATTTTCAAAGTTTTGTTGTAGTGAAAAAAACTGCTAAGGTTGGTTGATTTCGCCCATTGTTTTATGTGAGAGAGAGAGGGAGGTTAATAGAGATTTGTTGCCGAGTATGTTCAGCCCAGAAAGTAGAGGTTTTTTTTTTTTTTTTTTGGTTTTTTTGGGGGAGGGGCTGTGGTAGTAGTACAAATTGTATTTAATGGAAAAAAGGTGGGTGGTTTTCTCTCTTGGGATTTTATGGTTTTTAGTGTTTGTTTTTCAGCTGGCATGATTTGGGGGTGCCAAGTGGAGAGAGTTAGCTGAATTCAGATTGGCATTTGGAAGCTGAATTCAGTGGAGAGAGTTAGCATGTTAAAGTCATTTTTCTGACATTTGGTAGAAAAGTTGAAGAGTTAACTGGAACTTGTTTTGTTTATGGGTTTTAATGTTAGCATGTTAAATCCTAGAAACATTCAAAGTTCTTTACTAAAACATAGGTTAACCCTAGAAATCTCCTTCACTAAAATCCTCTTCATCACTCAACACATCTCCTCTTTTACTCAAGGTTCATCTTACTCCATTCAAGGTTCTTCTCCACTAAAACATTGGTATCACTATTTTTTTTCAATGTTATAAATGATTTTCTATGTTAGGACTTTTTTAAAATTTTATTGTCATTTCAAATTGAGGCGACCGCCTCGCCTCACTAAAGCTTGATCACCTCGTTTTGCCTTTTACTTTTTAAAACCTTGTGTAAATAGAAAAGTAATGAAACAAAGGAAATTTTACATTTGCTTTTGTGGGCATTTTTCTTTTTTCTCTTGTTAACAGGCTTCCTTTGAGAAGGCAATCAGCTAGGTTTAAATGTGAGGAACCTGAACCATCTAAAGATAGGTTTGTTGCAATGTTTTACTGTATATTTTTTCGTTTCTTAATTTATGTTTTTGTTTTAAGGATCTATATAGAAAGTTTCAAGTGACAAAGTAAACTTGAATTTTCTTCAAACTATTTAATTTTAAACTTCTTTAACTGGACTTGTTCAACAAGGCAATCGGCTCCGTTTAGGTCTGAAGAAACAGAACCAGTTGAGGACTTATTTGAGATAGACGATGCAAAATTTCCTGCTTCTCCTCTGCGTGATGCTGTAGTGCATGAGAGTGGTCCAACATTGGATGCATCAGTTCATGAAGAGCATGAAGAAGGAAATGGTTCACTGAAAATGGAAGCTCAAGAATGTAAAAGACAATCTTCTGGAAGGCCTTTGCGTCGAGCAGCTGAGAAGATACAGTCTTACAAGGAAATTCCACTTAAGGTGAAGATGCGTCGACTAGAGTAGGTCAACATTTTGCCTTCATCAACCCTGCATTTTGTTAAGGAGCTTGGCTGAAGAAAGTGAAGAAGCACCAAAAGTCTGTTGCACATTTCTTTTTGGTCTAGTAGTCATTTCTTTGCCATCCACGATCTATTTGGGTGACTTAACTTTCTGGAATACAATGCTAAAATTTTGTAAATCCGTAACCTAGCACATCGTCTCTTTCATTATCATTGATAGATATGTAAGCAATGCACTAAATCAACTTTAGATTTAGTTCATTATATTGTATTTGTAATCAGGTTAAGGCCACTCAAAATGCCAGTTCCCTTGTTCGTTCAACTGTATGCAGATGTTCGATAGAGATATAATCATCGAGCAGCATGGAGATTATCAATGTAGTAGAATGGTGGTGGATTTTTGGAGAATTCCATACTCAGTGGTTGACATAAGCATAGGTGGCTTTAAAGTATGTGATTTTATCAAATAATCTCCTCTAACTCTCTGGAATTTGTTGAATGTTTATTCAAAATTCATTTTGTTAGTTTTTTATTAGAATTCTTCTTTACAGATAGGGTAGTTGATGACGATTATAAACATGTTTTTGTTCTGTGTTTGTTCTTATATTTTTCGATCTTAAACTTAGTTTAGGACCTTTGTTCGCATTGCTTTTGGATCATTGCTGTGTTAGAAAAAGAGGTAAATTAGGAGTTCTAACTTCGAGTCTAATTTGAACTCGGTCAGAGATTACAGTGTTAAACCAGTTAGGAAATAATCAGTTCAAGGCTACTCAAAGTGTCATTTCCTTGTTTTCATTCAGCTGTATGCGGATGTCAGTTGTTAGACCAGAGGCCGGCTAAGTTAGACCTAGAAGAAATATCATTTACTACATCTTAGTGAAATTGTTCTTCAAAGCTGATATATCTGCCAAGATTATGGGTATGCAACATTATTTTAGGTTTGCAATTTTTTTGAGAATATGTTACTAGGGGATGTGGTCATGTAATCGGTTGATGCAGACTAGTACGTTTTTTTTCATGTGAGTTTGGTTATTGGCAGGTTTTGCACTGTTGTTGGATTAGTAACATTATTAGTTGGAAAGAGGTGAAATATATTTGTGTGCTACTCAATGGATATATAATCATCATGCAGCAGAGAGATTATCAATACTCAGTAGTTGACGTAAGCAACGGGAGGTATTTGATTTTAAGAAAAACTTTATTTTAGTCTTTAAAATTTTAAAAAATATCAAGTATTTAAAGTACTTTTAAAAACAGCTTTTTTTATACATCTTTTTCAATATTCTTAAAAAAATATTTAAATCATCAATCAATTGACGGTCAATATTAACAAAATATATAAAAAATATTTTTACTTTTGATGATTGTTAGTGAGATGTGTAAATTATCTATTATTTTTTTAAAATAATAAATTTATAAATTAAAATTTTTAAAATTTCTCTAATTTTAAGTTGTTAAATTATAATTTAAATGACTTAAAGTCACCGTTGACTGTCAATTGATTGACAATTTGAAATTTTTTTGAAGAATTTTGGAAATGTTAAAAATTAAAAGAACTATTTCCAAAAAACTTAAAAAATTTGATATTTTCTAAAACTTTAGGGGCTAAAATAAAATTTTTCCTTGATTTTATCTGATAACCTCTTCTAATCTTCTGAAATTTATTATTGAATGTTTATTCAAAATGGTAAATTTTTATAAGAATACTTCTTTAAAGATGGGGTGTTTAATGAAGATTATGAACATTGTTGAGAAGGTTAGTGGGATTTTCTCCCTTAAAATTATTGGGATGGCTTTTTTTTTCGCATGTCAAAAGAGTGTTACCATACTGTGTATGAGAAATTTGGGTGGGGCCAGGCGTAGTGTAATTATTGATGCAGTACATCATCGAATGCCTGTGTGGCACCCGTCCAATCAGAGATTGTTTCTCCTGTGACAACTATTAAGATCTCAAAAAGAATATTGGATTTCTAGTTTTGAAATGCCAAAGCAGGAGGCCATGATGTGGGCTCTAATTAGGTGAAAAATCTGGAATCAATGATGGGCAAAGCTAGAACACAATTGAGATCATCATCTAACAAATTGAAAAATTGGGTATTCAATCATAGACAAATTCCATATCAAAGCGTGTTGATAAATGAAATTATATCACCACTAATTTCGCTTCCCAGTCATAAACTTTTGGGTAAATTTAGTTCACAAATTTGCGTAATTTCAAATCCAACAGAAGACCTTATAGAACTTATATTCTACAGTCTAATAGATTTTCCTCTTACTATCATTATTTTTGTCAAAAATCTCTCTTTATCAAGGAAAATGGTATCCAGATTTCCATATGCACATTTGAGTTGGAGATCTATCAAGACAGAGTCAATCTATACAAGTAATAGCAACTCTTATGTCAAGTTTCAAGAAACAACTGGCATTATTACAAAGGGTCTCTCCACCTTTTATGATTTTATAGATAAAAATGAAATTTGAACCTCTATTTTAAATAGTAAAGAAAAGTGTAGAAAAGGTCTCTTTGCCTTATATCATTTTATAAACAAATGTGAAATTTGAACCTTAATTATATAAAAGGTAAGTGCACAAATAACGAGTTTAGCTATCTTATCAAACTACTGATATTACTCATTAATTAGAGCCTTTGAATTGGCTTAAGTAATCATCTTTACAATTAATCTAAAGGCTCAAATTGATTGGTAACGTTAGTGGTTTAATGAGATAATCAAACTCATAACTTGAATCGTAACTGATTGTGTGTAATTAAAGTTTGAAAATTAAACCATAAATATGAGAAAGGAAAAAAGAAAAACTACATGCAGAGTTAATTTTCTGCAAAAAATAAAAAATGAAAAAAATAAAAGAAAGTGAGGTCTGAGCTCACATGAGAAAATAATCCATATATGCACATATATTTGAAACTTTATAGAGACTGAGAAACATAAAAGGAAAAAGAAGAGGGACATGTTGGTCCAGTAGCCATCACAATCTCACATGCAAAGAAAATAAAAGTAAGGTGACAAAAGGCAAAGGAGACAATTTTCGCATCACTTCTGTTGTACATGCTAAACTTTCACAACCGCATAAACGCGTCTCGGCACGAATGAAGAAAAAAAAGAATTATATTTCTAATCACACTTTTTCTAAAGATTTTTGAATCTGCTTGATTGTAATAGGAATATCATCATGCCTTTGAAGTCTCTATCTTGATTGAATATTTTTACCATTCTATGGAAATTAATTGTGCATTTGTTTACGTTTTTAAAATGATGTTTTTTTTTTAAAAAATCTATTTTGAAAATGACGTTTTGAAAAACGATAATGCGTTTTATAGTATTTTTAAAAATACATTTAAAAAAAAAAATCATCTTTTATTTCATGCATTGGATTTACTTTTAAAATAGTGTTTTTGATAACTATTTTAAAAAATGAAAAACATGTTTTACATTTTAGCTATTGTTTGGAAAATAGTGAAAAACAGAAACAATTTTTTTTTTTTTCACATTTTAGTTATTGTTTTCAAAAATGTGTTTTCCATTTTCAAAAACACATTTTACAAAATAGTCTACTAACACTTTTTATCCATTTTTTATTTTTGAAAATGAAAAAACATTTTACAAATCCGAACACATTTTTAAAAATGTGTTTTTCATTTCCAAAAATATATTTTTGAAAATAGACTATCAAACACATTTTCATTCATTTTTTGTTTTTAAAAACGAAAAACCATTTTTGAAATGGAACCGAACACCACCTAAACCACTCTCTATTCCCCAAACCTTTTTCACCAAAATTTCTCATTATGTTTCAAACCGTACTAGCATTAACGAATATTTAAACTCCAAATCATTTGCTAATGGCATTTTTTTTTTTAAATTTCAATTTGTTTTTGGAAATATTCTTTATTTCTAAAATATAAATTTTTTAGCAAAAGTTAATTTGATTTTCTCCATACTAAAAACATGTAAATACAAGCAAAAATTAAAATTAAAATTAAAATATATCATGCAATTAAAAACATTTTTTTTACAACAATTCATTAATGAAAGCGAAAATGGATAGAATTAACACTCATGTACCTTCCTCTTCTATTATTGTCACCGGATACTAAGATTTAGTAACATCTAAAGGTGAAAACTTCAAATGTTACCCTTAATGAATTTTAATAGAGAAAATAGATTTCGAATTTGAAAAGCATAGGTTCTGATTTCGAGAACTTAAGTCCCAAATTTACACATCAGATCTCAAATTTGAAACAATTTGGGACCTATTTATTAAGTTCAACATGGATGACTTCTTCGTTAGGTTCAACATGAGTGACTTACTTGTATAGATTCCAAACTAGAGTTGTTTACAAGGTTCCAAATTCTCAAATCTCCATCCTATTTGAGAGGAGATTTTTCAGATTTTTGATGATTGAAGATAAAGATAGAGATAGAAATCCATCTCCAAATCTAAACGAGGATAGGGTAGGGGAAGCTACCGCCACCCCTAATTCCCCCATTGAAAATGAATTATAAAATATTTATATTTAAGCAATTAAATTTATTTTAATAATCTCTCTCATTTCCCTTATTTATGATTATTATATATATATTATAGTTTTATATTATTTGAACTTGTTATATGTTATGATTTATGTAAGATGATTGTAATTGTAATACAATGTTATGGATTTTATATGTTAAAATTCTAAAAAATTAATTTGTGAATTATGCTTTTAATTATATACATATGTATGTTTGTATCTAGATATATATATATATATATATATATATATCTAAGTTTGAGCCAAAAGAGAGTGAAATAAGGATTGAAAAAAAGGGGAAACGGGGAAACTAGGATGGGGATATAGGATCTCACCCCTAAATACCTCATTCCATTTCTCCCAAATGGGGTTTTGGGGTGAGAATGGGGAAAAAATGGAGAAATGGGGATGGGTATGGGTGAACCCACCCTCATTTGCCCTTATCAACATCTTTATCCCAAATCATGGGTCATTGGTCTCGACCCTTACCCATTTCATAAACTCTAACATAATAAGTACAATTTCATCCATCCATTTCATAACACCAAACTTGGATGGGTTTTTCATCCTTATCATCAATTGCTCTTTCGTTGTCGTCTTCCACCGTCATCTTCAACTAGTCACGAGTTTTCTTGGTTGTCTTCTCCTTCTTTCTCTTTCTTGCTCTCTTCCTCTCTTTCCCTCTCTCAATCTCTTCTACTTGTTGAATTTCTATTTCCCTTTTATAGAAAGGCAGTCTTGTCCAAAATATGAAATAAGTGTCATATAAACTCAAACTATTAATTCAATAAATTAATAGTAGTAGTAGAAAAAGTCCTATGGACTTGAGATCAACCCAACAATAAATTACTCTCATCCTCAAATAAAATCATGGTTTAAATTTTAAATAACGTCCTTTATTCCTAGAATTTTAGATTTTTAATAACTTAAAAATAAATGAAAATATTGTGTGTCACAGGAGATCTTTCTTTAAAAAAAAAAAAGAAAAGAAAAGAAAAGAAAGCATGAGTTTTAAAAGTGTTATCAAAAAAATAAAATGAGATTTTTAATATCATTAATAAAGAAATAAAAAAAACAATTAACAATTTTTGTTCGTGAACCATAATTTGTAAATATTGAAAGTGCTAAAATTTTTTTTCACTAATATTTTCAAAACTTGCATTCTTTTTTAACGCTACCTCACATGATTTTCTTATGTCACTATTTTTAAAAATGGTCGTTGATATAATGGTAAAGTTTCCATTTAGATTGAAATTTTTTATCATTTTACGAAAATGAAACCACTTTCTATTTCACTCAAACTTTTAATCAAACAATATTTCTCGCCTTGTTTCAATCCATACTAAGTACTAACATAAGTGAGTAACTAAACTCCTAATCATTTGTTAATAGACAATCTCTTTTTGAAACTTTGTACACGTTTTCTGTTAGATTTTTTTTTTTTTAAAAATTTTTGAATATGTGTATTAAAATGTAATATATATATTTAGTATAAGGTTATTGGTCGAAGCTAACTTATTATTAAAAAAAAAAAAAAAGAAAAGAGTACAAAAGAGAAAGGGTAGGAAACTAATATAGAAATGAGAACCATCTTATGAAGATTAAAAACCGACCATGGGGAGAGAATTATAGTAGAAGATTTAGTCGAAACTAAAACTTTGCAAATCAATTCCTAGAGTAGATTTCATTAAAAACCTAATATGAAAAATCCAATAAGAAAAACCCGGCTAGAAAAAAAAAAATATAATGATAATAAATATAAAACTCAATTCAATCCAAACAAATTTCATGTATTTTTCATTAAAATAAATGTTTGATTATATTACGAAAAGTAGATGAGAATTCAACTGATAATATCACCTTTTTTAACATCCAAATGCAATTCAATCTAGTAAAATGATCAAAATCGATAAGGATTTGTGTATTCTTTTTCCACTTAATACTTAACAAATTTATATTGAATTTATTAAATTAGTTTTTTAAGTTATCAAATAACTTAAAAATACTAAAAAATAACTAAAAGAATAAGTAAAGAATCATGGCTTTTTATTTTATTTCAAGTCCCATGATTACATTTAAAATATTTTCATCCAAACTAATAAACTAATATATTTCCAACTTCATCGTAATATCTTGTACTTTTTTTAAAAAAAAAAAATTATAATCTAATACTTATAATGAATAAAGATAATTACCCTGACATTTTCTTATAGAGAATAACTTCAAATATAAGCTTAGCTATTAACATCTCAACACCATTTTCAATTGTTCATGTTGTTTTTTTTAACAATATAAAAATTATTTCTACATCAATTTCTTACTTAATTATGAATAAATCTTATCAACATTTACATAAGAATAATTCAAGGTTTGTTAAATTATTTATTTTTTAGTTGTCTGTATCATAATAAACTAAAAGACATACCAATAATAAAAAATAGCTATATCAATTTAATTGTTTTCATAAAACTTTATTCTTAAAAATTAAATTAATTGATAGTACATTCACATATAGGGAAAAAAACTAACAAATATATTATATTTGAGTCATGATTTGATCTTAAGTAAAATTCGGTGGTCATACTCCAGACAAAAAACACAAATGACTCCTTAGGTTGCTTTTGTTTTGTTTTGTTTGTTTGTTTGTTTTAAAGTTGAAAAAGTAAATAATAGCTGAAAACTGAAATCTTGTAGTGGTAAAAAATTTGTAGGCCTAAAATGCAAGCCTAAAGCTAGTTGAGATAAACTGGCCTGGTATACTGATTCACCCATATAAACGACATAATACATGTTAAAAGCGGACAACCAAATAACTTGGTTAATCCGACCCAACTTATGTTTATCTTTTTAAGTGAGAATTGACGGCTTTTAATAAATTGTAACGAACATTGCAATAATTCTTTATAATCGATATTGTCATAAATTCTATAACGGATATTGTACTTATTGTGTAATAAGTAATAACGACTCATTTTCTACCTATAAATAGAGGGATGGTCATTAGAATGAAGGGGGCATCCTAACCTCTTTTGCTCCTCTCTTACAAACTATTCGAGGTTTCTCTTTTTCTCTTCTATGTTTTCATTCTTCTACTTTATATTTAGAATTTCTCTATAATAGATTCAGTGTAGTGGCGTGAAAGTGCATGTTTAGGAAAGTTTTTAATTAGCAAAGATTTAGTATTTAACTATGTCAATTGTGATCAACCTTTCTTTCCTAAGAATTTACCTAATGTATTATTTATGGTTTCTTGTATTGTTCTATTATACGAAGTTTTGCTCATTGACACTTAATATCTCAGTGTTCCTATTTTGTCCAATTTTTAGGTTAAGACAGTCAAGATTCCAATAGTCTTTCATCCTTTTCCTTCTCTGACACACTCCTCCAATCTGATGACACTTTATAATTACTGCATTCTTTTACATTACAATCAGTTTACTAACTTGAGTGTAGAAGTGTTTTCGGTAGGCACCCCATCGGTTTCAAGATTACCCTTGTTTTATTTATTTGATTTGTATAGAACACAGATTGCTAGATTCTAAAAAAAAGAATTGACAACACCCGTTCAAAGTCAACATACTGTAGAATTCACTCACTATAAAACTAATGAAATATTTTTCTAATTATTGAAAATTGAATACAAAAAAGGAGTTGTGTGTTTATTTTTAAGTTGTAATTATCTAAAAATAAATATTTTTATATTTATGCTTTTTCATTCAAGCCGGTTAATTAACTCTTCTCTTCCATGGTAGATCTTTCTTCATTTATGTTTATTGTTTTGATTCTAATAACCCTTTCGTGTAGATATGTGAAGGTAGATTTATTATAGACTTTGTTCTAGTTAAATCTAGATTGGTGGTGACTTTTAATCCATCTAGATGTAGTTCTATAGTGGTTGATGTCCATCCAAATCATAATATATGGTGATTAAGGTTGTTTATATTGTTTTCTTTTTATATATTTACATTTTAATTTATTAGAAATGACTAAAAAAAGTTGATTTAATTAATTCTTTAAGATTTTTATAAATATTTTACATTCATAATAATTTAATTTATCTTTTATGCACCTTTTATTTCATCAAATATAAATCATCACGTTTAGAATATATTTTTGCGGGCCCTTAGTTGATGATTTCTCTTTCAATTGCATTGGAATTTTTTTTTTTTTTTTTCTTTCTTTTTTCCTTTCAATCTCATTTACATCTCACAACAATTGTAACGGATGACAATAGGTCAGATCAGGATTGAATCGGTCAACCCAAACTCGATCCCGTGACCTAAACACATTGCTACTTTTCTACATCAAACTCAAACATGTTTAGGGTGGTTTGTTCCAAACCCGAGTCGTTTTGATCCCATTCAATTTCTAACATGTCATAAATTTGTATTAAAGATAAATATCCAAATGATAAATAAAAACTAATTAAGACTTAAAATAATTCAATTTTACTTCAATTTAACATTATATCGAAATAATTAATAAAGGTCATGGAAAATATACATTTATTGAGTACAAACATCAAAACAATAACCATCACATAATAAAGTTCTATACATACACTAAAATGATAATTAATACATTACAAGGTTCTATAACAAAATAATTATATACAACATTAAAAATAAAGTATAATAATAATAATAATAATAATAACTAGTTAACTTAGTTGTATCGGGTCAAACGGATCAAAAGTTTTTGACTCAAATTCGATATGATATAAAACCAGGTTAGACACTTTTGACCTAAATTTGACCACAACTCATTTTTAATGCTCCAAAACTCGTCCCGAATAGATTTGAATCTCATCAATTTGTTTCAGATTGAGTATTTTTGTTATCCTTATTTGTAACACTTTAACAGTGTATTTGGAGTGCCGAATTAGTCTAGGATTGACTTAATTTCAATCCAATCCGCCGTTTGATGGAACATGGGATTGGATAAGATAGTCTCCTTTAGTCCCACAATGTGGGATTCTTAATTTCATTTTAGTTTCTTTTTATTTAAAATATTATCTATACTTAAATATTAAGCATACTTATTTCAAAAATATATATTTGATATATTTAAAAATTAATTTAATATATTTTATTATAATATTGTTAATATTAATCAAGAATTAAGTTTTATTTTATTTAAAATTTAGATTTCATGATTTTATTGATTTTTTTAAAACAATTTAAATGTTTTATATTATTCAAAATTTAATTTACTGAGACTTTTTATGAAATTAATTTAAAATAATTTTATTTTATTTAAAATGAGTTTAATATAATTTTATTTTATTTTTTTTGAAAAAAAGATATCAAATATAAAATATAATTTTTTTTTATCTAATTTGATTCTATACCAAACAAACGATGATGGTATTTTAAATCAACTATCAATTATATCAAATACATCACAATACTAATTAATTCAATTATATCCAATCCAATCTCGTGCATTATTCAAGGTCTAATTGTGTATTCATGTCATTGCACTATTAGAAAAACAGTGGCCTCTTTTTTGTTTTCTTGTTTTTTTTTTTAAATTTTGTTTAATGCTTTGGGATGATAAATGAAAAGAAAAGAAAATCAAATAATAAGATGTGTCAGAAGGTAATAGGACCACAGGTAGACCCCACAAAAATCTAGGAGGTCAGAAGCAAAGCTACAAAAAGAAAAGGGTGTACAGTTACTTAAGAGCGTGGGGTGCACTATAATTTCGATTTGGGGTTTGATTTCTGTGGACCCACACGTAATTGCATGGAAATCCAACTCTCCCATTGTCAAAGCGGTCTGTTTGGGGTACGGTGAGGTTTGAAGCCGTTAATAGACTTTGATTTTAAGAAAAGAATAAAATAGCAGTAAGGGTTGGTGCCCCATTGGAGGGTCCATTTGGACCCACCATTATCTCCTTTTGGTGGGAATGTACGTTTTTTTCCCGCCCTTTTTTCTGACCCTAAGGAATGTTTGGATACAGTCTCTAACAAGAGAAACTACTCATTTGGAAGAGAAGACTCGTAGGAGTTTTTTACTTTAAAGAGAAAGGTTGAATCAATTGATTTTCTATATAAATCCACTTTTAGTTAAGGATGATAATCTTGACAAGCGCCGTAACTAAGCAACTACCACTTTAATAAAATCGATAATGAATAGATTTAATTTTATCTTAATTATGTTTCAATAACTTTTATTTTCAGTCGATTTATATTGTTTTATTCCTTCATTACAATTCAGGAAAAGGTGTATGAGTTATGCAATGTTAGCCCGACTATTTGTTTATAGGCTAATAATCATAACATACATATTTTCTTTTGCACATGGAGGAAAGAGATATAAACTTGGAATCTAAGGTGTGATTAGCATAAAACTATACAATTTGCATTTGTGACCACATAAGTTTTTGGCTGATAATGAGAATTCCTTGATCTTCATATACGTTTTATTATATAGGATTAAATTTTGGATACATGCATTTTTCTAATGTCAACCACATACATCGGCTAACTTTTATGATGGTCCGTTCAGATTATTAATAAGAATATCATTAGTGGTAAAGAGTCTTGGCATTGTAATTCTTGAGATATGATATGTAATTTTTACCAAATAATGCATGTATAATATTATAATAAGCTTCTGTCTAAGTTATATGATGAGATTTGCCTTTAAGCAAATCTTGGGTGTCAAAAAGAAAAAATATACAATATGTAGAGGCTACTTACAAAGTGTTTTATAATTCTGTTCAAATCCATGAATGTTTCCTCTTTATTAGTCAAAAAGAAAACCTAAACTTATACTCTTCATAAAAGGAAAAGGAGGTCTTATAGATCATACGGCTTTAATTATTCATTTAATGTGACTTTTCTCTTGGTCTAACCAAAAACAATAGCCTAACTTTAGAATAATGGGTGTGGTTTGTGCTACTATCAAAAACAGATTCTTATAAAATCTTAATTCTATAATAACCACAGTGGTGATGCTGGTTTGTTAGTACAGGATATTAATAAGACCCTATGTAAAGATTTAAATTCTTGTAAGTATTAGACCGTTTTCATAACAATAAACTGTTTGATTCATAATTTGGCATCTTTGGTCTTATCCTCTAAGGAGGACCTCGGTTGATATAGTGTCATTGTTGCATGTCTCTTTCCTTCTTTTTCTATTTATTAAATACATTGCTCTGCTTTCAAAAAAAAAAAAAAAAAAAAGAAGGCAGAAACTAATAGGTTAAACATTTTGGTTTCAAATTTAAAGCTGTTAGACAATGCTTCACCAATAATTTTTAGGACATGTGATTGATAAATGATCATAACCTATCATTCAAAATATATACTTTTACAATTAATCAATGTTAAAAATAATAGAATTTGGATATTCTTCTTCAACTTTATAATGGGATTCTCATTCTCACCATGTCCTCAATTGAATAGCATCTAAAAAATTTTAACTTTTACAGTCCAACGTGCATAATTCACACGGATAAGCTGCAGCTAGTATATAGCAGAAAGGTAGTGTTTAGTTTTCACACTTTGACTGCTGTTTTAAAGGAAAAAAAAAAAAAAACTGCTGTTTCACATTCCTTGTTTGTCTAAATGTGAGAATCTGCCCGTATAAATCCAAAAGCACTTAGAATTTCGGCTTTTTACTATTCTTTTGGCCTTACTTGTTTAGGTCCAACTTCATGTCCCATAAAAAGGGCAAAAAAGAAAGACTAAAAAAGCGAAGTAGAGAAGCACTTCTATAAGAAGCAGACTGATCCACAAACAAGTTTAAACAACCCCCTCTCTCTAGTTTAAAGCAGCTAGCTGTGGTAGAATCAAAATGGAAGTAGAATGCAGTCCTCTTGACTGGGGATATTGCTGTCCTGAAGAGGTAAAAGCACTGTTCTATGTATTGCTTTTCTACAGGTTTTTGGTGTCTTTCTGTCTTCTAATATCATGTGAATTTGACAGGGATTGATGGAAGAGTTGAAACATTCTCTTTTTTACACAACTTTGGAGTTAGAAACAACAATTGTTTCAGCCAAGGAAGAAATTGCAAGAAGAGAAGTTGAGATAATTCGTCTCAACGATGCTTTAAATAGGGCTATCAAGGAGAGAAACGATGCACAAACTAAATGCCAAAAGCTCATGTTGGAGAACCTCTTAGTCCGACAGCAGTCACAATTACAAAAGCCAAAGAATCAAAAGCAAGAAGCTGCCTTGCGTTCTGGAAGTGCTTCTAGCAGTGAAGATGAATCAAAAAGTGCTGATTCCTACAAGCGCTTTACCTCTTCAGATTCTACCAAAAACTTTGCTGCATTATCTCCAGGCCTTTCTGATCCAATTATACCCCAACAACAACAACAACAACAGCCATTATTAGCAGAAGCAGCTTTGGATGAGCTAGCTGCTGAGAAGCCACTTCCAGAGAAAGGCAAGCTCTTGAAAGCAGTAACGGAAGCTGGGCCGCTTCTTCAGACCCTTCTCTTGGCTGGACCACTTCCTCAATGGCAGCACCCACCTCCCCAACTTGACTCCATTGAAATCCCTCCAGTGGCCATCTCTTCTTCACCGTCGCCGCGGTTACTGCACCAAGACTCTTTCAACAGTGCTAGTGCTCTCAAGAAGAGGGGTCTAGAGCTCAACGAAGCCTCTGATTCTTCCCCCAACGCAAAGTACCAAAAAGTTGTACTGCTCCATTAATTATAACCAATACCCCTCTAGTGTGCTTCACATAATTCTCTACTACTTCAATGGGGTGTTCTGCATCACTACTTGAAGATTTTGTATACTATTTTGTCTTAGGAAATGAAGGATCCTAACTTTTCATATCTTTCATGTTTAGATCAAACCTTAACAATATTTTCAATCTATGTAAGTTTGTTCTAAGTGGGGTTGAAAAATTTTCCACAACTAATGGAGTTTCTTACAAATTTGGTGGCTTGATTAGGTTTGATGTAGACAAATCCCTATAATCATCAGAAGTTGTATTTTAAAACACACAATTGGTTTAGTGCTCATGCTTTTGGCTTTGCTTTTTCTTGTGTAGAAAAGTGGATTAATAATGATAAGTGAGACCAAGATGAGCAATTAATCATAAATCTTGAGAGATTTCTTTGTTTTTTTTTTTTAAATCTTTAAATTAAGCATGTACACCAACCAACCATTCATGGTGAATGTTTGCCGTTAAATGGAGCTAGCTACCATGGAAGGTTTCATCATAATTCTTCCATAGCCAATTAAATGGACTTGAAATTGGTCATAAAATGAAATCATTGAAAAATGGTTTGATTTCTTCACATGGAGTAAGTCATGGTCATTGGTTGCTTTTACACCACTAATGAAGCAAACCAAGCTAAAGTCAATGAAAAACACAGAGGAACTGAACCCAGTTGGTCGATCAATGATGTTTGCTTTTTCTGTGACTTGGGGGAGTAGCCATTTTCATGCCCTGCACATGCTCATCACCACCATATTCATCGCTCCGGTCCCACACGGCAATAGCCAAAGTCTTTTCTGTGTCTTATGTTACACTAATTTCTTCGCTCTAAAAGACACACATGATGGTTGGTACATTTATGTATCTTTACTCACTACATATGCCACAGTCGATCATGCCATGGATTATGTGCTGCCAAAAATCAAAATTGTACTCTCAAAAGAAGCTGAACAGTCTTGATAGAGTTTTTATTTATATATATATATATATATATATATTTTTTTTCTCTTTCTAAATAAATTTAATAAGGTTGTAATAGATAAAGAAGACTTTAGTGAATAAAATTATATGTGGAATTTTCTCTTATGAAGCCTACATTAGATTAAATTATTTTTAAGAGATGAGATTTAATATGATTGGATTAGACTAGATTAATACCTTGATGTATTTTGTATAATTGAGATTACACTACAAATAGTATTGTTTCTTCTTATGAGATTGGAAAAAAATAAAATAAAATCATGTTTGACATAATATGAGACTAATTATTATCACATCAAACTAAACTAATGTTAAAATAAAAATTTATTTATATCAATTAAAACTACAAAATATTATAAAAAGATTAAGTTTTATCTAAATATATATTTAATTGAATAGATAATTTAAATTTATTTCTTAAAAATAGATTTTTTTTAAAATAATATATATTTTTAATTAATATCAAAAGTATTAATTATTTAAACTATTTTGATAATATAAAATAAATTAATTTTTAAATATAATAAAAAAAAATTGAAAGTCCCACCATTTGCATCGTGACTAATTTGTCTCGAAAACGTGGGATTACTTAAGTGACATCCGCAGAATTGTCTAATCCGATGGTATGCCAAAAGAAGAATTGGAATGGAATTGTCCGAATTAACGAAACCAACATAAACGTTCTTATACTAATGTTTGGTGCACACAGGTGGGACTAAGATTGATATCGTAAGTGAATCATATTCTAGATCAATGTTTGGTGAATGTGATGGGATGAGACTATTTAGCCGCATCTTTAAATTTGTCCAACTGCAACGGGATTATTTATTGCCACTTCTCACCATGATTAAATAATTCAATCCTCCTGGGACTAATCGTTTTTATAAAATATTAATTATATTTTGATTTATTACAAACTATTATTGGTGACAATAATATAAATAAAGTAAATTGTATTTTGATTTATTGATATTACTAATTCATATTATGTTATGTTAATGAATCTATATGGCTATTAATACAAATAACACATATGTTTATAGATAATATAAACAAATTTTTATATATATTTAAGAATAAATTATATTTTGAATAATTTATTAATCTACTGAAATTAATTAAAAATATAAATTGGTATATATATTTTATAAATTATGAATAAAATATATAATTCTTATTATATTATTAATTGTATGATTATTAATATGATACTACTAAATGAGTTCAAATAAATATTATATAAATAGAAATTAATTTTATATTAGTAAAAATAATTTATTTAAATTGTATATTTAATTATATTTTATATTAATTTTAGAAATTGATACAATAAAATGTTAATGCAATGTATAAATTTAATATATGATTAATAAGAATTAAAATTATGTTATCGTTAAAATAGTAATAATTATATGATCATTAACATAGTACTAGTAGATTTCTTCAAATGACTATTAATATAAATAATATATATGATAAATAAAATATTTTTATTCTTATCCGAAAGTAAGTTTAAATATATTTATATTAAAACGTAATTTGAAATTAGTTTATGCAATAAAAAATAATTTAATTTAATCCAATCACAAATACATTTAATTTTAATCCAGTCATATATTGCACCAAATATAACACTAGACTAAATTGAATCCAATCAATTCCTATTCAATCCAATCCAATTCCATAAAATAATCTAATATAATTTTAGACAAGAAACAAAACCTAAATTTATAATAATAGAAATTAGAAGTGAAACTAAATTACAATAAAATAGATAAAATATGACATATATATATATATATATATATATGTATTGTTATGTGCATTTTCTGAATTCACTGAATGAGCTGGTAAAAACCTGATAAAAGCCCATTAAGTCAACTTAATGCAAATGCCCAGCAGACAAGACCCAACAAGTCAGCCCAATAAGATGACCCAGAAGCCAAAGTCCAGTTATCAGCTCGCAGCAGTTAGCTCGTTTCTCAGACTGGTTACAGCTCGCTATGCAGCTTGTTCTATGCATAGCTCGCTCATCAGCAAGGTCCAGCTCGAGGTCACGCAAGACAGTTTGCAGCTCGCCTAGTGGCCAATTAATACAGAATCTTCCAGATATGACAGTTACCCGATTTGATCATGATTCTCTCACCAGAAATGGAAGTTAATTCAAATTTAAACTCAGTCAACATGATCTCGAGATACTCGAAGCAGTTTCCTGATTTTGCTCCAAATGATTAAGAAGTGTATTTATTATGAAATTTTTTTTCTATTTTAATGCTTTCTAATCTGTAACAACCTTTTCCCTATAAATAGGGGTTGAACTCATTGTAACCAATATATACAAGTAATAAGATATTGTTACTCTACAGAATTTTAGAGAGACAGTCGTGGACGTAGGCACACTCGCTGAACCATGTTAAAAATCTCCTGTTTTTCTTGTGTTGTTCTTGGTTCTTTATTATGTTCTTATCGATTTTTGTGTTTTTTCAAATTGATAGCAGGTATTGGACATTGAATTTTCGTTGACTGGATTTTAACGTCGACATTTTGACGCTAGAAGAAGAGCCCAAACTGCAATATTTTTCATATCAATTCATCAATTTCTGACAACATGGCAAGGACCAGATCAAACAGGTATTTTGGAGATGATGACCAGGCAGAGAGCCATATGAACCAGCCTCAACAGAACATGTAGCCTGTGCAGGACGCACTCATGCATGCAGCAAGTACGTCCCATGGCTAGGCAATCAGTGCTGCAGCAGGCATTCCCCCTCTGCCTCCTCGTCAATCGGGTCCAATTGCCCCAATAGCTGAAGGGCAGCATCTGTGGCATTAAAGGCAAGAAGCGTTGGAGAACAAAGTTAAACAGCTTACAGAGGCTGTCAATATATTGGTGCAAGCTCAGATGCAAAACGCACCTAGGGTTTAGGTCGAGGTTCCAAGGCACGTGTCTCAACAACATGAAGCAATGCATATGCCTCAAAGGCTAGCAAGGGAAATGCCACGACCTGCCGGGTCAGCTCATTCTTTTAATGCGCGCTCTAGAGCTGGAGGCCACCCTGTCAGCAAAAAAAGGGAAGTCGCGCGCCCAGCTAGCCTGATAGTAAGGTTGAGCCAGGATGGAAGCCGGCGGGTAGAGGTTTGGCACGATAGAGTCCGAGCTGCAGCTTGGTATGTAGATGAGGCGAATGAGTGACATGCGAGATCCCATCAGCCTGGAGGCTCATTTGAAGGGGATGAGAGATATGACTCAGAGCACCATTCTCCAGGTTGTGAATACAAGAGGAGATATGAGCCCCGAGATCCATAAGTGGAGGAGCTCCTCCAGAGGGTCCAGCAGCTAGAAGCGCTAATTGGAGCCCTAAAACAGCGTGAGCACTACGAGGAAAGGACCCCATTCACAAGGGAAATTGAGACGCAGCCTCTTCCTCCGAGATTTAAAGTTCCTAGCATCTAGCAGTACAGTGGGGATACTGACCCTTATGATCATCTCGATGCGTTTAATGTTTAGATGGACTTGCAGATAGATAATCCTATAGTGAAGTGCCGTGTATTCCTGGCCACTTTGGGGGATATTTCAAGGACATGGTTCAAGAATCTCCCAGCTCGCAACATAGGAAGTTAGGAGGAGTGTCAGCAGAAGTTTGTTAGCCAGTACAGGGCACTGAGAAGGCAGCTTGCACCATCTTGTCACCTGGCTACTATTTTTTAGCGTTAGGGTGAGTCATTGAAAGATTATATCACTAGGTTTAGACGCGAGGTCGCGAATGTTGAAAATCCATCAGACGAGAGTATACTGACAGCGATCTCAGCTGGGCTGCGTAAGGATGGGAAGCTGTATGAGAGTATTTATAAGTCCCCGTGAAAGATCTAGGTGAGTTCTATAAGCGAGCTGTAAAGGAGATTAGGTGGAAAGAGACCTTCGACCCGAAAAAGTCCAACCAGAAGAATGAAGCGGGCATTTCCAACCAAACGAAAAAGAGAAACAGTGGTAGGAACGAAAAAGGAAGATACATTGGCTCAAACCATCAGATCACTAAAAAGGCAAGGAGAAAGTCAAGGAATTAGCGACCTCAGCGTCAAGGTCGCTATGAAAGTTACAGCATCCTGTCAGACTCGCAAGACAAGATCTTTGTAACAGAAAGGAACATGGAAGACTTTGGGAAGCCCTACCCTTCAAGAGCCCCTGTTCAACATAGAGATCGAAGTAAGTTTTGTGCTTATCATAATGAGGTCGGGCACAACACTTCAGATTGTTGGACGTTGAAGGACACCATTGTGAAGTTAATTAGGAGAGGTTGCTTGAGAGATTACGTGACGAGACCTGTAGACTTGCGACCTCTACCACAACGACCTCAACAGCAGCCAGCACAACAACAGCCCTAGCGAGCTCCCAAGCCGGAGCATGAGCCTGTGGTAAGAACTATTTTTACAATTCATGGTGGCCCCTATATCGCATGTGCTTCAAACAGGTCGCACGAGATGTATGTTTGAGAAGCAAATCATACCTTTTAGGTCAGTGGGTCGGAGAGACCTGCCAAGAAAGCCAAGACGACCTCGGATGAGATTGTTTTCACTTAGGAGAATGCTAGAGGTGTGATCTGGCCACACAATGATGCACTGGTTATACGAGCTAAAATCAGCAACATGGAAGTACGGTGCATCATGATTGATACTGGGAGCTCGGTGAATGTGATATACAGAAACTGTTATGATCAAATGGGGCTAGGAGCAGAGCAACTGAGACCAGGATCAGAGCCTCTTTATGGTTTCACTGGAGATGTTGTTGTACCAGTGGGCCAGATCAAGTTGCCACTTACACTTGGGGAGGCAGGTCGCTAGGTAACTGTGTTGGCAGATTTCTTGATTATTGACTGCCCATTAGCATACAATGTGGTCTTCGCAAGACCTTCGTTGAACGACCTGGATGCAGTTACTTCAACCAGGACTCCTACAGTGAAGTTCCCAACTCCCAGCGGTGTCGGATGTGTTTAGGGAGAGCAGCATTTAGCCAGACGCTGCTATGAGGACGCAGTAAAGATGAGTGTAAGAGGGAAGAAAGTGAATGTGGTTTCAAGGGGCGAACCACGAGTTACAACTGAAAAGGGGGTCAGCCATGATCTTGATTCTCGCGAAGTGGATGCAGAGCGAGCTACTGGACCAGTTGAGGAACTGGAAGATGTTCAGGTTAGCGAGGTGAATCCTGAAAGATGTTTGAAGCTGGGAAGAGGTTTGGCTCCAAAACTAAGAGCCCAGCTCGCTGACTTCCTAAAGGCGAACTTGGATGTGTTTGCATGGAATCACGAAGACATGGTGGAGATAGATCCCAAAGATAGCTTCCCTTTGCCGAGGATAGACCAGATCGTGGATGCTACAGCTGGACACGAACTCCTGAGCTTCATGGATGCATACTCGGGTTATAATAAGATCCCTATGAATCCCGAGGACGAAGAGCACACCTCGTTTGTGACAGATCGCAGCTTATATTGCTACAAGGTGATGCCCTTCGGGTTGAAAAATGTAGGAGCGACCTATCAACGCTTGGTGAACATGATGCTTGAAAAACAGATTGGGAAGACCATTGAGGTCTATGTTGATGATATGTTAATAAAGTCCAAGCAGATGAGTGATCATGTACGCGACCTGGGAGAGATGTTTCAGATTTTGAAGAGCTATCAGATGAATCTGAATCTATACAAGTGTGCGTTCGGGGTAGCTTTTGGGAAGTTTTTGGGTTTCATGGTGAAAAGTAAAGGTATTGAAGCCAATCCTGAGAAGATCAAAGCATTGATTGACATGAGATCGCCAACTAGGGTAAAGGATGTGCAAAGCCTCAATGGCTAGGTCGCAACACTAAGCAAGTTTATCTTGAAGGCCACTGATAAATGCATCCCATTTTTTGATATTTTGAAGAAGATAAAAGGCTTTGAGTGGACCGAGCAGTGCGAGTTAGCTTTCCAACAGCTCAAGGAATATATGGGGCTAGCTCCACTCCTCTCCAAGCCCAGAGAAGGGCAAAAACTCATTTTGTACTTGGGAGTGTCTCAACAGGCCTTAAGTGCTGTTTTGGTGAGAGAAGAGGAAAAGACACAGCTTTCAGTATACTATGTAAGTAAAAGATTGCAGGATGCTGAAACCAGGTACTCACAGATGGAGAAGCTCGCTTACTGCCTGGTAGTTGCATCGAGGAAGCTGCGACCTTACTTTCAAGCTCATACAATTGAAGTCCTCACCCAGTATCCGATGAAACAAGTTCTGCAGAAAACGGACACTTCAGGTTGCTTATTAAAGTGGGCAGTGGAGCTCGCATAGTTCGACATTCAGTTCAAACCAAGAACGGCTATTAAGGCCCAAACTCTGTTGGACTTCATTGCAGAATTTACAGGGCCTGTGGATGATAAGGTTGAACTTCTGAAGGACCGACCTGGGAGCTTTATGTTGATGGGTCATCTAGCGAGCAGAAAGCTGGAGCTGAAGTTTTATTGATCAATCCTGAAGGCCATAAAATCCTTTGTGCATTGAAGTTTGGTTTCCAGGTTACGAATAATAAAACTAAATATGAAGCTCTACTTGCAGGTCTGCTTATTGAGAGTCTTCAGTGACTCACAGCTCGTGGTTTGTACATACTAGAGGAGTATCAGGCCAGAGGACTGAAAATGGCCACTTACCTCTAGAAAGTTCATGAAATGTTGAGTGCTTTTCAGAAGTACGAAGTGAAGCAGATTCCAAGAACTCAGAACTGGTATGCAGATGCCTTAGCTCACCTGACAACCACTCGAGATGCTGACTTCCTAGGGGTGATCCCAGTGGAGTTTCTACCAGCTTCGAGTACAAAAGAGAAGAATTCAATGATGGTAATAATTGTGCAGCCTGATTCCTGGATGGGTCAAATTTTGAATTATCTGCAGGATGGAAAACTGCCAAGTGATAAGCTGGAAGCACGGCGCTTGCGAGCTAAAGCAGCTAGGTACTACATCTGCGATGATGTGCTGTATAAGAAGGGGCTTTCAGCCCCACTTTTGAGATGCATAGATGGCCAATATTGTGAGGCGGTAATGAGGCAAATACATGAATGCCATTGTGAAAACCATGCTGGGGGACTGTCTTTAGCTCAAAAGGCGTTTGATAGGGTTTCTACTGGCCCACGATGAAACAAGATGCTATTGACTTGGTGAAGAAGTGTGATAAGTGTCAAAGGTTCGCCCAGGTTCCACGAGCTCCACCAGCCTATCTCCAATAAATGGTGAGCCCATGGCCCTTTGCAATTTGACGGATGGATTTGATCGGGCCTCTGTTAACAGCTCGTGGAAGATGCAAGCATGCCGTGGTTGCAGTTGATTACTACACCAAGTGAGCAGAAGCAAAGGAGTTGGCTGAAATTTCCACCACAAAGATTGAAAAATTTGTGTGGAATAATATTATTTACAGATTCGGAGTCCTACAGCAGATCATGGCTGACAATGGGATCCAGTTCAGCAGTGAACAATTTCTCAAGTTCTGTAGCGACCTGAAGATAATCAAGAGCTTCTCAGCAGTGGACCATCCACAAGCCAATAACCAAGTTGAAACCGTGAACAAGGTTATAAAACAGACCCTGAAAATGAAACTAGAAGCGAAGAAAGGAGCGTGGGTTGACGAGTTTCAGAATGTATTATGGGCTTATAGAATCACAGCTCGCAGTACCACAGGCGAGACGCCTTTTTCGATGGTGTATGGGTCTGAGGCCATGATCCCAGCAGATTTAGAAGTTACCTCGCAACGAAGAGCGACCTTTAATCCAAATGACAATGATCAGTTACTTGCTACAAATTTAGACTTGCTTGAAGAAGTCAGGGAAACAACCATGTTAAAAGTAGCTATCTATCAGCAAAGAATCGCGAGGTACTATAACAGGAATGCTCGAATTTGCAGCTTTAACGTGAGAGATTTGATATTGTGTCTCATTCTGCTTGGAGCCTGCAAACCCAGTGATGGGTCTTTAGGCCCAAATTGGGAAGAACCTTATGTCGTCAAAACAAATTTGGGAAATGGAGCTTATCATTTAGCTAATATGAATGGGGCTGAAGTCCCTCGAGCTTGGAATGCTAAGTATTTGCGTTTATATTATCGGTAACTTTTTTGTCATATGTAATTCAATCCTATTATGATTAAAACTCTAATTTCCTCACATTATATGTTATTCTTAATGATGCATGAATTCAAATCACACTAAGTAAACAGGCACCGTGCTGATTAGCTCATAGCTCGTTAAAATGAAAAAGAGCCAAAAAAGCAGGTAAGGTTACGTACCCCTGTATAGCTCGCTAAAAGAAAATGAGCCTAAAAAGCAGGCGATGTTACGTATCTTTGCATAGCTCGCTAAAATTAAAATGAGCATAAAAAGCAGACGAGGTTACGTACCCTGCATAGCTCGCTGAAATAAAAAGAACCTAAAAAGCAGGTGTGGTTGAGTACCCCTGCATAGCTCGTCAACACTCCAATGTGGTAGAAAAAGGTTCTGATCAGTTGCTTATATTACAAGATTTTATTAACTGTTGAATTAAGCGATTGCTTAAGTTATTATATCAGATTTCGAGCAAGTTTATAATGATTAGCTCGCGAGAAATCTTATGAATTATAAAATGAAAACATGAAATGTATTACAGTAAATGCAGTAATTCGAGCACATTCAACAGAGAAGATATGATAAAAGAAATTTTGTTAAATTAAAAAATTCTTTACAAATTGAAGATGAAAGAATACAAGTACAAAAAATAAGCTCTTAGTTTCGAGTTGGAGAGTCTGGGCCTAAGAGGGAATCTTCGCTAGAAGAAGAAGATGTGCTGGAAAACTCGGGGTCACCCGCGGGCTCAGCCTGAGAAGTCGTGCCAGGGGGTCTTCATTGCCAAAGGGGCTACTTCGGTTGTAGCTGAAGACGAGACAGTCTTTGCTTTGAACTTCTCCACAGCTTAGAGCCCTTCATCTCCAAAGATGAAAAAATCCAAGTCAGGATGGGACATCCACAGCGTGTAAAAGAAGTTAAGGCCTGTTCTTTCCTCAGCCTCATCTTTGGCTTCAACGACCTACACCTCTGTTTCTTGAATAGATCTCTCTCTGAAAGTCATCAACTCTTCGAAGGTGTCATTTGCATGGCGCTTAGCGACCTCGAGCTCTTGATTTGCGGCCTCTGCTAGTTGCTCGCTGCTTCAGCTAGCCTGTCAGCAGCCTTAGCCCGCTGCAGCGCATTCCCTATTTTCTGCTCTGCGACCTCAACTTGCTGCACTGCATCCCCCACTTGCTGCCTGAGCACTTCAGCTTGATTTTCGACCTCTTCAGCTCGCTGAGAGGCAGCTTCCGCTCCCTCGACTCGTTGCTTAGCAGCCTCAGCTCGTTGCTCAGTAACCTCAGCCCACCGCACTACGACCTCAACTTGTTGCTTAAGCCTTTCGACTTGTTCCTTTGCAATCTTCGCTCGCTGCTCAAACTGCCTCAGCTTGCCCTTTACATTGTTCAATTCACCCTTTGCCTTGTCACGTTCATCTTCACAATTACGTTGCAAGGCAGTAAGGTATGACCTAGTGACTTCATAATTATTTTCCATTTTCAGTAGAGCTTCTTCGGCTGTCTGTCTAGCAATGGTCGCCGCAGCTATCTTTGCCTCGTGACCCTCCACAAACTTTCTCTCATCTCGAGCTCTCTCAGCCAAGGAGTTCATCTCTTCCCTAGCTTTCTTCAGCTCACTCTCCAGCTTTATTATTCGATCTTCAGCATACCTGGTCCCTCTCATTCATTTTATTAATGCGAGAACGACCTGAAATTCCACAAGTCAATATTTGATAAAGTAAATAAGTCAAGAGATAGAGGAAAAATGAGATACCAGCATGCCATGTCGAGTTGCGTAATCGTCCAGGTTTGTACCCCTGAGGGACTTATTCTCTAAGGTCATCGTTTGATTTAGCATGATTTTTGACCAGTTGTTAAGAAGGACACTTAGGTACCTCCCTTCAGGTCTGTCTTCGGGGTCTGGCATGGTTGACGATGGAGTCTTCTCAGCTTCTGCGACCTCAGGCTCCTCGCTTTTGTAGGCATGACGTTTAATGACAGAGGTGCGTGTAGCCAAATTCTTTGTCTTTTTCTTGCTGGTACCAGCTTGGGCCTTCTAGGGCTGAACCTCGGACAAAACATCCCCATCTCAGGCTGCAAGCTGGGGGCTGGAACCTGTGGGATATCAACTGTTGTTTTCGAAGGTGGCACCTCGCTAGGAGCAGCAACCGAGGGAGCTTTTGCTTTAGCAAGTCGCTTAGAACGTTTTGAAAGAGCAGCTGGAGAGGCTGAGGCTTCAGCAGGCCGCTTTGATGGAGTAGCTGAAGAGGCTGAAGCTTTGGTAGGTCGCTCAGGAGAGAATTCCAGAAGAGTAAGCTTTTTCCTTTTGGCTGGAGCTGGCTTAGAGGAAGAAGTGGGAGCTGAAGGAACAGTTGTTCGTGATGCACCTATTGGAAGGTGCGAGCTGGAGCTGGTGCTGCTTCAGCAGATGCTGGAACTGTTAGAGTATGGATTGAATTTGTTGGAGCAGACAATGAAGCATCTGGAATAGTTGTGCGATTTGGAGAGGGGGATGAATCTATTTGTACAATAGGGGTTGCATGAGCTGGAGCCGTTTCTGCCCGAGCTGGAACTGTTTTTTCCCGAGCTAGAATTGTTTCTGCCTGAGTAGGAGCAGGACCCGGAGTTATTTCTGCTCGCGAGGTAGAGGTAGGGGCTGATGTCTCTGCCCACGAGGCGGTGGCAGGAGTTGGAGTTGATTAAGGAGTAGGTGCACCTTCTTCCTCTACAGGAATTTCGAGAACATAAGGAAGCTCGAGCTCTTCCAAGCTCGATACATCGTTTACACTATCAATTAATGGGAAATTTTCTGGAGGAACGAGGCCATGAGCTTGAAGAAAAGCAGTGTCAAACTTGCTACTGATGCCCGCTGCACCCGAGTTCACGAACACCTCAAGAACCCTTTTCTCCTCGCTGCTGAAAGAAGATTGGTCCATCTTCAGCTCTGCTAAGCAAAATGTTAAAAAAATAATAATAAATAAAATAAAATAAAATTTTAGCTCGCTGAAGATTCCCCCTACATACCTGGGCTCAGGACAAAACTGAAGTTTTTAAGATTTGCAAGAGAAGGACATGAAACATAAAACCACTTCTCTTTGTATGCCCCTACGTTGGATTTTCCTTTAGCACCTCCTTAAGGCAAGAGACTCTTATACTCAGATTGGCGAGCTGCGAGGTAATGGATGCCATCTCGCTTACCATCCTTTGAAGTGTTCAAGGTTTTGATGCTGTAGAAGTTTTGGATAATTTTTGGAGTTGAAAGAGGCATATTGTTTCTGAGAAAAGCCAAGGTTAACTAGGTCAGCTGCGAGTATGAGTTCGTAGTCAATTGGAACGACGCGAGCTTGACCGTGTTTAGGAACTTGATCAGGTAAGGAGGAATTGGGAACCTTAACCCGTGTTCCAGATGCTGAGTACTGACAACGATAAACCCCCAAGAAGGATAAGCTGCATGGCTTGCTGGAATAGGTGTCATCGCCCGACAACCCCTTGGGATATGGAATAGGAGAGTGAGTCCCAACAGCTCGCAAATATCAACTGAAGACGGATGATGAGCAAACGTTTTTCAAGCTTCCCTCTCCTCTTTAGCTCGCTGCTTTTCTGCGAGTCGACGAGTTGCTTTAGAAACGACTCGAGCTTCAGCTGATCCTTCTCCTCTTTGAGTGGTTTCACTGACGTTGCGAGCTCCACTTGAAGACATCTATACGAAAGGGGATATGGTCAGGTCACAGCGAATAAATTATTAAAATGTTAAAAATTTTCTAAGTTTCCTATTTCGCAGATCGTTCATACAATGGGGGGCTCGACTTATGAAGAAACGACCTACAAGCTAATAGTCTACAGGTGCCTAATTCTACAGTTCGTATGCATAACGGGCCACAAACAGTAATCAGTTCGCAAACAAACATGCTACAGGATCAAATCAACAGAAGGTGAAAAGTCGTGCTCAACAAAAATCCAGAACAGCAAAGATTCAACATCATAAGTACAATATGTTCAAACTCATTTCAGACAACAGAAAGCAAAACACAAACGCAATGTAACATCAACTTAACAAAAATAAACCAAGAATAGAAAACTTGAAATCAGAGAACAAACTTACCGTGAATATTTGATAAAGGTGTATAAAACGACGATTGGAAGTGTAGATTTTGTGAAGAACCAGTGAGTATGCTGAGAAAACTTGGTGGCTTCAAGAGAAAATGACAGATAAAAAAGAGAATGAAAGGGCTCCATCGGTTTATATAGGTGGATGAGCTCCAGCCCTAGCCGTTCGATCTGGGTGCTATATAATCGCCTTGGATCTGACGATGCATCGCAAGGTATGACTTTCTAATCATGCAGCTGTTAGTTGAAAGACGTGCGAATTAAATGCGCGTGCACGGAACATGCCAGTATTGATTCAGTTACCTCTTGCATGATCGCCACGTGTCGGACCGATGTGATAGCCTTTGAAAGGGCACGAAAACGGTAATTCAAGCTGGCTTACCAAAGAAGCTAACTTTTACTAGCGAGCTTAAGCTCCCAATTTGCAGAACGAACTGAGAACTGGGGAGCTGATGTTATGTGCATTTTCTAAACTCACTGAATAGGCTGGTAAAAGCCTGATAAAAGCTCATTAAGTCAACTCAATGCAAAGGCCCAGCAGATAAGGCCCAACAAGTCAGCCCAATAAGATAACCCAAAAGCCAAAGCCTAGTTATCAGCTCGCCCCAGTGAGCTCTTCAACTCGCAATAGTTAGCTCATTTCTCAGACTGGTTACGGCTCGTTATGCAGCTTGTTCTATGCATAGCTCGCTCATCAGTAAGGTCTAGCTCGAGGTCGCGTAAGGCGGTTTGCAGCTCGCCCAATGGCCAATTAATACAGAATCTTCCAGACATGACAGTTACCCGATTTGATCGTGATTCTCTCACCAGAAATGGAAGTTAATTCAAATTTAAACTCAGTCAATGTGATTTCGAGATACTCGAAGCAATTTCCTGATTCTGCTCCAACTGATTAGGAAGTGTATTTGTTATGAAATTTTTTTCTTATTTTAATGCTTCCTAATCTGTAATAACCTTTCCTCTATAAATAAGGGTTGAACTCATTGTAACCGATATATACAAGTAATAAGATATTATCACTCTACAGAATTTTAGAGAGACAGTCGTGGACGTAGGCGCACTCGCTGAACCACGTTAAAAATCTTATGTTTTTCTTGTGTTGTTCTTGGTTCTTTATTGTGTTCTTATCGATTTTTGTGTTTTTTTCACATTGATTGCAAGTACTAGGCATTGAATTCTCGTCGATTGGATTTTAACATTGACATGTATGTATGTATACCTCATCCTAAAATTGAAATTTAAGGATTATAAATTCAGAAAAAGAGACTAGTTAAAATAAATAAATAAAATTTTGATTAAATTCTGGTGTTTCTAACTTTTGAAGAAATTTCATATAATTTATGTTTGAGGGAGTTGAAAAAATTCCTTTATATTTGGGGATAACTACACAAATATGTGGGTTTATGGTATAATTATGAAAATGCTACTTGTCATTTAATTAGTGTTACAATTGCATCCAGATTGTTACTTAACTATCAATGTGTAAAATTTTATGGCAATTGATGAAAGGTAATTTGGTCTTCTGATAATAAATTTAAGAGGAAATTGCACACACATCGGTGAAGTTTGATGAAACTGTACCAATATGATAATTTTGGTCATAATGACAAAAATTTCTCTAAAATGTGATTATTTTATATTCAAAATAACAAATATGCCCCTAATAGTTAAAAAAAATTACAAAGGTGAGAATTGCCATCTTGCCATTGAAGGAATACGATCGTTTGTTGGCAACGATCATACTTTTTTCCTATTTAAATGCACAAGGCAGTACATTAACATGGCTTTTTCTTTTTCTTTTTTTGGGTCTTGTTATTCAACTTAAGCTTATTAATTTTTGTTACTGTTGTGCAAATAGTGCTGTTGGTATGGATGTATAAGAAGGTTTTAGCGGTGCATTTCAATTAAAAAAAAAAAAATAGAAGGTTCTAGCGTTGAATTTAATGGCGGGTTGATAAAATTAAAAAATTGGAGTTGGAAATGTGGTCAAAAAGTCGGAGTACGAATTTCATATTCAAGAGCAAATCCATCGAAATTGTATTTTTTCTACGAAATTGAAAAATGCGATTACTACTCATTTTGGTATCCAGACAGGGATGAGATGAACTTTTTTAAAAGTGAAGCTGAAATGGAAAACAAAGCTTAGTGTATGGGTAAACAAAATTTGGAACACTTTGAAGAGGATATGAATTATGTTATGTGTATGTTAGAAAGAATGAATAAAAGAGATCAGAAGCTAGAAGAAAACATTAACAATATTAGACAATTTCTAATGCTGCACATTTTTTTTCTTTGTTTTATTATGCTAGTTATCGTGATGCTACTTCTAAAAAAGTAATATATTTGTAGCCTTAGGTTCTGAATTTCAATCCATACTCTCAAAGAATGACAAATGCTCAGGTTTGGATAAGAATATATGAACTTCCTTGGGAGTTATGGCATAAGTATTTCGTTACGGAGATAGCTAAGGCGGTTGGGTTCCTCTACGATTTGACAAAGATGCTTTAGAAGGTAATTTAGGTCACTTTGCTTGATTGGTTGATCTTAATTTATCAAAGCCCCTTAAAAAAAAAAGGATCATAGTGGAAATTAGTAATGATTTTTTTTTTTTTTTTTGGTCCTGATTCATTATGAGAATGTTCTAACTTTTTGTTCTCATTGTCTTGCAATAGGCCATGTTCCTTCTTCTTGTCAACGCATGCATGACCTTACTCCTAATAATGATAAGGATATAGAAGGTGACAAAGGAACAGATAAACCTCAAGAGCGAGGAAGATCTAGGGTGAGGCAAGTTTCAGTTGGTCTAGTGGAAATTGACGCAAATAGGTCAATGGGTAACTCAACATATTCCCTCTCGATTTAGGTTTATTAGAATGGTGATGTTACGACAATATACTTTGCCACATGACTTAACAGACAATTTGAATAATGTACCATTGGAACAATGTCCTATTGTGAAAAATAATGGCCTTAGGGTGGATGGTTTTGATAGAAATTTGGTTAATGTTGGACAACTTATTGTATGTAGAAACTCCATAATTAATGCTTTGAATAGTGATCAAGATAATAGGGATAATGAGGCCGTTGACAATAGTTCTGACCATAGTTTTAAAAGGCACGCCTAAGTATGCGCCTAGGCTCCGGATACGATGGGACGTTATTCCGATGCTTGAATTGTAACATACTCTTCTGATCTTTGCATCGTATAGGTACTCTATAAAATTATGCCCTAATTAATGGAATAATAATGACAGGACCCTTCTCAAACCTTATCTAGGCTCTTGTCTGGAGGGTTCTGTCGGGCACTTCAACGGACTCATCGAACCCGACTAGTCGGATCGAAGAAAATCCGAGAAGCGAACCCTGACTTTCTCTTCCGGTTTACTCGTTTAAAACTTAGTGATTTGGTTTTCTTTAGGCTAGTTGGGAGTGATAAAATTTTTCGCGATTTTTGTTTCAAATACTTTTATGAAAATTCGGCAGCATAACGACTGCATTTTTTTATAAAACAAAAATTTACTTGTAAGGAATCAAACACTTTGACTATCTTCTCAATTTCCTCCCAACTTCTTTCTTCTTAAACAAACATTATCATCACAATTTCCACAAGCATAAGCAATTTATAATGTAATGTATAATTATATATCATATGAAGATATAATAAATCATCAAATATTTACAACATACAATTTCAATTATGAATGTATCTCAAAAGGCGATGTATTCAATCCATATATACAATGTACATAAGTATTTTGCACCACGCGCCCACCTATATATATACAAAGCAAAAGGGTCGTCGTCTCGTCCGACGGTGGCACACAATGAAAGTAAATAAGCTACAAAATAAATAAACAAGTTAGTACAACGAATATATAATATCACATACACTAACATAGCAATTTGCCATTTATTCAAGTTTTACGATTTCTTTCAAAACTCCCATGTATATCCTTGAAACATTCTAACTATCATGGGCGATTATAACTGACGCCAACGTGAAGCTTACTGAGGTATCTCAACCACTACGTTATGGAATTTACTGCATCGTATGTAGGGCGCTAAGTCTTATCACTGAGCAACTACAATGTTGGATTTTCTACATCGCAAGTGTAGTGCTAAAACTCTAGGCGACTACGAGCGGAATTTACTGCATCGCTACGTAGCGCTAACTAGCAATTAACCAACTACGTGTGGAATTGTCTGCATCGCAACGTAGCGCTATACTTTTCTATAATCTGAGCGACTATAGACGGAATTTTCTGCGTCGTCACATAACGCTAAATCTCATAAACTTTTAAGATACATACATGGGTTTTTCCACTAAACTTATTTAGTGCCAAAAGCACAAACTCATTAGTTTTGGAACTTTGAAAACTTTCTCATTTCAACTATTTTTAACTGCAACTTAGTATTAATTTCAATTACTATATAGATTCTATAGGAATCTATACACTCAAACTTTAACCTCAATACTGGAAATCATTCTCATTCTCAGTTATTACTTAGATACCATGCTTATTACAACAATCAAGTATTGACATAGAATTTAAGCAATCATAAGTGGCGAACCACTTACCTTGGAGCCACGTCAAGTGCCTTGACGAAACTCAGGGGTCTCGGTGTCTCGCTCTTTACCTACATAACATTTTCTCATTATTAGTAGTAACAAATTTAAATTCTCAACTTTAAATTCATAATTCTGAACTAAGGTCCTTTTTCTCTATATAACCTTCTAACTTATTTTTAACTCAACCGAAACTCTCCAACTTCGAATTCTTCGTAAAAGTTTCAGTTTTGGACCCCTAGAGATACCCCTACGTGGTCCATATACTTATTAGAGGTCCAAAACGAAAAATCAAATTTTTGAGCGAAAAATGACAGCCCATAACAGAACGCACTACTGCGCACTGCTCGGGGCTCCGTTTTTCCTTCGTTCTTTTTCTTACGGTTCACTTATCTCACATTCTAATCACACGTCAAATTTTGTTGAAAAATATTATTGTTTGTTAGGTCAAATCTAAGGAAAACGTCTGTTTTTGGGCACTTTTAGTGCGCGTTTTGTGCACTTTTTCGTTTCAGCTTAGTGACGCTAGTTTTTATTCCATAGCTAAGTTTCATTTAACTAATTATGACCAACTAAACTCACACCATATAATAAAAATTACATTTACATAGCTATTTCACTTTTCAGAGCTTTAACGATACTATTTTGCGCGTAACTTGCGCAATTTTTATCGGATTCAATCCGCTCCAAAACCTATGATTTTCTATGACTCCTAGGCATCATTTGAGGTGTAGAACACCCCCATATAGGTTAGACTTGATCAGGTTTTCTAGAGCTCAAAATTTCAGCTCGGGTTTCACAAAATTGCTTAAACTATGTCTTTGTAAATCTACATGCTTCCCTATGCTTTTTTAGCTCTTTTTATGCTCAAACTTGGGTTCAAAACCACTTAATTTCAGAGCTTATTTATTGCCGTTTAAGTCTTTAACATATACATAAATATAGCTTTGTCATTCAAATACTCAAAATTCACTCAAACTTTATATCATCTACTTGGAGTGCATGACAAACAAATTTTCTGTTTCATATTTGATTAATATATAACATCCCATATTTACACTTCTAAGGCATCATTTACACCCAACAACTCAACATTTAAATGTCTATTTCAATAACATAAAGTTCTATCAAAGTTTAAAAGCAATTGTCCAACATAACTCAACAAACTTTCTGCATAAATTCCAACAGTTTACTACTGCAATTTTCAGCAACCAAAAGAAGAAATGAAATGATTTTCTTACTTGGCTCTTGATTTAGGGAGTTGAGAGGATCTAGAGGAGGGTTTAGAGAGTGAGGTCAAAGGCTCAGAAGGGCTGGAGAGGCTCTCCTTCTCCCACTTTTCCTGGTTGCCGTGCAGCCCGCTACTGTCCTCACGCCAGGTCTGATTTTGCTCGCGTCTGCTTCTGTTTTCATTTCTGGTGTTACACGTCAGCTCTTGCTGCTCTCTTGGACTCGCAGCTGACAGTTTTCCTTCTTGTTCTGCTGCTGGTCGCTTTCTTCTTCTTCTTCGGTTCTGCTATGATTTTTGTGTGTTGCACGACTGCTGTCTGTTTCTCTCGGTTTCTCATGGATTCCACAAGCTTCTCGACTGATTTCTTTGTGTTTGCTGAAAAAAATTTCAGCTAAGTGTAGTATTTATACTAGTTACACTTCTCTAATTTGCTTCCTTGCCCCATCATCTTTTAATTTCACAAATCGCTCTCTCTTGTTTGTTAAATTCTCTCTTTTAGTTAACTTTTAAGTCAATTTGCTATTGGCTACTTGAACTTTTATAGTTGACGAATTTCGTCTTCAATCTTCAACTTATTAAATCTTCTAATGCCGTGAGATTCAATTAATTAAATCTAGCGATTTAATTATAGTAACTCTCTAATATATTCTTTTAACATTAAAAGGTTATAGATCGAGACTCGGGGTTTACAAATAATATTTTGTAAAGTGTTCGGATCCGAAAGTGTAATTGAATTTTTATAGAATTTTTGGATGAGTTCAGGGATGATTTTTATTTACGAAATATTAAAATAATTTAAAATGGACGGGTCCGGATGTGTAATCGAGTTATAATAAAATTTTCGAATGAGTTAATTGAATTCTTGTATAATTTTCAGATGGATCCGAGATGATTTTGAGTATGAGAAGGGCATTTTAGAGATTGGAAAGTAAGAATTCATGTGTGTGGGGCAAGTGGCGTGTGGAATAAAAGCATGTAAGACAAATGTATGGTTAATAAAGAAGAAGTGTAACAAGTGTATGGCGATGGGAGAAGATTGAATGATAAGTGGCAATTAATTGTCAAGGATATATAAGTGAAAAGTAAACAAACAAATGAGAAGAAACATTCGGTCCACTAAGAGAGAAAAATCGAATTCACTTGGAGAGAAAGTGGTGCTCTCGATCGAGAGGAAGAAGACCACGACAGCAGCTTATGTGAGTGATTTTGGAGCTGTTTTTGAGTGAATCCAACACATGCAAAGGGTGTGAACAAGTCTAGAAGCAAGTTTCATCCATTCCAAGTTGATCTAAGAGGTAAGCTCTAAGTTTTCATGAATTTTGTTGAGTAAATGGATGAATTTTTGTGAAATTATACTTAGGTTTTAGGATTTGAAACCTCAATAGTGTGGTGATTGATTTGCATGTGAGTTTGATGTAGAATCAAGTGTGAAAATTTTAAATGCATGTTGATTTGGTTTCGGCCTAGGGAAGGATTTGTTGGTTTAATGGAAGTTGTTTGTTTTGCTATGAGTTTTGGTGTTGTTTTGATATGAATGCAAGTATAAAACTTGATGAAATGTTGGTATAGTGTTGCATGTTGTATTCGGCCAAGAGGTGTTTGATATGGTTCATTTTGAATTTGAGTTATTTGAGTAATTTCTATGCTTGGAAATGTGTTGAAAGATTGAAATTTTATGTTGAAATGAAAAATAAATGTTGGTAATTCAAGTTGCTGTGGTTCGGTTATAATGTGTTCAAAGTGTTAGATAATTGTTTTTGTATGTTTTGAATGATTTTATAGTTTGCGTTGATGAAAAATTTAGCATAAGATTGAAAAGAAAATCAATGAAATATCAAATAACTAAGTTGCAGTCAAACTTTGGCTATTTATATAAAAGTGAGATTTTATGAATTGGACTTACATTTACACCTCTATACATATGTTTAAGTGTGATTAGGATGAGAAAATTGAATAAGATTGATGGTATGAAAATGTGTTAGGTTTGGCCAACATAGGGAGAAATTGATAGGGAAATTTCGTTTAATGTGTTAGAGCGAAATTAGGCTTCATTTGACATCCTTTACGTACTTAGATATTTAGAATTTTGAATAGAAAGTAAATGCAACTAATTGACATTGATACTACATAAAAATGGGTGTTTCGAAATACTAGTATAGCTAGGTGTTGTGTGGATTGATGTGTGGTTATGAAAATATGTAAACGAATAACATTTGTTGTGATGTTACCTAAAAATAGATTACGAAAATGTGTAGGTTACGCGGAGGCAAGGAAACATTTCCATTGATTTTAAGCTTTATAGCGAACTAGGGAATAAGGTACGTGTCCTATCAAAATGCTTTAAAATGATTATATTTCTATTCGTAGTGATTTAATATGTTGAATTAAAATTCATGCTATGAATTATTGAAAGTTAATTTTTATAATGAATGAGATGTTAGTTTCAGAACCTTTTTGCATGAATATTGAAAGTTTTGCATGAAATGTGAATTATATGATGAAAAACAAAATGTTTGGAAATGTTTTAGTGAGCTTATGGTATGCTTTATAGGTATCCCGATATTACCGGTTGAGATTGAGTACCCTAAGCGTGCATTGGTAGTGTTTGTCAGAAGCATCTGTTACTAAAAGCGGGAGGGATATGTCAGTAGGTTTAGTCCCATGTGTTGCCCAATGCACGTATAAAGTATATTATTAACTAGTTTCAACCTAAATGATGCAAAATTCAGTTCTATAGCGATGTAGGATTCCGCTACATAATTACTGGATAGATAGCCTGTGCAATGATAAATTCCGTACCGAACGATGTAGGATTTCGCTTCGCCATATACCCAGGATACCATGTGGAATAAACTATCAGTGGTTGGCTTATTTCACTAAAAGATTTTTTGAAAGCTTTACTACTCCTACTGTTTATGATTATAGTAGGAAAATGAAATCATGCAAAATGTCATTTTATGTATAGTTCAGTATCTGAAAAGCATTACAGAATAGTTTTTTGAAATCACAAAGTTTGCTTTTCAACACATTACTGCATTTCAATTTTACGATGCATGACCAATGTTGTTTATAAATGTTTATTCATGCTTTTAAATTATATATGATTCTCAATAAATTCATTTTAATTCTGCAGCATGAACATAGTTAAGAAATGTTGTTTTAAATTTTTAGGGAAGATATTTTTGAAAGTAGCTTGAATAGAATATGCAACATTCATTGAGTTTATTTAGCTCACTCTTACTTTTATGTTTTATAAATAAAAGCTCTCAGGGATAGGTATAGGTTTAGGCACTTTAGTAGCAAGGACTCCAGCCCTAGAGTAGCTGATTACTGTCGAGTGCTGCTGTGAAACTTTATTTATACATATATGATATTTATGATTTTGAAAACCTGTGAAACAATTTTTATATATAATTGTATGCAACTTTTGGAAAAGGTGTTTATGCATGACTCGTTTATGAATTCCAAGTTATCTTTTAAATTAAAGCATGTTTGTGGTTGTTTGTGAAAAGTGAAAAAATGGCCTGAGGCTTAGAAGTTGAGAATTGTGTTGATTAAGAAGTGTACAGGTTTTCAATGAATTTTTATAGGGTGGATTTTTTCGAAAAACAGCTGTTGTGTTTTAAAAATTTTTCTAAATCTTGTTTTGTAAATGTAATTTAAAAAGAGAAAAAGTTTACACTCATTTTCACTAGAGAAGAGATTTCTAAAAAGTTATAAAAGATTTTCACTAAAAGATAAAAGTTTAGCTTCACAGGAACCATTCAATTAGAACAGATCTCAACTGGAAGGCTATCGTGAGGTTGTCGGGTGGACTACCTCGAGTATAGGAATTGGGGTCCATCACAACCGCCAGCTAAGAGCAACGACCTTGAAGAGGCGTATGAGGCCTGGGTAGAACAGGGTAGAATAGCCTGATATAAATATCAAGCCTTTTTTTTTAACCCATTTGTGTGCTTTACTTGATCGATCTGCCTTTCCCTTTTTACCCCAACCCCCAAGCTATCGATTTTGTCTTCTAGCCGCCTTTCAGCTACCATTCGACCGCCGATCAATCTCATCTTGTTGCCGGTGACTGTCTTTTCTTCTCCTCTCATCAGTTTCAGCTTCTTCAATACTCTTTCTCTTTACCTCGACTCCCAAGCTGTTGATTCTATCTTTAGCCACTTTTCAGCTACCAATTGATCGTCGATCAGCCTCATCCTGCTGCCAGTGATTGTCCTCTCTTCTCCTCTCATCAGTTTCAGCTTCTTTAACATTTAATGACCTCAAGTAAGTCTTTTTCCTCTCTTCTCTCATCTTTTCTTCAATCTTCTGATCAATTTCTTCATAGGTTATTATTTATTTGTATGATTGTATGCTTGGATGATGTATATTGTTGATTTTCATGGACTATTTTTAATTTTTATTATTGATGTTTTAGTTTCATGTGTATTTTTATTGTTCTATGTATAATGTATGTTTTTAACTGTTATTATTGATGCTAAAATAAAAAAAAACTTTTTATTGTTGATGTATATATAATGTATATTTGTAATTTATTAGTTGTTTTTGTATTTATATATAATATTAATGTATGAATGTATTTTGTTTGTAGCTGACTACTCTAACTCAAATACAATGTCAGCTAGTATTAAATCCTCAGACCTTGGATGGAACTATGTTGAATTGCTAGATCATTAAGGATAAAAACACTATAAAATGTAAATTTTGTGGTAAAGTAACGAAAGGAGGGATCCATCGAGCAAAACAACATTTAATGGTTTAGGAATGCTAAACGTTGTGAACGTTGTCCTGAACCTATAAGACAAGAGATGAAATATTACTTGCAAAAAAAAGAAGAATGATAAGGATGAGCGTAATATGGAACTGTTAGTTAAGTATGAAATAAGTGAAGGGTATGATGTAAGCCACGAGTAGAACCACCTACAAGTAAAAGAAAAGGTCATAGTGGATTTGGTAGTAGAGTTAGTTTTAAGGGATCGAAACAAAAGGGTTTATTGAATGTCTTCTTTGCCCCCGTCTTAAAAGTTATTGTAAGGAAAGCGAAAGGAAAGCAATTAATATTAAATGAGATGGACAATACAACTAAGAAGAAGTTGAGAAGTCAAGCTTGTACAATGTTTGCTAGATGGATGTATGATGCAGACATTCCATTTAATGCTACAACATATGATAGCTTTAAGGCTTTTATTGAAGTAGTAGGCCAATATGGTTTGGGTATGAAGCCACCTACTCCTTATGAAGTTAGGGTACCCTTTTTGAAGTAAGAGGTGAAAAACACTTGTAAGATAATGAAAGATCATCAACAGGTATGGGCTCAATAAGGATGCTCAATGTTATCAGACGGTTGGAAGGATGAGAAAGAAAGGACATTGATTAACTTCTTAATCAATTCTCTTAAAGGAAGTATGTTTTATAAGTTTGTTGATGCTTCTGTTTATGCAAAGACTAGTGACAAGATGTTTGAATTATTAAGTGGTATTGTGGAAGAGATTGGAGTAGGTAATGTCATTCAAGTGGTGACGATAGTGCTTCAAATAATGTTTTAGCAGGTATGAAATCTATTTTTGTATTATTAATTATGATTATAAATAAAACAATTTGATTTTAAATTAGAAGTGTACTAGTATTATTACTAACTAATTTTTTTTTTTATTTTTTTTTATTTTTTTTTTTTATTTTTTGTAAATGATAATAAGAAAATTATTGAAGGCAAAATATATCACACTTTTTTGGACATCATGTGCAGCTTATTGTATCAATTTAATGTTGGAAGATATTTTCAAGATGCCTAATTTGAAGAAAACATTTGAGAGAGCAATAATGGTGACTAGCTATATCTACACCTGCCTTGGTTTGGTAAACATGCTAAGAAAGTTTACCAACAACAAAGAGTTGCTTAGGCCAGCAAAAACAAGGTTTGCAACTGCCTTTATCACTTTGGGCAGGATGCACAAGTTGCAAAGTAACCTCAGAAAAATGTTTAAATCTAATGAATGACATACGAGCAAGTGGGCAAAAGAAGCGGGGGGTAAAAGGGCATTAGAAATGATTTTGATGCCTACTTTTTGGAGTAATATGGTGTTTGCTCTTAAGGTGGCTAGCCCATTAGTATGTGTACTTCACTTAATTGATGGTGAAATGAAGCCTCCTATGAGATATATTTATGAGGCCATGAATATAGCCAAAGAAGCCATTACCACCTTTTTTAATGGGGATGAGGCTAAATATGCGTCTATCTTTTGAATCATTGACAATAGATGAGATGTTTAGCTTCATCGTCCCTTGCATGTTGCTAGATGGTATTTGAACCCAGAATACTTCTACAAGTCTAAAGGTGAAATTTATGATGAGGTAAAGATAGGCTTCTATGAATGCCTAAGAAGGTTGGTTCCGAATCTTAAGATGTAAGACCAGATTGATAATGAGCTTCCGAAGTATTAGAATGTTGAATGATTATTTGGAAACTACATGGGCATCAAAAAGAGATCTGAAAAATCACCAGATATATATATCACGTTATTACGTCCGTTTTCTCGATCTGGATAATTGAGCCAATAAAGGCCCAATTAGATATGAACAGAAGTAAAAGCCTAGAAGGCCCATGCTCCAGCCCGTCGCCGCGAGCTCACCTAGATCACAAGGTCGCCCAGACCGTGAGCTCGTATAACCTTCAGATCGTTCTGGTATCGCTCAGCCCTTGTCGACCCCCGTTTAGCCTACTTGATTTGACAGACCAGAGGTCTGCTCAAGGAGAAACCTTTTGCAGCAAGCCATCAGAGTCACCAACTTCTCTGACTCTCCGCTGAAGACACTTGTGCAATTACCAAGGAGCAGTTAATACACAGCCATGCATTTAATGCAGAAAAGACTTTTCTTGGTGCATTAAATGCGGACGTGCGCATGGAAGGGACAATCATTACCTTTGCAATAAATACAGCATGACTTATGTCAGGATTAGTTGAGATTATCATAAATTTTAACGTGTATTATACTCTTTTGTATTGCTCTTTGACATCTCCCATTCTCTATAAATATGAGAGATCTTTACTGTACAGGAAAAAAGGTGGAACAATATTAGAATACTGTCACTCTGCCGGAATCACCCCAGAGTGGCCATGGATGTAGGCGTAGTCGCCGAACCACGTAAAAATCCTTGTGTTAACCGTCACTCTTCCCCCTCATTTCTTAATTAATCATCTCATTTACTTTCGTCCAGCTAACACGACCAACATTCCTTCACCTTAATCACGTCCTACCAACTTTAAACCTTATTCACCGCTCATTTACTATACACTTGTTATCGTCACCATCATTTAATTACCTCGTTCATCGTTTGGGCCCCGGAATCTTTAGGTTGACCGTTTTCGAACGTCAACATCTTTTGGCATTAGAAGGAGGGTCCAACAGCGACTAGGTAATTTCCCCACCATTTGACTTCTCTTTGACTGTTGTATCTCGCCAACCTGCTATGGCTAGAGTGAGGACGATCAGGAGTGTTGGATCGACGGACGAATGACCTGAGGGCTAGAAAGATCAGTAGAGCACTCTGTCTGCTAGGGAGGAGGTCGCTCAGGAGTGGCAACAGCGTCAGCAAGCCTTGGAGGACACAGTGAGACAGCTGACCGAAACAGTTAGGGCGTTGGTGGAAGTTCAAACCCACGTTGCACGGAGACAGGAGGAGGCCGCACCCCGCGGAAGAGCTCGCCGTCCAGTTGTTGACGAAATCCTGACCCTGGAGGGAGTTGCAGATAGAGATAAGTCGTTATCAGAGAAGTCTATGCGCTCCTCAAACCTGAACATGAGAAGAGATAGGCAGCGAGCTCGGGAGAGAGAGGTCTCTTCTAACCCAACCGATATCAGGATACGGGTGAACCAAGAAGGTGACTGCCACGTTGAAGACAGCCGCAGACACGGATGAGCCTGGGAGGATCACGCTGTTCCCGAGCCCGAGCGAAAGAGAAAATGAGACAGGTAGAAGATTTTGACGAAATGCGCAGGTCGGGAGATCGCCATCCTGGAGGACAGGAAAGCATCAGCAAAAGAAACTCCGTTTGGCGACCTCAATCCCCAGTCCCGATGGTAGAAGAACTGCTGCAGAGGGTTCGGCAGTTGGAATCTCGACCTGGACCTCAGAATGGAGAGGAAAGAGAAGATCACATGGTACCATTTACTCGGGAGGTTGAGACAGTACCCTTGCCGCCTAAGTTCAAACTCCCCAGCATCCCTCCTTACAATGGCAGAAATGACCCTTATGACCATCTGGACGCCTTCAATGTATAAATGGACCTCCAGACAGACGACTCGTTGGTAAAGTGCCGAGTCTTCCCAGCTACTCTAAGGGATACTCCGCGAGCCTGATTTAAGGGCCTCCCAGCTCGCAACATAGGAAGCTGGAAGGAGTGTTAGAAGAAATTCCTGGATCAGTACAAGGCCTTGAGGAAGCAGTTCACGTCGGCGTGCCACCTCGCTACCATCTTCCAGAAGCAGAATGAGCCCTTGAAGGACTACATCACCTGATTCAGAGATGAGATGAGTAATGTTGAGGCACCCTCGGATGAAAGTATATTAACGGCAATCTCAGCAGGGCTCAGGAAAGATGGAAAGCTATAAGAGAGTATTTATAAATCCCTAGTGAAAGATCTGAGAGAATTTTACGAGAGAGCTGCCAAGGAAAAAAGATGGGAGGAAGCTTTCAGAGTCAAGAAGCCCAATAGTCAACAGGGTGAAGCAAGCAGTCCCCACCCCGAGAAGAGGAAGAGCCACAGTGGGGATAAGCAGGGTTAGCATTGACACCAATCTGCTAATGTTATGGCAAAGCGAGCCAGGCCTGAACCCAGAAGAGAGCTACCTCAACATCAAAACCGGTACGAGAGTTACAGCGTCCTATCAGACAGGCAAGACAGAATCTTCGCCGTTGAGAGGAATAGGAAGAATTTCGGTAAGCCGCCTCCGATAGGAGTCCCTAGCCGACATCGAAACCCGAGTAAGTATTGTGCCTACCACAATGAGAATGGGCACAATACCTCAGATTGTTGGCAATTAAAGGATGCTATCGAAGAGTTGATAAAGCGGCGTCGCTTGGGAGAATATGTTCAGTGACATGCGGGCAAACGGCCTCAACATCACTGACCTCAGCATCAGGATTAGCAGCCTGAACAGCTACAGCAACAGCGGGCTCCGGAGCCCGAGCACGAGCTCGCTGTCAGAATGATCCTCACTATCCATGGTGGTCCCCACATGGCAGGTATTTCGAACAGGTCGCATCGGAGGTATGTGAGGGAAGCTAACCATGCCCTGTTGGTAAGTTACAATGGGGTAGAAGGACCTGCCAAGAAAGCCAAAGTATCCTTAGATGGCATTATATTTACTAAGGAGGACGCGATGGGGGTGCACTGGCCCTACAATGATGCCATAGTAATCTGAGCCCGGATCAGTAATGTTGAAGTGAGGCGAATAATGATTGACACAGGCAGCTCAATCAACGTGATGTACAAGGATTGCTACGACTAGATGGAGTTAGGAACCGAGTAGTTAACGCCCTCACCAGAACCTCTCTATGGCTTCACCGGGGATGCAGTAATACCGGTAGGCCAGATCAAGCTGCCTCTCACCCTTGGGGAACCAGGACGGCAAGCAACTGTTCTCACCGACTTCCTAATCATCCACAGCCCATCAGCCTACAATGTGGTCCTGGGGCGACCTTCTATGAATGATATGAACATGGTAACAACCACCAGGGCGCTGACAGTAAAGTTCCCGACTCCTAACGGTATTGGCTGTGTTAAAGGAGAACAGCGCCTGACCAGACAATGCTATGAAGATGCAGTGAAAATGAGAGTTTGAGGTAAGAAGGTGAATGTAGTTTCAGGTGGCGAACCACGAGCTGTCTCTAAAACAGGAGTGAATGGCGACCTCGACCCTTGTGAGGTGGACGCGGACTGAGCCACAGGACCAGTCGAAGATCTGAAAGATGTACAAGTCAGCGAGACGGATCCGAAGAAATGCTTGAAGGTGGGCGAGACCTATCGCCAGAGGTCAAAGCTAATCTCACTAACTTCCTAAAGATGAACCTTGACATCTTCGCCTAGAACCATGAGGACTTGGTGGGAATAGATCCTGACATCATGAGCCACAGGTTAAACGTAGATCCCCAGCACAGGCTAGTTTGCCAGAAGAGGAAGCCAATGACTCCAGAACGCTACGCAGCCCTAAAGGAGGAAGTGGAGAAGCTGCTAACCAATGGGTTCATCCAAGAAGCCCATTACCTTGTTTGGGTGGCCAATCCAATCCTTGTGAAGAAGAAGAACGGGAAGTGAAGAACTTGTATAGACTTCACCGACCTGAACAAGGTCTGCCCGAAGGATAGTTTTCTGTTGCCCAGGATTGACCAACTTGTTGATGCAACGGCCGGACACTAGCTCTCGAACTTCATGGACGCATACTCGGGCTATAATCAAATCCCCATTAGCCCAACCGATGAGGAGCACACATCCTTTGTCACCGACAGGGGGTTGTATTGCTACAAGTAGCCTTTCGGGTTGAAGAATGCAGGGGTGACATACCAGCGTCTTGTGAATGCCATGTTTCAGGAACAAATCGGGAAGACCAAGGAGGTCTATATGGTTGACATGCTGGTGAAATCTCGGCAAGCTGCAGATCATGTACGCGACCTAGACGAGACATTTAGGGTCTTGAGGAACTACAGAATGAAGCTGAATCTGTTGAAATACGCCTTTGGAGTGGCATCTGGTAAGTTCCTCGGCTTTATGGTTAATGTCAGGGGGATTGACGCAAATCCGGAAAAGATCAAGGCGCTCGTGGAGATGAGGTCCCCGACCCGAGTCAAAGATGTACAGGTCGTGGCCCTCAACCGGTTCATCTCGAAGGCCACCGACAAATGTATGTCATTCTTTGAGGCAATAAAGAAGGCCAAGAACTTCGAATGGACTGAACAGTGTAAAGAAGCTTTCCAAAAGCTAAAAGAATATATGGGACGAGCTCCCCTCTTGTGGAAACCTAGAGCAGGAGAGAAACTGTTCCTGTATTTGGGAGTGTTTGAGCATGCCCTGAGCGCGGCCTTGGTTAGGGAAGAAGAGAGGATGCAATTGCCGGTGTACTATGTCAGCAAGAGACTGGTCGACGCCGAGACCAGGTATTCACGGATGGAGAAGCTCACGTACTGCCTGGTGACTGCTTCAAGGAAGCTGCGTCCTTATTTCTAGGCCCACCTTATCGAGGTACTCACACAATATCCCCTGCGACAGATCCTTCAGAAAGCAGACACTTCAGGCAGGCTACTCAAGTGGGCCATTGAGCTCGCTCAGTTCGACATAAAGTACAAGCCCAAGACGACAGTCAAGGCCTAAGCCCTTACAAACTTCATTGCTGAGTTCGCAGGACCTGTGGAGGAATAGGATGAAATCACAGGTGGCCCAATGTGGGAGGTGTATGTGGACGGATCCTCCAACGAACACAACTCAGGAGTTGGGGTGCTGCTGGTTAGCCTAGAAGGTCACAAGATCCTTAACGCACTAAGGTTCGGGTTCCACGCGATCAACAACGAGGCTGAGTATGAAGCATTACTTGCAGAACTCCGCCTAGCAAAGGAAGTGCGAGCCGAGTAGGTAAGAGTCTATAGTGACTCTCAGCTCGTTGTGTGACATGTTCAGGGAGAGTACCAGTCAAGAGGACAAAAGATGATCGCGTATCTCCTGAAAGCCAAGGAGTTGCTAGGAGCCTTCCCAAGGATTGAAATATGCCAGATCCCTCGAGCCCAAAATTCCCATGCAGATGCCTTAGCCCGCCTGGCGACCACCCAAGATGCTAATCTCTCGGAATCCATACCTGTAGAGGTTCTACCAGCTCCCAGTATTGAAGGAAATGAGGCAGTGATGGCCATGAGGGTTTGGTCCGACTCTTAGATAAGCCCGCTTCTGAATTACCTGCAAGAAGGGAAGCTGTTAGAAGATAGATTGGAGGCCTGTCGCCTGCGAGCTAGAGCAGCTCGGTATTGTATTTATGATGACAGGCTGTACAAGAAAGGGTTCTCGGCCCCGCTGCTGCGATGCATTGATGACGAGGACTGCGAGGCTGTGCTGAGAGATATTCATGCGGGTCATTGTGGGAATCATGCAGGAGGATTATCCTTAGCCCAGAAAGCACTCAGACAGGGTTCTATTGGCCGATCATGAAGCAGGACGCCACAGATCTGGTGAAAGGGTGCGATAAATGCCAGAGATTCGTCAAAGTCCCAAGAGCTCCACCAGTCTATCTTCAGCAGATGGTAAGTCCATGGCCCTTCGTGATCTGGGGAATGGACTTGATCGGACCTTTACCAATAGCTCGGGGTAGGTGTAAACATGCGGTAATTGTCGTGGACTACTTCACCAAATGGGCGGAAGCGAAGGAGCTCGCTGAGATCTCTACCTCAAAGATAGAGAAGTTTGTATGGAACAATATCATCTGCAGGTTCGGAGTCCCCCAGCAGCTCGTGACAGACAATGGGACGCAGTTTACCAGCGAATAGTTTATCAGTTTCTATAACAAGCTGGGAGTAGTGAAGAGCTTATCAGCTGTAGATCACCCCTACGCCAATGGTCAGGTCGAGGCTGTGAACAAAATCATCAAGCAGACCCTGAAGACCAAGCTTGAGGCGAGAAAAGGGGCTTGGGTGGACGAGTTACAGAAGGTACTCTGGGCCTACAGAACGTTAGCCCACGGCTCCACTGGCGAAACCCCATTCTCCATGGTGTATGGGTTGGAAACTATGATCCTAGGGGAGTTTGAAGTAACCAACTAGCGAAGAGCCTTATTTCAACCTGAAGATAACGACCAACTCCTCGCTACCAGCCTTGACTTGGTTGAAGAAGCGAGGGAAACAGTTTGCATGAGGGTGGCGGTGTACCAGCAAAGAATTGCCAGATATTATAACAAGAAGGTACGGGCCCGAAACTACAAGGCAGGTGATCTCGTCTTAAGGCTGATCCTCCCTGGAGCTCGCAAGGCAAGTGATGGAGCACTCGGGTCGAACTGGGAAGGACCATATCTCATCAAAAAAAGCCTGGAGAACGGTGCCTACCACTTAGCCAACATGGACGGATCAGAACTCCCTCGAGCTGAGAATGCTGAATATATACGTCCTTACTATATTTAAAACTGTCAGCCCGTTCGAAATCTCTTGTACAATAATTCACTTTAAAAATTTTCTATAAAAGTGCTTTTCACTTGTTTGCTGTTGTATGTAAAGATGTCCAATGCAGAAAGTGAAAATGCTGAACATTGAGAGTGCAATTATTACAAAGGGTAAAGTTGCCAAACTTTATTTTTGAGGCTGGAATTTACTTCTTAAGAAGCCAGCTACCAACTATTGTCTATCGATTCTTGAAAATATCCTTGCGAACATTCAATATCCCGTTCACACCTTGGACACAAGCGATCCAAAAAAAAAAAAATCACGAATTATCTGGCAAGCTAATCCGTCTTTAATATTTACAAGGGCATTTATACCATTAACTTGACGTTTTCTTATATCAATTATTCCGTGAGACTTCACTATCGCGGTCAGCGAGCTCGGGTATATCTCCCTCCATCCGCTAAGGCATGACCACGCTTATCACAGCACCCTCACGATCTGCAAGCCGTCTTCTCTCATAAAGATCGCCAATTATGAACTTTTATCGGTGACATACGATCTCGACGATTCAAATATTATACCCGAGGAAAAGATGTGTATTATAGACTCCCCTAAGGGTGATTTTGTAGAAGGGGAGGCTATCCAGATATGACCCACGGAAAGAGCTGCCATCTGCATGTTCTGGAGGGGATTATCTGGGGGCTCTGGTTACTGCGCTCTAGAAGGCTACTGCCTGCGGAAGGAGTGGCAATGAGGGTCTCGCCTGTGGAAGGGATAGCTGTCAGCACCCCGGAGGGCGCTACGGGGGACCCGTTAATGGTACCAAAGGTCTCACCCGCGGAAGGGGCCGTGTTCTCTGCACCTGGAGGGTTCAACTGGGGACCTCCAATCTGAAGAAGGCTTCTCGAGGGGAGTGATCCCCAAGCTACAACAAACAAAATTGTCTCACAACCTGCGAGAAGGGCTACGGCTCTCAAACAAAATTGCCTCACGACCTGCGAGAGGGGTTATGGCTCTAAAACAAAATTGCCTCGTGACCTGCGAGAGGGGCTACGACTCTCAAATAATAAGCATCATAACGGACTGAAATTTCTAAGTTCGGGAAAATGCTACTTCAAACTCACCAAACATTAAGGCAAAACGTGTTCAGACAACTCTGTTCAGAACGAGCACTCCGCAAACTGTAAGTGCATGCCAATCTATTAGAGATTACTCGATTGAGTTCCTTGCAGAGTCCGAAGCTTATGAGCTGCCATACTACAATTATTACTACAATTGATTGCAGGTTATAAGTTTATGAATTCATTTCTCATGGCGATTGTGATCTGTTTTACTTATGATGTGGTGGTTTTTAAGATTTAATAATGACTCGTTACACATTTACGCTAGATGCATTCCATGCTTTGCAAAAAATATTGAAAAATTACAGGGAATGAATTAATAAAATAACCCTGACCTGCGAGGTCGATGTCTCTTACAAATTAATGTTCCCTAAGAAGGATGGGTGAGTTAACTATCATAAGCAAAAAGTGAGAAAAGGCTAAACAAATCCTCCTAAGTGCTGGCAGGTGCATCAGGAGAAGCTGGAGGAACAGAAGGAGCTTCTACCGGGGGTTCTGCTGCAGGAGGGTCCTGAGGAACTGAAGATCCTTCAAAGACAGGAGCTGGATCCACGATAAGACCTGGAGAAGCTGGCTGATCGACCAAAGGAGCCAAAGGAGTGCTGCTCTGTTGAGTACCCTGAGTGCTGGCCACGTGCCTCGCGAACCTCTGGATCGCTTCAACAGCAGGAGGACCGAAGAACGAGTAATCCAAATATGGGTAGCGTTCCCAGATGGTGAACAGGAAGGCATTCTCGTTCTCTAAGGGAGCTTGATCTCGCTCTTGAGCAATTCGGGCCTCGTGGCGCTTCTCTGCTTGAGCAATTTCCTCCCGAGCCCTAGCAGCCTCTTCCCGAGCTCGGGCAGTCTCCTCTCGAGCTCTGGCAAGTTCCTCCTTAACCGCGGCCACCTCTTGTTGCTGCTGGTTGGCCCTTTTCTCTGCAGACTCTGCTCTCTTCGCAGCAACGCTCAGCTCGCCCTTCACTTTCAGCAGCTCTCATGAATCTTGCCAATCTCAGAAGTAGCTGCTTCCCTGCGAGCTGTTTCCTAAGACAAAGCCGCGTCAGCCTCCTTAAGCTTGTCCTCCAGCCTTTGATGCTCCTCCTGGAGGAGATTCACTTCACCTTGTAGCGTTTCCTTCTCCTCCTTAAATTGCTCTTCGGCCATTCTAAAAGCAGCCTCCTCGCCCATCTGATCTTCGATCATTTTCATCAGCTTCATAAAGGTCATGGCCACCTGAGAAGGTGAAAACGTTGGATCCAAATGTGTAAAAAAAAAAAAAAAAAAAAAGGGAAATGAAACTTACCAACGCCGTGTGACGGACCCATAGCCTACCAGCTTCCGGTTAGTGAAATTCGACCTCGGGAGCTTCGAAATGCGGTTCTTTAAAACCCCTGGGGCACAGCTAAAGAAACTGTTGAAGTACTCTATCTCTGCTACTCTGTCAGCTTACAAATCAGGATCCTCAGTCGTCTCATCCTCAGCTCGCTTGGATCGTTCTGAGGTCTGGGCACTCGAGCTCCCCCCAATGATGATGGCCCAGGTTTTATAAGCCTCATTACCTTCTTGTGCTTGGGGGCTGGAGACTTCGCTATGCTTTTTCCCCTCCTCCTAATCAAAGATTCCTGATCGGGGGAAGCTGAACCCTCCTCAATGGGAGTCCTTGTTCTCTTGGATGCAGGTGGAGCAGTCTGTTCCCGACCTCCAGACTCCGGAGCTGGCACCCCAGCAGCTACATCAGTAGGAGGTGGAGGTTCCTGACGAGGAGGGTCTAGAGAAGTGTCGTCCACCATCACGACTTCCGGCTCCCCAGAAGGTGCAATTGCTTGGAGGGGAGGGACCCTTAATGTAAACCTGCGCATGTTGTCCGATGAAGTACTTGTGGTGGAAAGGCTCTTTGAAGAAGACTCGGATTCGAGCTCGGGTTCAAACTCAGGCTTGTACCCGGGCTTAGGATCTACGCTTAGGGGTGCAACAAGGACCGAACGGACTTCGTTTGCTTGTTCGCGAACTCCCAAATCTATGTTTATGTCCAAAAGAGGACCAGTAACAGGTGGGGCTAGACCTCGGGCAATCAGATCAGCGTTCGAGGGAAACGAGTCGTCACTCTCGTCCTTGGCCCCTGCAAAGGCCTCTAAGAATGTTGCTCCTCACTGGTGAGCTCGATTTTGGAGGTAGAGACATCTACAATAAAGAGAAAACAAGCTCGTTAAAAAAAAAAAAAAAAAATGTCGCGAGCTGGCGTCTTCGTATACCTGGCGAGTAGACGAATGAAGTGTTATGTAAGTCAGCAACAGAAAGGCAGGTGATTAGGATCCAGTGGGCTTTATATTCGCCCACGTTATACTTAATACAGTTCTGGGGCAAATACCGCTGACGCCGAGGATGGCGGCATGCAACGTAGTACAACCCGTCCCTGTACTCGGCCTCGCGACCATGAGTCCCCTTGAAGCTATACAGGTAACGGATAATGTGAGGAGTGGGAGGCCCGAAATTGTACTTGATAAAGGCAACAGCTTAAGTGGTTAACTGGGCATAGAAGTTGGGAGTCAACTAGAACGGGGCCAGCTTCAGATCGTTCACCGGAGCCACGAGGTAGTTGAGGATAGGGAACCTAAGCCCTAGTTCCATGTGCTCGCGACTTACTGCTACAAATCCAAGAGGTGGGAAGGCTGCGCAATCACTCACCTTTGGAATATTGGCTCTACATCCTAGGGGGAAGCTAAAATCTCGAGCTAGAGTCCGCAGAGCTGGAAGAGTCAGTTCGGAGGCAGTGTGACGGAAGGGGTTTCGAGCTTCTCTCTCCTCAGCCTCAGTCCGAGCAGTTGAAGGCCCAGCTCGCGCAGCAGGCTCCCCCGCGACCTCACCACTCAGCGAAGTCGTTCCCTGTATTGTTCTAACCTGTTGTCCTACTCGCTCCCCAGAAGCAGAAGCTTCATCACGAACGCGACCACGGTGTGAGCGATCTGACATCTACAGAATAAAGGGAACGACATCAGAACGCTGAGGGCACGCTGAATTCAACAAGCTACAGCAAGGGGTCCCTAAGGCTGCTATCCTATGCGCTAGGTCGCACGCCCTACTGAGAGAAATGTGTGGGTCCGAAACACGGGTCCACCAGGTACAATCTTACCCCTTAAAATTTAAATTTCTAACCTTATGACTGCAGGGGCTCTATCAAATAGTGCAGGGATGAATTGTCAGATGTATCTAAGCTACGTCAGCAAATTATAACAGGCCCAAACAATCCAAAACCACAAGCAACATCCATAATGTATCATCTCGGTTACTACGAACCGCTAGCAATAAGATTGTCTAATCAACAAGCAAAGGCAGAGATTTAAACAATAAGCACAACAGCTCTTGAATACGAGACAGGTAAATGCATTAATGCAGACATAGCATGAAGACAAAAACGCACGCTATTGATTGAGAAAAGTCATCGAAGCATAAAGGGATGAGGTTGAAAAGCTTATCATGTGTATGCTTGAGGCAGAACTTGGACTCTGAGGTTATGAAATCCGAAGGAGCTTTCAAGAAAATGAAGGAGACGCAGAAGAAGCGAGGGGAAGACAGTGACAAACGAGATGCCAGTGTTGTCTTAAAAAAAGCAAGAATGAGGGATCAAAAGGGACATTTGAGTAATATATGTCCCAGTGCTTATCCCCTAGCCCTTCGATCTTGCAAAAAGGTTGTAACCGCCACAAGATCTGATGGCTCAGCGTGAACCTCGACCCCTCGCTATTATGCACTGTCAGTTACAAGACGTGCGCATTTAATGCGTACGGCCTGAGACGTGTTTTGTGGCTCCAATGCCTGCATGAATGCCACGTGTCGACGGTTACAAGACAAGGATTGAAGTAATACCTGAGAACTTGCAAACGGGAGCCAAATTGCATTTTTTGAATAAGCTCCTAGTCCGCAGACCGCACTGAGAGCTGGGGGGCTTATGTTACGCTCATTTTCTCGACCTGGATAATTGAGTCAATAAAGGCCCAATTAGATATGAACAGAAGTAAAAGCCCAAAAGGCCTATACTCCAGCCCGTCGTCGCGAGCTCGCCCAGATCGCAAGGTTGTCCAGACCGCGAGGTCGCATAACCTCCAGATTGTCCTGGTATCGCTCAACCCGTGTTGACCCCCGTCCAGCCTGCTTGATTTGACAGACCAGAGGTCTGCTCCAGGAGAAACTTTTTACAGCAAGCCATCAGAGTCACCAACTTCCCTGAGTTCCCACCGAAGACACCTGTGCAATTACCAAGGAGCAATTAATACGGCAGCCATGCATTTAATACAGAGAAGACTTCTCCCGGTGCATTAAATGTAGACGTGTGCATGGAAGAGACAATCATTACCTTTGCAATAAATGCAACATGGCTTATGTTAGGATTAGTTGAGATTATCATAAATTTTAACGTGTATTATACTCTTTTGTATTGCTCTTTGACATCTCCCCTTCTCTATAAATATGAGAGATCTTTACTGTATAGGAAAAAAGGTGGAACAATATTAGAATACTATTACTCTGTCGGAATCACCCCAGAGTGGCCGTGGATGTAGGCGCAGTCGCCGAACCACGTAAAAATCCTTGTGTTAACATTCACTCTTCCCCCTCCTTTCTTCATTAATCACCTCATTTACTTTCGTCCAGCTAACACGACCAACATTCCTTCACCTTTATTACCACCAACCTTAAACTCCATTCACCGGTCATTTACTACACACCTGTTATCGTCACCATCATTTAATTACCTCGTCCGTCGTCTGGGCCCCAGAATCTCTGGGTTGACCATTTCCAAACGTCAACACACGTTTCATTAAATTAAATCAAATAAATATAAGATTAGAGATTAATAATTAATCCATGAATTTTAATTGATAGTTGAATGGTGGAATGTACATAGAGATTCAGCACCTGCATTGAAAAAATTTGCAATAAAAGTTCTTAGTATCACTTGTAGTTCTTCTGGTTATGAACGTAATTAAAATGTATTTGAAAATATAAGTATATGCTCTTATGAATATTTTTTAAGCAATTCGTTCGTTTAATATATCTTATATCATTACTTGTTTTTTTTTTTTTTTTTACAAAAATTCTAGCAGCTTCATACTAAATAAAGAAATAGGCTTGCTCAAAGTTAGTTAAATGACTTGGTATTTGTGAAATACAACAAAGCCTTGAGACGTTGGTAGAAATGCGTGATACAATCGATCTTATCATGTTGACTAACATTGATGAAAGCAATGAATGATTATTGTGAAGCTCGATCAGGAGGATGATAAAGATGATGAGAATGTTTTTTTCGGATGATAATGGGTTGACATGGGGCAATGTTGCAATGGCTACAGGAGTTGGAGAGCCTAGCTATAGATTTAGATCAAAATTGGGTTCTTTATCAAGGCAACCAACAAAAACAAGGCAACCAATTGTTGAGGAAGAAGAAGAGGAATATCAAGGGTTAGATGCAGAAGAAGAAGAAGAATAAGAAGAAGAATGTTTTTTTTCGGATGATAATGGGTTGACATGGGGCAATGTTGCAATGGCTACAGGAGTTGGAGAGCCTAGCTATAGATTTAGATCAAAATTGGGTTCTTTATCAAGGCAACCAACAAAAACAAGGCAACCAATTGTTGAGGAAGAAGAAGATGAATATCAAGGGTTAGATGCAGAAGAAGAAGAGGAAGAAGAATGTTTTTTTCGGATGATAATGGGTTGACATGGGGCAATGTTGCAATGGCTACAGGAGTTGGAGAGCCTAGCTATAGATTTAGATCAAAATTGGGTTCTTTATCAAGGCAACCAACAAAAACAAGGCAACCAATTGTTGAGGAAGAAGAAGAGGAATATCAAGGGTTAGATGCAGAAGAAGAAGAAGAAGAAGAAGAAGAATGTTTTTTTTCGGATGATAATGGGTTGACATGGGGCAATGTTGCAATAGCTACAGGAGTTGGAGAGCCTAGCTATAGATTTAGATCAAAATTGGGTTCTTTATCAAGGCAACCAACAAAAACAAGGCAACCAATTGTTGAGGAAGAAGAAGAGGAAGGCAATCAACAAAAACAAGGCAACCAATTGTTGAGGAAGAAGAAGAGGAATATCAAGGGTTAGATGATGATGATGAAGAAGAGAAACGATGGGAAAAGAGGATGATGATTTTGATGATGACTTGGAGGATTCGATTGATTGAACACTATAAATGAATTTTTTTTTATGACTAGTGTTAGTCACTAGTTTTTATTTGCATAATTGCATTTTATGACTTTTGTTGTTTGCTTAGAATAGGACATTTAGTTATTGACTTAGTTTTTAGTTGAACTTCGAGGATGATTTTTGTTGTTTGCCTAAGATATTTAGTTGTTGAACTTTAATGATGATGACAATTTTGATTATAATTAATGATTGAATGTTTATTTTATGAAATTTTATATTATTATTGTTAGTTGTTTATAAATTTATAATATTTTAAGGTTTTTTTTAAAAGTGCGTCTCGCCTTAAAAAGGCGTGCTTTGCACCTTGCGCCTTGAGCCTCAAGCTGCACAGCCCTTTTATGTCTCAGTGCACCTTACGCTTTTTAAAACTATGGTTCTGATTTAGAAGATGATTCAGATGATGTTCACTACTTGATTGCTAAGAACATGATAGTTCATAATCAAATTGATAGGTCTTCTTTTTGGGTGGATAAGGTAGGGAAGAAAGCATTTGGGAACTAGTAACTTCTATAAAGCAAATGAAGAAAAATATGACTTTTTCAGCTTAAATAAAGGCGACCAAGAAGGCCATTGTTAAATGAAAGTTCTCTGCTCAATGGGGCCTAAATGATTCTTGCACTTGTCAAAGGCCAGATTTTCTCTGTTTGGCTAAGCCTTTTTGCTCTTTTGATGGTGTTGATTCTTGGTATTGGGTTTCTTTGGGGTTCACACTTCTTTATTTGAATAATCACTCTCCTTTGAATTTATGGATGTTTGTTTCTTCTTATATTTTGGATGCTTTTATTTATATGATTTCTACTCAGCAAATCACGATTTCAGCTTCTTTTAATGGGTCTTTATATATATTTTTTACTTTTATTTATGGTAGTGTTAACTATGTTACTTGCCACTCCATTTAGACTTCTTTGTTAGGTATAATTGATGTCATGACTTATTAGTTGGTTGTTGGTAATTTCAATGCTACTATAGGATAACATGAGACTACAGAACAATAAATAAATGATCTTTTGAAGATTTCATGGCTATCGTTATGGCTTGTGACATTCAAGAAATCCAAAACAGAGGTTCTTTCTACACTACAATGGGATCGTCATTTTGTGGCATTTTACTTTCCAAAGTGGATGGATCTTTTTGCTCACCTTTACTTCTTGATTACTGGATAGTAGTCTCGAGCATCACTCTCCTTAGATTGTATTTGGATTATTATCATATCTTGGTTGTTTATAGTAGTCCTAATTCTCATCAACCTTGACCTTTCAGATTTCAGAGTAACTGGATTTCTCATGCTTCTTTTACGAATTTAGTTAGGGATTCTTGGAATGTCTCTTTAAAGGGTTATTTTATAAGCATTGTTGTTCGAAAACCAAAGTTTGTAAAGGTTGCTCTAAAGCATTAGAATTCGGAGATTTTTGAAGATCTTTCTCTTCGCATTTCTAATGCTACAGATAAAGTTATGTATATCCAAGAGTGCCTTTGTTTGGAAGGTTTTTCTGATACTCTTTTTCGTATGGAGACTAATGTTTTATCTAAGTTAGATGTTGTTTTAAAGCAATAAGATATTTGTCTCTGTGAGAAAAGTCATATAAAGTGACTACATAATAGAGACCGTAACACAAATTATTTTCATTCTCTCTTGAAAATGTAGGAAGTGATGAAATCTTTATTAGTTCTTCATATTAAAGATGATATTGTCTCGAATTCGCATCGCATTACTGATCATGTTGTTTCTTACTACCAGAATCTTTTTTAACAGTTTAATGATTTGAACCCTAAATTATCTTTAATTTAGAAGTATGTTCTTTTCTGTAGTTTGGTGGAAGAAAACTCGGCTCTTATTCATGTGCTATCTACTCAAGAGGTGAGATATATTATCCTTGATATGGATTTGTTGAGTGCCCTTGGATTGGACGATTTTAAAGGAAGATTTTATATGCATTGTTGGGATATAATTGGTAAATATATTGTTGCTGCTGTTCAGGATTTTTTTCGCATTGGTGTTGTTTTTCTTGGATTAATTCAAATTTTATTGTTTTAATTTCTAAGATCCCATAGGCTATCTTAGTGGATCAATTTCATCTTATTGTTTTAGGCAACTTTATTTTCAAAGTCATCACTCGAAATTTGACAAATCGTTTTAGTTGTATTTGTGCCTGTATCATCTCTTTGATCAGTTTGGCTTTTTGCTTAGTCAACAGATTAGAGATTGTATTGCAAGGGCTTTAGAATGTTTTAATATATTTTCTAATGCTAGTAAGAGGGAAGGGGTTCACATGGCTTTGAATATTTTCATTCGAGAAGTTTTTGATTAAATCAGTTGGTCTTTCATTTAGAAGATGTTGCGGTGCTTTGGATTTTCTTTTGTTTTTATTAATTGGGTTCTATGTATTTTTGGGTCAATAAGAATTTAAGTTTTTATTAATGGCTTTTTGGAAGATTATTTTCCATGTTCTCTTGGAATTAGGAAAGGATATCCCTTATTTCCTCTTCCTTTTTGCCTTACTGAGGATTTCTTGAGCACACACATATATATATCACATTTAGTTTCTTCTGGTATGGTTATTAGTATTTCTAGTCTAAGGGGTGTGCAACTCCTTTTCACTTTTTATATGTTGATGATATCTTCTTGTTTTGTCGTGCTTCAATATCAAATATTAAGGTTATTATGAAGGCTTTCAAGGCTTATCAAAATTTGTTTGGTTAGCATGTTAATTGAGAGAAGTCTTGTATTTATTTTAGAGATAGTGTTCGACCTTCCACCTTTGACGATGTCTTATCGCTTTGTGCTATGAAAAAAGGAGTTTCTTCTATGACATATCTTGGTGTTCCTATCTTTTATGGTGCCCCTCGTAGATGATTATTTTTGTCTCTAGCTGATATAATTCATTTGAAACTTCAATAATGGGTGGGTTTTACACTTTCTATGGCCAGTAGGTTATGTCTCATTTAGTCAGTGATTTATAGTTCATTTCTTCATTTTTTTCAAATCCATCATTGGCCTTGGTCTATCCTTCGATCTCTCACTTTTTCGATCAAGAATTTTTATTGAACAGACTCTATTGATAGGAAAAACCCAATTTAGATTTCCTAGAATGTTTGTCATCGTTCAAAACTTAAAAGGGGGTTTAGGTTTGTGAGATCTATGTGTTCTTAATGAAACTTTGTTTAAAAAATTTACTTCAAGGTTTATGAATGAAGACTCAATTATTTTCAAGTTTCTTTGTGCTAGATACCTCTCTTCCACACTCTTCCCAAGGTGAGATACCTTTTTTCCTTTGTTTGACTTGATATGAAACAATATTATATGTCCTTGGTGCTTAAGTCCAAATGGTTGGTAGGCCGTTATTCAAAGATCCATCTTTAGTTGGATAATTGGATGAAAAGGCCTCTCATAGATAGGATTTTTGACTTGTCCTTCTTGGAGCTTCCTCTTAATACTAATATTGGCGAAATTTACTATAATGGTAGTTAGCATTTTCTCCTTTTGGTCCGTATGATTCATCTGGATCTAGTTGAGGATATAAAGTGGGTAGTTATTAGTACTTTTTTTTTATTCAAGAGTATGGTCTCTTTTTACAGATAGAGAGTGACTATTGCTGCTACTTATACTTCTTTGATTACACCTTATTCACATCTTCATTGGGTACGATATATTTGGGTTGTTTTTATTCACCCTTCCAAATCTATGCTAGTTTGGAGAGTCATGCATAATAGATTGCCTACAGATTTATCTCTACAACGTCATGGTTTTATTTTTCCTTCTTGCTGTCGTTGATGTTGGTCTGCTGAGGAGAGTTTAGAGCATTTGTTTACGCTCTAACTTTTTGCAATAGGTCTTTGATATTCTTTGTCATCCATGTTTGGTCATTTTATTTCCCTATCTGGGTTTGTTATTGAATTGTGGCAAGTTACTATATTTGTTAATTTTTGCTCTCAACTTCAAAATTTTTGGAAGACGGGTATAATTGCAATTTTTAAGATTATTTGGCTTGCACATAACAAGGCTACTTTCAAGAGTAAGCGTTATTTCTTTCATAGGGTTCTCTCCTTTGTTTGGCATTCTATTTGAGAGACAAATTCTCTTAGCTCTGGTGTTATACATAATTCAGTGGATAATCTTTTGATTATGCATAAACTCTATGTTTCAGCTCGTCCTATTAAATCTCCACGTATTACAGAGGTTGTTTAGGTTCCTCATTCTCTATGTGTTGGCTTAAGATTAATACTGACAGTTTTGTTTTTGGGGCTTTTGGCTTAGCTAGTTATGCTGAAGTCTTTCAAACTTGCTATGAAATTTTCAAGGGTACTTTTGCTATTCTTGTAGGGATAGGTTATACTTTAAAGCAAAGTTAACAATTGTTATTCATGTCATTCAATATGCTTGGACTTATCATTAGACAAAACTTTGGTTTGAGAGTGATTCAATTTATGTGATTTTGCTTCTTTTTGCTCATTCTTTTAAGGTTCCTTGACGTCGGTGACTGACTTGGGCTATGTGTCTTTCTTATTTGTAGGATATAGATTTCAAGATAACTCATTTATCATGACGAAAATTCGGCTGTGGATGCTCTAGCTTCTCGCTCTTCCTTTTACGTTTGTTTCACTTAGTGGTGGACAACTCCTGCTTTTCTGAGTTCCTATCTCTTTGATGATTTACTTAGCAAGAGCTGATATCGATTTCATTAGTTTTGGTTATGGGGGATGGATAGTCATTTTTTGTTGTCGGGTTTTTCCCATTTGGTTTTTTTCAGTAAGATTTTTAATAAGGTCTTTTATAGGGTATGATTGACAATGATTTGGTTTCGATTGAATTATTTGTTGTTTTTCCCTTCTCATGGTTTGGTTTTATTCCTTTAAGGATTGATATTTATTTCTTTTTGGTTTTATATCTTGTTTTTCCTTGTATAATTCTTTTCTCTTTTTAATAAAATATTGGTTTTAACCAACAACCTTATATTAAAAAAAAAAGTAATATATTTATATTTATTTGTTATAGCCTATACGATACGCCTCCCCTATTGTTTAATGACATACGTAGAGTCATATTTGATAAAGTCAAAGAACAACAAAAAAATAGACAAAACAATAATTGACAATGAAATTGACATAATTTAAAAATTCATACATTTCAATATTGTTCAAATTGACAACACAATAATGCTGCTAATGTACAGGCCAAAGATGAACTCTTCTTGTACATGTACATTCAATAGAATAAGCAACAAATAATATAAACACTATGTAAACCTAGTCTTCTATCTACACAGATTTATAATTATTGTTACACCACTAGTGGTAGCCATATGAGGCTAATAAGTTGAATTTCTACTCTGAAAGAAAAAAAAAAATACAAAAACCATATATCATGAACAAAATAACAAAATGATTGTGGTTCCAAGTGGTTTAGCCAACAATATACTATTCTAATATGAACAAAAAGTAACAAGAAAACAAGATCAAAATATAATTGTAGCTATGTCGCAGCATTGGTGCCTAATTGACATCCAAACTAGAAAAAATACCTAATGTGAAATTATAGTTTTAACTTAGAATTTTTGTCGTCAAATTATTAAATACAATAGATAATGGTTTACCTAGGTTGAATCATCATTCAGTGGTAGATGAGTGAATGCTAGAGAATAATGGTGCAGTTTGTGTGATAGGTTGAGATGGTAGTGTTGCTAGAGTACTGGTGGTTGAGATGGTGGTATTTGCTGGACAGTTGGTTGATATGATGGTGCCATACCTATAGTTGGTTGAGATTGAGCCTAAAATAACATCATATTTATGTAATAACTCATTTACTTTTGTAACACCAAACTAGTTCATTGATTAAAGGTTTTAATACTAACATCAAAAGTAGCTTTAATTATATTCTTACAACTCTTGAGGTTGCCAGAGCTACTCCCAATCTATCATAATGAAGAAAAATGTTGCAAAACTTATGTTCAAGACTTTAACTAAAATACACTCAATTAACTTTAGGACCGCAACCTCAAAAATGTTATTTTTAGCGTAAAATGTTTGATGCTGTTAAGATTATTGAGTTTATGTTTTGAATTTTATAGATGATTGGATGCGTGGTTAACAGCTGATTGAATTTGAAACTATGGGTTGGTTTATGTTGGATAATTGTGTGGTTATGTTGGTTTGCAAATAGGAATATTAGTTAGTTGTAAACAATTTCACCATTGGGACTCCAACTTTGAGGTTTGGAATCGTAACTTACAGGGTGTGATTCCCAACTTTCAGGATGGGATTCCCAAGATGGAGGTTGGGACCTTAGGATTCCCAACCTTTAGGTTGGGATTCTAACATAGTGAAAGTTGATAGCAACCTTGAAGGTGGGATTCCAAACCTATAGGATAAGATTCTCAACCTCCTGGTTGAGAATCTCAATCTAATTAGGAATTCCTAACCTGGAGGTTAAAAATTCCAACCTTTAGGTTTGGATTTGTAACTTAGGTTAAACATACTTTTCGTAGTGCAGGTTGAAACTGAACCTCCAGGTTGGGATTTATAAGCTTTGGTTGAATAAATTTTGCGAACTTCAGTTGAAACCAGACTTTTAGGTTGGGTTTGCCAAGTTTGGGATTCCTAACTTTGAAATTGGGACCCCAATTTAGAGGTTGGGATTCCCAACCTCAAGGTTTAGGATTTGTAACCTGTAGATTGGGATTCCCAACATGGACGTTAGAATCTCAACTTATAAGTAGGGATTCTCAATCTTCAAGTTGGGATCGCAACTTCCAAATTGGAATGTCCAACCTTAAGGGTGGGATTCCCAACCTCTATATTGGGATTGACAACTTATAAGTTGGGATTCCCAACATGGGAGTTGGAAATCTCAACCTCAATGTTTGGTCCCAACAGTCTCAACCTTCCCAACCTGCAGGTTTCCAACGTCTAGGTTGGGAATCCTAAATGTTCTCAACCTGCAGGTTAGGTTAAGAATCGCAATCTTCCTAACCATTCCCAACCTGCAGGTTGGGATTCTCTACCTTCAGGTTGAGAATCCTAACCTAGACGTTGGGAATCCTAATCTGCCACGTTGGGATGCAAATTGGGTTCAACCTCTATGTTGAGAATTCGAACTTTACAGTTCATAATCCTAACCTCTTGATTGGAAATCCCAATCATAATGTTGGGTCCCAACCTTCCCAACCTGCAGGTTGGGTTGAGAATCGCAACCTTCCCAACCATTCCCAAGGGAAGTGCCAACATTCCTTACCTACAGGTTGGGATTCTCAACCTTCAGATTGGGAATCCCAACCTGGACGTTGGGATTCCCAACCTGCCAGGTTAGGATGCAATTTGGTTCCAACCTCTATTTTAAGAATCCGGACTTTGCAGTTCATAATCCCAACCTAAGGGTTTTTTGCTTGGTTTTTATCTGTGTTAGGGTTGCGGTTATGGATATGGCTTTATCTCTATTGGTTCCCTAATAGATACATTGATTTAGTGAATTTTGGGCTTGGTTAGTGTTGTTTTTAGGTCTGAAATAGTTGATGTTGTAACATATTTGCTTGTGTTTTATTTGGTCTTTGGTATACAAATTAAATCGTATCGATCTAATATATGTTATATTAGAGTTGAATCATTAAAAGTGGTAATCAAATTTTAATGGGTTCTTTTATAATTACAGGTGTAGGGTAATGGATTCTCCAATTACATACAAGATCATGGACTCCGATCATTTTCCTTCAAAAGTTACATGCTTCTCCAAGTTGGGAGCCGTAAAAGTGATAGCAAAAAAGTTAAATGACCCGATTGGAGATGTTCAGCATCTCATGCTTTGGTAAACTGTTGCACATGAAGGACTTGAGGTTTGCCGGGCAGTTAGTGCATAACTTGCTTCTCCGACAAGTGGATTGCGATGATTCGAAAGAGCTGTAGTTTGCACTCCCGAATGACAATGTCATTCGATTCTCTATGCAGGAGTTTGCCATCATCACAGGGCTTGCTTGTGGGTTATACCCAATGGATGGATCAGCTGATAAATGTCCAGTCGGTGAGAAGTTAAGCCAGAGAATGTTTCTAGGTAGCGGCAAAGTTTCGAATAAAAGTCTGAACATCACTTTTAGGGGTGCTTCTTTGGACAATGATGAGAACATCGTAAAACTTGTGATGTTGTACTTTTTAGAGACGATGTTACTTGGGAAGGATCCGAAGAACCATATTGAAGGGACCATGTTTGACTGTTGGATGATATAAATGCATTCAATAAATACCCTTGGGGTCAATGCTGCTACGAGATGACGTTGTGTGACATGAAAAAAGATTTTAAGAAAATGGCTGCTAAGGTTGGAAAACGAAATAAAGGGCACAAGTACAAGGCAGACAGTGCATTCTATTCTTTGTCTGGTTTCCCATATGTTTTTCAGATAAATGTCTGTTTTTTTTTTTAGTTTATCTTGCTTCGTAATGGTTGGTTTGTTTGGCAATAACATTTGCTATTTTTCCTGCCCTCATAGATATGAGCTTGTGAAGCAATTCCGACCATCGGGCAACAAATTGCTCTGAAATCTAGTAATTTACTGCCCTGTATTGTTAATTGGAGTTCTATAGCAATCCCATAGTTAGGAGAAATTATTACGTTGTTACATCGCTCTGATATATGTAAATCTATTACTGAGTAGAATAAACGACCTACATGTTAGTTGCTGTTTTGAACATGTGTTTTATGATTTCTTGTTAGTTTGAAGCGCACCCTACATTGGAGGGGATGACTGTAGAGGAAAAAGATGAGTATTGGCGATATTTCATGAGGAAGAAATAGGGTGCAGCCCAGGTGTCTTCTGATAGCGACACCTCTGATAGTGCTGTCACTGGTGAGAAGGACCACAATGACAAGGTAATTGCGTTCGCATTTCTGAATGCCCAGCCTGAGGGAAGACGACCGCATACTCAGGTACAATTGTTGTTAGCTTTTATGTTGGCTGTTTGCAATGGAATGCAAGTATACCACCTCACTTCACATGCACTTAATTTTGTACAGGCTGCCAAGGATAGGAGAATTGCTTATATATATCAATTATAAGCCATCATGAAACATGTGGAGCAGGTGAAGCAAGACACGATGAAACTACTGCAACATACAAACAAGAACCTAAAAGACACCAAGATGAAGGTATAGGAAACAACTAATCTCCTCCACAAAACAAACAAGAAGGTTGATATGATTATCGATTTTTTATTTAGAAACAATGTTGTTCCTACACATCAGAAGGCACCTACATCGAAGGTATACTACAGAGATGGTTAGCCTAAGTTATTAGTAATGTATATTAATATGTATTGATACGATTGGAATTTTGCTTGCTAGAACACCAATGAGCAATAACGTGAAACAAATAGAGACAACACTGGGGTGGAAGGATCGGTGCCAGTTGAGGCCAACATGCCTGGACACGCTACTCATGACGAGTGGACAGTATTGGTGAAAAATGACATTCACCCTAAGCATGCCAACAAAAGCATGGGTACTGTCACTTTCCATTGCTTTTGATGCAAGTGTGAAGATTTTACCACAATCCCAAAGATTTCAGATCAAGCAAGACAAAGGTCCATAGGTGTCCGCCCTGTTTTTAGGATTGGAAGGTGGCCCAAGAAAAAGGCTTGAAACGTCGTTGCGTAATCCGATAGAGGCTAGTGTAAAAGTGACACATGCTTGGGGCGACAGTTTTAGAGGGAAAATGATTTTGGACCCTATCCTACCATGACAACTAATAATAGGGTCGCCTTCACTAGGTTCGAACATAAGTTTGAAGATTATACTTGAAACCGAAAAAAATGTCCATAAATTTCGTCTCAATTTCAGCAAATCGAAGTTGTTCCAAGAAAGGGTACCAAGTTCGAATCATTTCCTAAACCGTCCGATACTGAACTTGCAGCATTTAAAGTATCGTATGACAAATATGTTCTGAACGAGTTGTTTGTTTCTATCCTTCTTACTTCATTCTTACTATCTTTTATACAGGTATTTGGTTCATATATAACCAATTTTGAAAAATTGGTTCGTCCCTGCAGATCAATAGTCTGGTTGCCAACAGGAGACTACAATCGGCAGTGGTTTAGGGAGTTGTGCAAAGCCAATGTGTGGTTGCAAGATTCAGTGCATATAAACAATATGGAAAGTAGGTATGTCAGACATATATAAGGACTGTACAGTTTAACCGTATGCATTTTCACCGTTTCTAGCATCTGGATGCTGCTTTCAACTTAATATGATGGAAGCCAATGCAGTCCCCGACTAGTAAGATGGAAGCCTTAACAATGACTAATATTTTGTTTGGGGTAAATATTTTGTTTCTTCACAAGTAAAGGGAATGATGAACCCTGACACATTTTCCCTTACTAATTAAATTGTCTATTTGAATATATATAGCAACATTTCTTAGGTAAATGAGAGGCGTATACCAAGAAAAAAGCTATTTGGGCTGATGATGACATATGCATACGATATGCATAAAGGGAGGTGGTCGGCACCATACACATATCGAGGGAGGTAACCTCTCATCCATGGGTAAGATTTATGATGGTATCATCGTAAATTGGTTACTTCAGATTTGTTATATTTACCATTATGTTACATACTCAAACTGATTTGTGGTTGTGTTCTACTTGTCATGTCTGTAGCTGTACATGCCATTAAATTACAGGGGTGTACATTAGGTCCTCATGAAAGTACACTTCAAAGACCGAACGATAACCCTGTTTGACTTACTAGACATCTAAGTGTGCAATTGGAAACAGTTTTTGCAACCCATACAAACACTACTGTCATAGTTCCTTCAAAAGACTGATCACTACAGAACAAATACGCACATGACTGCAGACTCGTATACGAAGGAGGGATGGTCGCTATCACGATGCAATGACACGCCACAATAAAAAGCAAGGTAAGAGTTGTAACACATGCAACAGTTTCTGTTATTGCAATTAAATGCACGTCATACGCTAACTAGTATGTTGTCTTCTTTTATGTAGTAGTGGTGATTGTGGGATTTTCGTAATCAAGTTGGCCGAACATATGACACACGGTCTGCTAGTGAACTCATTCGACAAATCCAACATACCAGCTTTTCAGGAGCAGTTAGGGCTCGACCTGTGGAAATGATCTTAGCATTTATGGAGGGAGGGGGGGTAATATTTTTATGCTTCTTAGTCCACTGTAAACTCGTTATGTTTGTAAATTGGACAATATGTTGTTACAGTCCAACTTACTCAATCTTAATGTTCCTTCTTGCTATGCTATTAAGCAGGTTATTTATTCGGTGACTTCAGTTGCCAGACTTCAGTTATCAGCCTACTCTTGCAAAGATTATGTTGGATGAGTTATGTAGCAAAGAAAACTAGTATTAATTGACGAAGGACTTTGACAGTGTAGGTTGCATGGGTAAGATAATTGTAGTATATGGTTTGATAAACTCATAAAAGAACAACATTCAGGACTTGTTGACTCTCTGTAACTTGTAATATTGCTTTTCCCTTATTCTTATGCTCATTGATGATGTTTTCATATTTTGTATCAATTGTTTCATACAACTTTTATAATATTGAACAACCTCTAGTGATCCATTGAAGCAAAACAGTCGATACAAACAGATCCACGGGTGCATGTCAAGCTGGCTGTAAACAATTGGAGTACACATATGGAAAAGATTCCTTCATGTCAAGCTGGATAGAAAGCTCTCGTTGCAGCCCTTCGTTGCTGAGAAGTTTTCATGTACTGTCAGTGCATAGGGAACCATTGATTTCCTACTTAGGCTTTGTCACAATGTCATAAGGATTGCACTATGGGACATCAGCATCTCATTGTCATGTTTGTGCACTGGCTAATGCTGCAAAGATGGTGCAAGAGGTGCAACTGTGTATCATGCAAATGGTGCGAAGATGGTGCAAGTGGTGTAACTGTGCATCATGCAAATGGTGTGAATCCTATTTCATGATGATGAGGAGTTCGCAAAACTCATTGCTGAGGAAGCTGATAAGGCGTTATAAATAATTAGGGAGAGACAACAGCAACAGGAAGAGCTAGCAACACCTAGCATACTGATCTGTGTTAAATTATATATAAATGGTCCCTTATAACTTTGACCTCTACTATTAATTTGATTGTACATGCAATTTGATCATGTGTATTGTTGATGCATCAATGGTGTTACTTCCATTTCGTGATGAGTTGCTTGTGATGGTTTTAAACATATGCATAGATGTGAGAAAAACATATATATCTAGAAATTTTGTATCAGGTAGACAAAGTTTATGTACAAAAAATACATTATAAAGACTTAATCACTTCTATTTATCCCACCACCTACTTGACATTCAGAAGACACCTTGTACGTTTGATTTAACAGTACAAGCTAATGATGGCACATCTTCATTTGCACAAATCAGAGATGTTCTTTGTATATGCACATGATGAGATGCCTCTTAACTAGTCAAACACAGAATGCAGTATGGCTGCCAACAGTATTTGGATCTCTACAGACAATGTCAACTACATAACACAAAATATCAACTACATCTTACATGATGAGCTTCAAATTGATGGAGGTGATATCTTACTGGTTTATTTATTAGAATTAGCATTCCGTTCAGTAGTTGTGCATACTGGAATTGATGCCCTACACCTTTGTCTATTGTGTCCTAAGCCACTACATTTACTACACTTAGATTTCTGCTTATCTTCAGCTTTCGAAGGATTTCTTTTTGCAATAGGTTGTCCACAAGGCTTACGAACTTCAGGTGATAAGACAACAAGAACTTCAAGATCTTCAAGCAAAATCCAATCATCTTCAAGCCCAACTGGATGATTGGAAGCTGCATACGCTGCTACTAATGTTTCCCGGGTGCAGTACGTAGTACAGTAGTCATAATAGGATAGATGACAACTACTACAGATTGCCAAAGCATGTGCACATGAATGTTGGTCGATTAGAAATTTTTTGCATTCACAAGTTCTATTCCGCAAGTTCACAATCGGGTGGGTTCAAATATTCATCGATGACAAGGTACCTATCTACATCAACAAAACGCACAGAATAATGACCAGCTTTCTTCATCTTCTATCGCAACTTACCTTCAACCCATCTTGTCATTAGCGTTGGCATTTTCACAACTTCCTCACGCCTTTCCCAAAACCATCTTTGAAGTATGCCACGTATATGCTCTATTAACTTTGTGATCGGTAGCTCTTGTGTCTCCTTCAAAATGGCATTCAAACACTCTGCAATGTTTGTTGTCATAATGGAATATCTTCTACCATCAAACTCACATCTAGCCCATTTGCTAGGTTCCGTAACAATAAAATACTCGGCTGTCTTAATATTAACTCTTGCAATTTAGGACATGACTTCATTGAGCACTGAAACCTAGCATGCTTTCACAGCCTTGTAAAGCTGTTTATGCACATCACGACCTTTATAATTGGCCTTCATGTTTTGCCCGAGGTGATACATACATATTCCATGTAATACCCCTAGAAACAAATGTGCAATAGTCATTGCTATACTTGTATTACAGTATGAAATGAACACTAGATCATTAACTTCTCCAATACACCCATGCAACTTTGTCATAAACCAAATACATGCATTATCATTTTTTGAATCTCCAATGCCAAAAGCTAATGGATAGACTTGGTTATTTCCATCCATGCAAATCGCAATAAATAGGGTACCTTTATACTTGGATTTGAGGAAAGTTCCATCAACAGCTATAACAGGACGAATGGAAGATCTAAATCCAGTAATAGAACCTCCTAATACCATGAAAAAGTACTTGAATCAATTACAAGCATCACATTCAATCTCAGTTATAGTCCCTGGATTTTTCATTTCCAACATCACACAATACAATAGAAGCATACTATAAGACTGTTTGGGTGATCCCCTAGCTAACGTCATAGCAACCTCTCTAGCCCTCCATGCTTTATTATAAGTATAAGTCATCCCATACCTTTTCTTCATGTCTTGATTGATGTCATTTCGACGATAAGACTGAGAAGCACCCTTATACTTCCATTTGATACAATGTCCAATCAATTTACTTATTACTTGTGGACGGTGAAAAACGAGCGAATCAAGAGAACATGTGTGCTCTGGAAGGTACTTTCGCACGCGAAAAGCTTCTGACCCTACAAGTTTTGTTGCACGCAGCCACCACTTGCAACCTCTTACATACAAGCCAAAACCAATAAGTCTTTGATGGACTTCTTCACTCTTATATTGAACTATCTACCAATAGCTAACATTCTTATATTCAGTTATAGCTCTTTCTTATTACAGAAAATATCAACCATTCGAACATATTTAACACTGTCGAAGACACTATCAGAACAGCCACCTTTTGTTGCACGAGGAATCGAAGATGTCATTGCAACATGACAATCCCCCTCAACCATTTTCTAATTTCAACTTCTTCTCTTTCCAATTGCTAGCCCTATCAGTTGGTGATGCTTCCGAACCAGCTAATGGAGATGTGACATCTACACCTTTAGAACCAAAATAAGTGAATATGTGATCTGCATAGTTATCAACCCCGATCACATCTTCATCAGTCATTGTGCATTCAATAGGAACCGGATCTTCACTACCCAAATATTTCTTTGCAACAACTTATACTCCAATATTGTTCACACATTCTTCCTCACCAGTTGACAAGGCTGTTAGATCAGTAAATATCAGTACAGTAATTAACAATCAACAATATATATATATATGTATAAAACACACACGAATATGTGTATAAAAAGAAAATTAATTATCGTAAATCACTAACTTGAATATATTGATAGAGGCTTGCAAAATTGCAATGTCCTTAGACAAAATTTCTCTCCTTCTCACTGCTTGAAGGACCGATGGAGTTTGCCCCAGGATACAACTATCGTTCTCCTGTATCAAAGCAGAAAATACAGAAGTCAGGCGAACACTTGAATACTTTTCTCCAATCTCAGAATGATGATATGAATGACTGATATTAAAAATTTTTCTATCTCTTCTGTAACAGGAAAGGTTATTGTATTTATAGTGTAATACGTGACTATTAGAACAGTCATATCTATTCTCAAACACTGTCATTATTTGAATTTAAATTTAATTTAATTTAAAATCAAATTTAAATTAAAATAGGGATTCTTTGTTTCAAACATAATATATTTATTTTTTCCAACAATACCCCACATTTGAAACAAGAATCTCTTTCTTTAAATAAATAACATTTTAATGATATGATATGCAAATGCATTGGAGAGTATTAGTAGTGTTGTATATCAGGAGAAGTGTCTTTCGAACTTGAATTTACCATAATAAGAGTATATCGGATCTACTTAGTGACGCAGTAGATATAATGATCTTGAACTGTTCACTTTCTTGTAGTAAATCAAGGCAATAAGTCTCATACACAACACTAACTGTATTGAATAGTTCATACTGTTGGGTTTTGTGCCCTAAAGCTTGTAATTATGTAAACGGTTTTAATAAATAATAATAAAGTATTCATTTTATTCAATTTATATATTTTGCAAAAATTATATATGTCATGAGAAACATCCTTGATTACTGATGTATTTTCAAACTAAGTATATAAGTGTTATATACAAGCGGATTTAGTTTGAGAGAAGTAATCTAAAGAGTCCATAGAAAGCAAACGAAGCTGGGTACTTTGTTTATGGGAAATCTACAGTTGCGGTCCATTTTGTATTCGGTACAATAGTTTTATCCGAGACTATTCATGTAGTGACATGGAAATGGAGGCACCTTATATAATAAAGATTATATAGGACTGGACCACGATAAACATGAGTCTCTAATTAATATCCGTTAAACTTAGAGATTTATATTTATCGACTAGATGATCATATATGAATTGATCTTAATCCTGAGTGTATTATGGACTTCTGTTTGTTGAGTTATATCCTTTGATTTACATGGGTGAGATCGATATAGATGCTCGATCAATAACTTCGTACTTTGGGGATATGATTTAGTAAGTAGCTGGGAACATTCTATACAATAGTAGAATCCACTCCTTCTTGCGAGAAGTAGAGAAATAGTTCTCTTAAGGGTTGATTCGGGTCTTGAACAATAAGAGCACTCAACTTTCTGTTCATATGTAAACGAAAAGATAAATTCATAAGTTGTTATGAATATATTGTTCATTAGAGAATCAATGGTACTTAAGGATCAAGATATAATTAGAAGGGTATAACGGACATTATGACGTAGCTCTAATTATGAACTATTTATGAAGGGTCAAATCATATGTAGTGATTATATCAATGGACACTGAAAATTTCAGATTGTATAAAAACATCTATAGTTTTGAGAGTGCAATCTTAGGTTTTTAGTGGAGTAACTCTAAGATTAATAATAGTGAATTATTTAATTAAAGAGTTTAATTAATAATTTCGATATTATTGGAGCTCAAAACTGTAGGTCCATTGGATCCCCTTGATAGCTCATTTCACTATAAGAAATGTGTATATAGAATATTGTAATTGGATCGTCCAATTATAGTTGTTACATAAGTAGCAAAATATGTGTTCACTTGGTATTTGAATAATATTGATTATTCAAATTATTAATTAGTTAATTATTAATTATGAATTATAATTATTTAATTAATTTTATAAGAGGTCTTGAATTCAATTCTTAGTTGTGACCGAGTATAAATTAATTATGAATTAATTATAGGTCACAAGTATGATTACAAAATATAACATGAATTAATTTTGAATTAATTATGTTATATAGGCAAAAGTTTAATTTTAATAAACTTGGGGTTAAATATTAATTTTGATTAATTGAAACCCTAATTGGTTGCCTATAAATAGAAAAGAAATAGTCTTCTTTTCCTAACAGAAGTTATACTTAGGTTTTGTTTTACGTTCTTTAAAACAAAAACCTATTCTCACCTCTTATATATATTGTTTGTTCTTTTGAGAAAAGAAATCAATAGAAAGTGAGCACAATTTTATATAATTGTGCCCACTCACTTGTTTCTTGGTGTAGAGTCATATCAAGGAAGGCAAGGTGGTGAGCTATCCATAGAGATCAATACAAAAGGTACAAGATTCGATTTTTATTTAGTTTTATTATTTTATTTCATTGTTTTATGGATCTAGAGTTCTTGAGTTTTCTAAAAATTTTTAAAACTCAATGTTCCGCAAATCTTTATTTTATAAAAACAATTATTGTTTTTTCCCTTCGCATACGGTTTTGTTCATTTTGGTCCTGAACAGATCCTGATTTTCATGATAGCTTTAGAGAATTTAGCCAATTTTCCCATTCTCATAAATGCGACCCCATATTTACCATCATATAGGTGACATTTTTAATGTCATTAAATGCAAAGCATATCCTAATCTTTCTTCTTTTATAGACACATCATCTATCATAGGAATGAGTTAATCTTTATGTGTCTTTTTATTAAGTTGTTACCCGATTAGTTTGCCTATTGAACCTAGACCATGGGATCTCCAATTCACTAGGTTAGGTTTCTACCAGGTTCAACTTATTAGATTGGCTTTAAGCCCATTCCCCTCGATGTAAGCTTAATTTGCTCTCTCGGTAGGCCTTTTGTCAAAGGATCTGCTATATTTTCCTTTGACTTTACATATTGAATGGAAATTACTCCATTTGAGAGCAATTGCTTAATAGTGTTATGTCTGCGCCTAATATGTCTTGACTTGCCATTATATACATTGTTCTTTGCTCTGGCTTGAGCTGTCATGCTATCACAATGTATACATATCACTGTCACAGGTTTAGATCAGACTGGAATATCCTCAAGAAAATTTCTTAACCATTCTGCTTCTTCAGCAGCTTTATCTAGTGCTATAAATTCTGATTTCATCGTAGATCGTGCTATACACGTCTGCTTTGAGGATTTCCATGATATTGCAACTCCTCCTAATGTAAAAACATATCCACTAGTTGATTTGCATTCTGTGCTATCAGAGATCCAATTAGCTTCGCTATACCCTTCTAAAACTTGTGGATATTTTGTATAATGTAGTCCATAATCTAAGGTATATTTTAAATACCTTAATACTCTTATCAATGCTTCCCAATGATCACGTCCAGGACTACTTGTATATCTACTAAGTCTACTTACTGAATAAGCAATGTCGGGCCTAGTAGAATTCATCAAATATATTAGACTGTCAATTATCTGTGAATATTCCAATTGAGAAATTGACTTTCCAGTATTTTTCGTTAATTTACAATTTGCATCAAAAGGTGTCACAGTAGGTTTACAATCAAATTGATTAAACCTCTTTAATATTTTTTCCACATAATGATTTTGAGTAAGAATATATCCATCATTATTTCTTTTGATTTGAATTCCTAAAATGATATCTGCTTGACCTAAGTCTTTCATATCAAAATTTGAACTCAATATCTTTTTTGTTGAATTTATGACATCCTTACCCGTACCCATTATCAGCATGTCATCTACATACAAGCATACCATCACACAAGAATTTTTCATATTCTTGACATAAACACACTTATCACATTCATTTATTTTAAATCCGTGTGTTAGCATTGTATGATCAAATTTTTTATGCCATTGTTTTGGAGCTTGTTTAAGTCCATATAAAGACTTAACAAGTCTACAAACTTTATTTTCTTGACCTTTAACCACAAAGCCTTCTGGTTGTTCCATGTATATTTCTTCATCTAGTTCTCCATTCAAAAAAACTGTTTTTACATCCATTTGATGTATCTCCATATTGTGTAAAGCAGCAATAGAAATTAACATCCTAATTGATGTTATTCTTGACACTGGAGAATAGGTATCAAAATAATATATTCCTTCTTTCTGCCGATATCCTTTAGCAACTAAACGTGCCTTATATTTATCAATTGTTCCATCGGCTTTAATTTTCCTTTTAAAAATCCATTTATAACCTATCGGTTTACTTCCAGGTGGTAAGTCAACCAATTCCCATGTATGATTTTGTAAAATGGATTCAACTTCACTATTTATAGCTTCTTTCCAAAAAGGAGCTTCTGGTGATGACATGGCTTCTTTGTATGTTTGTGGTTCAGCTTCAGTCAAGAAACTCATAAAATCCGATCCAAAATCTTTTGAAATTTTTGTCCTCTTTCCTCTTCTAGATTCCAAGATCTTCTCTTGAACTTTTGAAGTGGAAGGTTCATCTTGATTTTCATCACGTGGTCTTTTATTTGATGAACCAGACCTCGATTCTTTATAAGGAAAAATTCTTTCAAAGAACTCAGCATTTACAGATTCTATAATTGTGTTTACATGCATATCAAGAATTTCATATTTAATGATTAAAAATTTATATGCAGCACTATTTTTAGCAAAACCAATAAAAACACAATCAATTGTTTTAGGTCCTAATTTCGTTCTTTTAGGCAAAGGAATCTGAACCTTAGCTAGGCAACCCCACACTTTTAGGATTTTGTAAGTTGGCAAACGTCCTTTCCAAATTTCATAAGGAGACATATTAGTCTTCTTAAATGGAATTCTTATTTAATATGTGATTTGCAGTAAGTAATGTCTCTCCCCATAAACTATGTGGTAGACCTGAATTAATCAACATGGAATTAATCATATTTTTAAAAGTTCTGTTCTTTCTTTCTGCCACTCCATTTTGTTGTGGAGTATATGGTGCAGTTGTTTGATGAATAATTCCATTTATTGCACAAAATTCAGCAAAGGCGGTGGACTCGTATTCTCCACCCCTATCGGTTCTTATTATTTTTATCTTTTTATTCACTTGATTTTCAACTTCTGCTTTATATGTCTTAAACATATTCAAGGCTTCATCCTTATTATTAATCAAGTATACATAACAGTACTTACTACAATCATCAATAAAGTTGATAAAATAATTTTTCCCACCTCTTGTTGGTATGGACTTAAAATCACAAAGATCACTATGAATTAAACCAAGTAATTCATTTGACCTTTCTTTAATTGTTTTAAAACTTTGCCTAGCAAACTTTGCCTCAGAACATATTTCATATTTATGTTTTAAATCAACATCAAACTTTGGTAATAAACCTAAGTTTATCATTCTATAAATAGACCTATTATTAATATGTCCTAATCTAGCATGCCATACATCAAACATACAAACAGTATAAGCAGAAATATCATTTATTTTATTAATAGCATTAGTAACAATTACATTCAATTTGAACATTCCATCGGCTAAATACCCTTTCCCAATATACATTCCCGATTTGGTCAATACAAATTTATCAGATTCAAATACTAATTTGAACCCTTTCTTGCTAAGTATAGGACCAGAGACTAAGTTCTTCCTAATTTCAGGAACGTACAACACTTTAGTAAGAGTGACAATCTTTCCAGAAGTGAACTTTAACATGACAGTTCCTATTCCTTCAACCACAGATGAGGAAGAATTGCCCATGTAAAGCTTCTCTCCACCAGAAATTTGCTTAAATTCTGCAAACAGGTTTTTGTCTCCACATATATGTCTTGTGGCACCCATATCGATCCACCAACCTTTCACATTAGATACCATGTTTACTTCAGATATGACAGCAACAAGGTCTATATCCATAGTAGTAACATTGGCCTGATTCTTGTCAGTATTCTGTCCAGAATTTCCAGGAGTTTGATCCTTGCGAAACCTGCAATATTGAGCTTTATGACCAGCCTTGCCACAAACCCAGCAACTGCCCTTGATTTTCTTAAAGTTTTTTCCTTTCGGACCAAGTACTTTGACAGCCTTGTTTGCAGTTTTCTTGCCTTTATTATTCTGGTTTTTAGGCTTGAATCTGGATCCTTCAACAACATTTGCGTTTGCTGCAATTTTTGGTACTTCCATCTTGTCTCCTTTTCTATGATCTTCTTCAACTCGGAGCCTTAAAATCAAATCCTCCATTGTCATCTCCCTCCGTTTATGTTTTAAATAAATTTTGAAATCATTCCAGGAAGGAAACAGCTTTTCTATGATTGCTCCAACTTGAAAGGCTTCATTGATGGAATAACCTTCTGCCAGCAATTCATGGATCAACACTTGAATCTCTTCAACTTGTTTGATGACAGTGTTGGTATCAACCATGTTGTATTTAAGGAATTTTCCAATGACAAACTTCTTTGCCCCAGCATCTTCAGTTTTGTATTTCTTCTCAAGAGATTCTCAAACTTCTTTAGCAGTCTTGTATGAAGAGTAAATGTCATACAAGGAATCATCAAGTCTGTTAAGAATATGATTCTTACACAGAAAATCAGATTGCTTCCAAGCCTCTATTATTAAAAAGGTTTCCTTGGTCATTGGATATTCATCCGATTTGGGTACCTCTTCCTTGATAATATGAGCCAGGTTCATGGTTGTCAAATAGAAAAACATTTTCTGCTGCCATCGCTTAAAGTCTAGGCCCTTGAATTTTTCTGGCAAACAATCCAGATTCTTGGAGACATTGTTCACAGATTGTGATGCCATAGTGTTCACTGGAAAAGCAATAATATTTTCTGCTTCAAAATTTAGAACACTCATCAGCAATTTGTTTGATTGTAATTTGCAATAAATTTAAATAAAATCAATCAATATCTTATTGCAGTAACTACTTATTTATATATATATATATATATATATATTCCCGAATACAATCTCAATGTACAACAGAATATAGATATATAAACAGTAAACAAATATGCAGCAATATACCCGAATGTGCAGAAGTTACTGCACTATATTCACAATTTAAAATCCAAAGTGCAGCAGTATACAAACATATAAACAAAAATCAAATTATTGTAAAAGTACCAGAATGCAGTATATAAATGCTGAGCACTGATACATGCATCAATATATATAAATGCAACAACAGTACCCGAATAACTGATATATACTCAAATTACTGCACTAATAAATATATATACCCGAATGCAACAACACGAAAACACATTCAAGTTATTGCACTGATAAAGATATATATATCCAAATGCAACAATCTTCAATATTGAGCACTAATATATTTTTTTTAAGTCAAACGCCACACCACTGATATTCAATGTTAAACAACCACAATGTCAACTACAAGAAATATGACGTTTTCTGTCTAAGATTGTTAGAAAAACAATTAGCAGAATAGTGACTTCAAATATATATATATTATACAACAAATTGTTAGAAAACAAACACCAGAATATTGACTTCAACAATTATATATATATTATACAATACTGACGAAATTATATATATATATATTGACAGTGATATATCAAACCACTGATATATATTTATATATATATTAACAACACTGCCTAATAGCAAAGAACCGAAAATACTTATATAAACAAATCTTGAGAAGAAAAAAGGATTTTGTCTAAGAATGTTAGATCAGTAAATATCAGTACAGTAATTCAACAATCAACAATATATATATGTATAAAACACACACGAATATGTGTATAAAAAGAAAATTAATTATCGTAAATCACTAACTTGAATATATTGATAGAGGCTTGCAAAATTGCAATGTCCTTAGACAAAATTTCTCCCCTTCTCACTGCTTGAAGGACCAATGGAGTTTGCCCCAGGATACAACTATCGTTCTCCTGTATCAAAGCAGAAAATACAGAAGTCAGGTGAATACTTGAATACTTCTCTCCAATCTCAGAATGATGATATGAATGACTGATATTAAAAATTTTTCTATCTCTTCTGCAATAGGAAAGGTTATTGTATTTATAGTGTAATACGTGACTATTAGAACAGTCATGTCTGTTCTCAAACACTGCCATTATTTAAATTTAAATTTAATTTAATTTAAAATCAAATTTAAATTAAAACAGGGATTCTTTGTTTCAAACATAATATATTTATTTTTTCCAACAAAGGCTACTGCCGAGGCACATTTACATTTCACTATAATGTATAATGGATTCCTTATCATTACATCATTAACTTCAGCAATAATGAACTCAACATCACTATTGTTCAACACTTCAATAGGTGGGCTGGCATCACATATTTTATAATTGAACTTCATCATAATTGCAAAATCAGCATGTTTTATATCAAGTGCACGACATATAGTATCTTGTAAGTCTTCATACGCTATATTCTTCGACAACAAAATTCCTTTTGTCTTCCCACCTTCATATAGAAAGTTTCCTCCTTTATTGATCCATTCACCATCATATCGAACTGTATCCATGTCGTTCAACCTATCAAATTAAAGCAGTAGTGTAGTCAGTATATATATCCAACATTGCTAGACTCAGTATACATTGCCAAATACGACAATGTATAATTTCAATTTTTTCCTCCATACAAATTGCATTTATTTGAATGATTTGTAAACATTTCATGGCAATTTTGTATTTTTTTCATATCAAATGCTATACAACTCCCCATATCAAACCGCAAAACCAAATCTACCAAACATTAAATAAACACCATCAATCAACAACTAGATGAAAATGTAAACACATACCAACAAATTATATCACATTAAGCACATTCATAAATGGAACCTAGAAAACACACATTCTAACTTGTTATGCAGTCCAATCAAGGTTGGGAAATGGAACCTCCAAATTGAGATTCTGCATAGTTATCAACCTAGTTATGAATCTCAACCTGGTTGGAATTCTCAACCTGCAGGTTAGGAATCCCAACCTTAAGGTAGAGAATCCTAACCTTGATAGAACAACCAGATTGACAATCTCAACCTCCAGGTTGAGAAACACCTACATTTGGGTTCTCAACCTCGAGGTTAGGAATCCCATCTAGGCTTTTAAATCTAGATTGAGAATGGTTGTGATTTCCAACCTCCCAGTTAGGATTCTTAACCTGGAGGTTGAGATTATCAATCTGAATGTTCTATCATGGTATGGTTGGGACTCTCTACGTTGAGGTTAGGATTCCCAACATGGATTTAACATCCACGTTTGGAATATCAACCTTGGGATAGGGAATCCCAATGTGGATTTTAAATCAAGATTGGGAATCCCAACGTCTAGGTTGGGATTCCCAACCTAGACATTGGGTTGGGAATCCCAAAGTAAACGTTGGAATTCCAAATTTAAATGCTAAAACAAGGTTGGGATTTCCAACCTTCAGATTGGGAAACCAATACCTATGTTGGGATTCCCAACCTTCACTCAACTTTTAGGTTGGGAATCTCAACCGTTTAAGGTTGGGATTCCCAACCTCAACGTTAAATGAAAGTTATAAATCCCAACCTAGAGGTTGGGATTGCCAGCCTATAAGTTGAATTTCCAATTGGTTATGTTGAGATACGCAACCTCAAAAATGGGAATCTCAACCTTCTGGTTATGATTCTCAACTCAAAGGTCTAAGATTCCTAACTTGAAGTTTGAAATTCTCAACCTTAAAGGTTAAGATTCTCAAAGTACAGGTTGGGAATCCCAACCTGAAAGTTAAGATTCCCACCTAAAAGTTTGGATTCCTACCGTTTACATGAAGACTTCACCTTTAAACTCATCTCAACCTTCATTACAAATCCCACCCTCAAAGTATAGATTCACATTACAACTACCAATACAATCTCATTTTCACATTCTCATCATACCTACAAAACCATACCCAACAGTACATAAAACAACCGGAACCCACTTTCAATACCCTATCCTTGGTTCATATCACCATATTCACATACCCAAAGTAACCATAATTAGTCAAATGTACTACCTACCCCCACAGAAGTAAGGCGGCAGCCCTGGGCACATTTTGCGCTAGTCCAAAATTCACATTCCTTCCTTTCTTAAGCAAGGGAAGATAGAAAAACAGGTGGTCATAGGAAGTGACAAGAGAGGTTGGCCATCGGAAGTTAGAATAGATGTTGGTCATTGGAACTCCGGATAGACATTAGGCCGGTTGGCGAAGATTGCTGCACATCTGTTTTGCATGAGAGGTTAGAAAGTAAGAAGAGCGACTGGTCTTGGGAAGTGAGAAGACATGTTGGCCGTCAAAAGTGACAGAATGGATGACCAGTTGACGGGAAGAGACTGTTGCATAGCTGGTTGGCGGGACAGATTGCTAGGCGGGAAAGGTTACAAAGGGATGAGAATAGTGGTTCACCAATACTTAGCTTCTGTCAATTTCATGCCGTTTCATTAAGGGTATTTTTGTTCAATCCTACTCTTTTTTGTACGACTAAAAACCAAAGGTTAGTTTTGGAGTCCGCCTGATCAAATTGATCATTTTATACATTTTCTCTTGGTTTTTTACTCAAAATGGATATTTTGCGGGTTTAAATATACCCGTGGGTAGATCCATAACCAATCTGCGTCCTGGTAATGCCTTGGAAACAAGATGGTTTGGTTTGCACATTTTCCCTTGTTTTTTTTTTTTTACTTAAAACGGAAATTTTGCGGGCTTAAAGATACCCGTGGGTAGATCCATAACCAATCTGCGTTGCCACTTGTCCTGGTAATGCCTTAAAACACGAGATGGTTTGGTTTTGCGTTAGAAAAATAGAGTGAGGGACGAAGGAGAGGGAAAGTAATAATAACAAAAATGGCGAGAGGAGAAGTGTTGAGCGCTTATCAGAGCTACAAGGAAATGGTTCGCCCGAGACCCATTGATGCAACGAATATCCGCCAAAAGAGTCCGAAACAAGTTCGAGGAGATTCGTAACGCCACCTCCGAAGACGAGATCCAGAGACACCTCGACGAGACACGCGAAGCCTATCTCATGATCTCCATCAGGATCGTTCAAGGAGAATTAATTAAGCCTGGCGGTTACGGTGCCTCTTCCTATTCCTCTGAATTGCTGTTCCGTTTTTTCGTATGTAATTTGTATGCACATCACATGTTTGATAAAAGTAGTGATCGAAAATATCTGTGTAGGATCATGCATTGAAGACCTAGAATTGATTCAAGATTAGATAATGTTGAGATCATTACGGACTTGCGTAGTCTTTGAGGCTGTTTATATCTGTGCATTGGATATTGAACCAGATATGTGATAGCTGTAGATATGAGGACTAAACCGCATGTATAGCAAATTTAAGTTTGCCATATGAAACTTGTACCTACTAAGAGTGCCCCTGACTATGATGTCATTTCTATTTACTGCAATCGTACTGTTGTGACATTTTTGCTTTATTCAGTGGTCGGTCATCTTTCCATTGCTGTTGAGTGAATGTGAAATGCAGTTTGTAAAGATAAAACTTCCTCAACATCGAGGCTGATGTTTGTGTTGAGAGTCTTGTACATTGTGTTCAATTGCTTCAGTTATCACAATACTGTCGTACTTGTGTTTAGGTCATGTATTTGAGTATTGATTTTAGCCATTTTGAAGAAGAATTAGTCCTCATTTGAAATGCGAATGATTTTGCAGAGGAGGTGAAGCCTGGCAAAGAGCATGCAGGAGGAACACTTGAGACTCCATCTGAAGAGATCCTTAAAAAGTCTGTTTAAGGATGGAAAGAGTGGACATCGCCAGTCGCCACCAAGGGATCAGATAGATACACAGCTTTCAGGTCTAGACCATATGGTTTTTCTGTTCGTTTGAGAATTTTACTGTTGCCCAAAAAATAAGTGTACGAATTAGTAAACGATTAGATCAAGGGTTTTGCCTTGTACAACAATCTTTTCTCATATGCATGCCTTAATGCTTTTCACTAAGCTTCCTTGGTGATTTACTCTTTGCATATTTTTGGCTTCATATATAAGCTCTGAACCTTCAAACCTATATTTTGAGGCTAAACTAAAATTTCAGCGCATTGACCATTTTGCTGGCAATGTGAATGCGTCACTGGTTTAATGCTCCCACAGGTGTGCTGCTGCTGGGATGTAAGAGTGTTCTATATGCAGTTGTATGTATTCTAAACTGAGATTTCATGAATCAAATGGAATATCAATATTAATAACTAATAAAGTCCTGCACTTCCTCAGTGGCTGTCCAAAATATTTTTCTACCAATAAAATATTTTTTTTCATTAAATTTGTGTTACATTAAATGTAAACCAAAACTCATTTAAACACCTTATACAAATTTTAATATTGATACAACATTTTGCATCCATAGTGTACAAGAAATTATATATATTGATGCAAAAAGGAATAGTGAGGCCCTTTCATCAGAGCCCACTATTTTTTATTTTACAAAATAACCATTAGAAGTGACTTCATCTACCAAAGAGTTGTGGTAGCCCAAGTTGGACAGGTGCTAATCTTCCTCATCCTCAGCATCTTCCTCATCTTCAACATTCTCCTCACTGTCTTCACTATCTTCCTGATTCTTTGGCTCTTTATTATCTTTTTTCTTGTCACCAACAGGGCCTGGAGAAACAGAGAACCAGAAATATAAATTTTTCGGAATAAGAGAGGATGCCCATCACGGTCGATCATGTCAACCCACACTTGCCCACCCAGCATGTAAAAAAGAAGGGTAATGCAAAAAGCAAGGGCGAAATGTACCACCAAAAGTTTATGAGAAAATAGAGTTTGAAGGGAAGGACAAGTCAAACAGAACAAAGAGACCAGAGGTTCTAGTAAAAAATGCATTGATAGGATAGTCTGATTAAGCCTCTGTAATAAAATATTTAGCTCATAGAATACCCAAACCTGTCATACAGAAAAGCACAATAGTAATGTAGACGGGATCCTTATAATTTAGTCAATCACTTATATAAGATCATGCCTTCTCAATGGATTACTAGTTAATATTGACCAGCTTTTCTCTACTATTGCAATGAAACAAATGCATAAAGATGGAGTACCATACTCATTGAAGATGACTCCATCAGAACACAATCCTTCCTCAATCTTGATGAGTTGTAAAGTCATTCTTGGTCCAATCTCCTGAAGCTTAACAGCGTTTTTCGTCGAGGCCCGATTAACCCTACCGAGATCACTCGTCAGAGTCACTGTTGGCTGCTTCATCATCAGCTTCACTTTCTGAGCCATAACCAGCCCTGCAAAAATCACAAGAAAATCACAAAGAGAAACAAATAAATATCAACGACCATAGCATGAGTCATTAAAACCTCACTACCAAGAGGGATTACAACATCAAGTATTCATACAACATTCTTTTGCTCTCTATCAATTTAATCAGGACAGCCTAACTGTGAAAATCCTTTAAGGCCTACCCAAGACATTAATTAACATACCAATAGAAGTAATATGAATGCACAAATTGGCCTGAAGAAGTTATGCTAGAGATCTTATGTCCACTTGCTTAGAGATTATAGTACAATATAGAGGCATTTCTTAATCATTTTAAGCTCATACATACTCTTTAACATTTTACAACAAATCAGCTCAAGCATCGTATGTACTAGTTTTCCATAATTTGACCAATAGTTAACGACCTGTCTGATATAGAACCCTGAAATCAATTAGCAGATATTTTATGTGGGCCACATGGCACAAACCAATAGCCTTACAACCAGATAAATCACCTTTACATTAACTAGTACACAATAATTTAATTGCTTCAATCTATCTATCATGCTACTTAGTGTACCTTGGATGCAATAATAAATTAGATGAGCATCCGTACTTACCTGGTAACAAAATCACTCACATGTTGAAGATTCCTAAGATCAGGGACTTGATGGTTCTGAACAAATTTTCTGAGCCTACGGGAAACACCCACAGGCTGTAGTCTGATGGAATAATGCCGAAAATCAATAAGCTTGGTGTCTTTATTGTAATTAAGTAACACAATTCTCTGGCAAGTAGAAAGCTTAACCTGAAATATCCACAGTAGTTAAGATTGAGTGCCAGATAAATGTCCAGCAATTTCTAGCATTAATATATTGTTTAAGCACTCACGGTATTAACATCGATGGCAGGAAATATGTTCTGGAACATAATAGTTGTGAGCTTTAAATGTTGATCTCCACTTCCAAAACCAGAAAGAACGATCTGTCAAAAACATATTCAAAGAGGAAGATAGAAAATCAATAACATGAGATAAAAACTCTATTCACCTGATACCATATCTTATGTCTTTTAGTCCTGTTATTAACTTTAGAAGGATGCTTATGAACTAATATATGAAAGCATGTAAGCATGTTAATCAGTCGTTGATGGGGCCAGGACCCTCCAATCATTTGGTTGCTATAAATTCTTCTTGGTCAAACCCATTCCTTTATAGTGAAATAAAGGAAAAAAAAAATCATATTAGAGCCCAAGTAATTTCATTAAACTAAAAAGAAAAGGGTTCCAAATGACTGGCAGGCTGACAATGAAAAAGTTTAAGAGACATATAAATCAGGATATGATTGGTAGCAACAAATAGGATACGGTTGTCAGTGAGAAATTACCAAAGGAGAATTATTGAAAAGATCTTGAGGACATCTAGGACGCAATTGAGATTGAGCAATATCGACAGCTAAAGAGTACTCATGTATTTTAAATGTAAGAGTTGGGCCTTGTGTCGTCCTTGCAACCCTCAAGTAGGGCGCTGCTTCGGTCTTTGACAATATGAGGAAATGAGTAACTCCCATTGGCCCTGCAACATTTAAAAAGTCTTTGAGATTATTCCGCTTCTTCTCCTGTAATAATACAACAATAAAACTAGAAGCAAACCATTTAATTCAAAATCCATAACACAGTAAAAGCAAGAACTAAGTACTATTGATACAGAACAATGGAAACTGGCTGTAGCTATGACGCTACTTTTCCTCCTTAGGGCCTACAGATAGAATTGATCATGTGTAAAAATGGATTGCATGGATTTCAAAAATTAGCCATCCAACACCAAATAAGAATTTCTCTTCAACTTGCATTGCTTAATTAAATTCATATTTCATTCCGCAAAATGTTAGAGATTCTTTCTGGAATATCTGTCACTGATTTGATATTACCTGACAGTTCACCAATTAATTGTGTGTACCATAAAAATCGGATAAAAAGTAGGTTTCCAAACAGAATCTGTATTCTATAATAGTATGTTAATATATTCTTTTAATGTGATTTCTATCCAGGGTTTCTATTTTATAAGAAACTTCCATCAAAATTTAAAACAACAAATAAAAATCTTGATTCAACATGATTTCCAAGGAATACACCAATTCTTATTAAAAGTTCATCAAATTACAACTAAAAAGTAGATCAAAAGAACAAAAAAAATCACAACACTTGTTTTCACCCTGTTAACATTTACTTGACTGCACAATCCACACAACTCCCCGAGCAAAATGAAGAGTGTGCATCATTCAACTCTTTTTTTTTTTTTTTTTTTTTTTTTTGACAATCTAGAAATCTCCTTAAACCACTTAGTGAATTCGAGTTCGAAATTGAAGCCCCCGTAGAACCCTGCAATTTTTGAGAAACAACAAACTATAGTCTTTGACCATATAGGTACCCATGAGGATTTGAACTTTAGACCTTAAGGAAGCAAACCCGAAGGTCTAACTATTCTTACTAACCACTCATGGGTTGTGTCATTCAACTCTCTATTATCCACCCAAAGCTAATATAACATTTCAATAGGAAAAAGCCAATCCAATGAATTCATGTTAAATACTAGTTAGAGCAAACAATTTCATCTACAAACACTGTTTAAATACCATCGATTTTATAGCATATTGTATGTATGTAGTTGTTACACAAAACTTAGGCAAATGAACAGATGGGCTAGCATTGACATCTTCATCTTTGTCCTTACAGCCCCTGACATCATGCTCGCTTCCTCTACAATGTCTACACCTACTACAAGGTGGCTTTTTTGTTTGACAGGTTCCTCAGCACATTCTTCCTTATTTTTCTTTGATCTACTGGGTAATTGATCATGCTAAAATATATTGTGATTTCATGCTTTTAAACCTTATTTTTGTGATGAATAGTTGAGTAAATTATGGGTGTTTTTGATGTTTTTACAAGTATTTTATCTAGGTGAGTCATGTTAAGTGTTTGATGAGTAAAGTAGTTTATTTTCAAGACAAATTGGAGTTGAAATGATAGATTTTTGTTTTTGGACTGGAAGATATGTTGTCTTATGTGAGCTCATTCGAAGTGTACAGTTCAAGTTATGTGAGTCATAACCTATCAAATTAAAGCCACATATGTCTAGTTTCTATAACTATTGACAATTCATGAATCAAAGTTTTCTAGAAAAAATTATGACCAATTTAGTGCTTGAAGGACAAGCTGTCGTGAGTTGCAACTCGCGAACATAAGTAGCAAGATTTTCATGTGTATCACGAGCCATGATGGTGAGGCAATCCTCACGATCATTTATAATGGACCATAAAGATCGCGAGCCTTGATTGAGAGAAAGCTACTCGCGATAGTCACTCCCCATAAACCAAACAACTGTATCGCCAGGCAAGCTGGCCAAGAGGTGACTCATTATGGTGGATCGCGATAAGACATGCCATGTGCATGAGAAAAACTTGTAACCTTAATCTTTGGAGCCTATAAATACCATACTTTGTGATGAGAAACACATTTTTTTGGCAATCGGCATATACAGACTAGTTATAGAGGTTTGAAGGTGGATTTTAAGGGCTGGTTTTGGATGCATAACTACACATTTTTGACAGCCCTCAATCACAAATTTGAGCAGCCTTTAGAGAATATAGTGTAGCTAACATCAAGCCATCATCAACAATCGTAGTTTCACCAAATCTTCAACATCAATCTTAGGGGTTGTTTGTTTTTTGAACTTAACACTTAATGGTACTGAATTAAATCAATTAAGAGATTTTTATTTTTTTTTTAAGTGGTCAAACCACTTAAAACAACCCAAAAACCATTTAAAAAAAAGTTATATTTTTTAACTTTTCACTTAATACAAAATCACTTAATAATTTTATAAATGTATTATTCCAAGTTCATCTTTCCTAAAATAACATATTTTCATGTTTATCCTAATTTTACATTATACAAATTTCTTTTAATGCTTTAACAAACAACATTGAAAAATAAAAACTCTAAACATCTCAACATCAAATTTTTCTATAGCTGGATTACTATATTTCTTAAATCAAATTTCGATAAGAATCTTTATTGATTTTCTTTATTAATCTACTTGTGGAGTAGCCCATATTGTTTTTATTTATTAAAACTTTATTATGTTATTGATGTTTTTGGTTTATGTATATTGATGGAAATTTGTTTGTATATAACATAACCTCAAAGTTTCTCCTCTTGTTTTTCCTTTTGGTTTTCTTATTTCAAAGTTTTTATCAAATTTGTTATTGATGTATAATAGAACCTCAATTTTTTTTTTTTTTTTTTGTTATCAAATCTGTTATCGATGTATATTACTTTACAATTTCAATTTTTTTTGTAGTAGTAATTCAATTTAAGACTATTTTATTTATTTTTATTTGAATATATAAATTTAATTTACTCTACTATAATAATTTATCTTATTTTAATTATGAATCTAAATATTATATATATAAATATTTTAATATTTGTTAAATAATTTATTGTAATTGTTTGTATCATATTAAATAAAGTTATTTAACAACTAATAATAAAATGATATAAATGTCAAATTACTAGTATTCAGATAATTTTAACTTTAAAAAACAAACAAAATTATTATACATTCAGAGGTAAGGAAAAAAAAACAAAAATGTTTATCAGATTTCAGATTTCAGTCACTATTTAGTTTTCAGTCTTCAACAGCACTGTTCAGTCTTCAGACGAAAAAACAAACAACCCCTTAATTCAACAGCAACAAAGAGTCGAAGAGAGTCAAGTTGGAAGAGACGATTTCGGCCTTGGGAACAAGGGGGATCACTCTTATTGAATGGGATTTTCTTTTCTCTTTAATTTTGTTAATTGAAATTATGTTGTTTGATTCTTGTTTGAGTGATTTTAATTGTAATACAATGATAAACTAGATCTATGATTTAGGGTTATGATGCAACCCTAAAATCATGAATTCACTATTATGACACTATTTTTAATTAAATTCCCATTAAATGTGTTTTATTCTATTTTATGCATAATTGACACCCTACCAACCTATACGATCAACAAACTCCCCACACACAAAAGAAACAACCCACACAACACATACAAGTAGATAAAGATTCACTGCTTTTAAGGGGATATATATAAATCACCATAGAAAGAATACCAACAAGGTCGCCACTAAGCATGCCCAAAAAGGATACAGAGATTCTCCACCCTCAAGAACTAAACAAGGATATAGCATCCAAAGCAAAACTCACTACTTAATGGAAATCTACCAAAGAGATATAGAGTTAGAAGGAATTCTTAAAGAGAATAATTTTCATTCAAAATAACATCATAACTACCCTTAGACTTACATGAGACTCTAATATTTATAGACTAGTCTTGAAACAGCCCTTCAATCATAGGAAATATAAGATATAAATGCAAACATATGATAACAAGAAGCAAAAAAAATTTAGAAAACAAAGAAACTTAAAAACTCAAGAAAAAGTCTTCAATTCCCATAACCCGTTGACCATTGACCATTGACCATTAGAACTTAATTAGTCATAACTTCTTCTTGGAACCTTCATTTGACATGCTTCAAAATATGAAAATGAAGTTAACATGCTGATCTTTCCAAGAACCTATGGCACGTCTCATAATTTCTTTAAAATAAAAAAATATGTAGTCACAAATATAACGTTTGTGCAGAATCAATTGTTCAACCAACCATAGTGAGAATTTGGAATCTCTTTGTTCTTTGGTCTGAATTCATGTAATGGAACACTCCAGTGTCAATCTCCCAGTGTTGAAAAAAGCTCATCCTCGAGTCTGAACCATTAGCATTACCATGATAAGGAGATAGATTAACAACATTGAGTGTTGTAGAGACTTTATAAGTGTCCGGCAACTCAACTTGGTATGCATTCTTGCCAATAAGTTGAAGAACTTTGCATTTTCCCACCTTTGTAACAACATCCATCCAATCACTCCAATAGGTCAAAATAAAAGCATCAATCATCAATGGTCTGAGTAGCAAATACTTTGGAGATATCATGGAATGATGATGCATGCGATTATCATAAAAACCATCCACAAAAGTTGAATTGCTCTCATGATCTTTCTCTAACACCTCTTCATCACATATTGGTGGCAAATCTAGGTCAACAAAAATTGATTTTGACATATATGTTTCATCGAAAAAGACCAAATGAAAGGACTCCTTTATTTTAGCAAGATTTTGAATGTTTATGGCCATTTCTTCTTCTTCTTCTTCTTTTTGAAAAAAAAAAAAGATGAATTTGTGATAAAAAAAAAAGTTAGAACCAAAAGATGAGATTAGAATCAATGGCAACGAACTAGAATCTCTGATACCAAATTGACACCATACCAACCTACATGATCAACAAGCACCCCACACATATAAGAAACAACCCACCCAACACACATAAATACATAAAAATTCGCTAACTTTCAAAGGGATATAGAAATCACCACCCAAAGAAAATCAGTAGGCTTACCACCAAGCAAGTCCAAAAGGGATACAAAGATTCACCACCCTCAAAAACTAAACAAGGACACAGCACCTAATGGAAAACTCACTGTTTAATAGAAATCCACTAAAAAGAAACATAGTTAAAGGGAATTATCAAAGAGCATAATGTTTATTCAAAATAATATCATAACTGCTCTTAGACTTATATGAGACTCTAATATTTATAGACTAGTCTTGGAACAACCGTCCAAGCATAGGAAACGTAAGAAATAAGTGCAAATAATGATAACAAGAATTAAAAAAAAAATAGAAGCAAAGAAACTTAAAACTGAAGAAAAACTCTTCAATTCTCGTAACTTGTTGACCAATGGCCACCAGAACTTAATTAGTCATAACTTCTTCTTGAAACCTTCATTTGATGTGCTTCGAAATATGAAAATGAAGTTTACACGCTGATCTTTCCAATGACGTACGACACATCTTGTAACTCTTTCAAAATTTAAAGATATATAGTCACAAAAAATACCCATCATGTAAAATTATTGTACGAAAATACGGTACGGTACGGGCGTATATATGCTCATACGACCGTATGACACCTAAAAGGTCTAGATACGTCCGTTTTGGAGATAGGAAATGATAAATTCTGTCTTCGATGTACTATACGGCTGGGTCGTGTCACTTAAAAAAAAAAAGAAAGAAAATAGGTATATAAAGAAAAAAAAATGCCCTAAAATCTTTCTAACTTGGTCGACCGACTCCCCTCTCTCATGAATCAGCTTTCCTTTCTCCTCACTGGTGATCTTCTCCTCTTTTTCAACCATTTCTCTCCCATTTCCATTGTTTGCGACGGCCGAACTCAAAATTTGACAACTTAAGTCAAACAACAACAACTTCCTCTCTCTTTAACGATGTGTTGGTGACTTCTCTCTTCATCTGGTTCTTTTTTGTTTTTGTTTCTATTTCAAGCATTATATTTCTGTTTCTGTAGAACAGCAGTAATTTTGTTGTCATTTCTATTTCTAGTCACCATTTTTCTTCTTAATCTGTTTCTATTTCAACCAACAATAGTTATGTTTTTATGTTTAATTTTTTTTATATAAACAAGCAGTAGCTGTTATTATTGTGATTCAGTGATTGTGATAGCTAAGTAAAAACAATCCACTGTGGAAGTATGGGGTTGAGATGGAAGTTGATAGGAAAATGTTTATTCGGTGTATTTTTTATCAGAAAGTAATAAGGGGCGCGTGTTCAGGATGAAAGAACACCTTACGGGTATCCAAGAAAATGTTTCTACGTGTCCAATTGCTCAACTGGAAGTTAAGGAGGACATCAAAAAATATATAAAAAATTTGGAGAAGGCAAAAAGAATTGATCAATTAGTTAGGGAGGAAAGAATCGACAGATGTATGACATTGAATAGTCGATCCAAGAAAAGGTCGGATAGTAGTAGTGTGACTTAGACTCAAAGGGGGATTAAAGGACCTATGGATAGGTTTCTCAGGGGGTGGAAGATGATGTTTCACAAACAAAGAAATTAGGGGGAACTAGAACGGTAGGATTTGATAAGGAGATACGTGACCGAACGTATAAGGAAATAGGTCGATTCTTCTTTGAAAATGGCCTTGCATTTAATATTGGTGACAGTCCATCTTTTATGAATATGATTCAAGCAGTTGGGTGATATGGGACACGTTTGAGACCACTAAGTAGCTATGAGTTGAAGACTAGCATTTTAAAGAAGGAAGAAAACACCAAAGTTATTGTAACTGAAGTGATGAAGACATGGAAGCAAACATGAGTATCCATATTGTCAGATGGGTGGCAAGATATAAGAGGTAAACAACTGATCAACTTCCTCGTAAACAATCCATATAATACAATTTTTCTTCATTCAATTGATGTTAGTGATTTTGTAAAAGATGCGATATTGTTGTTCAAACTACTTGATGATATGGTTGAAGAGGTTAGAGAGGATATTGTTGTTTAGGTGGTGACAAATAATGCCTCTAACTATAAAAACGCTGAGGAAATGTTGATGCAAAAGAGGAAATGGCTATGGTGGACGCTATGTGTTGCTTATTGTATAGATTTGATACTTGAGAAACTTGGAGAACTACCTCAACACAAAAATGCAGTGAGAAAAGGAAAAAATGTATTATTATAGACTTATAGTTATAGTATTTCTTACTATATATATATATATATTTTTAACTTTACTTAAGTCATATGTTAATTAAAAAATTTATGTTTTATAATAGATGAGGAACTTCATTTACAATCATTGATGAGTGTTGGCATTGTCCAGAAAGTTTACAAATAAAGAATTGCTCCGCTCCGCTCTGACAAGATTTGCTACTACATACTTGACATTGCAACGTATGTTTGAATTGAAGTGACCTTTGGAGCAGATGTTTACTTCATCGAAGTGGGGTGGATGTACATATGCAAAGAAGTCGGAGGGGAAGGAAGTCAAGAGAATCATACTAAGGGATCCGAGTTTCTGGTCTCATATGTCTTAATACATTGAAGACAACTACACCCCTTGTTTGTATGTTAAGGTTGGCGGATTCAAAAAAGGTGCCTAGAATGGGATTTATTTACGGAGCAATGGATTTGGCTAAGAAGGAGATAGCCAAAAACTTTAGGGATGAAGTTGAAGCTTAACATGAGATCTAGAAGATAATTGATGAGAAATGGGAGTTATAGATGCATCGTGATTTGCATGCAGTTGCTTATTTTTTGAATCATTAATTCTAATATTCAAAAAAAGAGTCCACTCATCCAAAGATTAAGTTTGGGTTGATAATTTGCATGGAAAACCTTATTCCATATTATACAAAGCGAGAGAAGGCAGATTTATAGCTCGATTAGTTTAGAAAAAGGGAAGGAATGTTTGCCTTTGAGTTGACAAGAACATTTGCTACCAAATATAGTCCTGGTATGTGAAGTTTCCTTTTAGGTGTTCTTCAATTGTTTATGTTTTCTTACTAAAGTGATTGTTATTGGCATTGTAGCTTATCAGTGGCTTTAATGGGGAGATCATACTCCAGAGCTAACGTCTTTTGCAGTGAAAACTTTAAACCTTACTTGCTTATCCTTTGCTTGTGAGCGGAATTGGAGTTCATTTAATATGGTATAAGTCCATATTGAAACTTAGAATATATCAATATTTATTATAAAATTATTTATTTGTTGATACTAATTTTTTTATTATTAATAATTGTAGATTCATACTAAGAAAAGAAATCGGTTAGCTACGAAGAAGTTGAACTCATTAGTGTACATAATGTACAATAGAAAATTGCATCAAAAATTCCTGAGGCAACAGAGTTCAACTAATGATGATGAGTTATATGTTTCTACTGACCTACCTTTTGATGATGAATGGGTGATGAGAGAAGATGATGTCAGGCAAATGTCCATGCATTATGCACCAAACGTGAACATGAATGAACCGAGTGGAAGTATACAAGTAACATAACAAAGACAAAAGAGGAGTAGAGATACACGTAAGTTTATCAATAATTCAATGGAGTAACTTGAATATATGATGAAGTTTTTAATGATATTACTTTAAATTGTTTTGGTACAGGGAAAAGAAAGCGTATTTCATCATTGAAAGATGAATCGGAGAGGGATGACATTTTTGGTCAAGAGGAGGAGGAGGAGGAGGATATGGGAGATGACACATTCCATTTCAATCCTAATTTCTAGCCATTTGACACAAGTGACCATTTTTATGATACTGATTAGATCATTTTTTCTTCTAATAACTTTCATATTATTTTTAGTTTACACTTTGGTAGTTTGGTTATGTTACTTTTAGACAATTAATTTAAAATATATTGTTGTTCTAGAAATTTATGACAGTTTATACTTTTTTTAATATATTTTTCTTTTTTTAAACCATTATTGGTAGATATGCCCATATCAACCATATCGAGCTTACCATATCGTATCATGTCGAGGTGCTCATACTGTGCCGTATAACGTATTTTCGAACATTATGTATAATCAACTGCTTAACAAACAATAATGAGAATCTAGAACCTCATTACTCTTTGGTCTAAATTCATGTAATGGAACACTCTCATGTCAATAATACTCTTAAATTAATTGGCCACAAGTTTAAGAGATTAAGTAACATTGAGTGTACTTGGAAAATGTATTCATGTGTTTAGACCTAAATAGGATGGCATAGGTTTGTGTGGGATAGGAGTATACTCATGTGATTTGTGTGATAATGATGAGTGATTGATGCTTAATAGGCCTAAATTAACTAATTGTCATATGAATATAGTCGATTAAGTGACTTGGGTAAGTCCACTCAACCATCGAAAGAGGCTTGTGGATAATTTAGAGTTAATTGATCAACCACATAATGAGAACGAGTAAATAATTGTAGAAATATAGGATGAGTAAATTGGTTAGGTGAAGTTGTAACTACAGAATTAATTTTCCATTGGTTGTAATTTATGTTATAAGTTGTTTTCATTATTTTATTTATTTTAGTAATTGTATAAATTCATAAGTTCGATAGTTTAGTTAAGGTTTAACCTTGATCAATTTTGGTAATTAACATAATTTTGACAATCCTTGTAGGTATGATACTCTGCTCTTCGTTGTATTATTTGTGGACTATGTATGCTTGCATGTATTTTTAATGTATGTTTTATGTGCTAGAAATTAGCCATCAGGAGATACGAGGTAAGACTTTGTTAAAGTATAGGTTAGGCTAGGAGATTTACCAAGTATAGGATGGATGACATGTGCATAAGTTCAAAGGTATACTTTTTTAGTAAGATAAGCATGGACATATTCATGGACATCTCTTTTATAGCAATAAATACTGTCGTTACTACTTACATGGAATCTCCTGCTCATGACAATCACACGTATGGTTCTTTATATTGATAATTTTACAAATGTCCACATCTCGTACTTAAAACACAATTTCACTTGAAAATAACACATCAACAAATCTCCCTACAGCTTGCCTCTGTGCCAGCTTTTTCACCATTAATGGTAAGAGAATTGATTTCTACTTCATGGCCTCTAATCTTTTGCACATACATTTCACTGTGTTTCTACGCAAGCTCTCAGATATTGTCAAAGCAAGTTGACCTCTAAACTTGTCCACCCAATTATTATAACTCTCTACAACATTATTTGTCACATGATCATATTTAACTTAACCATCAAAGGCTTGGCCAAACCAATGATGCCTATTTATGCTTTACTTAAATGGTATGCATTTAGGTTCAAGTCATGAATTTCCTTCATTGTCATAGTATTAAAAGGCGCAAGGCATACTAAGGCGTAAAGAGGCTGTGGAGCCCAAGGCGTAAGGCACAAGGAGCAAGGCGCGCCTTTTCAAGGCGAGGCGCAATTAAAAAAAAAACCTTAAAATATTATAAATTTATAAACAACCAGCAATAATAAGATAAAATTTAACAAAATAAACATTTAATCATTAATTATAATCAAAATCATCATCATCATTAAAGTTCAACAACTAAGTATCCTAGGCAAACAATAAAAATCATCGAAGTTCAACTAAAAACTAAGTCAATAACTAGGTGTCTTACCCTAGGCAAACAACAAAAGTCATAAGTCATCATCAAAATGCAATTATGCAAACAAGAACTAGTGACTAGCACTAGTCACAAAAAAGGTTCACCTATAGTGTTCAATCAATCGAATCTTCCAAGTCATCATCAAAATCATCATCCTCCTCTCTCATCTCTTCATCTTCTCCTTCTTCCTCTGGAAATCATTCTTTCTCTCTCTCTTCTTCTTCTTCTTCATCTAACCCTTAATATTCCTCTTCTTCTTCCTCAACAATCGGTTGCCTTGTTTTTGTCGGTTACTTTGATGAAGAACCTGATTTTGATCTAAATTTATAACTAGGCTCTCCAACTCCTGCAGTCATAGCAACATTGCCCCATGTCAACCCATCATCATCTGAAAAAACATTCTCATCATCTTTACCATCCTCGAGATCGAGCTTCCCCATTAACCATTCATTGCTTTCATCAATGTCGGTTAATGCGATAGGATCGATCGTATCACGCATTTTATACCGACGTCTCAAAGCTCTATTGTATTTCATAAATACCAAGTTGTTTAAATGACTTTGAGCAAGCTTGTTTCTTTGTTTAGTATGAAGCTACAAGAATTTGTTTTTTTTTTATATAAAATATATATATATATATATATATAAGATACATTCAACGAATGAATTGTTTAAAAAAATTATAAGAACATATACTTACATTTTCAAACATACTCCAATTACGTTCACAACCAGAAGAATTGCAAGTGAGGCTAAGAACTTGTATTGCAAATTTCCTCAATGTAGGTGCTCAATCTCCATAAGCATTCCACCATTCAGCTGTCAATTAAAATTCATGGATTAATGATTAATCTTTAATCTTATGTTTATTTGATTTAATTTAATAAGACATGATATATATATATATATCTGGTGATTTTTCAGCTCTCTTTTTGATGGCCATGTAGTTTCTGAATAATCCCTCTGTGTTCCAATACTTCGGAAGCTCATTATCAATCTGGTCTTGCATCTTAGGATCTGGAACCAATCTTCTTAGGCATTCATAAAAGCCCATCTTCACTTCTTCATGAATTTCACCTTTAGCCTTGTAGAAGTATTCCAAGTTCAAGTATCATCCGACAGCATGCAAGGAGCGATGAAGCTGAACATCCCATCTACTATCAATGATTCGAAAGATAGGTGCATACCTAGCCTCATCCCCATCAAAAGAGGCAGCAATAGCTTCTTTGGCTCTATCCATGGCCTCATAAATATATCCCATAACAGGCTTCCTTTCACCATCCACTAAGCAGAGTACACGCACTAGTGGGCTAGCCACCTTGAAAACAAACACTATATTATTTCAAAAAGTAGACATCAAAATCACTTCTAGTGCCCTTTTACCCCCCGTTTCTTTTGCCCACTTGCTCGTACGCCATTCATCGAAGGTAAACATTTTTCTGAGGTTACTTTGCAACTTGTACATCCTACCCAAAGTGATAAAGGCAGTTGTAAACCTCGTTTTTGCTGGCCTAAGCAACTCTTTATTGTTGATAAACTTTCTTAGCATGTTTACTAAACCAGGACGGATGTAGATATAGCTAGTCACCATTACTGCTCTCTCAAATGTTTTCTTCAAATTAGGCACATTAAAAATATCTTCCAATATTAAATCGATGCAATAAGCTACACATGGTGTCCAGAAGAGTGTGGGATACTTTGCCTCCAATAATTTTTCTGTTATCATTTACAAAAGAAAAGAACATTAATTAGTAATAATACTAGTACACATCTAATTTAAAGTCAATTTTTTTTTTTTTATAGTCATAATTAATAATACAAAAATAAATTTCATACTTGCTAAAACATTATTTGAAGCACTATCCGTCACCACTTGAATGATGTTACCTACTCCTATCTCTTCCACAATACCACTTAATAATTTAAACAGCTTGTCACCAGTCTTTGCATAGGCGTAGGCATCAACAAACTTGTGTAACATACTTCCTTTAGGAGAATTGATTAAGAAATTAATCAATGTCTTTTCTCTCCTATTCTTCCAATCGTCTGATAATACTAAGCATCCATATTGAGCCCATACCTGTTGATGATATTTTATCATATTACGAGTGTTTTCCACCTCTTGCTTTAAAAGGAGGACCCTAACTTTATGAGGAGTAGCTGGCTTCATACCCGGACCATATTGGCCCACTGCTTCGACAAAAGCCTTAAAACTATCATATGATGCAACATTAAATGGAATGTCTGCATCATACATTCATCTAGCAAACATTGTACAAGCTCGACTTCTCAACTCTTTCTTAGCTGCACTATCCATCTCATTCAACATCAATTGCTTCCCTTTCGCTTTCCTTATAGTGACTTCTGGATTGGGGGCAAAGAAAACATCCAATGGACCCTTTTGTTTTAGCCTCTTAATACTAACTCCACTATCAAATCCACTATGACATTTTCTTTTACTTGTAGGTGGTTCTACTAGTGGTTCTTCATCGTACCCTTCACCTATTTCATACTCAACAAACGGTTCCATATTACGCTCATCCTTATCATTCTTCTTTTTCTGCAAATACTCTTTCATCTCTTGTCTTATAGGGTTCAGGACAACGTTCACAACGTTTAGCATTCCTAAACCCCCTCACCAAACGTTGTTTTGCCCGATGAATCTCTCCTTTCGTCACTTTGCATAAAATTTACATTTTATAGTATTTTTATCTCTATGATCCGGCAACTTAACATAATTCCATGCAGGGTCTGAGGATTTAGTACTAGCCGAGCTAGAGTAGTCGGCTACAAACAAAATACATTCATATATTAACATTATACATAAACACTAACAGCTTATAAATTACGAACATACATTATACATACTTCAACCTATAAATTAACATCCTATAAATTACAAACATTCATGAAACTAGTTGTACAAATAAATGAAGAAATTGATTAAAAGATTGAAAATGAGAGGAGAGAAAAAAGACTTACTTAAATTCATTTTGAGTTGAAGACATTGAAACTGATGAGATGAGAAGAGAGGACAGTCACCGGCGGCGGGATGAGGATGCTTGGCGGCGGGAAGGCGACTGGAAACAGAATCGGCAGCTTAGCGGGTCGAGTAGAGAGAGAGTGGTCGGGTTGAGAGAGAGTGTGTGTTGAAGAAGCTGAAAACTGATGAAGGGAGAAGAGAGGACAGTCACCGACGGCAAGAAGAGGGAGATCGGCGACCAAACGGCGTAGGGAAGGCGGTTGGAAGACAAACTCGGCTGCTGGGCGGGTCGGGTAAAGAGAGTGTGTGTCGAACATGCTGAAATTGAAGAGATCTATTACAGAGGACACTCACCGACGATGAAATGAATTAGATCGACGACCGAACAGTGGTTGGATGACAGATCAATAGATTGGGAGCCGGGGTAGAGAGGGAAAGGCTATCGGGTAGGGTAAAAAATGAATGGGAAAAAAAAAAAGAACCTAATATAAATATCAGGTTCATTTTGCCCAGGCAGGCCAGGCGCACACCTCTTCCAGGTCATTGCGCCTGGTCAACATTCGAGCGTCGGAACTGTGCCCCGCCACACTCGACGCTAGGGCGTGCCTTTTAATACAATGTTCATTGTATCCTTAAAGTCCTTCAAGTTAGTGCTTTTTGTGGTTTTTCAAACAATATCACCAACTAGACATCCTTTATGTTTTGTATGCATATTTACTGCTATGTGTCTAACATAAAATCAATGGCTAGATTTTGCCTATTTAGATTCAATTACATCAAGAACACCCTTTTGATGATCAGATATCAAAGTCATTCTTCGGTTATTGTCAACACCAATATGCTCATACAAGTAATGTAGGAATCAAACTTTAGTTATATTTATTCTCTGCCTCACATAAATAATTGCCACCAGAAATACTTCAAAGTTTGCTTTAATAGCAATTGTTGTCATCAACACACCAAGATAGACAACCATTAAGACCAATAAATGGTCTACACTTACGGATGATAAAACTACCCAATCCAATCTAAACCCGAAGGGACTCAGTCTATTTGGGGTGGGCTTGGGACTACAAAATTTCAATTTGAGACAAGTTTGGAGTAGGAAGCCTGCCTTAGCTGAGTTACTAGGTTAGGATTGTGGCAAACTTTCTTGTCTCAACCTAACACTGTAACCCGATTTATATATAAATAGAAAAAAAAAAAAAAAAATCCTACATGTCGACCTTGATTTATATATAAATATATATAAAAAAAATACCTACATGTCAACCTCGACTCTTTCCTCCTATCTTCCCCTCACTCTCTCCATCAATCCCTTTCATAGCCTTACTATCTCCCTTTCACTCTCTCATTCTCACTCTTCCTTCACTACACCAACCTCCAATTCTTCGGACATCACTGTTGAGAGCTCACATCACACCATAAATGCAATATTGGTAATTTCGGTTCCTTATATTTCAAATTTTGTCTTCAAATTTCAATCTTGTGATTTATTTTTTTGTTTTTGTTTTGTGAGATAGTTGAAATTTTTGTTATTCAAACAACCTATAAATGAGTCCATAAGACAATTTTTATTTTATAAATTTGTTCATGCTTTAGTTCAAGTTTTAATAATATATTTCTAATTTTCATGTTAATTTTATTTTGATTTTGGTTTTATACAATTACATATATATATATATAGATATGACTCGAGAAAGATTTGATTTATATGTATATATGAGTATATCGGTAGATACACTTCAACATTTATAGTTTATGAATATGAGGATATTCGTGGTAATGGCATTTACAATTCACAGGAAGAGAAAACTCAATAAAAGTAGACACACTTCAACATGTTTATTTTTTGTTTGCATATTTATCTTTTAATATTAGTTATATGATTTGTTAAAACTAAATCAGGTCAAATAGCTTGGGTTTGGAGCAAGCCACCATAATCAGGTTTGGATTTGGCATGGAAAGTAACGACATAATTGAGGCACGAGTCGAGTTTGAGGCATCTCATCAAAAAACCAGATTGGGGTTTGGGGTAGGTCGATCTAGTCCTGATTTGACCCATTACAATCTCTATTTGCACCCACGAATGAAACTTTGCTTAGGTGCAAAGAAGCTAAGAAAAAACCTCTAAAAAGTAAATGGTGTATTGTTGGTTACTTTTCAGTTTTCATTTTAAGTAATAAATCTCGCAAGCGCACAGATGTCATATAGCTGTTGCAAGATCTTCTCCATAAGGATGTGAAAATCGATTACTAAGCTAATCCTAAATGAAAATAACCAAATATAAACAAGTTAAAGGCGCTTGAATTCTGGATTCCACTTAATTATAGAATTTAATCATCATAGCATTAAAGACATATTGGTTATGTTATTTCTAGTTTATCACTAATCATCTCAATGCATCTCCTCCAATAATGTATTAAACATAATCTTATCTAACAACATTTATCTCCTGATGACTATCAAATAGACAAGAATTAATTAGATTCAAGATAATCCACTACCTAAGTGGATTGGTCTATGATAATGAGAATACTTGACCATCATTAAAGCAATTCATGATCGACCCGGCTATCAAATGAGTGACCCATTTTCCTCTCCTAAACCTAGGGCATTCATTTTATTGAGTATATTATATACATTTCCCCTCAGTCTCTACACATAACCTCAAATCATGTATATGATGGCCAATCATATACAAGAATTAAGTGTTAAATACCTACTCAACATACACAAACACTCTTTAAGCAATTATAGTGAAATCTATTTCATTTATCAACATCCATCATCATCCCAACATAACACATATACAATATTTACGTATACAAATAAAGAAATTACAAATAAAAAAGAGAAGATGAAGAAACAACTAATAAACCTTTCTAGGCATTCTCCTAGTTCAAATCCATGAAGCTCCTCTCTTTCGAGTTTGAACCTTTGCATCCTCTTCTCCCTTTTTGCAATGCTTTCTCTCCTAAAAAATGCATGAAAGATATTGGTGAGTGAGGTATGGAAGGTGTTTGAAGGTAAAGGAAGTGGTGAGAATCAAGGTTAGGGAGCAACACTAGGGTTCCATCCTCTACCTCTCAAAACTCCCTCAAAATGGTGAAGATTAGGGTATTTAAGTTATCATTAAATTAGGGCATGAAATGAGGTTGGAAAGTGGCAAAACTACCCTTTTAGAGGTCTAACACGTCCTAGGGAACCTAGCTAGCTAAGCGTGTAAGAGGGCATGCGTAATGGCATTGTATGGGTGCTCTACAGTGTTTGGCTAGCTAATCGTGCAAAGAGGCATGCGTTAGGGTAGTGTATGTCGCTCTCTTAGGTGTTTGGCTAGCTAAGCACGCAAGAGGGTGCACGTTATAGCAGTGGCTGGCACTCCTTCGAGCACCTGGCTAGGTATACATGTAGAAGGTGTCAATTTTGATCTTTGCTTACTAAAATGGTCATTTCTTTCTCTACAAACTTTCGATTGTCGAATTATTAATGACTATAAAAACTAGACATCCATAGCTTTAGCTCGATAGGTTGTAGCTTAAAAAACTAAAATTGATGACTTAACACTAGCTCTCACAAGACAATCTATCCATCTAGCTTGAAAATCCATAATTACCCTACTTTTTTTTACAAAACCCAAGCCCGACACTTCTTTGACATGGTTCACATCAAATCTTTTCCAATTAAATGCATACATCGTTTAGAGACTTTTTCCCTAAAAATACATAAAAACACTCCAGAACGACATCAAAAAACTATATTTGAAAGTTTAAATATATAACGAAAGTACATCGATCAAGCATCCATTGTTGGTGTAAGGCACTTCAATAGAACAACAGAACCGGAATTGTTATTCTTCACCATATATGCATATGTGTACATCTACTTATAACAATCCATATGTTTTATGTTTATCTTTTCAAGGCCTTGATCTTAACTCTACAAAGTGTCAAATTGTTGATGTTTAACCCATAAATGATTTTAATCTCAGATCGCAACAAACTGATATCGCTGAGCAATCCACATTGATGCTTTAGCATTATGATGCACTTTCTGATATTCATGTGTGTTAATAAAAGTCTTAATTTGATTGCCAGACTTGTAAGGGCTTGCATGTAGCCATCAAAGACAATCTTTAAACGCATACACAACCGTGAACCTATCAAATTCATTCTTGATATGTTTGACCTACAACCCTTCTTGCACCACATACTCCTTAAATAATCCTCTAAAGTGATATATATTTATAAATAATTGACCTTTTGCTTGGTGAACCTTTCCATCACTGCCCACCTTAAACATTGTTCCGTTTAGAGGCCTAATTAAAGGTTATTCGTCCTTATTCTAAGTTATCATTGTTAGCTTCCACATATATAGAGGTGTATATCGTGTGCCACTAACGTTACATGAATAAGATTATCCACATCTTCCTATCCTAAAATGATCAACAACTATTGGAGGTAAAACACTTAATGGCAATAGGTCAACATCAAGCCTAATATTGTGCAAACCTCTCTTACTATTGATCACACCATTTCTATATTAGATTCTAACCTCCAATTCCTTTTCTTTCGCTTCGTACTTGAGCAGAATTTAGCATTTTTGATGTGTTTGTTTAGTGTTGTTTAGGAAATAAGTCCAGAAATGGTGTATGAACTTAAGTGGAAAGGATGCAATGTGAAATAACTCAAAGAAGTGTTGGGATTAGGTTTCTAAAAAAAAAAAACTGTCAAATTAAAGTCATAAATGTCTAGTTTCCAATGTCACTGATGATTCGTGAATCAGAGTTTTCTATAAAATGTTATGATCAAATAAGTGAGCAAGTGGTCAAACTTGAAATCTATTGCGGGCAAGGATTGTGGTCATAGGTCGCACACATGGGTGTCATAGGCCTTCAATGTAACTCACGTCAAAAGGTGTGATCAAATGCCTTACACATGTGTGCGCAGCTTTCCAATGAGCATGTGCAAGTCAAGGGCGTGGGCAAAGGTTGTGGGCGCTAGTAGTAGTATGCCAACTCCGTCTGTTCACCTCAAAATCATGCCCTAACTTGTAGAAACTATAAACATCTCACCTAATGACCAAAAGAGAAGGGTTTGGCAAAGACATGGCTAGTTTTTGGAAGCTCAAACACTTTATCTCCACCACTTATCTCAATTATCGATTCCAAACAACTTTCAAGCCTTTTCAATCCATAAATCCACACTATTTGGAGAAAAAGCAAGGCAAGCAAGAAGGAGAAGAGACTCTGTTCTTGAGGAGGAGACTTCAAAAAAGTTCTTCTATGCTTTTCGCTCTTCAAACTTGTAGTTTATAACCTTCAGTCATGTTTAGGGTTGTTAACTTCGTGTTCTATTCTTTGTATTCAAACATGAACTAAGTTGAAATAAGTTGTTAATGTTAGGACTATGATGGACCTTAATTAAGATTAATGGATTGAATCTTTGTTTGCCTTGAGATTGATTGTGTTTGTTGAGTAGATATTTTTATGTTTAATGCTTATGAAAGATTGGACACCATTTACATGATTTAAGATTACAAGTTGAGACTGAGGAGAGATGCCCACAACATGCTCGATAAAATGTATATCCTAATAAAGATATACTAATCTACTTTTGTAGCATATTTATGTTATCTTAAACTTAACAAACTCTCATTTATTTGATAGCAATTGAGAGATAAGGTGTGTTTAGGTGAGAGTATGTTCGATGCATCTTGAGAGAGAATATTAAGAGCATTTGTGATAACATAGCTATCAACACATGCAATTTAATTCTCAATGATAAACTGAGTTTGAATTCATTAAAATCGACTAAATGAAGTTGGTAATCCTAGCTTTTTAAAATCCTTGGTTTAACTCATGAGATTGTGATTATTTTCTACTTAAAGTTTATTTATTTTAGTTGGTTGTTACCTTTAATTTCCTTTCACCCATTAATCGGCTTTCCAAATAGAAGTTGTTTAGTTACTTACGATACTTAGCATACCATTGGTCCTTGAGGGAATGAGCTTTTACTCACTTTTTATTGTTTGTGTCGATACCATGCACTTACGGGCAGTTCAAAGTAGACAACAACTATACTCCAAAAACACATACTGTAAATCATCATCATTCTCTACCAGTATAAAGCCTCCATTCAAAGGCAATTTAGCCTCAACTTTGAACCGCACATAAATCTTAGGTACATCTACACATGCTAACATATACACAATTGTCTAAAAAGATCCAAAGTACATGCTTCAGGGATCATCTATTTTAAGCTCATATTGCTCACCTAAAACCTTGTTGATAAAGCAATTGGCCTCATCACCCTAGTTTTACACAATATGGTATCCATAAATATATTAGCAATAACGCAACATATAGACACACAACATATATCGATTCGATAACACAAACATATCAACGACATATATATCAGTAACATGTATAGTTTATACAATGTCCAAACTTTAACCATATATATCAATAACATTATCCAAACTTTAACAATATAATCTATATTTTATAAGCATACGACAATCGATTACAAATGAAAGTGACCTTAAAACATAAAGAAAACTCAAAAAAACCTACAACAGAAACATTACTCATCTGATAACCAAACCCAATATTTTACCCTTTTCAAACCAAACTTTTTGAAAACCAATAGCAATAAAAATCAACAATTCATGTTCAAGTAAAAAATACCCACTCAATCATTTAACCTTCTCCACAACCAAGAAACTGAAAAATATTGTCAACTAACCTGATATATCTAACCTGGCATATAAAGAACAGCTTTTTTTTCCCCCAAAATCAAAGCGTAAAATCCTTATAACCAATGACTTCAAACAAATTCATCAAAGGCTTTAAAACATTTCAACCAAAAAAGAAGCAAATAATCAAAGAAACCAACTTTAAAATTTTCATTCACCATCAAAGTAATTTCAAATCGACACTTTCTTATGCAGTTTCATTAATCATTACAAAATATCACATAAAATAATCTAAACAACATAACAACACATAACAGTACATAAATGCAATGAAATGGAAATAGGGGATTGTCGACTAACCTGATATGAAGAGCAACACTGACCTTCCATTGTTGCTTTGATGATTGATAGGCTTGAAGGAAACATGTGTTCATTTTTTGAGTGAAAATGACTTTGTTTCTCCAGAATTGGTAAGAGTGAAGATGAAGAAGAGGAAAAGACTACGAAGATGAAGAGACTAAGGTTTTATGCTTCGATTTTTGGCACCAGTGTAAAGGTCTTTTGATCACTAACCGAATGGCGCCAACTAATGCGTCTCATCAATGACAGCTACACAAATATCAATGGATTAAAATAATATTACTTAATTATTAAAATATTAACTTCTCATCATTACACTTATTTCTTTATATGCTGTTTATCAATTTACTCCTAACCATTTTCACATAACGGCACCTCATTAATAACTAGTTAACGGTAAGGTATATATATTCACTTTTGAAAGTTTTAGGAAAGTTGTTGTCATTAAGATTAAAATTATCATATTTGTACAATTTCATCAAACTATAGAGATATTTGTGTAATTTTTTTTATATTTAATGAAAAATAAATAAATATTTTCAAACAAACATTAACCTTTAAAATTTAAAGATAAGGGCAATGTGGTCTTTTTAGTCAAATCAATATTTATTTTAATAATGTATATTTTAATTAAATTCTAAACTATTTCTTAAAAAAATGAAAAATTGAAATAAATAACAAAAAAGAAAAACTCATTAATTTTCATATTTTATTCGTGATCTTAAAACACAAAAATTAAAATTGGAAATATTTTTAAGAAAATGAAAAATTTTAAATATTTAGTAAAATCCACGGCCCCTAGTTTTGATGAAGCACGATAATGAATTATTTAGTAAAATTAAGTTTGACTTATTTTTTATATTATATATCCTAAATATCTTATAATTTTAATATAATATTAAATATTTATTATATTTATATTTTCAATTATTACTAGTAGACAATTTTTTTCATTTATAAAATACTATTTTAAGCAAAGATGGGCACATTTTTAGAATCCGAAAAAAAAAAAGTAACACTATTTTGATTTTTTTTTTTTTTTTTTGGAACAAATAGCTAATAAAAATGCTCTTAGACATGCTTTTATCCTTCAAAGTTTTGTGTGTGATGTATGGGAAGAAAAAATGAATGGTTTATTTAATTTTTGAGTCCTTAACGTGACCTCCAAATAAAACCTTATTTTTCGAGTAAAAAAACAACAATAATTTTTAACTTTTTCTACAATCAATCGGTGAAATATCAATTTTTTTTTTTTTATTTTTTAAATAATGGTTACAACTACAAGAATCAATTAATGAAGTATCCTGACATGGTCACTGTATATGCATTTAGTATAGTATGTCATTTGGATAATGTAATAACGAATAAATCTTCTAATGCAGCAAGGTTAAATAACATCATCTCCGATAAATATCATATCTTCTAATGCAGCAATGGTAAATTCTTAATAACGTAATCTTTGATTTTTTTTTTTTTTTGGGCAACACATAATTACCAAATATATGCCTATTTCTTATGCTATCATTGCGATGTATAAACTGATAAACTTCTACCATATTTTCAGCAGCAAAACAAATAAAAGGGCGTGTAAAATAAAACAACTAGAAAGGTGAGTAAAAATTTTTACACACCTTTTTATTTGTTATTTTATTGCGGAAAATATGGTGGAAGTTGATCAATTTATATATAGCACAAGATGCAAAAGGATAGACATATATGCATTTCAACATATGATGTGGTAAATGATGAATGAATATACATTAATAATAATTAATTTGAATTATAAAATGTATCCACTCACTGTTTATCGCATCATGAGTTAGGATGCAAATGAGATACAAGAGATTGGATATATAGCTTTATTGCATATAATACATATTAGAAATTTAAATAATGCTAAACTTTTCACATTTTTTGCCGAAATTAATGTTTGAATGATGTAATATGTGAATTATCAATTTTGGCAAAAGATTTGAAAAATTTAACATTATTCAAATTTCTAATATGTAATATATGTTAAGAAAGTTGTATATCCAATCTCTTGTATCCCACATCATTTAAGTATGAATTTAAGAAAAATATTTAGAAAACTTAGTTTGACTTTAGAAGTTTTTGTCCATATTATATCATTAAAACTTTACCATATTAGGAGATTTATTCAAGAAAAATTGACTTAAACTTGCTATATTTATGAGTCAAGCTATATCAATTCAATATTTTGACTAAAATTTGTGATTCCAATATCCATTATAAATCCTAGCCTTTTGAATTCATTAACCTTTTTAAACTTTTTTTTGGTGGGGGGGTGGGGGCGGCGCCGGAAATACAGTATATGTTTTAGCGATCAATTTATGAAATGTCCTAACATGGTAAAATTTATTTAATAATAGAATCTTATATTTTTAAGTGATTTACTGAATTACACCTCATTAAGAAAAATAAATTTAGTTATTTTAGTAACCAATTAATGAAATATCCCAGCATGGTCTATATATATATATATGTATGTATATAGAATAGAAAATATCATTTTAAATAAAGTAATGATGAATAGGTTAAGCTACAGTGATTTAAAAGTTTTATTTAAATTTCAATATTCATCCATCTATTTTCAATGGTTGTTTTTTATTTCGAATTCATTTAATTTTTTTTAACACTTAAATTGAGTAGAAGTAGATGTATAAATATTGAAATTAGAAATTATAGTTTATATATATAGTTTGACCCATTTAGTAAACCACTATAAATGTGAATTTCCATGCCAATATAATGTGACCGCTGAACATGTTAGGATATTTCATTAATTGATTACTAAAACAACTGTATTTATCATTTTTTACCCCAAAAAAGGATGTTTTGTTTAGTAAACCACTTCAATTTAATTTTGTAGCCGCCATTTTTTAAAGCCACCTTTTTTTAAAAAATAATAATAAGAAGAAACATTTGTGTAATTTTTAACTCTATTTAATTCTATGATTATTCTTTATATAAAATGAAGCTTTTGTTTTATTTATTTATTTTTTCCCTTTATGTTTCATGATTTACATTTGGAAAAGTCTTCGACCCATTGTATTAACCTAAATTCTAGATACAAATATAATTCTACCATAAAAAGTTATATCTACACATAAAAACATAAATAAATAAATAAATAAATAATTGCTAGTAGCATCTAGATTGGGTATGTTAACCTCTTGCTTCAATTGAGGGAAGAAGACCCCACGTCCGACCATGAAATCCTATTTGTCTTTGCCATAGGCCTAGATCCTATTAGTATAAATGAAGGCGAGGTCAGGAAGGGGCAAGCCTTGTTAGAGGGAAGATGCCCCATCTTCACCTTCATTTGTTTGTTCAAATAAAAAAACCCTTTTTATTAATAATAATAAAAAAAATTAAATATATTAATTTAATCATAACGGATTGGTTAGGGTTTAAAAATTCTTCCATATGATATTCTTGTTTTGTGATGTCAACAAGCCAGGGTTGAGGTTTCAACATTATAACTGCAACCATAATTTTATTTGGAAAATGGATCCAGATCTTACCCTGATACGTTATATTTTCTAAGTGCGAACAGAGAATTACTTTGGATTTATTTATTTATTTATGTAGATGAGATAGAAACGACTAAGGAGATTTAGTATGAAGGTTTTAGTCGGATAGAAGAAAATTATTTTGGCAAAAACACATTACAAAAGCATTATGTATTTTATAGAAAGAAAAGTTTTTACAATTAATTAACCAAATAAGAGTTCCTAGACCTAGTATATTAATTTCATAGAATCTTGATGGTGCTAGAGACTTACCAAGAATTTATCAATATCAATTTTAAATAGCTTGTCCTGTGATTTGTACTTGAAGCACATTTCGATCACCTTCCTAAAGGCTTGCAAAATTAAAACAAATTTGCTAATTCTTTTTTGTTTGATTACTAAATATCTTCTCAATTCTAAGTTTGGTTAAACTCATATGACAAGTGGATACTTTATTAGGGAAGAGGAACAAAAAAAGGATCACTAGAGATTTTTGAAGAAAAATGGTTATAGTGAGGGAATTATGAAAAGCGATACTTTGTTTTACTTTCCCTTGAAATCACAGCCAAATTTTCAAGTAATAGGATTCTAAATGGTCTCTTCTCATGGGAATCTTTATGTAGTGCACAGCTAGGGTATCCGTAGCCAATTTTCAAGTGAAGGGATTCTAAATGGCTTCCTCTCATATGACTCTTTATATAATGTGTAACAAGGGTATTCGCAGTCAAATTTTCAAGGGGAAAACTTTATTTTAATCCTTGAGATATTTAAAATTATCATTTTTTTAAAGGTATTTTGAAAGTAGCTCTTTTCATTCGTAAAGTTTTGAAAACTCTTAAAAAGAAAATCCAAATCATTAGTCGATTAATAGCAAATAGAGACAGAATGTTTGGGTGGAAAGGGTATTATTGACTTTTTGTGAGGAACATTGTGATTGTGACATATGTATAAATTGAAAAAATAAGAATTTTAATAAAAATAATTAGATAAATAATTAAAAAATGATAAGTAATTAATAAATAAGTAAAAAACCAATTTAAAACCAAAAAAATCAAAATTTAGGTATGAAGACAGATCAATCAAGATGGTAGCTGTAACTGCTTCGTGGTTCTGCAACCCTTGCCAAATGAAAATTCACACTAGCCTTCCATAATTGCTATCCCCTACACTTCTCTATCTCCACCACAACAACCATAAAAAAACCACAATCGGTAGCCACAACTTCAATCCCTTTTCATCGGTAGCCATAAAAAACCAAACACATCAATAACCCATCAAAGCCAACCATTTAAAACTCCCTAAAATCAAAACCAAAACCATAAAAACGCATCAAAACTAAAAAACTATTACATCTAAGAAGAAACAAACTTAGCTTGAAGAAGAAAGACATGCACTTTCCTTCATGGAGAAAAGCTAAGTACATGTGTGCCAAGCGGTTGTCTCCATTCACCATAACCTCTTAAAAAAACAATGTTTCCAAGATCAAAATCACGACTAAGAATGACTAATGCTTGTTTGTTAAGCCAAGAAGTGATGATTGTGGAGAATTGGAGTTGATCTTTGGACAAAAACCATCGCTATTGTCACCTCACTCCTCTCTATTCCCAGTCGAGTTGGCTCGATTTCTCCGAGCATGACGAGACCACCATTGACCATCTCCTCTTAAAGCTAGAGGATGCAATCCATCGTATAATCATACAGCGCTCAGTAACCTATTAGTTGTCATTCCTTATCGGGTGCTCATATTGGGTCCCACTTCCGACCTCGTAGTACCACGATGTTGCCCAAGTGGTAAAGAAGTTAGCCAACCCCCTCACCCTTGAGCAGCCCATGTTTACCAACATCATTTATGGCTGGCTCTCCGTTAATTGCTTCATCAAAGGTTTTACTTTTCTAAGTCTATTCTTTTGTTTTGATTATAGATTATGCATATAGGTTTGACTAGCAAGTTTTTTGTGTGTATGTGTGTGTGTGTGTGTGTGTGTGTGTGTGTTTTTTTTTTTTGTACTATCATTCTTGGCTTTTTTTAATTAATATTTTTCATGGGGATTTATGTGTTTGTTGTTGTTTTTAGTGTTTAAAAATTTATGATTATTGATATTTTTTTTTAGAGTTTATTACTAACTTTTTTTTAATCAATTATAATTTTATTTTAAAATAAATCCAATGGAGAAGGAATTGTTTAGTTTTATTTATTTATTATTATTATTATTATTCAATTTCTTTTTTAAAATTAATTTTAATTTTTTTTATTAAAAAATCATCAATAATTTATTAATATCATTGTTTCATCAAGAGTAATATGATAATTTAATCACCAATAAATTATACTCCAGAAAAGTATGTCTCTGACCCAGATATTCCACACACTCATTCCACATCTCTTCCAGACCTTGAAGATACTAAACTCCATGACATAGACATCATCGACATCATCAACTTCTTGAAAACCAGTATAATTCTCCTAGATCAAAAATCTGCACATTCACATTTGATGATATTCCCCCAGATAAATGGTGAGATTGAATGTTTTAAGTTTCATGCATGGTTACAAGCAGAGATGCTTAAACCGAATGCACAAGTTCAAGTAGTTCTCACACAGTTTTCCACCAGATTCGCTAGAAATCTTTGAGAACGGTGGACTAGCCTCTATCAATACCGACAATTGCAATTTATACAACTACCTACTATTGATCAAGCCATGTATATTCTTTACATTGAATTTTGTGGAATGTCACAATCCTATGGAGTTCAAATGCATGAAGAATATTTTCAAATGAAGTGTTATTCTTTAAGAAGAAAAGATCTCGACAAGCACTATCAGGCAATGCTTAAGAGATACCATGTTCTTTGAGGTGTGGACAACCCCAACATGAAGTAAGCATTTTTTTTTCCTTTATTCTAGATTTCTTGGCTCAAGAAACAACAAAAATGATTAGCATATAACATATCACTTGATCAGATTACACTTTGTGAGATCTATCAATTTATACTTGCTGCACTTGAAAGACTATGTGTGAAAAAGAAATTCTTTGATAATCACCTTCAAAGATCAAGGCAACTATCAAAGGTATGTCATCTCCCAGACTTGAAGATCAAATACAAAGATGAAAAGAAGTGTATGTGCAAGTCTTATAAAAAAAAAAGCATCATTTTCGCAAACACAAATCCAAGTCATTTTTTTCAAGACCCTTCAAATCCAATAAGTATAAGCCTAAGGTTTGTAGATTTCCCCGCAAAAATAAAACAAAGTGGAGAACAACAAATTGCTATTATCTTTGTCATGGAAAATGACACTTTGCAAAGCAATGTCCTAAGCAAAAGCACAAATTTCAAAAAATCCTTTAACAGCTTTCTCAAATATTAGGTATCACCTTTTCTGATGATGAATTAGAAAGTTTCTTTTCACAAAATGAAGAGTTACATCCTGAAATAGTTCTTCAATGCACTATTGAAGAAACCGATTCAACATAAACTTTTGATGTCAATCAACAATCATTAGAATATTCTGATGATAATGCCTGCAACTAGCTTCCACAATCTTCCTCTTCCATTTCCTCTATTTCTTTGATTCCTTTAACTCTAGTCTATCTCTTCCCAACCAAAATTCACCAAGTCTATCAAAGTCATTGCTTTTTTTGACATAGGTGCATTAAATTAATCCTTAACCTAGACATTCTTCCTTCATCCTTTTAGAAACCATATTAAGAACATTTTTAGACAGCCAATAATGATGTTTTCACCACAAATCTTATAAGTCATCCTGTAACAGTTCAAATCTTCCTAAGCTGTTATACTACTCATAAATTTCTAGGATTTTCCCTTCCTGAAAAAGATATAATATTAGGTTTTGATATGTATGTCAAACTCAATAAACTTAGAATTCTTGAAGGTATTAAATATAAATCTTATTTTCAGATCTGGACAATTTATCCAAAATTATACCCAATTCTTTAGCCCAATTTCTCTCATATTCTTCAGTCACTACAGCAACACTCCTTTACTGATTCACACTTAGCCTTTTTGCTTAAATGCAAACATCCTCTTTGGCAGAACCCTAATTACTTTGTTAACATTCCCTTCAAACTCAATGAAGATATTAACTCAACCAAAGCAAGTCATTTTGGAATGAACCTTGAACATCTACTCTTTATATAATAAGAATGTAAACCTCCACTTGATCAAAAACTCATTGAAACAATTTATTCACAATGGTCTTATGAAACTTTTTATGCCAACAATCGAGCAAAACAAACATGAGTGAAAATGAGATTAGTTATGAATTACCAATCTTTAAACCATTTCATTAAAGACATAAAATTCTCTCTCCCTTCCAAAACTACCTTTTTTGTCTAACTTCACAATGCTCACATTTTCTCTAAATTCGCCTTAAAAACCGGATTTTGGCAATTAGGTCTTCACTCTAATGATAGACACAAAATCGCTTTCTGTATTCCTAACCACCATTACCAGTGGACAGTTTTACCCTTTAGATTGAAAATTGCTCATTCCCTCTTTCAACAAAAAATTATCCAGATTTCCCAACTCATTCGTCATTCCACTTTAGTATACATTGATGACATTTTTCTCTATTCCAAAAACGAAGAATCTTACTATGCTCTCCTTTAACAATTTGTGGACATAGTTGAAACTCATGAAATTATGTTCTCTAAAAAAAAAGCTGAAATTGTAAAAACATAAATTAATTTTCTTGGCATGTAGATAAGAAATGGTCCCTATTATCAGCAATCTCACATCTCTAAAGCAGTAATGACATTCACAGATGTTTTTACCAGTAAAAAATAAGTTTTAATAGTTCTTAGGAATAATCAATTATGTTCGCAACTTCATCCCTCACCTCACTCGATATATCTAATTAACCCAACTCATTAAGAAAAAACCTCCCCTTTGGTCCTCTGAATATATCAATGATGTCATGCTCCTTAAGCAGAAAGTCCAAAAACTTTCATCCCTTAAAATTCCAATCAATGGAAAGAAGATTTTGCAAATTGATGCAAGTGAACATTATTAGGGTACTGCACTTCTTCAACAAGATGACAAAGGTCATAGACATCTTTGTGCATTTACTAGTGAAAAATTCAAAGACTCACAACTGCACTATCATTCAACTTTTTAAGAAATATCAGCTGTGAAGATTGCAATTGAAAAGTTTACATTTCATCTCATTGGAAATTATTTTCTAGTTGAATCAGACATGCAATCTTTTCTTCAGATGCTCAAATTTCATAAAGGAAAAGTGTCACATCAGCAATTACTTCGTTGGTCAGAATGATTCAATCGTTACTCCTCTGATGTAAAACACATAAAAGGAAAAGCCAATGTTATAGCAGATCATCTCTCTCGGTCAATCCAAATCACTACTCCAATTACACCAATCAATCCAAACAAACTCATTCTGTAACGGACTAGCCCCGCCTCGGCGGCAACCGTCCGACCAAGTTAGGGTTTGCTTCCGAAACCAATCTCGTTGCTGAATCTCGGCCTCGCGATTCTTTTGGCCCCACCATCTTGCGGATAGTGTTCCCCTGCTCTCTAGGGAATTTCCTCGCCTTTCACACCTCTTGAACCCAAGACTAAGGACTTATAGTTAATTGGGAAGTAAGGTACTAGCTCAGATGGTACCAGGTGTGCTTCCTCTTACCCTTTAAAGGTTGGGTTCGAGTCGAGTGAGCACTTGAGGGGGAGTGTGAAAACCATGTGGGCCCCAGGGACAGTACCTGCTCATATGGCAGTCCCGGAGAAGCGGTATGGGCCGGTGCAGCTGGCGAGGTCAGGCCGAACTGGCAGACCGGGCTGTTTTGTTACACATTCAATATTACATGTTCACCTAAAGTCCTCAAAACTCGGGTATAACAACTTCCTCTTCTTTCAGAATACCAAATGGTGCTCCTCCAGAATATTATGAAGTGGTTTCATCCAAGTTTTTATCTTCTAAAGTCAAAAATCTCATATTTCATTATCAGAATGAGTGCATTAAAAAATATGGCCAAATACTTTTAAATGTCTTATCTGTTTATCCAGAATACTCATTTGCAAAAGTTTTCACTATTCTTACCAATACCTTTCATCTGTTATTTAACTTTTTAATAGAACTACTTTGGTTTTTTTGATACCTTCTTCATTTACATCATATAGTCATTAAATTTTCTGTCACTCTCATGATCAAAACTCTCAAACTCTTCAAAAAGAATCCAGAAATATCTTTATGCCCCTTCCTTCATTTTCACAATTAGTTCCAACTCCTTCACAAATAGTTGTACTTTTTCAGACTACAAGTCACCAAGAATAATTATGTGATCATCATGTTTCATAAACCCTTTACAGTCCGTCCAGATGGTCTTTGTTTTAGCCAGTCCTCATTTGGAATCCTAGAAGGACATCGAGTTCAAATATTTGGTTTCTCAGAAAATTATCCAGTAAGAATTCGACTCATTCAAAAGATTCTCTTTGAGAAAAATCAGACTATTTCGGATTCTATTTGGCCAGCCCTACAGGATGATGCACCATAGGATTTCCTTCCTATTCATTACATTGCACAACTTAAAAAAGCTCATTTTACTCATATTAATATAATTGTAAATTAGCTTAGCAAAATCCAATTATCATATTGGTACTATCTGGATTCATAGCCTGATACTATTCAAGAACAATAATTGTTATAGGCATAAGCCAGATTCCATAAAAGACAGAAGATGAAGTTAAATATGTCAAAGTGCTCATCTCAATCGATAGAAAACTCATCCAGTTATGTGCAAAATATGCAAGCCAACTCACCATCCACTTATGAGCCATTTACTAATACTACTCAGTATCTTCATCTAGAAGACTTTGATGACTCAATCTTTGAGATACTTCAAATTCGCAAAAGCTATCAATAACACAAAGAAAATGGTGAAACAAACAAATCTCTTTCAGATCTAAACATGTCAGATCACACCTTTTTCAAACGATCACCGTGAATCGACATCCATTCAGTCAACAAAGTAATCAAACAACCGAAAGAAGTCAAAAAGCAAGCAGTAAAAAGATCCAATCACCCAGTCAAAAGTAAAAGATCCCTCGACAATTTAAATTAGTCAAGTTAGAAATAATTAAAGTGTGTTAGATTGTCAAAGCAATCATGATGGACCCCTCTTCCTTATACTACAAGGCAGCTCACTCAAAAACTCTATGGTGACCTTCCAGTCAGGATCTGCATCGGCTGAAAGGTTCTCGTAAAGCTAAACTTCTTATTTTTTCTAAAATCCTTTTTAAACTCTTCAAAATTCTTTACAAACGGAAACATGTGGAAATTTTTTAATTTTTAAAATACATATTTGTGAAATGGGATTTATGAAATTCTAGCAACACAATGATTGCTTTTTTGAAAATTTTAATTTGTAAAAACGAGATATAAAATCTCGTACACTTATAAAATCATGTAAATCTCAACTTTCGAGCCTCAAGCTCTCATTCAATTTCACAAGCAATCACAAATATGATTTCCACTCAAAAGATAATTTAAAATTCATTGAACTTAAATAAAACATTATGCACGTATAGTTTCAAAATACAATGAAATAGCATAATGTTTGTATCCTTAAAATAATATTACAAAACATGCAATGAATCTTAAATAGTTATGCAATGACATAATATATCCAAAAGCAAACTAGTGCAGTAACGTCGCTCCTCAGCCAACCTGCGCGTTCGACAGAGCTCATTTTGATTGCTGGCTCGCATCTGCATCTAGAGAGAGTTTTTATAAAGACACAAAAAGTTAGTGATTATTAACTCAGTGAGTAGATAACTTTTAGACTCTGAAATTCACTTTCAAAATACATATATATCCTCCTAAAATAATTTGGAAAAGAAATAATTTATCTTAAACTGATAGCAATATGAATCGAGCATATAACATGTAAATATTTTTACTTGAAATTTATAATAATTTTTATAAATCGTAATCTTTCTCGTTTTCTAAATCTCACGTTTAATAATGTGCTTATCTTTTCTAAAACTTGCCTTACAAGGTAACCTAGAAAAACTCGTCCTCACACGACTATACATTTACACGTCATAGAACTAGGACTAAGGAATGCTACCTGTATAGTCGCACGAATGCGGGACCTTAGGGATCAAGATTCCCCTTGACATTGGCTGATTTGCACTACCATATGCGTGCAGAGGGTGATGCATTGACTCAAATCCCCTTAAGTTAGTGACTTTTTCGACCAATCTACCATACACGCACACGGTACTACAGTCGGGTATAACTGGGGATTAGAGTAAACCTAAGGCATCTGAAACTCTTAAATATGCTTGAAACTGTCTTACTTTTCTCTTTATCTTAGCTTGAAAACATATCGATTTTTGCTTGTAAACTTTCGTTTCTCTAATGTACGGTTTATAATCGAAATGCTTCTTTTTTAAGCCAAAAGCCTAAAGTTTTACTAAGACAAAAAGCCTAAATCTTTCTAAGATAAAAGTCTAAAACATTTAAAATATTCTTAGCATGTATTTTCTATGCATGTATTTCATTCAAATTTCAACTTGCTATGCTTTTAAAATATAAGCCATAGTTTTTATTTTGACTTTCTAGTATTATAAACTGAATAATAGAATGAGAATATTAAACTTCATCTATATCATTCGAATGAGTGATATTAGAATACTGGTGAAGTTTTTAGGTATTAAATTATTCTAATAGTAAATAATTTTAGAAGAATGACACAATAGTTAAGTTCTAAATTATAGTTTTATGTATGAGTAAGTGTGATTAGAATAAACTAGTGTGGGGAATTGTGAAATTATTAAAGTAGTGAAGATACCATGGAAGTTAAGAAAAATTGGAGGACAAACTAACTAAATTTTAAGGAATGGCATGGTATGTAAATAAGTATTAAACTTGGAAGGTAAATTTACAAGTGAAGCCTATATATACAAGTGTGATTGATTACTAACATTTAATCATTTTTTAAACAAAAACATAAAGAGAGGGAGACTATAGTGGACAGTAAAGAGGAGAAGTAAAGGGGGAAGAAGACTAAAAGCTCTCCAAGCTACTTTTGAAGCTTCCAAACCAAACTTTGAGCAAATCCAAGCTAAAATAGCAAGACTCAATCATGTTTAAGGTTAGTCTTCCTAGTTTTTTTGAAGTTTGAGTTTAATTTGGAAAGATATGATATGATGATGATATTGTTTGTGTATTTAAGATATTGTGGAGGGTATTGTGATGTAAATCAATATTATGGTCATAAGTAATTAGCAAGAAAGTTTGAATAACCATAAATCATAGAGGAATTAAAGTTAAGGTTTATGTAGTAGAAACCTCAACTTGTGATTTAAACTAGTGAAGAGTTAAATGGGTTGCCTATAACTTGTTTAATGAAATGATCGAAATAAGTGTAACATGAAAAATTGAAAAGAATGATATATGAGTGTATGGTGTGTGTCACGGCCATAGGAGGGGTGTGTGATGCTATTGTGTTTTGATCCCTTTGAGCCCTAAGATATGCATATTTAATGTTAGAAAATCATATGAGAGTGTTAGAATTAAAAAAGGAAACTAGATTGCATTGTTGATGATTTTTGACTTGATGAAGGGCAGTAGCTTATATATGTGTTTTGTTGGTGTTTATGATGTATTTAGGTCCTAAAAGTATGCATGAGTGAGTAGGAATTAAGGTAATTACAATGGATGTACATGAGTGCATAAATAACATACAAACTAGTAAAAAATAAAGTGATAGTAAAGTGAAAGAATTGGCATTTTAAGGGGTTATAGAGACCTGCACGAAATGAGGTTAATTAGGGTTTTTTTTAGACCTCAAAACATGCATAAATATCATAGCAAACCATAGAATTTTGAAGGGAAAAGTTTAGATAAAAATTGAGGAAGTTATGGCTTAAATAGTGCACCTATGTAATCGTAAAAATAAGTTGAGAGTGAAAATGCTTTCTTTAATGCATAAAATGAATGTATTCAATCATAATTGAGTAAAAGAACCTTAGATATGAAAAAAATGATATCATTGCATGTGTAATGCAAATATTTGCATCAAAAAGTGTCGAAAAATAGGTATTTTTCATAGGTCTCACGCCTTGATACTTAGAATTTTTCGAAACAGTTTTACGGGGACCTAAGTGAGAGATAAGGAAATGATTCAAGCGAAAATGGAAGCGAAACAGCCCACGGAATGGGCTACGAACAGTATTTTGTTTTAGGGGGTCCGAAAATTTTGATTTTTCGTTCCGAGCCTTTGAAAATTTTACGGACTATGTGGGGAGGTTCGTAAGGGTATAAAAGTTAAACTTTTACAAAGAAATCATAATTAGAAAGTCTCGGTTGAGTTAGAACTTAGAAAAGAAAAGTGTAGTAAAAAATGGTATTGTAAGGGGCTTGTAATATTAAAAGCAATATGTGTAATTTTATGTAACACATTGTGGCCTATTTTAAGTAAGAATATGTAATGCAGGTGACAAGCAGGCCAACTGAGCACAGGATGCTCGTTAACGAGTATAGCTCGTTTGGTGAGGTAAGTGTCTTATCACTTGCATCTATTCTAATTTCTAATTTAAATTATGAATTATGTAATCAAACGAATTCAAAAACGATTTTCAAATCCTAAATCTGAGTTTTGAGTATGTGATCTCTTTATGAGATTCACAAAAGGAATGAATCAAAAACTAAGTTGATTCCAAAATATTTGAATTGAGAAAATTTTAAAAGGTTTGAAAAGTTGAAGGTTTTGTGCATTTGCACTTAGTGAAACAATTTCAAAGCCCATGTATACACCCTCAATTTAATTAAGATTTAATGCTACGCGATGATGCAGGAAATTCCGTTTGCAGTTACTCAGTTTTCAGAATATCTAGCGCTACATGTACGATTCAGAAAATTCAGTACGTAGATGCTAAGATATAGAGAGATTCTAGCACTGCGTTGCGATGCAGAAAATTCCGCACGTAGTTGTTTAGATCTACAGTTTTGGCCCTAGATTGTGATGCAGTAAATTCCGCTCGTAGTAGTTTAGAATTATAGCACTACAATTGTGATGTAGAAAATTCCGCATTGTAGATACTCAGATTTGAGATCGTTTCGCACTACGTTTGCGATGCAATAAATTCTGTATCATAGTGGTCGAAATATTTCAATAGTTTCACGTTTGGCATCAGTCGAAAACTGTCATATGATAGTTTGAGTATACTAGGGGTATACATGGAGTTTTCAGAAAGAAATGTTCTAAAAAGATCAAAAAAGATTTTGATATTCAAGCAAAGTTATGAATTCTATTGTAACTACATCTTGATATTATTTTCATATATTGAACTAACATATTTATTCTTATGAAGCTTATATATCATATTAGATGCTTGTACAGGTGTTTTTACATTCAGAAAACCTCGTCAGATATTTTTAGGTGGGCATTGCATAGATGTATTCCTTAAACGTCAAACATATTTTGTTGTTATAATTAACATGACTAGATGATTGCTTGTTTGACTCATGGATATTTAAAAATTTGTAAATTCATATTTTGCTATGTACATATAGTTGACACATTTGCACATGATACATATCTATTACTTGATATATCTATGTATATATAATATATATTATTGTGTACGCGTAGTATCCTAAGTGTTTATAAAGTGTATGTTACGGAAATTACATATTTGTGAAAAATGTGTGTTATGAATTTGAGTAAGAAAATGCATGTTTGTGACCAAAAGAAGTTGGGTGGTAATTTGAAATAGTACGAAGTGTGTTTCTTTTATAGGAAAAATTTTGGGATTGTTAAAAATACAGTCGTTATGCTGCCGAATTTTCTTAAAATTCATTTTAATTTGAAATTGAAAAATTTACACCAACCCAACTATGTTCAATAAAAACGAGTTTTTCATTTAAGAAAAGAAAGTAAACGAGCAAGATTTAAGGGTTCGCTCCACGGATCTCCTCTACCCAACGAGTAGGGTTACGAGAGATTTAATTGAGTGCCTGACGAGATCCTCCAGATAAGAGTATAGAGAAAATCTGGTTTGGGTCTTGTCATAAAATGCTTACATTTATAACATAAATTTACAAAAACTATACACGCATTCTGATAAAAATAGTAACATGTTATAAGCTTGCTCGATAAAGTATAATAACTTGAATACTAACAGGATATCGCATTTAAGGATATTCAATTAATAAAATTCATGAAAACTTTATAAAAATCACACTCACAACTTGTTTCCCAATTTAATAACCACTCCTTCAAACCTTCCTTTTAGTTTATCACTTTACTTACATTTTAACGAAAGCACAATTTCCGTTTAGAACGTACACATGCGTCACACATAAATTCCTAACTATTCTAGGGTATGGAAATACTCTTTTTTGAGTCGTAACGATTCTAATTATACATATATGCATTCCATTCGGATTTTTTAACATTCAAGCATGTAAAACATCTCAATTTAAGTCTAAATTTCATTCTAATGCATTAAACACATTTTTGCATCATCTTGGCCTATGTTGGCCAAATATCCATCAATTTTTACACCATCAATCCTATTCAATTTTTCTTATCGTAAACATATTCAAACATATATAATATGGTGTAAATGCAATTCAATCCATCAAACATCACATTGGTGCAACTTTGAAAAATATTTAGTTACAAAACGACTATTTGATATCCAAAACAGTTCCTTTCAATTCCAAGTTATTCTATCATCAAGATAACATATGAAATCATTCAAATGATCCAAAAATAATTGTATAACACTTTAATATCCTTGTAAACAAATCATGGCAGCTTACTTACCCAAGCTTTGCTTCTAATTTTCCACATCAAATTTCAACACTTTAATTATTTTACTAGTATGGAATTCACTCAATTCATTAGAACTCAAATTAACCTAATTAACCTCCTTTTGGCCGATTTATATACAACCATATAACACCAACTTTTTCTTTCAATTCTTACACTTACATGTACATAATTATCATGTCATATTTCATGGCAAAATAATCAACTCAATAGATACCTATCTTGGCCGAAACCTATATGCATTCATACACTAGCATTTTTTCAAATCACACCATTAAATTCCATCATAACCTCATCGTATATCATGACAAAATAATCAAACATAATTTGAATCACACAAATCTTCTCTTGGCCAAACACATGCATACCCAATTCTAGCATTTCTTTTCAAGCTTTTACACTTATAAACACATCTTAATCACTTCATTTCTCATGGCAAATAAAATTTGAACAATGACACCTTCCTTTGGCCGAATCACACCCAAGCACACAATGCCATCTTTTTTTTTTTTTCGTATTTCACCCTTACATGCATATCATAAACACACTACATTTCATGACAACATATTCAAACAAAATTTAAATCACAAAGATACCACTTTGGCCGAAATATACACATGCATCATATCATCCATATTTTTATCATGATTTTCACTTGCATGCACTTCAAAACACATCAAATATCATGATCAAACAACCAAAATCAATTTGAATCATTAAAATCTCATCATGGCCGAGAACTATACACCATCCAATATCAATTTTTCCTTCGAACTCCAAGCACAACATCACAAGAGCCCATCAACAAAATAACCCATCATTTTCACACAAGAAAGTCATGGAAACTTGAACTTACCTCTTCAAATGGACATGTAATGGTTGTATCTCGGTCTTAGACTTGCATGCAACTCATTTTCACTTGAAAATAGCTTAAAAATCACCTTGAAACCAAAGGGATAACTGTTGTCGTCCTTCATTTCATCCTTGATCGAGAGCACTCTACTTCTCTCTTTTTTTCTTCTCTCTTGCTTGTTTGATTGAATGACACTCTTCTCTTCTTTTATTTCTTTCATTTCACTTATCTATCCTTCATAATTTAATGTAATTTGTCATCTATTCAAGCCACATGTAACTTTTGCATGACACTTACCTTTCTACATGTCAAGCATGCTTGTATTTCCTTTTCCACATGTCACTTATGCATGCTTTTCCTTTCCACATGTCATCCATGCTTCCTTTCACCTCTTGCACGCCACTTTCATGCATTCTTTCTCACTTTTTTCATTTCTTAAATTGCCCTTGTACTAGTCTTTTGCCATTTAATATTTCCATACCCTTTTTAGTAATTTCTTTTGTCACTAAATTTTATTCTAATTCTTAATAAATTTCCATGCCCATTTCAAATTCACAAATCATTTCCGGTTCGTCTGAAAATTTTATTATAATTAAATCAATACCTCCGAAAATTCTATGAAAATCCGATTATGCATCCGGATCCAGTCATTTTTCATTATTTTATTTTCGTGGGTTTCAAAATTACTTTCGGTCTATTTGGGGATTATACTAGAATTCGATTTACACTTCCGGACATTTTAAATTACCTTAATACTCCATAAATAGTTGGAATGATATTTTTGTCTAATAAGTTTCGGATCACTTATAATCTATTCGAACAAACTTATTTTCGATCCATTTCAATTTTCCTCAACTTTAATATTAATTTCGAAACTTTTACTTTATGAGGTCTGCTTTTTGAAAATTACTATTCATGCAACCACTTTTCATCTGGAAACATTATTCATCCGGAAACTGAAAACCGTATTCCAGAAATTAGGATTTTAGGGTCTGTTTCCCAAAAATTACTATTCATTTAAAGATACTATTTACACGAAAATACTATTCATACGAAAATACTATTCATCAAAAATATAAATTATTTTTTATAAAATAAAGTTTTAAGTTTTACAAATCATGTTGCTAGATATAAGCAATGATGTAAAATACCAAATAATTACTGTGTGATGTAAGCAATGATGTAATATTGTTCGTTTGTACTCCTAGTCTCTGATCTATAGAAAAGACACCCCTTGTAATTAGTAAGCAAGAATCCTGTAAGCTTGTTTTCCTCTGTAATAAACATGTCTCTTCACAAACTTTCTAGCCAAAATTTTCTTTGGTCTTTAGAATTCACACTAATCTGTGATAGTATTTTCTTATCCTGATCATGCAAAGGTAACATTTATCTACATCTATTTGTAGTATTTAGATTACATTAATTAAAGTGAAATTTGCTTTTGTATTTCATGAGCTAGTCTTCAAAACCGAAAATTAAAGGGACCAGAGGTAGGCCTTGAATGAAGTAAGACTTAGGGAGTGGACAATAAGACTCAGTCAGCATACTGTTCTTTGAAGAGTTTAGAATTCTGTATGAAACACTTATGAAATTGATTACGAATTTCATATTAATTAATTTGATCTAATGCTATAAACAGGTGTCTCACGAATGGTACATAAAAGTATTTTTGTACATTCTATCTCCATTGACCATCAGTTGACGTTTAAACCTTTTTTTTTTAGAGCTTTCAAAACTTTAGTAATGAAATGAATTGTTTTCAATAAAACTTTTAAAAAACTGATAATTTTCAATACCTTGAGGATTAAATGAAGTTTCCTCATTTTCAAGTGATAGAATTCTAAATGGCCTCCTCTCATATTACACATCATGTAGTGTGCAACCAGGGTATCGTACAAGTGAGTGCTTGTAACACCGAACTTCAAGTAGTGTTTGCATACACACACACACCCAGCACCAATTAGGGTTTCGATACACACATACAACATTGCGTGTTTGTATAAGAGTGATTTTTAATTTTCCCTTGAAGATTGACAAATAGTCCCCCAATTAATTCAGAAAATATCTTTCATCTCTTCATTTATCTTAAGTATAAATACTAATTCATGGTTTTTATTCTTTTGACTTTTTATATCATTAAAATAATAATAACTCTTTTTATAATTTCCCACATGATTTTTTTTTTGAAAAATTCCCCACATGAATCTATAGAAGATAACTTCAATTTAAAAAAAAAAAAAAAAAACGAAAATAACACAAATAAGATGAATCCAAAAAGCAGAGAGTAGGGGCGGGAGGAAAAATGGCAGTGTGTAATATATCATCTCCTTCTCCAGTTTGTCTTTTCTTCTCCTCCTCACTGTCATCATCATCATCGCTTCTCCAACTTCCTCCTCGTACTGCTGCTGCTGTCACCACGTGTCGTTCACTCCAGCGACGACGCCGTCGAACGTGGCACACTCGCCGCTGCTCTTCTTCATCATCCATGCCTCTTCAAATCTCCTCCGCAGCTTCTCAGGTGAATGAATGCTCTTCCATTCCGTTCTACTTTCTCCAATGTTATTTTACTGATTTTCAATAGTATTTCTTTAATTGAAGAATCAGGACGATGAGTTGTTGTTGTATTCGAGGGCGTATTGGGTTAGTGAGTCTATAATTGCGTGGGATGTGGATGTTTCTGATGGTTCATGCTATTTATACGCTAGTCAAACTGCTGCTTTGTCTCTTGCTCCTCATGGAATTCAAGGTTACTCACTCTCTACATTCACATTCTGCTCAGCTCAAAAATGCTGTTGATTTTTATATTCTAAAGACTTCACTTTGACTGATGTTTTCAGGGGAGGATGTCAGAATTCAGCTTCACCAACACTCTGCCCCACTACCTCCCAATGTTACTTGATTGATTTCCCTTCACTTTGATTTCTCTATGAAGTCCGTTCTTATTCATGCTTATTTATATCTTTGATTTTTCTTTTCTTCCAATAGGTGATTGAAAAATTTCCTAATATTCGACATTACAAAGCTTTTAAACTGCCTCCTGTTTCGGATGTCAAATCTCTCCTCAAATGCCAATTAGCAGTTGCTTCTTTCGATTGTAAGCATTTCTTGTTATTCGCATAGACTCACCAATTTTAAGTAAAAAGGGAAAAGCACCAGTTTATCTAACGTCTTATCGATATTTAATTTGATTCAAGGTGTGATGTCACGAGTTTAACCTGCTGTTCATTGTTTAAACTATGTGGCATTGATTGTATGCTAGATAGTTTCGTGATCTCTGAAGCTCTTGTTGATTTTTATAACACTTTGATTGCAGTCTTTTAACATGATATCTTGTTAAATATGTTGATCATTTCTATTATTTTTATACAGCTGATGGGAAATGGAGCAATGCTACTGGTTTACAGTTACCTGGTATCTTGGATGACTTATTCTCATATGATGGGCCTCTTGGTGCAGTTTATGCGGAAGAAACTGTCTCACTTTACATTTGGGCTCCTACGGCTCAAGTATAGTTTGTTTCTCAATGTGATATTCATTACATTCTTCGTGTTTTCTGAAGCTCTTGTTGTCATTTCTGTAATTATTCAAGCAATTTGTTTTTCATTCTTATTTGTGTGAGAAAATAGGCAGTTTGCGCTTGCATCTATAGGGATCCATTAGGTGGGAATCCCCTAGAAATAGTTCAGCTCCAGGAGAACAATGGTGTCTGGAGTGTTAAAGGACTGAAAAGCTGGGAAGGCTGTTATTACGTGTACGAAGTATCTGTCTACCATCCAAGCACGCTGCGAATTGAGAAATGCTATGCTAATGATCCATATGCTAGAGGGTATACTCCCTGTCTCAGTTTGCGAACAATTCTCTGAAAATGGCTAAGGTGTTCATATTGTAAATTTGGATAACACTACTTTCTACCATTATATACTGTCTTCTGTGTATTTGATGCACATGTGGTACCCATAATATTCTCATTTTTTCTTTATTGGAGCAGGCTCTCATCAGATGGTAGGCGAACATTGTTGGTCAATCTAGATTCTGATACTTTAAAACCAGAAGGATGGGATACATTGGCAGATGAGAAGCCAGATCTCCATTCTTTCTCCGACATAAGCATTTATGAGTTGCATACAAGGGACTTTAGGTAAATTCAGAATATTGCGCTTTTGTTTCCTGAATCTGGCATGTCTTACATATATATCTACAAGAATTGAGTAGTTTCCAAGTTAGACATTGTTACATGTTCCCTACAGGGTTTCCGAATGGTTTTGGACTTCTTGTTTAATAGATAGGTCAGTATTCTAATTAAAACAAAAGGAAGGAAAAAGAAAAACAAAAGGTTTAGTCTCCAGGTTTAAACTTTAAATTGGTAAACTTACAATGTGGAGTTTGCTTGCTCTACTGTTTTCTAGATATTCTCAGAACACCGTAAATTTGCTTTTGCTGTGTTCTTAGTCTCATTTTGAACTTGAATTGCGCTTTCCTTATTAAAAATTGAGTGAACGATCTAATTTTAGGTTTATGGATGAAGATAGGTTCTCTGGATTGTGTTACTTGTTTTGGCATTTTGCTGAATTGATTGGTTGAGTTCCTTAGAATATTCTTTTTGACAGTGTCAGCGACCACACAGTGCATCCTGACTTGCGTGGTGGTTATTTGGCCTTCACTTTGCAGGTAGTTCTGTTCTTGAGAACCTTAATGATTGAAAAATGAAAAAAAAAAAAAAAATTATGTAGATTTTTCACCGTGTGTGCTACCAACGCATGCTAGAAAGTCCCTTTTGTCCTTTTCAACATGAATTCCCAGAACAGACAATATCATTTAGCTTTTGTTTCTGGGTGATATTCATTTTTTTCTTTGCTTTTGTTTTTTTATTTTTTATTTTTTAATTTTGTCTAGTTGGTGTTCTTGATTACTGTAACAAAAGTGAAAGCAAAAGTGTTTTCTAACTGGAAGACATTACTCTATAGAGATGCTTAAATGCACTGTAATCAATTGTTTGTTGTACAGGTTATAGCATTCAATTAAGTGAACTTTCACTTACTTGTTAAGTTTCTTAGTCTGATGATGGACATTTTAAGAGAGTTATAAATAGACAAAATGTGCATGTTCTTCACCAAAGTTTAATTACATTTTCATAGTCTATTTTCTTGATATATTGGAGTTACATATTAATATGACGATAAAATGTAGTGAGGATAGTATATTTTTTCTTCATCAATTATCATTTTCCATATGAAATTGTTGAAGGCATGATAGATGCTTAGATGGGGTTGCTTACTATCACATGCTACTGGAAGGACTCAGCTTTTGTAATTTATCTAAGAAATTATTAAATGCTGGTGACAAAATGCAGTGAGGACAGTATGATTTTTCTTTTTTCAATTATCATGTGGAATTGTTGAAAGAAAGGAAGATGTTTAGATACTGTCGACCTAATAGTAATTACATGCAACTTGAAGGATTCAGCAGGCATACTTCATCTTAAGAAATTATCAAATGCTGGTATTACTCACGTCCATCTGCTTCCAACCTTTCAATTTGCTGGTGTTGATGATGAGAAGGAGAAGTGGAAGAGTGTGGGTAAGAGGCTTTCAGTTTAGCCTTTGATAATCCAACTAATTTTGTGTCATTGTGCACCTAATAAAAGGTGCCTCATGGTTATGTAAGATGCTTTCATATAGTGGTATATTTATAAAATGTGTTGAGTCACCTGGATTGAGCTAAAAGGGTTTACCTTTGACATATTAACTGTTGGAACATATTTTAAAACATTAATTATCAGTCTATTTTGGATATTTTGGTTCACTGTACATGCTGATCATGGCTGATCATGGCAAATATGAATTATGAAAAATGGGAACCATATACTTAATATTCAGATAATTTAAACGCATCGTCTCTAAATAAAACTATGATAATTTTTCCACCAGCTTTCTGAAGATGCTGCATATGATCATTATTACCATGCTCTATAAAACTGAATAGAACAATTTTGGAATACCTACCTTGTCCCTTTTCTTTTCATTCTTGATAGCATCTTTGGTCTATCTTACATCAAGGCTTTTGCAGATATCAAAATGCTGGAAGCATTACCGCCCAATTCAGCTGAGCAGCAAGCTCAAATTACAGCAATTCAAAATGAGGATGGGTATAACTGGGGGTAAGCTTATAATACTGATTTGCGGAGTTATAGAAGATTTTGATTGTCTTTCATATATTTATGATGCTTCCTTTCACTGTTGCCTTAAAAGGTACAATCCTGTTCTCTGGGGGGTTCCTAAAGGAAGCTATGCGAGTAACCCAAATGGTCCTTGCCGTACAATTGAGTTCAGAAAGATGGTTCAGGTCTAAATTTTGTATTCTCTTTCTGTGAAAGTTTTGAGAATGTGGATTTACTAGCATTGGCAGTGTGTAGGGTCAACTAAAGGGATGCATCTTTTTGTTTACCTGTAGGCACTTAACCATATTGGCCTTCGTGTAGTGCTGGATGTGGTCTATAATCATTTACATGGAAGTGGGCCTTTCGACGAGAATTCCATTCTTGATAAGGTCATAATTTCTTGTTGATCTCAGTGTCAACCTATGCTTCTTCTTGGGTTGTACTTTGACATGTGTTTGTCGGATATCATTCTATAAATCATAACTGTCCCATCCAATATGTGTATATTGTCCTAAATGCTGACATAAATTTTCTCGGTAGATTGTTCCGGGTTACCATCTGAGGAGAAACACTGATGGTTTTATTGAGAACAGTACATGTGTGAATAACACTGCTAGCGAGCACTATATGGTTGAGCGTATGATTGTTGATGATCTTATCTGCTGGGCAGTTGATTACAAGGTAACCATTGAAACATACTGTGGGCTGTCTGTCCAATGATTCATTTTTCCATGTTTGTGTATTCACAAGAGCTGCTTTCTTCTTTCTGTAATTAATGGTGATACTTTTGTAATCAGTTGATGTTTTGTGGGCGTATAGCAGTTATATTTTTTTATCACTGTGGTAAATATTTTTCAATATTTTGGTTGGTATCTTAATGAATTATTAATAGTTGATTTTATTATGGTTTTGATAGGTTGACGGATTTCGATTTGACCTTATGGGTCATATAATGAAGAGGACAATGGTAGATGACTCTCTTTGACTCCTTATTTGTACTCTGCCTATCAAATATTGAAAAAGTAAAATTAATTCTGTTCTTTATAACTTATCAAGACACCTCTGAACTGAAAAGCTACTTTTACATGTTCAAATTATTTTTTCAATTCTTTTTTAGATTACATATCTGAACAGAATGATTGATAGAGCTGAATTCTGATGTGATCATTATAGCTTAAAGTTAATATTATATTTGGAGTCTTAACTATTTTAGTGTTGAGCTAGATACTTATGTACAGGAACCATGCAAGTAGAAGATAACTAATAAGCTGTGTACAGGTGAAAGCAAAAAACATGCTTCATAACCTAACAAAGGAAGTGAATGGAGTTGATGGATCGAATATCTATATGTAAGTACAGAGTTATGATTTTATTTTTTCTTCTTTGTTACTTTCAAAGTGATACTCTTGCTCAATTGCAAAATTGGTATTGTCACTTTTTATATTTCTCCCTGCTTTTCCCTTGTGCAATGGGTTTTGATTGGGGACAAAACTGGTATTTTACTTTATTTTTCCCTAGTACACCTATCTTATTCCTGATACATGTACATATTTTGACTGGACAATATTTCTCTTTCTAGATATGGTGAAGGATGGGACTTTGGTGAAGTTGCTAAAAATGGACGTGGGGTTAATGCTTCACAGTTCAATATTTGTGGGACTGGAATTGGGAGGTGCTCTTCCTTCTTTTGAATATGTATTTTCTGATATATTATTACTTAGTTTCTGATTCAAAAGAATCATCTAGAAAGGAATAAGTGTAGAAATCCAATATTTTCTCCATACATGGTTCTCTTGTCAAACAATTGAGAGGATTCTATCAATGTCTGTTGCCTTTTATATCTAGCTTGTAAGAAAGTTGAAATCCTTTCCGGAAAAAGTCAGTAAAATATATATATATTTTAAAGATTTCTAAAAAAGTGTAGAGGAGATTTTTGTTATATATATATTTTTATATTACATGATAGTGCCTATTTACAGTTTAGGACCTTATACAAATATAGAATATTTGATTTGGTTATATGTGATAAGTACTAAAAAAATTCAAATTTAAATTTATAAATTGCTTTCTGGTGCATAGATTACAAAAGTAACCATTTAGTCATAACATAATCTGCATGAATTATTTTGGATTTAATAACTAATTTGGAGATTTGATTTTAGTTTTAATGATCGGATTCGAGATGCAACACTTGGTGGATCTCCATTTGGCCCTCCTCTTCAGCAGGGATTTGTTACTGGTTTGTTGCTGCAGGTACTCATTGAATTTATTTATCTGTTTATTTTTGGGGAAGCGTTGAACATACATTAATAGATTGTCTTGTCATATCATATTCTTGTTGAATGAAATTTGCTATAGCCATGAAATGATATGACAGTTGCCTGAACTAACTTAAACATGAGGTTAATTGTTTCAACATCATTAAAATACGGACAACAGCTACCATCAGTTGTGTAGATTTGAAGGAATTATGTTTATTTTGCAGTCATCTGTTGACATGACATACTGATAAAATTTTCGTTAGACTAAGTACTGGTAGATATCTCCTATAAAAAGTTTAATTTCATCTGCACCCCATATGGTTTTGGTTAAAATCACCTTTAACCCTTTTGTTTCAAAATTTGTTGCATGCACCTGCTACCATAACCACTACCATACACCCATTTGTTGATTTCCTTGTCATCTCATATGGTTTTTGTAAAAATCACCTTGAACCCTTTGCTGATCACACATCACATGCACCTCTTCTACCATGCCCACTATGATACATCCTATTGTGGACCTCTGTTTAATTTTGGGAGGGTATCCTGTAAAATTATAATGAAATATATGTTATTGTAAATGTTAACTATAATATAAAATAATACATATTTTTAATAAAATAAAAAAGAAAAAAAATGATTAATGACATTGAGGCCCTTATGGTGGCCTCTTGTTTTTATTTGTTATATTTTATTTTCTTGTGTAATGTTAATTGTTTTTTTCATTTCTTAGATATATATATATTTTTAATCTTATGTTGATATTTTTTATGTTAATAATATAATTAAACAGTTGTTGATGATATAATATCTTTATTCTTCTTCTACAGCCTAATGGTCATGACCATGGTACAGAAACTGTTGTAGAGCAAATGCTTGCTGCAGCGAAGGATCACATACAGGTTGATTTTGTTCTGCATTTCCACATTTGACAATGTCAAATAAATAGTTTCAATGTCAGATACCGTCATACTGGTATGGCTGTGATGATATCCACAGTTTGTTTTCATGATGTGAATATAAGTTTCTTCTCTAAGGAAGAGGGATTTGAGAAAGAGGAAAATATGAAAAATTTATTATAATGGTTTTGATAAAAAATCACTTCAATTCACCATGCCTTTCTTTCTTGTTCACTGAGAAAATGTTTCAAATTCTCTGGCATTAGATTTGAGAATGAGAGGAAACTAAAGAAAAGAAAAGGAAAGAAGAAAAAATGGTTCATTCTGTAATTAGGCATCTAAGCAGAGCTTTCAAACTGTGGCAACTTTGATAAGTTGCCATTGATTTCTTCTGGAGCTTGGAACCGAATAAAAAATTGCTCACATCTTCCAAATGATACTAAGTTATGATATATTCCCTGGATATACAACTAAATGCAGTAATCTCGCATACTTAGGTCGGCTTGGCTGCAAACTTGAGGGATTTTGTGCTAACCAATTGTGAAGGGATGGAGGTAAGGAGCACTGTCATTTAACAATTGCAGTTTGATTTTACTGTATCTGAAACTGTACATATTCATTTAGGAGTTTATGGTGATGCTACTATACCGTTGATTATGCTTATGAAGTTTCCTGCTCTTTCTGCTCCTATTGATTTTGATATTGGTTATGATGCTTTTTTCAGGTAAAAGGATCTGAAGTTTTAACTTATGATGGGACACCTGTTGCATATGCATTATGTCCCACAGAAACAGTAAGTTTATTGTATATGATTATCTTCTTTTTTCTTTGGAAATTTTTTGACACCCCTTATATTTGGAATGTGGGTATTGTCTCTTGCTTGAGTACAATTTTGCAGTTATACCATACCAGCATGCATCGTATTAATTGCTGAACTTTATATTCTAATTTCTATTGGATAAAATGTGTCACAGCTGTGTAATATGGCATGATGTTTCATGTAAACTGTTAGCATGTCTTTTTTTTCATCACAATCCAGGTTGTTGGTACTAGTTTTAAGTTACTAGTGGTTTCAAGAACTATGAAGCTTAGGAGTTAGGCGTTGCAAGCATTCAATGAGCTGAGGCTGGCCTTTTTCTTATGATGTTGTATACTTAAATTGATGGAAAAATGTGATAAAGTGAATAGAATGTGACAACCCAAATCCATAAAATCCATAAATAGGCATAAGGCTGAACTAACATAGTAATCAATCATGGAGGTGTGAATTGGCATCTTTTCCTCAATCAGATAGACTGTCAATGTAAAATTCATTAATAATGAATATATGTTACTATGTTAGGTGGAGACTAGAAATTTTATGATTTTTCGCATCCATCCAAATCAAGTATAGTTTTCTCTTGATTACAAAATTATCATCTTTGAAAACATATTTTATATCCTAGATCTATGTTTTTAGATAACAAAGTGTGTGTTTATATTATAATGCAAAAGAATTATTTTTCGTAAAATTTTGTCAATAATACCGTTTTTAAAAAATATCACACGTCATCGTGTGAATTTTGAAATCCTAAAATCTAAACACCTTCCTATTTTATCCTTTAACATTATCATTCACAATTAGTATTTTTAAAGAACAAAAATCAGAATTTCAATTTTCAACACCTGTCCATTCATAAAAGTAATTTATTTCAAATTCACCAAAATTCATTGTCTCTCGATAACACCATGCATTATTAACAAGCATAATAAGTTGTTAAGTAGAAGCTAGTCAACCATTAACTTGTCTGAACATTACATGTAATAAAAATTTTTAACACTAATGAAGTCATATAAAACATACCTGGAAAATATCAAAGAGAAATTGGAATTCCTACCTTAAAGAGTAAAACCCTTTGTTCTATATATTCTTTTCACCTTTTCTCATGTACTCTTACAATTAAGTTTTCATTTGTTGAAACCTTAATTCCATTTTTCCTATTGCGCGCAACTAAATGTAGCCCCATTTTGTTACTCAACTCGTAAATACTTGTAATAATTTTATATTACATAATAATTATATAATTAATGACATTGGAATGGACTGCTTTTGGATTTTTAGAGGGCATGATAGGTCTAGAAGAATTTACTTTTAAATCCGTAACGCTTGTTTTGGGTTGAAAGGAAGGTGGGGTGAGGGGGGTGGGGGAGGGAAGCAGACCAAGAACCATTTTTGAGGTGTTATGATTGGATGCCTAAAATAGTGATCCATTTATAGCCTTTTATTGGGAAAACGAAATACAATTAAGAAAAAGGGTGAAGAAAAAGACAACGGATTAGGAGAGAAGGTTGAAAATAAATACAACAAAAGAAAAAAGGCTTTTATTCTTTTAATGTGGGATTATGAGATTATTTTCGTTATGACTTATATTTATGTTTGAATTGACATCATTATTGTAAAGAATCACTATAGATTGTAATGCTGAGATATGATTATAATTGATTAGCTTCCAATCCCAACTTATCGTACTTGTTGATAATGTGTAATGTTGAGCAAGATAAAATGTGGGTGTTGGGGATTTCAAGAATGTTTTTTCTTTGGATGTATTCTATTTTGGATCTTGCTTTCGTACTTTAAATATAGTGGTTGTGAACAATAATGTTGAAGGCTAGTTACGGAGTTATTGGGATGTGAAGATTTTAATGGTTCATGTGACAACTATGGATATTTTAAATAAGAAGGAATTACACGAAACCCCTTTGAGGTTTGCCTTAAGCATGTGAAAACATATTTACATTTAACTTACACCAAACCCCTGTTTTGTTTGTCAACATTGTTAATACTAACCGTTGATTAGCACTTTTATTTGGATTAACCAAATTGTCCCTTAATAATTAAAAAAATTAATTTTTAAAAATAGAAGTGGAATTTTCATCATTTATCGATCTTTAAATAATAAAATTAATTAATTTTTTTTTTAAAGAAATTAGATTTAAGAAAATATTTTTTTAAAAGAAAAATCAAATTATGATCTCCATTAGAAGGTGGAGATGAAAGAAAAAATTAGGGAAAAAAAAAAAAAAGTCCATCCTCAAAGGCGGACGACCATTTATCTCCATCTGTATTTGGAGATGGAAATGACCATAGGGATGAACAGTCAACAAACTTTACAAACAACCCCATGAATCATCATAATCATCATCATCACGGTTTAGACATAAACCGCACAAATAACTATCTTAACACAAAATGCACAAACATCTATCTCCAAGTTCAATAACGACATATTCATATATACATCTACTCGCAAACCAAATGGAGCATATCTGCTTGCAAACCAAATGGAGACAACACATGGAGATCCCGACTTTGGTCTCTATTGTTGTGGTGGAGACCTAAAATCTAGGACTCCATTAACGATTGGTCTCCATCAGCAATGGAGATCCTATTGTTGGGATTTCCTTAGGTAAAGAAGATATTTGGATCTCCATCTCCATGGAGATGGAGATCGGTGAAAATCCAGATTGGATCTCCACTTTTTTCATAATTTTTAATTTTTAATTTTTTTCATTATTGTTTTTAAATTTTTGAAAATTTGTTTTTATTTCATAAAAACTCTGCAATGGACGATTGGGATCAAAATGTTTTTTAGTTTTTGTAATTTCAAATTTTAAAAGAAAATGAAAGTAAGTTAAAAGACGAAAATGCCCTTAAATTAATCAAGTTTCACTAACATTGATAGAATTTGACCGATGGAGTGGGGGTTTGGTGTAACTTAAGGGTAAACTTGTTTCTGTCACCTCAAGGGGGTTTCGTGTAATTCCTTATTTAAATGAACTATAATCATTGATTGATGAATAATACTACATTGGTCAAAACTTTGTCAAATGATGTTTAAGCAAACTTGTTGTGACCATATTAAATATAACATGATGGGTTAATGATGTGGTAGTTACAAATTTGCTTAGTACATTATTTTGGAAAAGTTTTGGACAATTTAGTATTACTCTTGATAGATTCTTTGAAATAATTATTTAAACATTATATTCTAGATATACAATCCTTTTTTTCTCTTTTTTTTGGGTGCATTATAGGTGTACACTTTTTATTAACCTAAAGACAAAGACTATAGACTTCTTTTGGATGATTTTTTTTTTTAAATTAATATCCATGTTGACACTAAACTTGAGTTGAGAGAATGTGAACAATTATACAATATTTTCTAATTTCCGCCTTACATGTATACATTGAATGAATGTTGTAATATATTGCACTAGTCCGGCCTTCTGCCTAGTGGTCATGACAGGTTTTAACATGATCATTGTGCTTTTGCTGTTTACCATGGAGTTTTTAGATATCCTAAAAATGCGTTATGAAACTACATAATCTACTAATGTCCCTGTTTCCTGTTTTTGTACTACTTTAAGCTGTTTTATGAGCAAGATTAATTTTCTAATTATATTGCTATTTGCTTTTGAGGTTTACATGCTATAATAATGATTTCAATTTTGGTAACCCTGTGATTGACAATTCAATGCTTTCCAGATTAATTATGTTTCTGCTCATGATAATGAGACCCTATTTGACATTGTGAGTATGAAGGTATGCTCAGTGTACTCTTCCTCTCTATTTGTGTGTTTATAACTTCTGATCTGATTTAGTCCATTTACTTGTAGACCCCAATGGATATTTCTGTTGATGAGAGATGCAGGATAAATCATTTGGCGACAAGTATAATTGCATTAGCACAGGTTGTATTAATTCTTATTATTAATATCAGATCACATCTTTTGTTTTTCCTTACAATTTTTGTACACACATTAGATTTGGCATATAAAGTAACTGCAATACATATTTACATGGGGTAAAGACAAACATGACCGAAAAATTAAGGTGAAGAACATTTTTGTCCCATTTCAATAAATTTATCATTTGTGTCCAAAAAATATGTTTTTTTAGCAAAATTACCCTTCGAAAAAAAAAAAAAAAAAAAAGGCTGCATCTTCTTCAGTCTTTTCCACCTCTGGAATTTCTTGTTTTTCTGTTTGGCATCTCTCATCTCTATTGTCTTACTTTTCATCTTGTTCCTTTTTCTTTTTCTCCTTTCTTCTTCTTTCTCGCCGGTGAAGCAGACCTGCAAATTTATAAGTTTATCATTGTGACATATAACAGTCAAACTACCACGGCAGAATGCATTGCCATGACACTACACAATACTGTGACTCCTGGTGGCGAGGAGCTTCATGCTTCTTATTGGAGAAGGAAGAAGAGAGGAAAAGAAAAGAGAAGAAAGAAGGGGGAGGAGAGAGAGATGAGAGATGCCTGAGGTCAGTGAGCAGTCCGATGAGTGGGAAAGGTGAGAGCAAAGTAAAATGTAAAAGGGACATATTTTTCCAAAATAAAATGGCTTGGGACACAAATGATAAAAGTACTGAAATGGCACACAAATGATAACTCACGTAATTTTTTGACCCAATTTCTTGCTTTTCCATTATTTCTTACATCCTATCTTATGATATCACATTCATTTTCTCTCATTTTTTGTTTTTGGTTTTAATATTTAAGTCCATGCCACTAGAGTAATTAACTAAGAGCTGAAAAGAATTTTTTTTGGAAGTGTTTGTTATGGATGATAACAGATTTTCTGCTAATTTTATGTAAGTATGAAATAAGATCTTGATGATATGATGGAGATATATAACTACATATCTCATTGAATTGTCAAAGTTATCAAATAGATCTTCAAGAGTTTACAATATGTGATAAATATTTATGATCTGTTGAGGTTGTAGTGTTAAGAATGCTCAAAATGCTGTTGTTGAGTTAGTTTAAGCCTTTGGGGTTGAGTCGCTATTGGCAGTTAATATGATATCAGAGTTTAGATTTTCCTTGGAGTGTTTTGAGTTTGAGGCCTTTCATGTGATTACAAGTGTTTTAAAAGACGAAAGGCAAGGTGAGATGAGGCAATCAAGCTTTGGCGAGACATGCGCCTCAAGGTGATTGAGGCAACCGTGTTGAAACAACAAAAAAAATTATTTATTTATTTTTTTGTAGTATTGGCAAAAAAAATAGTAATAACCAATGTTTTAGTGGAGAATAACCTTGAATGTTTCTAGAATTTCTAGGATTTCAAACATTGAAAACCATAAAATCTCAAAAGGCAAAACCACTCATTTTTTTCAATTAAACACCATCTATACTACTACCACTGCCCCTCCATTAATAAATGATCAAATAATTAATAGAATAGAATATGCAAGTAATGAGTTACAAGTTACTAAAGGCTAACAAAAAAAGTGCGAGAAAGTAATGGGTTATGACTCACATCACATCTCCACCCTTTATCTCTCCTCTCTCAATCCCTCTCCTCACTCCAAACCAAATGATATGTCTCTGCTTTCTCTCTCCACCACCAACACCACTTTCCTCCTCCTTGTCCTCGTCCTCCTCACCATTGCCATAGACATTGATTACTCGATTGTTATGCTTGCTCTCGCCTAGTCCCTCTCTTCTCTCCCTTTCGGTTGGTCCTCGAAGTCACCATTGGCTACTTACTCTCTCCACCACCATCTGCCAGCATGGACAACACCTCACTATCGTGAGGTGGGCTTGAGGCGTCTACCTGAACCTCTTAGGTTGGTTGCCATGCTAGCATAAAAGGTGGTGACCTTGAGGCGTTGCCTCTATTTGAATTTTAAAACATTGGTGATTATAGTTACATGTCATTTGAACTTATTATGTATTTGTTTTTGAGCTAGAGCCATGTGGCAAGTTTGTTGATCTTGCACGTGAAGGGATGTTTGAGAGTGTTTATATAATATTATTTAGCCTTTTTGTGATAGCTTAGACTTTTGGATGTAACGATTACTAACTTACCAAAAAAAAAAAAAGGAATTTTTCACTCCAAGCATTAAAAGAATCCTTTTGTCTATAGTTGTACCTTACGATGCCAACTCTTTCTCTTTTAAGTGGTTGGAGAGGTATGTGGCAATTTCAATATGTGTCTATTTTTATATTGGTTTCCTTTTGAAGAAACAAAGGGTTTTTGATAAGTTTTATGTATATTTCACTTAAAACTTAAAGAAAACAATACAACCTTAACCTAATATATATGCAGAGTAGTTGACCTAGAGATAGCTATGAATGGAAAAACAAAAAATAGAAACAATAGGTACAATCACTACAAATTAGGCACTAACATACAATCTATGTAGAAAAGTTAAGTAGATAAGTTGACCAAATCCCCTAAAATAGGAAACCAATCAACCTACCATTACTGATAGAAAATCTACAACAACTCCACCCCCCCCTTTTCCCCCCAAAAGTTAGGCCATAAATGTTGATCATTCCTAGCTTGGAACGCAACTTTTTGAATGATGCTCTAGAAAGAGCTTTTGTGAAAACATCTGCTACTTGTGAATTTGTAGATGTGTAGATCAACTTGACCATGTCTGAATCAACCTTCTCTTTTATGAAGTGTCGATAAATCTCCACATGCTTTGTTCTGTCATGATGCACCGGGTTCTTAGCTATACTAATAGCTGCTTGATTGTCACACAACAACTTGATAGGTGTGGCTATAGGTACTTTGAGTTCCTCCAGAAGACTCTATAGCCAAATTCCCTCATAAATTCCATGAGCCATAGCTCTAAACTTTGCTTCAGCATTGCTCTGAGGTATAACTTGTTTCTTGCTGTGCCAAATGACCAAATTGCCCACACATAGCAGCAATGCCCTAAAGTAAATCTCCTATCTACGACTGAACCTGCCCAATCTGCGTCAGTAAATATATCGATTTCCTAGTTCTCATTCTTCCTAATACAAATCCCTTGACTAGGTGTCATTTTCAAATACTTAAAGCTTTGTTGAACAGCTTCCATATGCTCTTCTGTTGAGTTATTTATGAACTAATTAATAGTGCTCATAGAAAAGGCAATGTTCGGTCTAGTATGTGACAGATAGATTAGTTTTCCTACCAAGTGTTGATATCTCCCTTTATCTACCAGAGGACTACCTTCAACTAAACCCAGGCTTAGTTGTACTATCCATTGGAGTATCTGCAGATTTGCATTCTGTCATCCCAGTTTCTTTGAGAAGGTCCAGTATATACTTCCTTTGGTTGATAAACACTCCAGCTTTTGATCTTGCAATCTCCATTTCCAAAAAATACTTTAGACTTCCTAGATCTTTAATTTCAAATTCTTGGGCTAGGAAACACTTCAATTTTTGAATCTCGTCTTCACTGTTCCCACTTATTATCATATCATACACATATACTATAAACATAGTAACTATGTCACCTATAGAATGCTTGACCAAGAAAGTATGGTTAGTTTGACATTAAGAGTAACCGTACCTCCTCACTGCTTTGTTGAACCTCTTAAACCACGCCCTAAGCAACTGTTTTAACCCATACAATAATTTCTTCAATTAACACATTTTGTTCCCAAAAACTGCTTCAAAGCCTGATGCTCCCACCATATAAACTTCCTTCAACTCTCTATTCATAAAAAAACATTTTTAGCATGCATTTGGTGGAGCTTTCAGTTCAGATTTACTGCAATAGAAAATAGAACTCAAATGGTGTTCAACTTAGCCACTGAAGCAAACGTTTCCTCATAATCAACGTCATATATTTGTGAAAAACCCTTAGCAACCAGTCTAGGTTTATAGCGTTCTACACTCCCATCAGCCTTGTATTTTACTGTAAACACTCATTTGCACCTTACAATCCTTTTTCCACTTGGTAAATCTGTGATATCCCACGTTTTCTTTCTTTTAAAAGCTTCTAACTCTTCTAAAATAGCCTTCCTCCATTTTGGGATTATTGTAGCTTCCTTAATGGTGTTGGAATTGATACATTGGTGATATTGAGGGCAAATTTCTTGTAATTTGGTGATAGGCTTTCATATGATGGATACTTATATAATGAATATAGAGGTCTGGATTTGCATTCTCTCATGGGCTTCCTCAAAGCAATTGGTTTTTCTTCATCAGTGTCTGGCTCCTCACAAGTTTCACTCGACAGAATCTGTTAGGTTGTTTGTAATTTCACTTAAGGGCCTTATATTGGGATCAAGGATTTGGATTGATGACCTTGGGTCTGATTCATGGCTTTGTTAAGGTACAACTTGGTCCAATTCATCCTGTTTTGCTTTAGGTCTCCTAGTGTATACAATAGGTACAGCTAAATCTCTAGAAAAAAAATTCATGATTTGTTGACTTAGATAATAGTATATTTTGAGGTTGTTGTTGAGTTTGTTTTTGACCGGATTTAGGAGACTTAGAAAGAAGATTTGACTCAAAATTAAAGGTATCAAAAACAGTAGAAAACTTAGATGACTCAGAGTTCCGTGAACCTAGAACTAGTTTACTAGGATTGAGTTTTTCACTAAACGCATGATTTTGAGGTTCACCAACATTCAAAAACTGAAATTCAGATTCACTGCCCCCCTGAATTTTAGTTGGAGTAAAAAAGGGTCGATCTTCAACAAATGTAACATCTAAGGACGCATACCACTTCCTATTCATTGGGTAAGAGCATTTGTATCCTTTCTGGGTAGGAGAATACCCTAAAAATAAACATCTTACTGTTCTCGGGTCAAGTTTGTTGTGTGTGGGCATATATATGTACACAACCTATACACCCAAAGACTCAAATAGGAATATTTGAAATAAGTTTTGTGTGAGGGTATATTTCAAGTAGGCTTTGAACAGGAGTTTTATATTGTAGCACCCTTGATGGTTGTCTATTAATCAAGTTTACGACCGTCAAAATAGCTTTGCCCCAAAATTTAATTGGTAACTCTCATATAAAATAGTATGAACCGGGCAACCTCTAACAAATGACAGTTTTTTCTTTCAACCACCCCATTTTGTTGGGGAGTATCAACACAAGATGTTTGATGTATTATACCCTCACTCAATAAATATTCCCTTAACCTCTGGTTAATGAATTCTTTCCCATTATCATACCTCAACACTTGGATTTTTGTTTGGAACTAGTTTTGTATTGTAGAATTAAAGTTTTTGAAAATGTTGGTGACCTTAGATTTTTCTTTCATTTGGAATAGCCAAGTTAATCTAGTATGATCATCTATAAATATGACAAATCACTTGGCCCTAGTGATGTTAGGAGCCTTAGAGGGTCCTCAAGCATCATTGTGAACCAATGAAAAAATTTAGACGCTTTATAGCTACTAGGAGAAAACACAATACGGGTATGCTTAGATAATTCACAAATGTCACAATGAAAATCTTTAGAACTTTTATTGATATAGAATTCAACAAACAAGTTTTCAAGGAACATGAAATTTAGATGTCTTAACCTATGGTGCCACAACATGATTGCACTGTTCTTATTAGACCTACAACTAGACTATGTAAAAGAAAATCCAAAATCAACAGAATTACATTGTATACCATTTAGAGCTTTAGCGTTAAAGACACAGATACTAGATTTCACCTCAGCAGTTCCAATCATCTTCCCTGAGATCATATCTTGAAAAACACAATAGGAAGGGTAAGATTTGATCACATATTTTTCATCAAAGGTGAGTCTCGAAGTTGATAATAAATTACAGTCCAAATTGGGAACAAACAAAACTAAATGTAATGTTAGAGTTTCTAAAATCACAACTGAACCACACCCAGTAACTTTAGATAGGGAACCATCAGCAATCTTAATATCATAATTACCCTCACATGGCTCAAAGGTATTAAAGACTCTAGCATCACCTATCATGTGGTTAGTAGGACCTTGGAACCTCTTGTTTTACATTTAGTGCAAACAAGAATTTACCTTTTTTTGCAATAGAACCTGCCCGAACAACTGTCGTATTCATGCTTGAGAACATCTTTTGTAGCTGCTCCAATTGTTTAGGATGAAATAGGACCCGATCAGCCTCTGAAATTTCATTCCCACTAGTTGTATAACCGTTAGCATCCCTATCACTTTGATTTTTAAACTTCCAGTCTTAAGGTTTACCGTGAATCTTCCAACAAGTGTCTTTGACATGACTGGGTTTCGACAATGGTCACACCAAAGTCTGTTTCTCGTTTACCAATTGTCAAACATCTTATTCAGATTACCTCTAGCAGCAGCAAGAGTGGATGTGTCTCTTTTAATTCCACCAGTATCTGATTTTGAAAGCATAACCCTTCTTCGGCTTTCTTCTCGGCACACTTCAGAGACCTCTCAAATTGTTGGGAGAGGTTTTTTACCCAATATTCTGCCTCGTACTTCATCTAGGTTGTCATTCAAACCCAGCAGAAACGTGAAGATTCTTCTCTCTTCAATAAAGTCTCGGAATAACACTCCATTGTCTGAACACTTCCATGAAAGCTTTATGAAGGGTTCCATCTACTACCAATACTTGGAAAGTTTAGTATAATTGTCTATCACTAACATGTCACCTTGTTTTAGGTCCTTTAGAAGCCCTTCAAGGTTGAAAACTTAAGCAATATTATCTCTATTTGAGTAAGTTTCTTTGACAGCATCCCATAATTCCTTTGTTGTCTCACATAGTAAGTAGCTCTCACTCAATTCTAGTGTCATTGAATTACAAAGCCATGTCATGACTTTTCTGTTCTCTGTCTCCTAAAGTTTGCAGGCTTTGTCCTCTTTCTTTGGGATTACAGCCTCCCTTGTAATAAACTCAGATTTTCCCTTCCCTTTGATGAACATCAACATTGATTGATACCATGGCAAATAATTCTTTCCAGTGAGTTTATGGTTAGTGATGGGCATATGAGGATTGGGTGGTAGGTCGTTGAAACCTCCATTAAGAGAGAAAGTCTCAAAGTTGAGTCCTCACCCAATTAGGACATGATTGGTAATCAGGAGAGCTGTGATACCAAGAAGAAAGAAAGGGTTTTTCAGAAGTTTTATGTATATTTCACTCAAAACTTAAAGAAAATAGTACAGCCTTAACCTAATATATATACAAAGTAGTTGACCTAGAGATAGCTATGAAAGGGAAAAACGAAAAATAGGAAAACTAGGTACAATGACTACAAATTAAGCACTAACATACAATCTCAACAGAAAAGGTAAGTAGATAAGTTGACCAAATCTCCCAAAATAGGAAACTAATCAACCTACCATTACTAATAGAAAATCTACACCTTCATATTTCTTTAATCTAGCTCTAATTTGCTGGATAAGATATTATTTGAACAGATAAAGTTTAGTACAAAATTCTAACTTCGAGATTTAGAACCAAATATGTAGTTTATTTAAAAATTATAGAAGTGCACAATATCTAATGTAATGCTGATGAATACATCAACATTTCATTACTAAAGGATATTATGTAAGCTTGATATCTTTGTCAGATGATTAAATTTTTTACTATGACAACTTAGATAATATCTGGTATCTACCACTCGACCTTTGGCTTCAGCATCTCTTCTCAATCACTTGTTGCTCTTACACTATTTGAGATATCAATAATGATAGTTGTATCCAATAACCATGACCTAGTTGAATATTTGATGAAGTTTTTTGAAGCCAATTCAGGTTAGTTTTTCAAAATCTAAATTGGTTTTAATATGAGTGATGGCTTGTGAATTGATAGCTCTCTATTTATGTGTGTGTGTGCGCGTGTATGCATGTGTATTGTTAATCCTCCAGGACTAATGATCTCCTTCTATTAGGGAATACCCTTTTTCCACTCTGGTGATGAGATCTTACGCTCAAAGTCACTTGATCGTGATTCATACAATTCTGGTGACTGGTTCAATAGGTCTGCCGTTATTCTCATTTGAAAATTTATTTCGTAATTAGTGGATCATATCTTATATTTTGTCAAGCAGTACCCATGCATGTTAAAATACCATAACATTGAATTTTTTCCTTTTTTTTGAAACTTATACCATAACATTGTTATTATGACAGACTTGTCAGTGATCATATATTGGCGTTTTGGATCCTTATATCTTTATATGAGTGTGGATTCACTGAGTTTATCTGAAATTATAAATTTTCTTCTTTAAATTTCAGGATAGATTTCACTTACAATTTTAACAACTGGGGTGTTGGCCTTCCGCCTAAGGAAAAAAACGAAAAGAATTGGCCTTTGTAAGCACCTTTATATGTATATATATTGGTTGATTCCTAGAGATTTCAATGGCTTTTCCACCACTGTTCTGCCCTTGGAGCATTGCTGCGAAATCGTTTTGATTGACTGGGTTCTGATTTCTTTCAGAATAAGACCAAGATTGGCAGATCCATCCTTTAAGCCTCAAAAAAGTCACATCCTTGCAGCCTTCGAAAATTTTTCAGAAATATTAGGCATACGGTATTCTTCCCCTCTATTTCGTTTGAGGACAGCAAATTCTATCCAGGTGAGAATAGCGTGCGGTGAAGTTTCTAAACAATCTAATTAGGAGATGATTTTCTGTTTCAATGGAATTGATACATGTTTAAGAAGGATAAGAGTTTTCATGATTAGAAAGCCAGACATTATTCATTGCCTAAGAGGCTGAAAAATGATCCTTCTATAGTGTCGTCTTGGCCTTCTAATTATTTCAGGTTGGACACTTTCCCTGTTTCCCAAACTCCAATGGGTTCATGTCAAGCTATGTACTGGCACTAATGATCCTTTTGACTATGATGAAGTATTTCCTAGTCTTAGGTAAAGGAGTTGATTTCAGCCTGATAATGATTGTTTGTATTACTGCTTTAGGATTAGAATGTGAGCTTTTGACCTTCCCAATCCAGACCCCTTGCCACCCATAACTAGGACTTCTGCTGCTTTTGCTAAACTCTCCCCCCAGATTCATTTCTTACAAAATGTCCCTTCTTATAAGACTACATATTTCATAGCTAGCTTCCAACTTTCGTATTGTGAACATTGGTTGCTTTCCAAACTGTATATGATGGCTCTCTCTGAGCGGTAAAAGATGAATATGACTCATTTATTGATAACTGAAATAATTATTGGCTTTCTCTAAATCCTTTTTTATTTAATTGCTTTAGGCCTTTTTGTGTTCAGCTGGAACAGTGCCCTAGGTTTTGGTTGATAATATTACCTAGTTCAAGTGATATGCTGTCTTTTTCAGGAACGTGTACGTTTTCATAATACTGGTCCCTCATCAGTCCCTGGTGTCATAGTGATGAGCATTGAAGATGGTCACAAAGGTTTCCCAGGCTTATCCCAACTGGATTTTAAGTGAGTAAAACAATTACTGCTATTTTTTATGCTGAAGGTGTGATTGATAAGAGTGTTCTCCTTTCTTCTACACAGATACTCATACATTGTGGTCATCTTCAATGCACGTCCAACTGAGGTGTCATTTGGCAGTCTTGCACTACGGGGAAGAAACTTTCAACTGCATCCTATGCAGGTAGTTAGATTTGTTAGTAAAATTGCTCAGAAATTGCTTTCGAACTGGGTGACTTTTTTTTCAAATTTTCAGTAAGTTTATGGATAATAAATTTGAAGTTTCACCAAATGTTCTTGTTTGGTGACGTGCAGCTAACTCAACTTTTTACCATAGAATTACTAGTAGGAGCATGTGCAACACATTTTATAGCTGATATTTCAGATAGTCATTATAGATAAAGAAGAAAAGAGTAAATGTAGATGGCTAGATGCTGATTAACCGTATTTGTTGGACTATATTCCTTAATTGATAACTGGATAGTTTAGAACATGAAAAATTGAAAATCTGTGGATGACTCCATTGTTTTAAAAGACAAGGTGAGGTGGCGCCTCAACGCCTCACTGCCTGAGGCACCTTGGGCGATGGATTTGTAAAACCACGCCTCTGGAGAGTCAGGCGACCACCTTGCGGTGAGGTAGGCTGAGGCAATTGAGACTTGAGAGAGAGGAGAGGGGGAAGAGAGGCAATTGAGAGAGGAGAAGAGGGAGAGGGGAAAGAGAGCTGGTTGAGAGAGGAGAGGGGAGAGAGATAAAAGCTACTATTACCTTCTCCATCGCTGCTGCAGGAGCAGCAGTTCGTGGCTTGATTGTTGGCATTGTCACTGACAGTGACAACGAAGCCAACGTAGTTGGCTGAGACTTGGACTAGGAGTACTCATGCCGCTGCGTACTAGTAGCTGATGTCATCATCAGCAATGGTGGTGTCGTCGTTAAGGAAATATCTGGATTACTTGTCACGGCCAAAACCAAAACAACAAAAGAGAATCTGTGCTAGAGAGAGTGTTTATATCATTTTTAATTTTATTGATATTTATTAAATATTATATTATCACTTTTACTAAAATAGCACCTCACATTTTATATAATTGCATTTTTTAATTATTTTAAATTTTTTCATCATGTTAGCCTAACTTAGGATTTTGTATGTTTTGGTATTTTTGTTAGATTTGTTCAATTTTGTTTGATACTTAAGTCTCTAACATAGGTTTTCACTATCTTTTTTAATGTAATGGATGATTTTATAAGTTAGGGTTTATGACCATTGTTGATTTTGCAATAAGCGTTTTTTATGCAGGTGATGGCAGTTGATGAAGTAGTCAAAGCATCGTCATATGAAGCGTCCTCAGGGTGCTTCACTGTGCCGGCAAGGACAACATCTGTGTTTGTTGAACCTCGTGAAATTTAAAAAGCATCTGCCATTAGACACGGTGTTGCACTACCAATTTTCTTGTAAATTTTTCACTGGAGGTATCATGGTTGACCATATCCCCACCAAACTTAGTACAGAAATGCTTAAGAAGATGTATATTCGACCTTCAAATTGTTGGCAACAATGCAATTAACTAATTGTTGAGGCTCTATCCTGTGCAAATTGTAAATTTTTTTTTCCCTTTATGCTCATAAGAAATGGATACAAATAATTGATTGATGAATAGTTCCTCTTTAGAAATGTACCAATTAACAAATTGCGTCCCTATCTTCCATAATATATAAAACAATTGTTATATATTTGAGTTTCGTGTATTATGCAGTGGCAACACTCCCATGACTTTGCTTGTCGTGCATTGGTCTTGGGTTCGACTCATGATGCCACTAAAAAGTGTGGTTGATTTTCCCCTTCTTTGTAAGCCCCTCCTCCCTCTTCTAGGGAGCTTTCCTCCTGCCTATGGGAGCCCCTAGTTTTGGGCCGTACAAAAAGACCCAGCAATGTCACTTGTAGTGTAATTGTACTTATAATGTGTATGTAATATGTCCCAAAAAAAAGTGTTGTATATTTATTTTGTTGGGATCTATTTTATATGAACTCTTTACACTAAGACTGAAACGCACATTTTAATAGAGTGGTGATGTCTACACCCATAAAAAACTTGTATGCACAACCCGTATCTGTCATTGATTTGAAATTCCAACAATACCCATAAATAAAATTACAAATATACTTATTGTATCTCCATTTTCATTTATCACTCATAAGCCGGTTTTGAGGCCTTGCAATTATCTTGATGTTGGTGGTGATGGTGATTGTGGTAGGAGCAATGGCTTGTTTAAACAATTTTCTTCACAGATTCTACTTGATGCTTAATGTTTGCTGCACACTCATTACAAAAAGCTCATGAAAAGCCAATGGCTTTGTTCATCTTTTTTATTTTCCAATCAGTTTCTTTAGATTCTCAATCTGTTCATCTTTTTGGCTTTATAAAAAGTTTCTTTAGGTTCAATTTGATCAACAATGATATGGGTTATGCTTGTTTTCAGCCTTGTTATTTTTTCAAGAGTGTTTTTTAAATTGAGTCCAAAACAAAAAGAAAAATTCATTTTTAACCCTATTTTTATAAAATTTTCTTTTTGACCTCTCAAACAAACTAATTACTACCTATACCCAAATTACCCCTAAGTATTTTTCAATTTAAAATTCCCATTAAAACCTTATTGAAATTATGAAATTACCCTTTTTCCTATTCTTCTTCTTCCCTTTTCTATTCCAAAAGGTTCTCACCTCTCTCATCTTTACGTTTTTTTTTTTTCTCATCCATAACAGCTGCATTTTGTGCACTCATTAAGTTCTTTGACACTCATTAAAGCTGCATTTTGAAGCTTCTTTGCTTTTAACAAACTCCACATTCAAGTTTTTCTTCAAGTTAAGGTATGTGATTGTTATTGTTGGTTGATTTTTAAATTATTTTAGTCACATTGCTTAGTTTTAGGGCATAAGAGTGAATTTTGATTGTGATTTAACCTGATATGAGTGAGATCTGCACAAAACGAAGAAAAAAAAGAACTGCGTTTTTCTGCGACTCGTCGGATTTTGCGAATATACGAAACCCGAATCGGGTTATCTTTATAAATAAAACCCGAATCGAGTTATATAAAATAACATAACCCGAATTGGGTTATATGATCTCATAAACCCCGAATTGGTTTATGTTTATCCATAAAACCCGATTCGGGATTTATGATTTCATATAACCCGAAATCATAAATCCCGAATCGGGTTACGTAAATGGCTTTTTGTTGTTTTTTTTTTTTTTTTTTATATATTACTTCGGTTGTGTATGTTTGGTATTAATTAGATAATATTTGGTTGGATTTTGATAAATTTGATAATAGGAAATTAGATATTAAATTTTAATATGACGAGAGTATGTGTTACACTAATTTATTTATTTATATAGGAATGGGTGAAATGCCGATAATAGTCAAATGTAACGGAGAGTGGAATGAGAATAACTATATTGGAGGTGAGACATTCATGATGGGGGCCCCTAAGAACTTCAATTTTTCTCGATTGGTGGAATTTGTTTACATAATGATTGGCATTGATAAAAACATATGAGATATTCGTTTGCATTATTTACTCCGAGCTAGAGGAATGCCCGTAGTGAAGATTCCTATCACTACTGATCTCAGTGTCCGATGTGTTATTTCAGACAAAAAAGCTGATTATAGAGAAATTTATGTTGATAAAATTATGAGAGATTCTAGAAGTATTAGCTCTATTATCCCTCAGTTTGCCATTAATGCAATATCATATCCAAGGCATGTGGAGGTACTAACGGATAGAATTGTAAGTTCGATTATAGGTGAAGGTCAAAATTGTTTTATTTCTTCTAGTGGTAGCAACCAAGTTTCAGCTTCTATTGCTGCATTTACATCTGTAGAAAGTCTAATGTATGACTTTGATTTTGACAGAAATGATTATGATGATGAAGATCAGGACGCAGTTAGCGATGGTGATGAGACATTTAATAGTGGAGATGATAATGAGGAAACTGAATGTGATGATATTGAAACTGGAGCTAATACAGAAACCGTGGAGTATCCAGAAGTACAATTTTCAAGTTCATAATTTGAAACCAACCCTTCACAACCATATTGGATTGTTCTTAGTGTAGATCAGTGTGAAATTGAGACTACATCAGTTGCTATGTCGACCTTCATCCGACGTGATACATTGTACAAAGGTGCATTTTTTTTATAGTAAATGTGAACTGAATGTAGCTGTTGGAAATTGTGTGCTTAATTCTAGGCATCAACATAAGGTTAGACGCTCATGCACGGTTAGATATGAGGTCGGTTGCAAGGATTTAAGCTATAGTTTTGAGATTCATGCAAGATGTAGAAAGGGTGGTTCTATGTGGTATGTGTATAAGTATGTATCGGAGCACATATGTTGTCAAGATGCTTACGAGTCACATAGACGCAGTGTGAAGACTGTTGTCGTAGCAACATTGTATCATAAAAAAGTGAGCCTTGATAGTATAAAACCTCAGCTTTTGATTGCAGAAATGTTGGAGCAATATGGTATGCAGATCATGTACACTAAAGCTTGGAGGTCTTTATAATATGCAAAGAAACTAGCATATGGAAAAGCAGATGAGTCATTTCAGCAACTTCCTTCATATTTTCACATGTTAAAAGAAACAAACTCTGGTACAATAACTGCAATTGAGATGGATGAAAACAACCAGTTTTTATATTCATTCGTTGCACTTGGAGCCTCAATTGAGGGTTTTCGATCTTACATCAGACCGGCTATTGCTATTGATGAGACTCATTTCAAAGGTGAATATAAAGGAGTGATTTTTGTTGTTGCATGCAAAGATGAGGAGAAGATGATTTATCCTATTGCTTTTGAATTTGGTGATGGAGAGTCGGACAATTCATGGACCTTGTTTTTAAGTAGATTGAGAGAAATTATTGGTGGGAGACAACATTTGTCATCAGATTTGATTATTGTATTAGATCGTCATAAAAGCATTACGAATGCGATGGGTGATGTTTTTTCCAAAGTCCCACACATGTTCTGTTTCTTCCACTTGAAGCAAAACCTAAAAAAACATTTTAGAAAGCAAAAAGATGTGGATGATATGTTTTACCTTGCAGCATATTGTTCTACAAGGCCCGATTGTGATAAATATTTGAAACAAATTCAACGGGTATGTCCGCAAATGCATGAAAAATTGATTGATGTTGGAGTGACAAAATGGTCACGTGCATATTCTCCTAAAAGAAGATATGGCATGATGACCACTAACATTGGAGAGTCGCTAAATAAATGCATGATGAAAGCACATCAGCTTCCAATAACAACCGCACATGAATATCTAAGATATATGCTGCAAAAGTGGTATAATGATAGATGTGTTCATGTTGAGAAACTCAGAACTTCGGTTACCAAAACTGCAGAAGATCATGTGAACTCCATGGCTAATGAATCGACAAGTGTCATGGTATCTGTCATTCAACAGCCGATCCAGTTCGAAGTCACACATGAACTAGGTTATGACTTTGTTCGGCCTTTTGAGCGGACATACAGTTATCGGCATTGGGATCTAGATCAGTCGCTATGTCATCATGCAATTGCTGTTGCCAGGTATCATAATTATACTTTATTATTGTGTTTTTGTTATTTAATATCAATTGGTAACCTTCTACCTTTGTCATATATCAAGGTGAATAGTGTTCATTATTATACACTTTGTCATTATTATTACAGCATATAATGGCTATGAGCTACATATGTACGTCCGATCAATCCTGTTCCTGACCCAAAAGATTGACATGTTCCTTTAGAAATCAAAAGTATAATTGTGTTATCATCCGAAGGAAGACGACAAACAGGTAGACCAAAAGAGATATGAATTCCTTCAGCTAGAGAAAGTTATCGAAAGAAAATATGTGGAAAATGTGGTGAAATGGGACACAACTGTCTTCGTTGTCCTAACCCTACCATCGGAAGGACGAGCATAGGTCAAGCTGGACTTGCTGGGACAAGTGTAGATTCTGTTGAATATGCTGGGACTAGCACAGAAATTGCTGGAGAGGCTGGAACTAGCTCTATTGCACTGCTAGATCTACTGGGAGCATGGCAGAAGATGATACAGAGGCTCGAACGAATGTCGCCCCTATTGGATGGGTTAGAACCTCCCGAAAATGCAACCTTTGTGGTGTGACTGGACACACACGACGTCAATGTGATCTACAGTTCCCTATTCCACCTTTAGAAGATGATGAAAATCATGAAAATTTGTAATGAATAGACGTGATGTTGTAAGGTTTATCACATTTGTTGCTCAAATTTTGATATATAAACGAAGTCTGTTTCTGTTTTTACGGTAGTCGTACTGGTATATTCGTAATCATTAATATGATATTGCAGGTTCGATTATATCGTCTCTAATATGAAAACAAAATAGAAGATGTTCTGTTAAAATTTGAAAATTTTTGTGTTATTTTGGTTAAGGGTGAAAAAATCGATCAATGTGGTGAAAAAATCGAGTAAAAATTGAATGAATAAATTGATATCAATTTTTTTATGTTGGAAATATAAAAAAAAATGAGAAAATAAATTATGGAAACAACCTACAAAAAAAAAATAAAATAAATAATTAAAAAAATAAAAAATTGTTTTTGTATCTGAACCGACATCGATTTTTGATATACATCTTAAACCGACGTCGGGCTATGCTTGGATTACGTCGACGTCAGTTGTAGTGGTGATATTCAATCGATATCGAGTCTAGTTGCAAGACTTAATCCGGAGTCGATTTTTATGATACCATAAAAATCGATGTCGGTGTTAGCAGTGCCTAGAAAACCAATATAAATATATTTTTTTATTTTTACCATTTTCTGATGTTTTGGTGGAACAAAAATGATTCTCATTGGCTTTAAATTATGTTAGTTTAATTGAATTAAGAAAATATATTGCAATATTAACTATATTGATCACATTGGATTGTTAGATGTCATTAGGTCAAAGTACACATTATAACTCAAGATACAATGGCTCATGTTTGTCTACATTGTTGGGTTGTAGTTATACATAATAGGAAATTTATAGTTTGGGGGCCTTTTTTATCAATGGAAACAAAGAAAATAAACAAAAATTATGAATTTAAAGTTGAGAAATTTGAAAATCGATATGCAAGAGCCTACAAACACCGGCATCAGGTTTTGTTGCTACGCTAAAATCGATATCGGCTTAGATTGCCTGGTCAACCCGATGTATGCAATCGATGTACATTCTCTTATTGAACCCGTCGTCGGGTTTCTTGGCTACATTAAAACTGATATCGGCTTAAATTACAGATGAACCCGATGCATGCAATCGGTATACATCTTCTTATGGAACCTGGAGTCGGTATATGTGGTCATATGTATCCCGACACCGATTTTCTCGTAGTCAATTAAACCTTTTTTTTTTTTTTTTAGGAATTAATTTAAGAAAAATTTGACAGAGTTTTCTTTGTTTTTTCACAAACTGTCCAATAAACCTGCATAAAGAATAACACTTCTACTATTTCTTTTAGAGACTCAGTCTCTTATTCCACCATCATACTACCACACAATATTTGAGCAAATATTTACTAAATAATGAATGAATGGATCATATATAAATAAATATTCATATCAATCAATCATATACAACATTGTCATCCTCATCTAATATTCATCGCCCCCAATCGTCTGCCCTGTACCTTGGGGTGGAATACATATATAAATCCAATGCTATCTGTGCCCTTATTTGACAGACGTTTTCCTTAGTTTGGACAGATTTCTATTCGCCCTCTAGAGAGCATAAGATGTTATGAATGTACATTGCACAATATGCCTCGCAACTGCTCCTGTATTACGCACAGATTTAGGTCAGATAATTCATTATATACATTATTAAATATATGATTAAAGAAAACATATTTACCCATCAGGTTCTGAGGCACTTTCTGTTTATCCACACGCTCCACATCCCATATTTTTTCTATAGGTGGCATTTTTGTGTTGGTCTTCTCGTAGTAATCAATCAACCGTAAGATCAACGGTATATAGCAGACCAACAGCTCAATAGCATTTCTCCTGTGGACAAACTCTGTATCTATAGTTGGATCATATATGACAATCTTCTGCTCTCTTAAGCACACCTTGCAGACTATCCAATGGGTCTGATGTAGACTACATGGGAACAACAGCTACATGTTGAGAACGTCAGTTATATAGTTCGAATTCGAACAATCAAATAATAATTTTTATTCGTACGACACTTACATTATGAACAGACCACCAAGGGATTTTAGCGTCCTCCAAACCGCTAGCAAACCTTATCCAATGGGGGTGAATCACAGCTGTAGCAGGATCAAATGTCTTTCGTTTACTAACATATTCCTTATTCATAACTATTGTCAAGTCTGCCTGTAAGTAATAAAATTATTTATTACTTAACAGATATGAAAAGATGAAAAAATATTTGAGCAATTATAAAATGTAGATACTCACAAAAAAGGTCAATCCATGCACTGCATATCTCTCATTATGAGCCTCATCCCACCACTCGCTTTCTTTGATCCGTAGGCACTGTAAATAACCGTCAATATGCTCTGATGTCAACCAACTATCCTTATTCTCAATAGTACGAAAGTCTTCAGGGGTGAATGCCAGCGGATAACCGTCGACGTAACGCCTAAAATCAAAATAATAATTAAAAGTCAGTTATATTATATTAGTAATCGAATTAAACAAAGATAATGAATATTTTTATTAATACTTGAGATCTAAAGAAGATGAAGCTTTGTATTGCTTGTACACTTTTTCAACCATATCATCCCTCGGCAATACAGTTTCCGACACCTGCTCCTTTGACACTTTTTTTTTTTTTTTTTTTGCGCATTCAGGATCTATGTATGGTGACAATAGAGATACCGACGGTTTAATTTTTCGTTTAGACCACGACGGTTTCCCTTCAAATGGTGGGTCATGATGGAGAGGTAGGTCCTCATGCGGTAATGGGACCTCGACCTCCCCCAACGGCCGTGATCCTAACTCCTGAATCTCTACAGTCTGCAGAAAATCAAAAGTTGTAATTACAAGTTTATAATGATTAATAAAACCAAACTAAATTACAAAACAAACACAAAATTTACCTGATCACACTCATGCTGCTACGGTGGATCCTGATCAGCTGGAAAGTCCTCACGGGGAGGTATACGATCGACCTCCCCCAACAGTTGCGATCCTACCCCCTGAACCTCTATAATCTGCAGAAAATCAAAAGTTGTAATTACAAATTTACCATTATTTGAAAAACTGAACTAAAACAAAAAATAAATTATAAATTTACCTAGTCACTCGCATTCTGCTATAGTGGATCTTGATGGGCCGGTAGGTCCTCACGGGGAAGTATCCGATCTACCTCCTCCAACAGCTGCAATCCTACCTCCTGAACCTTCTCAATCTGCTCAAGTTTATCATAATTAGCAAAACTAAATTAAATTACTAAACAAATACAAAATTTACCTGATCAAATTCATGCTACTGCGGTGGATCCTGATCGGCTAGTAGGTCCTCACAGGAAGTATCTGATCGGTCTCCCTTAGCAGCTGCAATCCTATCCCTTGGATCTCTACAATCTGCAGAAAATCAAAAGTTGTAATTACAAGTTTACCATTATTTGAAAAACTGAACTAAAACACAAAATAAATTATAAATTTACCTGGTCACTCGCATCCTGCTGTGGTGGATCTTGATGGGCCGGTAGATCCTCACGGGGAAGTATCCGATCTACCTCCTCCAGCAGCTGCGATCCTACCTCCTGAACCTCCTCAATCTGCTCAAGTTTATCATGATTAGCAAAACTAAATTAAATTACTAAACAAACACAAAATTTACCTGATCAAATTCATGCTGCTGCGGTGGATCCTGATCGGCCAGTAGGTCCTCACAGGGAAGTATCTAATCGGCCTCCCTCAACAGCTGCGATCATATCCCCTGAACCTCTACAATTTGCAGAAAATTAAAAGTTGTAATTACAAGTTTGTGATGATTTGACAAACTAAACTAAAACACAAAATAAATTACAAATCTACCCGGTCACTCTCATCCTGCTACGGTGGGTCCTGATGGGGTACTGAAACATCTACTGAATATTGTCTTTTTGGTGATGGTGTTGTTTTCAATGGTGACTCTCTTTTTGGTGGTAAAGAGCGATGGATGTACTCATTTCGGATAGAGCTCTCAGTATCATCGTCATCGTCATCATCATCATCATCAATCGGGTTATTCCTGTCATCCAGAGGCACACAGATTTTCAGCATCCTCTCAATCCTACTGAACCTCTCATTTTGCTCCTGTTGTGTCTTCAAAATAGACTCCAATAAGGCCATAATCTTGCCCATCTTTGTTTGAGGCTCCTTCAAAATTAATTAAATAATAATATAATAATTAAATGGATAATCATATAAGAATAAAATACAGTAATAAAATCATACAAAGTTCGCACCTAACGCTGAGAGAGTCCAGGGGTCACGCTGCGACCTTGTGGGACTGGGGTGTCATCGTGCTGATCCTCACCTCGTCTAAACTCGTGTGCTCTTTTTGTCCTTACCTCTGAATATGTACTCTCTGAGTCAACTCGTGGGTCTAGGATGTGATAATGATGCTGCTTCTCTTCCTCCTCTTCCCTAGTCGACTCTGTCTCACTCTCCTCCTCCCTATTCGACTCCCTCACACCCTCCTCCTCTCTATTGGACTCTCTCTCACCCTCCTCCTCTCTATTTGACTCTTTCTCACTCTCCTCATTATTTGAATCATCATCTCTAGCTTCATCAACAGCCCCTCCACCACCTACTTTATAGGCATTTTCCCTAACCAAATGCTCAGGGTTGAAAGACTTTCAATAATCTTTTTCTTTTTCTGCATCAATAGGCTCAAGGATGCTACTCCCTCCTATTAACTGCATAATATATATAATATATTTAATATTATAATTACAAATGATAATAGTCAATAAATGGAAATAAATGTATGTTAGTTTAGATACTTACACGATTAAGCTCATTAAACCACCTTATTTTCTTTCTGCTATTACACGTCCAATTCACACACCTTGGTAGCACCACATCGCCGCCTATGACTCTCTTTCCTACCCTATTTTCCAACCACGGAAACATTTCCACCAACCACCATTGTAATTTTCATTAAATTACACAAAAATTTGATAAACAATTAGTTAGTATATATAAACACTAAATAATTTTTATTATTTATAAAGATAATATATTAAATATCGTACCTGAAATGCCTAAATAAAACCATACAAATTAATGTTACGTCCAGTCATAAACCAATCCTCATCAAGCGCCCGATGAAGGCCCTCTATCAGCCTACTATAGGCGACTGTACCAAAGGGGAACTTATTCCACATATCAAGATCCTCTATCAAGACCCACAGATAATTGTCCACCCTAGACCGATCATCAAAGTCGTAGAATAAATCGTAAGCGATGACTATATTAGTCAACTTCAAGATGTCCTCATCGCTTATATCCTCCCCCGGACCCTTAACATTTGCATAATTTCAGCCAATCTCGGCGATATTCCTTTAAAAAGTCACCACAAGAGACTATCCTCATTTGTTTGCTTCCATTTAAGGACATGTAAGTCAAGATACCCGAACCGGAGTCCTGTCACTAGTAAGAACTCCTGCTTTCCAAACCTATATGGTCTTCCCCCAATCTCAAACCACATCTCATCAGGGCGTGATTTAGGATAATCTACTAACTCTCTAACAAGAATGGTCAGCATAAGGGGAGTAGACAGCAACTGTTGACCGCATTGTTTTATAAAATACGCAATTGAACTCTCTGCTTTAAACCTATCCAGAAGCTGTCTCTGTGAAAGAAATCCATTTAGATAACCAATAGGCTTCATACTATTATGTGTACTCCCATTTGTTCCTTCTGGCACATGCTGTACCGGGTATCTATAATTGAATTGCATCTGCAAGAAGAAAAGTAACAAAATTAAACAAATAAAAAAACTGACAAAATAAACTAATCGGTTTATGTTAACGTACAAAAACTGACGTCGGTCTATGATGGCAAACGTAAATCGACTCCGAACTAAGTTATGTGCATAAACTGACGTCGGTCTTGATGGCTAACATAAACCGACGCCGGGCTAAGTTGTGCAACGTAAGCCGAATCGGATGATGTTGAAGTATTTGAACCGACGTCGGCTTACGTTATCAATCTAACCCGAATCGGCATTTGTTTGTCAACTTAAACCAACGTCGGTCTTCGTTTCCAAACATCAACCGAATCGGCATTCGTTTTTCAACTTGAACCGACGTCGGCCTATGTTTCCAAACACAAGCCAATCACTCAACCAAACCTGCATTTTCCATTGAATTTTGACCATATCCTAAACAAAATACAACATAACCTGACCCTAACCATCAAATAAAGTTGATTAGTTTTTGTTCCCTCAACCTAAGTTGACGTCGGTATAAGATATCCAACATAAGCCGATTCGGCTTTTGTTGGTATATGTAAACCGACGTCGGTTTATGGTGCCACACATAAACCGATCAGCTTCTCACAATATTAACTCTTCTAAACCTGCAATTTCAGTACAAATCCAATCACATCCTAACCAAATGCAACACAATCTCACCATAATCATCCTAACCCAACGTTTAAAAACACAAACCAACTCTACAAAATGGCAAGAAATTCAAAAAGTCACAAAATTATACACGAATCGGCTTACCTTCACCAATGGAGTAAGAGGACGTGCTCAGCGACGGTTTGCAGTGGTTACAGAGCGACGGTGATGGCGACAATGACGGCGTGGCCACTGTGCAAAGTCGATGTCGGGGTGCGTGGCTTGACAGACATCGAGTTTGGTTTTTCGTCGGGTTGCATTTGTCACCCATTCTCACCGATCAAGATATCTTATATAGCAAGGGTAGTCTCGTAATTTCAATTTTCCCTTTTTTTTTTTTGAATTTTGAAATCGAGTGACAATTTCGTAATTTTAGGTCAGGGGCAATTTGGGTATCTTGGGTATAAAATGCAATTCATTTGTTTGGGAGGCTAAAATAGAATTTTTTATAACTGTTGGGTATAAATGTATTTGATGTTATTTAAATGGTTATTTTTGGTATTTTTCACTTTTTTCAAAGCCATTCCACGTTACCCTAGTTAGAATTATGAAACTAATCAAATCTCTGGAGCAATGCATGTCGAAGTCTACCATCCCACTTTAAAGATTCTCAAATTCCCAAGAAAATACAGACATCCCAAGTTGCCATCAAGGTTCCAAGAACATATCCTTAATCGAAAGTGCTAGTGGACTAATGAGTTATTACCACCTTGATCCATAAAATCCATAAAATAAAAACAAAGACACTTATGTTTTGGATTTAAACTGTGAAAGAGTGATGATATTTACACCCCTTTAAAACTGTACTCACACCCTTAATTTATTTATTTTTAAAATTCCAATATTACCCTTAAATTAAATTTTTAATACTTTAATCAAAAGGTATTATAATTATTATTTTTAATTATTTACTTTTTCATCAGTGAAAAAAAGAACTATTTACTTTTTCAAATTTAACTAATTAAATTAGATTAAAAATTAAAAAAAAAAAATCTAAATAAAAGTCTACATTAAAAAGTGGCAGGAACTAAAACATAAAGGATGTTGTTGCCTCCTTAATCCTGAATAGAATATAGATGGAGAAGTCAACAGCCTCCCCAAGCAAAAATTAAGGAGAGATGAAGTAACAAATGGCCAAGTATCAGTAAATTGGATAATCATCTTCAGTTCACAAGGATTCAAACCAAAAAGCAAATCCAGGAATTCACTTTGCAAAAACTCCTCCATAATTATAGCTGAAAAAATCATAATATACTCGTCGCATTGCCATATACACTTGAATCTTGATGCATGTAATGGATAACCAAATCATTTCCGGTTTGCCTCCATCCGAATCTGGTGGCGATACGGCTCTTTGCATTTTTATAATATGTAATTTTAACTATTTTATAATTTATAATTATAAAAATAGATCCAATGAAGGGTAAAATTTGATAAATTATGGGATGGGCTTATTATATATGATCAATTAAAATATTCTAATGGAGTGTATATAAAAAAAGCGGTCAACATATAAATTTTTAGAGGTGGAATATCACTCCTTGATATCAAGCGCAATTGGAACACAAATTTACTCGATTGACAGGATCCTTCTGGTTGTACAGTGAAAATTAAGCTAGTTCGTCTAAGACTATCGGTATTTACACCACTCTAAAGCTATTTATACACACAATTAATAAGTTCACCCCATTAATTCAATCATAATAATATTTTATAATTTTTAGAAAAATTTCTTTTTAATTTTTGAAGTTTCAGAAATTAATAATTTTTTATTGGGGAAACTTGATATATAATCTTTTAAGTTTCCAAATATATATCAATTAGATCTATTTAACCGATTTTTAATGGTAAAATGTAATTGAAAGAGAAATATCAATTTTATATTTTTATCCTTGATCAACTAAATCAAATTTATATTATTAATTAATTATTATTAAATCTAAATTTTAATAAACAAATAATTATTTATATATATAATTTAAAAAAAAAAAAAAAAAAAGATCCTTCTTCTTCAACCCATGTGGAGTTCATCTCGAGTCCATTTGCAACCCATCTTTAAACCAGATTTCATCTGGTTTCAAAGAGTTTCAAACCAGATTATTAAAATGAAAATGACGTGACAATCGGCGAAGCTCACACCATCATCATCGTTGTATCCGTTAATCTGGACTGGACTAAACGCCATTACAGTCGTCAACTCCTGGTGACGGCTTGGCAATCAAATTCAAGAACACTCCGGCTAGCTCCTCCCATAATAGCCCCTAGCCAAGTCCCTTCCCTCAAGGAGCCTCCGCCAGTTCACTGCAAGCTGGCGTCTCTCCGTCTCCGGCGCGAGCATCCACAACGACGAAGTTCTTCAGGAGACTATTTCCTCATCCATCTCCAGCCAAGCACTTAAAGTCCTTAGCCAAGCGTCTAGGCAGCGACAAGTCGAAGGTAAGAACGATTCTCGAGGAGCAGCAGAGCTGAGCCTAGAGAGAGTCGTGTAGAGATGGTGGCTCGATCTGGGTTCGTTCGAACCAAATCGTTTCAAAACGACGCGGTTTTTACTTTTTTTTTTTTTTTTTCTTTTTAATTTGTTAAATATTTTATTTTTAATTATCAGTTTTTTAATAATTAATTATTAAAATATATGGTATATATATGTATCCTATTTGTTTTAAAGACAATAAAGCTCATGGAACCCTTTTGTTTCAAATTTATGTATTTTTTATACCTTAAGGATTATGTATCGAGTTTTTGTAGATAAATTAATTTTTTACTACTTTAAAGATTCAGAGGAATTTTTTTTTTTTTTTTTTTTTTATGGTTTTAAAATAATCTTTATTGGGGTGTATGTAAGTGAGATGGAAATATCATGACTCTTGGTCTAGTAGGCTGTTCGGTTCAAGGTCTGCTTTGACAAAGGTGGTCCAACTACTTACTCTGGTCCTACTAAATATAGTGATCCATTTATATATATATATATATATGCTGCCCAATTGACGGCCTTGGTAGCCTGCTAATGCTTCTTTTGCTACTTTTGGATAACATACTTCTTGAAACTTGAAAACTTAAAGGCACATACAAAACTGATCCAACTAATTATTCTGATCCATGTATACACACTGCCCAATTGAAGGCTTTGTTTACTTCCACACACACAACTGTGTTTCTATATATGTGTGTATATATATATATATAATGTTTTTTAATAAATAAATAACAACCAATTACATTTATTCATTATATTTAAATTAAATAAGAGAGAGCCTATGTATATAATGCTTTTTAAAAAGTAAATAACAACCAATTAAATTCATTCATTATATTTAAATTAAATAAGAGAGAAAATTTATTTAGAAAAAAAAATATAAGGATACATTTAATTGATTGGTCCTTATTTTTTAAAATTATATAAACTTGTTTATAAAAGCCCTTCATATATATATATATGTATGTATATATATAACAATTTTAGGGTTGAGGATATTGATTCAAAATTGTTGTGGTTGTAAGTTTTCTTGTAATTACTACAATTTTTGACAGCAATAGTAATGACATGTAAATGATAATTATTTGTTGGTGAGAGTTAAATGGTTGCCACAGAACAGAAGCGTGTGACTGTAAGTAGAACAGGAGACTAGAGAAGACGCTAAAAACGTAGGCAAAAAGTCCTTGTCCCTAGAAATTAAAATAATTAAACTTTCTGTTTCACGCAACAGAGACCACCTATTGTCACTAGAACCAATCACACCATAATAAATTAAGATATCAGATTGGAAAAACTAATTTTATTTTTAATACATAAATGATTATATCTGTCAGTGTTTAGATGTGTGTATTTGCCTCATTAGATTCTTATTGGACAATTAATTCATACTTAGAAAATGACATAATGTTAGTGTCAGTATTAGTACTTCGTATGGTATGCATGCGTTCATCTACAGATGAATTTGAAGTCATGAGGGGTCAAATAGTTATAAAGGGGAATATTATAGTGTCACAACAATGTCGGTTTGTAAAAGTTATCCATGTGAAAGGTGCAATTCTAGTATTTACAGTTCTAATTAATTAATTATATATATACACATATATATATATATTACTAAAATGATAGGAAATTTTGTAATTAACACCTAACTATGAAAATGAGTGGTCGCCATCTTATTTTGTTGTTTTTATGGACTATTGTATTTATTCGTGAATTAATTTCTTTATGAATTATTTTACTTGTTCATGAACTACTGCATTTGTTCATAATTTAGTTTATTCAAAAAATATTTTCATAATCCAATGTCAGTTACAAATGTTCCAAATTTTAGTGTTATTGGACATTATTTTCTATTCGTTCTTCTAACTATAGTGTGGTTATCCGAAAACACAAAAGGAGAAAATAAAAAATTGGTCTGCAAATTTAACATTGCATTTTAATTATGAAGAATAAAACATCATCATCAAACAATTATAATTATTTTCCTCCATCAAACAGTACTAGTAAACCTTTTTTTAACTTCAACTACGGGTTCATAAGAATTTGGTCATTTTGGGTTCTGTTAGAGTTCAAAGTTAACAAAAAATAAAATATATTAGACTAGTACTGCTGCTTTCAACTGCAACCCAACCTCATTGTTCTTTAACAAAGGAAATTCAAATTAATTTTGCACAGTTGCAGAAAATTTCGTAAAAACTAGTTGGCTACTGTAAGTGGTGGTGCCATCATTAATTGCAAACACAAGGAAGTATTCTTTTTCTTTGAAAGCTTAATGGGTTTTAATAGGTTTAATGATATGAAGTGAACACTCAAAAATGAAAATTAAATTGAAAATGCACCTGTATTCAAGACCTCTACATGATCAAGATCATCAAGATCAACCCATCATCATCATCATCAAACCATCAATCCATCATCAACAAATCTTAAGAAATAATTAAAAAAAAAAAAATTAAACATCTAGGTTCGACGAACCCAAATTCCACTAGGTCCGTCGAACCCACAATTGGGTTCGTTGAACCCATTAGGTTTGTTGAGCCCATGAAGAAGAAGAAGAAGAAGAAAGAAATTGAGAGAGAGAGAGAGACATACTTGTCTCTAGTGAATGGTGAAACTGAAGAAGACGAAGAAGAAGAGAGAAATGAGAATTAATTAAAAAAAAAAATTAAACATTTACATTCGACGAACCCATATTCCACTAGGTCCGTCAAACCCACAATTGGGTTTGGTGAACCCATTAGGTTTGTTGAGCCCAAGAAGAAGAAGAAGAAGAAGAAGAGAGAAATGGAGAGAGAGAGAGACATACTTGTCACTAGTGAAGGTGAAAATGAAGAAGAAGAAGAAGAAGAAGAGAGAAATGAAGAGAGAGAGAGAGAGAAGTACTTCTCACTCGTGAATAGTGAAAATGGGGATGAAAAAAAATGAGTTTTTTCATTTTTTATGTTTTATTTTAAAATTTTCTGTTATTTATTTATTTATTTATTTTATTAATTAATAATTAATAAATTTGAAAGACATTTTAATCATTACATAAGTTTAAATGATATGATAAAGATTTTCTAAAATTTAATCTTGACAAGGATATTTTAGTTATTTCACGGATTTAGATGGAAAATGTTAACTTTTTGGATGAAATGTTAACATAATGAGTAGTTCATCTAATTTTTTTAAAAAAAGTCGAAGGCTAATCATAATTAGTTTACTTTCCAAGATCGTTTTTCATAATATCCCTTAAAATTGTTATCAGACCTTTTTTTTTTTTTTTTTTCTTTTCTTTTGAAGATAAAACTATTATCAAACTTATTCTACAATAAAGTAAAATGATAAAGTGAAACGACTCTTATTCATTGGATAAAGATTCAAGAGAGCTAGTCAATCGCGTTATTGGTTTGTCACTAACCTTTGTGCCTTCAAAGGCCCCATGTTCGACTCTCACCAAACAAAGCCAACCTCTCTCCCATCATATAAAAATATTTGGGTTGTCCCCCCATCTTATGTGGGCCCTCCTCTTCACTTATGTATAGGTTGCTCCATTTCATTTAAGAGTCATTACCTACATCGCGCCTTAAAATTCAATCTTGTTTAATCAGGCTTAATTGATATTTGGGTTTATCACAACCATGAAAAGAAAATAAAAATAAAAAAGATAAAGACTTGAAAGTTTATGTTTTAATTATAAATTCAAGTTAGTTGTGACTTAATATCGGTCATTTATATTACGTTATTATATTTAAGGACTGAACATATAAATACAATATATGTGCGTATATTGGTATTAGAATAGAAACCAAGTTAGTGTTGCAACAGATGTCATTGTAGTTGACCCATAAAATTAATGGCGAATAATTGGATCAATTCCCTCTTCACGCATTCTCTGTTTTTTACTTATTTTATTGTAGACTTTGGCTTTGCTTAGTTGTAGCAAACGTGTTACATATTGAGTGTCTCCCAAGCTACTAAATCTCTCTCTCTCTCTCTCTCTCCCTCAGTAATAGCTGACTTGTGGAGTACAAATATTGCTACAATTTCAATAAATTCAATAAAATATTTAAAGGTCGGTTCTATATACACACTACCATGACGTAGCTGCTCATACTTGCTTTGTTGCATCTCTTTATAGGGAAGCAAAAAACAAAATTGAATCATGTTATAATATTGTCAAGTTATATTAAAGTTGAAAAGTTCAATATTATAATAAAAAATTATATATTATTAATTATTAATGTATAATATTAAAATTGTAGAGTGTTATTTTAAAATGTTATAATTATAGACATACTAAGTTGGAATTTTAAATATAAAAATCACTATATCTTGAGAATGATACTGATTTTTCACCTTTAAAAAGCAATGGAGTTTGGTTTAGGTGAAATTATAGAGATGGAAGGTTGGCTCGAAGGTTATGTACCCCAGAAATGAAGGGATATGATACTTTTCTTTGCCAAATTAATGCAATATCTTAGGTTAATTTTAAAAGGCCATTACGTGCCGCACACCAACTAGCAGTTCTCACACTTCACGCTAAGGACTTGCCCTCCTTAACCCACCAATATTCATCCTATAAGATTAATATAGACCACAACCACCAAAACTATGGACTATGCATGAACATGCCATGATCAAGTGTACTGTACATTACAACAAATAAAATGGTAGCCAATCATCTCTTAATTAGTAAGTCGTAACTCGGTTGGTGTGAGTAGTAATTAATTTAATTAAAATTATTCCTAGTGGTTAAGTATATATCTCAATTTTGATTTTATTATCCATATAATTTATAAGTAATCAAAAATTTAATTAAAAATTATTTCAAGTGGATCACTAGTAAGAATATATCTCAATTTTAATTTACTTATCCATATAATTTATAAGTAATCAGTAATGCAAATTTTTGTTAAAACCTACTGCCCTTTAAAACCCTACTAGATTGGGTTTTAAATTTAAAGCCATTTAATTATATAACATATATCATACTAGCTAGTTTAATTAATTAGGTTAATTTAGTATAAAGTTAATTAAGTTGTAAGAGTTTTGCTTATTTGAAATTGACAAAGAAGAGGTAGAACGTCCGAATATAAAATTAAAGCAATTCTAGTAGAAGGTGAAAAAAAAAAAAAACATAAAAATAGTTTCTATATATGGTACGTACATGTGGAACATAACTTGGAGCTTCAACATTGTATGGTATGGAAAGTTCATTAATCATGCAAGTTGCCAACATCGTCTAGTTGAAAGAAAGCTTTTGTTGTCACAGAAAGATCAATTATTATACATGATTTTATGGTGCTTAACATTGGCTTTTCAGTCTTTTTAATATTCGACATGTTTTCTTTCACATATTTCTCTCAAACTGCGATATAATACTATTCACCAATCTTATTTTTAAAATGCTTTAACAGTTTCAGCTGACTTGCAAAATTATGAATGTTTATTTTATATTTATTTAGTAAACCATAGACTTTTTCCATGGCTTGTATTGTAACCTCAAAATAAGTGAACAAACCAAAGTCTTTCAGTTGAGATTTACTATTTGTCGAGTTATTTATTTATTTATTTTTAAATGATTGATTTTAGTCAAGTCTTTTTTTAAACTTTTTTGGTCCCTACATCCATTAAGTTGCCAAATTTGTAATTTTTTTTTTAATAAATTTATCATTAAGTTGCTCATGAACCTTAGTCATGATAATCCACAAATCCAAAAATGAAAAGGTTCATTAGTTGCTGTTTAAATTGAAAAACGTTAGCACAAGAACAATTATTTTATTAACAACTAGGATATTATTGATTTTCTGGACTCTACCAACCATTAACATATGTTAGAGAGAAGTGGTAAATATTTTTTAATTTTAGTTATCAAACCAATCAAGGTATTTAGCACGCACATGCAAATAAATATGTACTTACAAATAATGTGCTTGATCAAAATACATTATCTAAGTCTTCATGCAATGCAAGTACTTACATAAATAATTTAGGCTTAGATTGATAGAATTATTCAAGTAGATTTTGTAAAAATAGATCTTATGTAGATCTTTTACAATAGTAAAGCTTTTAAAGAGAAACTGTTGGTCATTTAATTGTCAATTAAAAAAAATATTTTTAAGTGATAAACCGTTTAATTGGATCAATTTTAAAAGCTATTTTAAATTATAAGATTACTAAATAGAATAGTTAGAAGATAGTAAAATAATCAAATCCATATACAATGCTTTCACTTCTAAATTCAAAAATTACAATATATTAATGTTCCATAAGTTACATCATATTGTTTATATACATGCATATAAAAAATCTTCAAAGTGAAAAGGAAATTTAAAAGTAAAAAATAAGAACACATGAAACATTTAGAAAATTTACTGCTAGAAAAAATCTTCAAAATTTTTTGTTGAAACAAATATAAGACAGAGAGATTTGAAGTATTTATAATAAGAGTAGAGTGAAATTAATAAAATACAATAAGGCTGTAATAGACATTTTGATGTTAAAAAAAAAAAAAAAAACTCAAAATGATCTATTTGAAAAAGTCCAAAATTTGAGTTTCTCTTAATAAATGTATTTTAGATTTTTAAATTATTCAAATGTTTTACTTGGATAATAATCAAACAATACAAAATAAATCTGAAAAAGTTTTTGGAATTAAAAAAGCTTTTTTGGCCAATAAAAAAGCTATACCAAATATACACTTAGACTTACCAATGAAAACCATCTTTTCAAAGCTCTCAATAGCAAAATATATCTATGGAATTGGCATACAAATAATGTGAGACAAACCAGTATTTATAAATAAGTGATTTAGAGTTAAAACCAATTTAGAAAACTTTTCCATTTAAGCTTTCTAATCAAACTAGTTTTTAGACTTTGAATTCAACAAGGAATGCAAAGTAGGAAATCCTAAGAAAAGTCAATTTCTAACTGGATCAAGACATATTCACCCTTCCCCATATGTACTTTGGACATATGAAAAGTTGTAGAGAAAATAGGTAATCAAAACACGTAAGGAGACAAAACAAAAAAAACAAGCGAAATCGGCACAAGGGGGGCTAGGCTCACCACTAAGGTTACCTTTCAAGTGGTCTTCCCAGAGGTGGTCCATTTCTACTCCACCTGACTTTACGGTTTTGATCATATCTCCCTCGTCTGAATTCCTTTCGACTCACTATTATTTTCCATAGTCAGCTAACATCTAGGATTACATTTTTATGAAGAAAGTATCTCCAAAAAAATCTGTATTATGACAAGAATGCCCCTTCTTTCAGACCCTTTAAGTTAACTTCATAAAAAACATGTATATGCACAACATATGTAATAGATGCATATATATATATGAGTCATAAAACTATATGCTCCTGATCCTAGGATATTAATAACACAATATGACCTGAATGTAAACCTAGAATTGATTGTGCACATCAAATATGAACTTGCTTCTCAAGATATTCATAAAGCATTGCTAGCTATTCTTAATTTCGATGTCTTATCTCATTGAGCTTCATTCTTTATTCTTTTAGCTTCAATCATTAACCTCAAAATCTATGAAACTATGAGTATATACAAGAAGCATTTTGACATAAAATAAGTCAATTACAAAAATATTAAACTCACGATTAATATAGTTAATAAAAGGAAATTGAAAAAAACTAAGAACAAAATATTAAAAAATCAAAAGTTTAGGAGGCATGCCTGGCCCCTAGGTAATGCATGGCATTCATACACTCCTATTTGTCATAGGTAATGTAAGATAGTCGGCCCCTCCCTCAACATTTTGTTTGATCGTGATGACACAATTAATGTGCTTTTCTTTATTGTTCTTTTATTTTTTTTTGGCTGAACTCTTTTCCCTTTCTAGTTCCTATTTTTATTGTTTTCTTGTTCTTATTTAAATTAGTTCCTACTAATACACGTTTTCTTTGTTAATTCTTTCCTAATTAGCACTTTTATTTATTTATTTTTCGGAAAAGAATAGGAAAACACAATTTCTTATTTTTATCTTGTCCAATAGTATACTTTCCATATTTTTTAGCTTATTAAATTAGTACACGGTTCCATATTTCTTTTTAATTTTTTTAGTGAAATTTTGATAATTATGATAATGACAATTTACTGAATTAAAAAATTTATGAACCCTTTCCGATTTGTGTCAATGATTGGTAAAGACAAAGGGCATCAATAAAGCACAGAATAATTGTATTTTGTGCTTACTCCCGTTGTCAGCTCAAAGATCATTTTCAGCTATAAGGATTGTTAAGACTAGACTTCATAACAAGCCGGAAGATGATTTTCTTACAAACTTCTTAATCATGTATATTGAAAAGGAAGTCACAGGAAAATTTATTATAGATTCGATTATAAATAATTTTCGAGATTTAGAATAACGTCTGAATTCCATTTTAATTTACAAGGTTACTGTCTATTTTATTTCTTAATTTTTTTTTTTTTTTTTTTTATATATATAATAAGACTAAATGGTATTACATTAAGTTTTTAACAACTTAGTTTTAATATTACTATATTTATTTTGTGTCAATTTGAATTTGAATTTTTGACTTGACTCCCCCTAAAAGTCTTGGCTCCGTCCTTGCCTCCAGGTTAATGGCTTTGCACTGTAGGTAAGTAGCTTAAAAACAGTAATATTTTGAAGAAGTGAGGAAAATATTTATATGTTTTGCGACTACAAATATTTGATGGGAGAAATAACAAATACTAGCAAATCACACAGCGGAACTTTTTCTCCCCCTGAATAAATCCTATAAAAAACCACTAAGTAACGCACAAATCCACCTTAAGATATATACCACCACCAATCAAATAATGAGCAAATAAAATCACTACCACATGCACAAATAACACAAGCCAATTTTTACGTGGAAAACCTCCCCAATGCGAGGAGTAAAAACCACAGGACCGTAGTCCACCCAAAAATATCCACTAATAATCAAATGTGAGAGTAACAAACTGTTTTTACATCAAATAGGAACCAAAACCGAACAACAATTATCTAGGTTCCCTAGTAATACAAATTTAAGGTTTAATAACAAGTGAAGAGAAGAAACACAAATTCAGCAGAAGATTCTGGACTGCATCGCTCTTCACTGGGACCTCCAAATCCGATCTTCACCGTCCAGAATTTAGAATCACAAGTGCTGAGTATACTGTCCAAATTTGAGCTCGATCCAACGGTGAACGAAAGAGATATTGTTCTTACAAAAATACTGCACAGACAGTGACGGAAAACCTGACAGCTCTGTTACGGGCTGTATATCACATGTAAAACACCTCCATTTACGATCTCCACCGTTCAGAATCAAGTTCTGAAGAGGCCAATGTGCTGTCCAAATTTCAGCACGATCCAACGGTTAACGAAAGAGATATTGCAGCAACTCCGAAACTGCACGGGATGAATTTCCTTGCAAAAAACTCACTCTCTTGTTTCCTCCTCTCTTCCACACGAAATTCACTCTTCACAATTGATTTTTCTGCCTCAAACCTTTTTAACTCTCACAACCACAAAACCCTAGCCTCCAATTAATAAAGGAAATCAAACTTAAATAGGGTTATGATTCCTAATCACACTAGGGTTTCCATATGGGCTCAATTTAACTTATTGAGACTTGTTGGACCTCTACATAAGAGGGAACCCAACCCAACAATATTTATATTACCCAAAATCACGCTTAAATTTATTATGTATTGGAATTCAATTTGAAGTTAATGCCTGTTATGGATATATTTGAAACTGCATAAGTGGACTGATAAAAACCCAAGGAACTGATCCAATAGATTGACCGAATAGACGAAGACTTGGTTTGCCAACATCCAGCTCGTAGGAACAAACTTTTAATTCGCTGCTACAGTTCTCAGATCGCTAGTCAACTATGGTCAAGGCTGTCTTACGCTCAGCTCTAGGTCGTCCAAAGTAAGTCTCAACTTGCAGCTCAAAGTGCTTATTAAAGAAATTTTTTCAGAAAGACAACAGGCTAAATTGATGAAAAGTCAACTACTAGAATTGAAAATAAATTCAAACTTTTATATTGGTGGCATCTATCCTTAATATGGTGGACACCGGTTTTGAAATTGTAATTAATATGAAATTCTTTCCTATTCTATTTGCACTCAAATTATAATACCTCACACTATAAATAAGGGTTGAAAATTCATTGTAACAACATGAAAAACAATAAGCAATAAGAAATTGTAACTCTGCCAAAATAACCAGATAATACAGTCGTGGACGTAGACACGACATCTTTTTGGGCTAAATCACGTAAAATTCACCTTGCACTCATTGTTCTTCCTCTTCTCTTTCTCTTGTTTTTTGCTTTTGTTTTGCTCAATTTGCAATATTAGGTTAAGAACTTGAATCGACTGGATTCAGACGTCGACAATGCTCAAACCTGAAAGCTGTCTAAACATTAAGCTTTTGTAAGTTTACACAAACCTAATAAATTGAGATACAATATTATTATCGAGAGATTAATCTTAAGTGCTCTATTTCCATGTTAAGTAGTTACCCTTTTAAATTTCAAGTAAAAATAGTCATAAAATATTTACATTTACTACTTGCCTGATCGCGATTTATAATTATACGTATAATATGCATAGCCACGACTCAAATAATAATAAACCAAGTGAACCTTAATGATTGGCTTGAGCACAAATGGTTCACACTAATTATTTTTAAATCAAGTAGGCTTGTTTAGTGGGTAATTACTAATTGCAAATACAAATTAATAAATGATAGTAAATCTACAAGAGAACATAAAAATATTGATGCAATTAAACTAATAATAGGGTCAACAGCACATGAAGTGATTGATTAGAAATGAATTGTCTACTAAATAATAATGGATTAGAATTGTCTATTAAATAATAATGCATTATGAAATACTCACAAAGATACTTATCCAATTTTTAATAATTAAATAATTTTCAAGCTGAACTATATTCATATATTTATTCGAGTTCGGTGAGTGAGAAGCAAAAACAAGCTGCACACAACCACCACACTCTCAATCTAGATGCACAGATTCTGTCTGCCACCTAATCTAATGTTTGCCACGTAACACTGCACATAAGCCAGCTGTTATTTGCCCTAATACTCTGTAATTTCATTTTTTAAGGCATAATCTTTTTCTTAAACTTGTGATACTGAATACATTATAAGTTTGTAGATATATATCTTCATTTGCTGATTGAATATATATTCCAATTTTTGATAAAAAAAAAAGAGAATATATATTCCAATTTAGAAAATATAAAATATTTATGGTGGCATTTAAACTCTTAACAACAAATGTGAAAGGGAAGGTGGACATGATTTGATCTTTTTTTTTTTTTTTTTTTTTTTTTTTTTCTTGGAAGCAGTCACTGAGCGGGTCAGAGATCTTCTAAAACATGTCGAAATCATACATTACACATATAGTTTAGATATTTACTCCAATGAATGAAAGACAATCATTTTTCACAATAAAGAATGAAAACTACTTACACAAAATATAATATATAATTGATGAAAATTGAATTCTCAATCATTTAGGAGATGGAAAGGTGTACAATCACCTGTGCGTTAAGAGACCACACCATTTTAATTAAGAGGAGACGTTTGTGCAATTCAATCCTATCCACGTGTAATTTTAGTCGTGTGAAATGATTTTTCACCGACAAAATTCATTATTTGAAAAAAAAAAGAAAACAATAATTACAGGTTTTTATGATTAAAAAATATACTAAAATGTTTTCAAATCACATACTGCAATCACGTTTTAAATGAAATGAGATTGAAAATGCAACTTACATTAATAAATTCTTAAAAAAGTAAAAGAAAGTAGAGATGAGATGCAGAGAAGACCTTTAACTATTTTTCTTTTTACATTTTTGAGAACAATTTTTTTTTTCCCTGTACTGTTTTTCTATTTTAGTATGGAAAATGGTATACTAGTATATAATGTTGGAACCATTTTGCGAAGTCAAGCATTTTTACAATATATTTAACAAGTTTGTTTTGTGTTTTATAAATTTACAAATTCTTTTTTACTCTCTCAAGAGTTGAAACGGAGACTACTAATAGCCAAGAAAGATATGGGATTAATAACAAAACTAATTGACCCAACATAATTTAAAAAAAAAAAAAAAACTGAAAAAAAAAACACAAATAGAAGCAGTTGTGGGAAAAAGAAAAAAAAAAAAGAGGAAAAAGAAAAGGAGAAGAAAGCACAAGAAATGCATGGAATGGGAAGTGAAGGAAGCATGAGTAGAGAATGATGAGAGAATAAAAAGGAGAGGACCACCGCACATTCCGTGGGGATCCAGCCTTGCACCCCAATCATCTTCCATTACTCATTCCTTCAACCTAACTTATGCTCTTCCTTTGTTTAAAGAAATACACAAAGACTACACGATGCTATGATCTCATATGTCACTACTGCTTGCTACCTTCTAAATGGTAGTTTTGGTAGTGAAAGGGTGTACAAATGTGAATTATGTCAAATTGACAGATACGTACAATACTGATTTGACTTATTGTTTATGTAGATGTAACTTGATTTGGGATTTGTAGGGGATTTAGGACCACTGTAGAATGTGACAGGACTTGACACCGTACATTTTTGCATTAAAAATTTATATATTATAAATTCACATATAGGAATAGTAATTCATATTATTATATTATGTTTTAACTTCTTGGAATGTAAATTCATATTATTATATTATGTTTTAACTAATTCAAATGCACCTTTTTAATAATAGTGTCAAAACCACAATCTTCATCAATAAATTTATTTCGTGTTTATAATATGTTTACTTGTTATTAGAGATGTTAATGGGGGCTAAATGGGGATGAGGGGATTGGGTTCCCCCATCGATCATCTCCATCCCTTTTCTCCACCCAAATCCTCATTTAGGGAAATGAAGATAGGTATATTTGGGGGTGGATTCCCTCATCTCCATCTTGGTTCCTCCATTTCCTCCATCCCTATTTCACTTTGTCACTTAAACCGTGGACTACACCAGTGATAGTGACGGTGATTGTGAGAGGAAATTATGGTGGACTGATGAAAAAACAAAAGATCAGTAAAAAAATAGAAAGAATGTGTGTAGTTATATAGTTGTGATTGTAGACTATGGCTAAGTGAAAAAGATGAATGAATGAAAAATGAGTAAATGATTGAGGTTCCTAAGTGACTAGTCATGTTTTAATAAATTATATTTTTATATTATAAATGAAAGAAATGAGGATAGAATTGGTTTCTCCATCCCCGTTTGGATTTAGGCATGTATTTCTATCCCCATCCCGATCCCCAATTATATAAAATTCTCAAAATTTCCTTTCAAATGGGGATGAGGATTTAAGGGTGCTATTGACAATTCTACTCAATATGCTAAAAAAAAATAGCATCTATCATGTTAAAATCAACAATTCTATTCTTTTAAAAGCATACTTCATATTCGCATCAGTTTATAAGTTAAATAAAAAAAAAATGAACGAGCTTGTCAAGTAAATCCATTTCACGACAACATATCAGATCAGGCAAGTTGACTCAAGCCCACTTTACCAAGTTGGGTAAAGAGAAAACGTAGGTAGAAAAATACAACCCGTATTACACCTTTTACAACAATATAGTGTGAATGGAAAATAACCACCTGGTCAAAAATTAGAATATTGATGTGATGTTAAAAATTTAGTGAGATAGAAAAGAGGGAGGAATTTCATAAGAAAGAAAGAACTAACTAAGAATAGGAGTGTGACGACACACGCCAGTGGAGCAAGTGTGGGGCGCAGAGAGGTGAGAGAGCAGGGCTGAAATCGTGCAGCCAAGCAAGCCCTTATATCGTATTTGTGTGTTTTGTGTTAAAAAGAGAGAGGGATGTTTGTTAATTTTTTTTTATGGGTTCTATATCGTGAAGTGCGTTGGCAAAGTGTGAGAAAGAGAGTGTGAAACGGACTTTACGTTTAACGCCCTCCTCTAAATGCTATTATACTCTTCTCTCTCTAATTTTGCATATTTTCGGTTACATTTGTTTGTTTTTTTTGGTCTTGTTTCTCTCTTTATTGTCTTTTTTATCTTTTCTTACTTTTTAACCAAATTTTACCAAACTAAGTTCTATATTTGAAATTGTTCCAAACTCAAAACAAAACATTGACGGACTAATTCACACTTACTGTTCTATTGGGGTGTCCATTTTGACTCCAAAAAACTGACCCCTCTCAATTATTTATAAATATATACAAATAACCCCCCACCCCCCTACTCCCTTTTCTTGCTTTCTCTCTACCCTTCAATCTCTCTTTCTCTTTTCTCTGTTTTTATGGTTGGTGGTGGAGAAGAAGCCATGGAAGCTGTGACTGCAGAGCGAGAGCAATCCCACATCGTGAAAGGCAAGAGGACTAAGAGGCAAAGGCCACAATCTCCAATCCCTTTTGTTGTTTCAACGAGTGGACATGATGATCACAAGAGCTTGTCACCGGCAAGTTCACCCGAGTACTACATGGATAGCACGGAGGAAGACGAAGACATGGCGAATTGCCTGATTCTTCTAGCTCAATGCCAATCCAGAGACTCTCCCAAACAACCACCTGATGATGATATTGTAATCCAAAACAAATTCAATAGTAGAAGATTCCTTGAAGCACCCTCTTCAGGGAACGGCAAGGCGGGCTACTATGTTTACGAGTGCAGGACTTGTAACCGTACGTTTCCATCGTTTCAAGCGCTTGGAGGCCATAGGGCTAGTCACAAGAAACCGAAGACCACCATCAATCACGATCAGAGAAGATCCAACTTAGTCGTTTCTGATGAAGAAGAAGGCAATAATTTCAAGAACGTCTTTCAATTGAGTCATCATATAAATAATAATAATAATAGAGCAAATCTGTATAGCAGCAACAAGAGTGGCAAGGTTCACGAGTGCTCCATTTGTGGTGCGGAGTTCACGTCAGGTCAAGCCTTAGGTGGCCATATGCGGCGGCACAGAGCCCCAGTTGGGACTAATACAACTTTGTCATTGACACCAATGGCCTCCTCCTCTGAGGAGCCCAAGAAACCAAGAAATGTCTTGTCCTTAGACTTGGATCTCAATCTTCCAGCGCCAGAAGACGATCTCAGAGAATCAAAACCACCCTTTGCTTCCAAGCAACAGCAACAGCAACAACAACAACAACAACAAAAATCACCTCTTGTCTTCTCTGCTCCCACTTTGGTGGATTGTCATTACTGAAAAAACACAAAGGTCACATGTTTGTTTTTATTTTTTTCTCTTTTCCGCAAACTGGTGCTGAATTATTTGATCCATGTTGATAAATTACAAAGATTGTAATTTGATTCTTTTTACCGGCAAAATTTATAAGATTCTTTCCATTCTTTTGAAAAAACATGTCATGTTTCATGATGATGACGATCAATTGTGATTAGTCTTAATGGAATTTTTTGATAAAGCAATATGGGATGAATATATCTTTTTCTTTTCTTCTCAATTTTTGTTTTGTTCTGTTTCTAGTTCAAATCTTGTGACAAACACTTGGGACAATGATGAAGAAATAATTTTCTTGGGTTTTTCACCATGGTTTGTTTTCCGTTGTTTCAATGACAATGCAAGAGTCAATGGCCAAACAGTGCAGTGGAAGGCCAACCATGGTCTTAAACTATGGTTCCATACCTCCATTTTCAGTGATAAATATTAGATTTTCTCTTACGTATATGAGTTGTTACTTTAATCTTGATTATCTCCTGGGTTCATCCTAATATCTTAAAAAAAAAAAAAAATTACAATGCAAGAATGAGCCAACCTCTCTTTTTCTCTCTCTAAATGAGTTAGTGACAAGATTAGAATAAAGGTGTGCAAAAGCTAATAAGTAACTGGACTTCTCATATGAATCCACCTCTTGTCCTGTTTTGCCTTTTAATTAGTTAGTTATGTGCATTTTTAAAATAGGCTGCTACTTGCTATATTTTTGTTCTTTTCTTTTCTTGGTCCACTTCTCTTTGTTGGTTACTAGCCTACTCAATCAATATCTGGAATTTATCCACTACTTTATGGAGTGCACCGAATATTAGAATATACCTTTACTGGGGTTTTAATTATCTATGTTTGATTGTTGCATGTGCTTCATTAAGTTTGCATCATAAACGTCTTTTAATTAAACCGCTGCTGAGATCAGTTTCATTAAAGTTTCGTAAAAGCTGATTCAGGTATCAGATCTAAGCAAGCAATGAATCACTATTGATTGCTGTAGGACATGACCGACTGTCTCCAGCTTCAAGTGCAGTAAAGGTCCATAAATTCTTGAAATTCTACTTGCTTTAAATTTTGGAAGAAATATTGATTATCTTTTTTTTTTTTATTATTATTTTAAAAATATATTTTCTATATTAGAAAAACGGAATTGATTATTTTATTAATTAACTAAAGTTATCCATCAATAATAATTTTTAGATTAATTGTAAGAATGATTATTGAAGAATATCCAAATATTATTATTAATGAATAATATTATTAAACCAATAAGGTAGTTAAATCCTAAAAAAATACTCAAATATGTGTTATTTCTTTAAAAAAAAATGATTTGACTTAAATAACTATCCTCACAACTAATCTAATTGATATAATTATTGGGTAAGATTATCCAATCGGTAAGGCAGTCAAATTTAATTAAAAAAAATTAGTAGTTACTTATTCAAAGTTGTTTTAACTACCCTTGCAAGAAACTATAAGATTTGTGAAGACTGGTTTTTACAATATAAATGCATGATCAATTTTAAAAGTAATTTGATGTTTCCATTTGCCATGAATGTTTATTATTTACTGCAATATTGTACGAGTATAGAATTCTCACATCTACAAAGCAACTTTTTCTTTTTTATTAGGGGAGAGAAGATCTGAACTGAGAACTCAACTTTAGTGTGGTTACTTTTCATGGCATAAATATTTCAACAAAAAAGTATTTTCTAGGAAAATTTTCCTCTTTGAGCCTTAAAAATAATAGTTATAAACGTAGGCTGACTAAGAAAACCTAGGGTATGAGCTTGTATCAACTAACAGAGTTGGTGATAATACCAAATTAAGTTATGATTATATATATAAAAGACAAATAGCTTTTTACCAAAGCATATTTTAAGCATAATTAGCTGGTTGTTAAGTAAGAAATGGTGTTTGTACTTTGTATGCCTCCAGTAGTAAGGAAGAAAGATGCAATTTGTGAGGCAGCCAGACTGTGTTATAGAAAATAATAATTGCCTAAATTTCGGATTCTTTGGGCTAACAAGAAGATATGCAAATTGTAAGGTTTGAGATAAGTTCAAGTTGTGCATTTTTGTGGTATTTTAGAAATATGGTTGTTATATGTATTTTTCGGACTCATTGAATGGGCTGGTAAAAGTCCAATTTGGGCCCATTTAAGATCCGATAAAAAGGCCCGATAAGGTCAACTTAGTCAAAGCCCATCAGATGAGGCTTAGTATTGACTCTAAGCTCAGCAAACTCTTCAGCTCGCTCAAAGAGATTCTCCAGCTGGCATCAACAGGCCCATAAGCATAGTCAGGTCGCAGCTCGCTTAATGCACAGCTCGTCTCTTAGCGAGCTCGAGCTCGAGACCGTCGTAGTAAAGCAGCTCGTCCAAGAGCGTAACAAATGCAGTATCTTCCAGAAACAGGCAGTTACCAAGTTCAACCATGATTCTCTCTCCGAATATGACAATTACCCAGTCAAACTGAGATTTCCTCATCAGATATGGAGATCTATTCAAATTCAAATTCAAATCAACCTTCTCTCGAGATAATTACAATAATTTCCTGATATTATCCAAACATATTAGGAAGTATAATTAATGTATAATTCTTTTCCTTATTTTTCTCAATTATTTAGGGAATGTAATTAATTCAGGATTCTTTTCCTGATTTGTTGTAACTAGAATTGTAATACCTCTTTCCTTATAAATAGGAATTAAAATCATTGTAACATCATGAGAGAAAATATTGAATAATATACTGTCACTCTGAACCATGTAAAAGTTTTGTGTTCCTTGTTTGATTCTTGGTCTTTGTCTGTATTCTTTCTTGGTTTTTGTGTTTTCTCACATTGATTGCAGGTATTGGGCATTGATTACTCGTCGACTGAAATCTAACGTTGACAATGGTCAATTGATTTGTTGCTATGTTGGGTATTACTATTATTCTAAGTTTACTACTAAGAAGTTTAAGGAAAAAAAAAGTTTCTGTTGATCGTAACTTTTGGTTTTGCAAATATTAAAATCGCAAGTCCATGTGTTAGTTGTAACAAAATCTTTATAGAGCTATTTATATTCGTAGAGAATTCTTATATGAAATAATATATTGCACAATGTTTCTCTTCTTTAAATAAAAGTAAAAATATGGCACCAATATCATATGATTTCAACTTCACATATATACTGGCATGGTCATATATAAATATAAGCTAAAATTACTCAGCAAGTCCAAAAGAAACAGATAAAATTTTCTTTGGGATCTGTTGAATGTAATTTTTCTAATCCTGGCTCGAGTATTTTAATTTAGTTGTTAGACAAAAAATAAAAAATAAATCAATCACTTTTAACTTTAATATTTTGTATTAAAAAATAAAAAATAAATCAATCACTTTTAACTTTAATATTTTGTATTAAAAAATAAATCAATCACTTTTAACTTTAATAGTTTGTATTAAAAAATAAATCAATCACTTTTAACTTTAATATTTTGTATTATTTATTTATTTTAAATTAATACTCTAATCGGATTCAAGGGCAATTAAAATCTATTTGATGAAACGCTATAAATGTGATCTAAATAATTACTTACAAGATGAAGGAATGTGTTTTCACACTTTCTATTATTATTACTTTTTTAATAAACCACAAGGAATTTGAACTTCATCACCAATATGGAGAGGGAGAGGCTCAACTGTATAAATAATAGTTTATTAAATTTTATTATAAGTGTGAAGAAAATTAAAAAAGTTAACTGAAACTTAAATAGTTGTTAAAAAAATAGAAGTATAATACTTTAAAATGGAAATAGAATATTAAGAATCTAACAAGAGTACGTAGTTTGGTGAAAATAATGTAGACAGAGAATTATTGAAAACAGAAGAAAATTAATAATGTTACGATGAAAATGAATTAAATGTTGAGTGATGTTCTTAACAGGCCCATTTAAAAAAAAAAAAAAATCACGGGCAGTCAAGCCTACACCCCTCCTGTTTCAATCAGAACTAAAGCTGGACTTTAAACTGGGCCTTCTGTCCATATGCAAGTCCAATCTAAATGTCTCATGCAATAATTGTTGCTTTAGTATGCTGTAACAATCATCTTAGTAGGTCACTTAGCAGCTGGCTACATTGGTACGGGCACCAGCTGCCTCTTGCCAATGACAAGATTCGACATCCATTTAAGTCAATAAATAATATGTTCTCTCACCTTATATATGGGTATCCTCCACACTTGTATGAGTCACTTTTTCACCTTCGTATGTATGGATCTCTTTCATAGAGAACAACATCTCAAACCACACCATCAGTGTCTCTATCCCAATAGTCACTTAGACTAATTCCAATCCTATAAAAAAAAAAATGAAACAAAAGAAAATGAAACAATCTTTTTAGAAATATCTCACATCACAGTAGATCGGTTGTAAAAAGCATCCATTAGTTTGACAGTATCTTAAAGTTGAGGTGCTGCATGGCAAATAGTATTTGAAAAAAAAAATCCTTAGAAATACAAACTTGAAAATTTATTGTTGCAATTTCCTAAGAAAATATCACTTTTAGTCCAAATCAAGTACAAGTTAGGATTAGAACTTTGGTGTAATAGCAGAAAGCAATAAGGATAGCTGATGTGGTTTTTTCGTTTTGTAATTACATTTTATTTTTGTTCCAAAGAAATTATGTTCACATCAATGAACTTTAAAAAACCCTATTTATATATTCAAGGAAAAAAAAAAAAAAACCTATGTATTATGTTGGTTGTCAAAAATAGGATTTCAATAAATAGGGTTTTAAGGCAAAGAAATCAACTATCTCAACATTAATTTCTTAAATATCAATCACTCTTATGATCAAAACTAAATAATCAACTGATCAAGTTAACCACCAATTCTACTGCTGACAATGCAGATGGCAAAGGTGTGAAACCTATGTGTTAGCATATGGAACAAAATCAAACAAAATATTGCATCAAACTCAAGTACTATATGTAAGAATTTACCATGCTAATTGTGTTGAAATGGTGCAACATTAATTAATCAGTAGTGAGCAATTAAAGACAATGAAGAGTTCCCTCGAACTTATGGATCGTCAAGATATGCAGTCCGTGCTTAACATTTTTATTCTAAACTCTTTTAGTAACAAGAGGCGCAAAGTATCGCAGAGAGCACGAGTACTAAATAAATCTGTTAACTTATAATGAGCAAGGAATTGATGTTGGAGTAATACAAGATATTTATGCACAAACTAGTATCAACACAGTGATTATGAATATGTTGATGTAATAAATTTTAAATTCAGCAACTAAATTATGAAGTCAAATAAAAAATATTACTATAATAAAATCTTAGCTAAATGGTAATCAACTAATAAATAAAAATTAGTTCACTTTATTAATTGCTAGATGAAGGGAAATGAAGGAGAAACATGTATGAAAATCAGAATTTTAAAAACAACTAAAATGGTTTAAATGTGAGTGAGGAGAAGTATTAATATATATTTTGTATCATTACAGAGTGAATAACAAAAACCAAAAAAAAAAAAAAAGAGAAATCTCAAGAGGGACACGAGTCCCCGCCCCCTTGGGTCAACTTGGGTTTTGCCTTTGGAATAAATACTTTTCATGATGATATTCTATATGGGTTGCCTTATGGTTAATTTTCTAATTCTTTTGACTTCAAATTTGATGAATTTCACATTTTGTTGAGAAGTGGGATGCTTAAGCCTCTCTTTAGCATTATATATATACATATATATATATATATATATATAGAGATATGAATTTTCTTGTTGTTATCACATATGAACTTAATAATGTTAGCATCAGTATGAAGCATATGTTGTCCAAACTTATTTTTGTTCAAGAGATAGAGTTTTTTCATTTTTTCTTTTTTTAAAAATAATAGTTACTAGTGGATTCTCATTTAGAGGATAATTTTGGAGATATTTGGGGATAATAAGGATGAGAAAATAAACATTCATCCCACAATTCAAATGAGGATAAGGATGGGAGAAGCCACCCCCATATCAGATTTGTGATATTCTAATTTTATAATGGATTGTTTAAAGCTTAAATTGAAACTCAGAATTCTTTGACTTCAATGTGACATATATGTTAGCTTGGAAATTGAAAAATATTCTTATCTTGGTAGTGTGAATATTGCAATATCGCTCGCAGTTATTTTTACAAATATGATTCCTTTTATATCGAAGTTTTGTCTTTTGTGTGCGTGTGTATGAAACAAATAAAATTCAAAATGCATGGAGAAATATTGCTCTCTATATACGTGTGTGTTAAACAAGCTTGAGAATTGAATTGGGGAATGTTTAAAAACAAATATGTAAAAACTATTTAAAATATTATTAATTTCTTTAAATATTTATAAAAATTTGAAATAACATAATTTTGTGTTAGATTTTATCACATGATATGGTAAAAAAAAGTAACTGAATTAACGTTTGAAGCGCCCCCATTGTATTTAACATTTCAATCACAAAAGCCTAAAGGACAAAATTGTATTTTGGCTAACTCAAATAAAAATTGGCCGGTTTGTAAGCAAATCACTTTCATTGAAGTTATGATGCCATTATTAAAGTAGCAAAACTACCGTGATTAGTGATTTGAGGATATTTTGGTGAACAAATCACTTGTCATCACAGTTATGATGTTGTGATTAGTGAAGGTAAATTGTTATGATTAATGATTTGGCGATTTTGAAGTGAGCAAATCACTTATAATGACAATTATGGTGTTGTGATTATTGAATGTTAACTGCCATGATTAGTGTTGGTGATTTACTATTGAGCTAATCACTTATCATGATAGTTATGATATCGTAATTAGTAAGTATATACTATCATGATTAGTGATTTGGTGATTTTGCAGTGAACAAATCACTTATGATAATAATTATGATGTTGTTATACCTATTTTTGAGACTGCAAAAATGAGCTAGTAAAAGCCCAAATAACCAATCAAATAGGCTGGCCCAGCTCTCAGCTCATCAGCCTTCAGGTCGCAGGTCGCAGCTCGCTTAGCCTTCAGCTCAGCTAGCAGGATGGAGCTCTCAGCTCTCAGGTCTCGTACCGGCGAGCTCCATGTTATTCCGGATTCCGAGAAGCAATTAATGTAGTATGACAATATGACAGAGTTGTTAGTCAATGCAATAAATGTTATGTCAGAGTAGTTGATTTCTTTACGTATACATCACTCAATTGTAACCCCTTTTCCTCTATAAATAGGAGGGAAAATTCATTGTAAAAGACCCCTAGATTCTAGTATGACAGTCACTCTGCTAAAGTATATTGAGAGTGATCCGTGGATGTAGGCATCATTTTTGCCAAACCACGGAAAAAATCTCAGTGTTCAATCTCTTGTTCTTCCTTTCTCCTCTCTTTGGTGTGCTTTGTGATTGCAGGTATTGGGCTTGAGATCTTCTGTCGACCATTTCCATGCGTCGACATTTTGGCGCTAGAGGAAGGGCCTAGACTGTAATTTTCTGAGTTCTCAACCGCCATGGAAAGAGGAAGAACTGCCAGGAATCTCCAATTCTTAAAAGGTCTCACCTATGGAAGGGGCTGCTATCCATGCGCTTTGGAAGGTATTACCAGGGACCTCCAATTCACAAAAGGTGCAACCTATGAGCTGTAAAGCATGCCCTCACAAAAGGTGCAATCTGTGAGCTGCAAAACATGCCATTGTAAAAGATGCAACCTGTGAGTTGCAAAACATGCCCTCACAAAAGGTGCAACCTGTGAGCTGCTAGCTCTCGCGTTCTGGAAGGTGCTACTTATGAGCTGTTAGCTCTTACGTTCTGAAAGATGCTACCTGTGAGCTGCTACCTTGCGTTCTGGAAGGCGCTACCTGCGAGCTGTTACCTCTTGAAGCTCTAGAAGGTACATTCACTACTTATGAACTATTATTATTATTGAGTTCTCATGTATTATTTGAGTTATTATATTGAGCTCACATCTGTTGCTTCTAAGTTATTATATTGAGCTCACATCTGCTGCTTCTGAGTTATTATATTGAGCTCTCATCTGTTGCTTCTGAGTTATTATATTGAGCTCTCATCTGCTGCTTCGGAGTTATTATATCGAGCTCACATCTGTTGCTTCTAAGTTATTATATCAAGCTCTCATCTGTTGAACAATTATTATTATCGAGCTTCGGAAAGCATATTTGCTGAGGCTATTATTATTATTGAATTCTGGAAGATCTATGTGCCTTTTGTGAGCTATTATTCTTATTATCGAGCTCTAGAAAGGCAGTTTGCTATTCAACTGCTTCAGCTCTTCAGCAGCTTTAGGTCGCTATTAAGCAGCTCCAGCTCGTTATTCAGCAGCTTCAGCTCTATTCAGCAACTTTAGCTCTCTATTCAACAACTTTAGCTCTCTATTCAGCAACCCCAGTAGGCTCCCAAGCTAGACATGAACCCTCAGTGTATCCACATTGCAGTTGCTCCCAACAGGTCATGTACCTAATTCGTAATTCAATTTAAGAAATCAATAGAAGATATGAATTTTCTTCAATGCTTTATATTACAGCTGCCTTATTGATTTCTTAAAATCATGTTATGAAAAAGCGCTTACGTGACCTGTTAGCTGAGGTCGCAACCTTCTGGACAGCTCACTAGCTCACTATCTTAGCTGAGGCTTTGATCCACTGGAGATAGCTAGCTATAACACTATTAGCTGAGGCCGACTTACTGGACAATTCGCAAAAGCGTGTCGCTATGATAGGAGAGGTTACGACCTACTGGACAGCTCGCTATCTTAGCTGAGGCTTTAATCCACTAGAAATAGCCAGCGCTGTTAGCTGAGGTCACAGCCCCCTACGTAGTTCGACAAGTTGCTATGACATGTGAGGTTCCGACCCCCTGCATAGCTCGCAGCAATGTTTTTATATATTACACTGGCTGAGTTCCTAAACCGAGTTAGGATTTGGAACCCCAGTCAGTGATGGTCAAGCGACCTTCCAAGCTCTTATAAGGTGTTTTTACCCTTGAGCAATATATTGATTAACACATTGATCACCTAGATTCTTCCGTTCGCAGGAAAAAACCAAAGACTAAAGCACAATCATAAAATGCCTCAGAAAATGTATCAAACTCAGCAGCTTCAGTAGAGTCACCACAAGATGGGACGAAATCTGAAAAAATGTCAGGGCAGGATGAGATACATCAGCTTTTACCAGCTAGCAGGATCGAGCTCCCAGTCCGAAAATCGCACTAGAAGCTGGGGGGCTTATGTTATACCTATTTTTGAGACTGCAAAAATGGGCTGGTAAAAGCCCAAATAACCAATCAAATAGTCTGGCCCAGCTCTCAGCTCATCAGCCTTCAGGTCGCAGGTCGCAGCTCGCTTAGCCTCTAGCTCAGCTAGCAGGATGGAGCTCTCAGCTCTCAGGTCTCGTACCAGCGAGCTCCATGTTATTCCAGATCTCGAGGAGTAATTAATGCAGTATGGCAATATGACAGAGTTGTTAGTCAATGCAATAAATGTTATGTCAGAGTAGTTCATTTCTTTACGTATACATCACTCAATTGTAACCCCCTTTCCTCTATAAATAGGGGGGAAATTTTATTGTAAAAGGCCCCCAGATTCTAGTATGACAGTCACTCTGCTAAAGTATATTGAGAGTGACCCGTGGATGTAGACATCATTTTTACCGAACCACATAAAAAATCTCAGTGTTCAATCTCTTGTTCTTCCTCTCTCCTCTCTTTGGTGTGCTTTGTGATTGCAAGTATTGAACTTGGGATCTTCCGTCGACCATTTCCATGTGTTGAGAGATGTTGTGATTAGTGAAGGTCAAGTGTCCTAATTAATAAGTTCATGATTTTCCCGTTGTGTTTCGTTAGTGATGGTAATTATGATATTGTGATTAGTGGGGGTAAACTATCATGATTAAGTTTTGAACCGATTTGATAGTTCATTGTCTTTGAAATATTTTGTCAGACACTTTTGTCCATTTAGTAGGGTCTTTTGCCCTGTATTAAAATGTATACATATAACAAATAATAATTGATAGGGCACGGATAAAGGTAATTGCTCAATTCTTCTAACTCTCTTGTTTTTTAAGCTTTGAAGGGCTAATATTTTAATTCCCTCATTCAAAATTCCTAGTTGTCAATTTGGATTCCTCTCTTTCTCATGAAAATATCAATATCAATAATATAAGTTGACGAAATGTCAAAGATTGATATCAATGGAATTTAACGCAAAACTTACAAAAAGTACAAAAATTTAGGTAAAAGCATAAAATTTTAATAGAACTTTAGAAAAACGTTAAATTAATTAGTACTTTAACAAACAAAAATACATATTTTCAAAAAACTATAATTTGTAGCAGCGATATGGTATAAACAAGAATATAATGAATTTATGAGCTATATAAAAATTAAAAATAATCCATTAAAACTTCATTTTTTAATTGTTTGCTTGATAGAAGTCAAAGAATTTTTAATACTAAAATGGAGACCTACAAAATTCAAATGTAGTATGTCTACTATCTGTTGTATGTATTTTTCGGACTCATTAAATGGGCTGATAAAAGCCCAGTTTAGGCCCGATAAAGTCAACCCAGTTAAGGCCCATCAGACGAGGCCCAGTATCAATTCTAGGCCCAGCGAGCTCTGCTGCTCGCTCAAATTCTTCAGCTGACATCAGCGGATCTGTAAACACAGCCAGGCTACAGCTCGCCCCACGCACAGCTCGTCTCTAAGCGAGCTTGAGCTCGAGACCACCATAGACAGCAGCTCGCTCAAAAGCGTAATAAATGCAGTATCTTCCAGAAATAAGCAGTTGCCTAATCTGATCATGATTCTCTCACTAAATATGACAGTTATCCAATCAAATCGTGATTCTCTCATCAAATATGAAAGTTTATTCAAATTCAAATTCAAGTCAACAATATCTCGGAATTTAAGGAGCAGTTTCTTGATTGTATTCAAACAAATTAGGAAGTGTAATTAATTCATGATTCTCTTCCTTATTTTTTTTGATTATTTGGGAAATATATTTGATTCATGATTCTTTTCCTATTTTACTGCAACTAGAATTGTAACGTCTCTTCCCCTATAAATAGGGCCGAAAATCATTGTAATCGGGATATACAATATTGAATAATATATTGTCACTCTGCAGAGATCAAGAGAGACAGTCGTGGACGTAGGCTTAATATTGTTGAACCACGTAAAACGCTCGGTGTTCCCTCATCTCGTTAGGTTCTTTGCTGTGTTATTATCTTGGATTTTTGTGCTTTCTCACATTGATTGCAGGTATTGGGCATTGATTACTCGTCGACTGAAATTCAACGTCGACATTTTGGCGCTAGAAGGAGGGCCCAAACTGTAATCTTTTTCATCCCAATTCACTGATTTCTAACATGGCAAAGACCATATCAAATAGGTATCATGTTGGTGATGACCAGGCGGAGAGCCACATGAACCAATCTCAGCAGAACATACAGCCAGCGCAAGATGCAACCATGCATGCAGCAGGTATGTCCCATGGACAGGCACCCGGCGCTGCAACAGGCATCCCTCCTCTGCCTCATCGTCAATCGGTTCCAACCGCCCCGATAACTGAAGGGCAGAATGTGTTGCTGCAAAGGCAAGAAGCGTTGGAAGACACGGTCAGACAGCTCACAGAGGCCGTCAATATGTTGGTGCAGGCTCAGGTTCAGAACGTACCTAGGGTTGAGGTTCAAGCACCAAGGCGCATGCCTCAACAGCATGAAGCGATGCAAGTGCCCGGAAGGCTGGCAAGAGAAATCCTGCGACCCGCAGGATCAGCCCGTTCCTCAAATGCGCGCTCTAGGGCTGGAGGTTACCCTTATCGTGAAGAAAGGGAGGTCGCGCGCCCTGCCAGCCTGGTGGTAAGGTTGAGCTAGGGTGAAGGACACCAAGGAGCAGAGGTGGGGCACGATAGAGTCAGAGCTGCAGCTCGGAATATTGATGAGGTAAACGGATGGCATGCAAGGTCCCATCAGCCTGGGGATTGGCTTAAGGAACACAAAAGGTATGACCCAGAGCATTCGGCTCCAAGTCACGACCACAAGAGGAGATACGAGCTTCGAGATCCACAAGTAGAAGAACTCCTCCAAAGGGTCCAGCAGTTGGAGGCACGACTTGAATTCCCAGAGCAGCGTGGGCTCTACGGGGAGAGGACCCCCTTTACAAGGGAGATTGAGACACAACCTCTCCCTCCGAGGTTTAAGGTGCCGAGCATTCAACAATACAACGGGGACAGTGACCCCTATGACCATTTCGACGCCTTTAACGTTCAGATGGATTTGCAAACCAATAATCCTATGGTGAAGTGCCGAGTATTCCCAACTACTCTGGGAGATATTCCAAGAACATGGTTCAAGAATCTTCCGGTTCGCAGCATAGGCAGTTAGGAGGAATGCCAACAGAAGTTCGTTGGTCAATACAGAGCACTGAGAAGGCAACTCGCTCCATCCTGCCACCTAGCTACGATATTTTAGCGTTAGGGTGAATCGTTGAAGGAATATATCACCAGGTTCAGACGTGAGGTCGCGAATGTTGAGCATCCGTCATATGAGAGTATACTGACAGCGATCTCGGCTGGGCTGCGCAAGGATGGAAAGTTATACGAGAGCATTTATAAGTCCCTAGTAAAGGATTTGAGAGAGTTCTATGAGCGAGCTACGAAGGAGATTAGGTGGGAAGAGACCTTCGGCCCGAAGAAACAGAATCAGAAGAATGAAACAGGCAGTTCCAGCCAACCAAAGAGGAGAAACAATGACAGGAACGAAGAAGGAAAAAATAGTGGCTCAAGTAACCAGATCGCTAAGAGAGCGAGGAGAGAGCCAAGGTATGAGCGACCTCAACGTCAAGGTCGTCATGAAGGATACAGCATCCTGACGGCTTCACCGGACAGGATTTACGCTGCAGAGAGGAATAAGGAAGATTTTGGGAGGCCCAATCTTATAAGGGCTCCCGTTCAACAAAGGGATCAAAACAAGTTTTGTGCCTATCATAATGAGGTAGGACACAGTACTTCGGATTGCTGGTCGTTGAAGAACGCCATTGAGAAGTTAATCAGGAGAGGTCGTTTGAGAGAATATGTGGCAAGACCTGCTGACCCGCGACCTCACCAACAACGACCTCAGCAGCAACAGCCAGCACAGCAGCAGCCCCTATAAGCTCTTGAACCAGAGCATGAGCCTGCGGTAAGAACCATTTTTACCATTCATGGTGGCCCCCACATCGTAGGTGATTCAAATAGATTCCATGAGAAATACGTCCAAGAGGCGAATCATACTTTTCAACTTAATGGGTCAGGTGGACCGTCAAAAAGAGTAAAAACGGCCTCGAACGAGATTGTGTTTACTAATGAGGATGCTAGAGGCGTGATTTGGCCCCATAATGATGCGCTGGTTATTCGAGCCAAAATCAATAATATGAAAGTTAGGCGCATCATGATTGATACGGGAAGCTCGGTAAACGTGATGTACAGGAGCTGTTTTAATCAAATGGGGCTGCGAGCAGAACAAATGAGACCGTCCCCAGAACCTTTATATGGTTTCACTGGAGATGCTGTAGTACCAGTGGGCCAGATTAAGCTACCATTAACTCTTGGGGAGGCAGGTCATCAGGCAACAACTCTGACAGACTTCTTGATAATCGACTGCCCATCAACCTATAATGTGGTCCTGGGGAGACCTGTCATGAACAAGTTGGATGTGGTTACTTCGACCAGAACACTGACAGTTAAGTTCTCAACTCCTAATGGCATCGGATGTGTTCGAGGAGAGCAGCACTTAGCCCGACGTTGCTATGAAGATGCTGTAAAGATGGGCTTGAGAGGAAAGAAAGTGAACGTGGTCTCGGGGGGCGAGCCACGAGCTATGACTGAGAAAGGAGTCAGTCACGATTTGAACCCTCGCGAGGTAGATGCAGACCGAGCTATTGGTCCAATTGAAGAATTAGAAGATGTACAAGTCAGCGAGACAGATTCAGAGCGGTGCTTAAAGCTGGGAAGAGGATTAACTCCGGAACTGAGAACCCAGCTCGCTGACTTCCTGAAGGCGAACTTGGATGTGTTTGCATGGAATCATGAGGACATGGTGGGAATAGATCTTAAGGTGATGTCTCACAGGCTGAACATTGATCCTCATTTTAAGCCAGTTCGCCAGAAGAGAAGGGCAATGACAAGGGAACGTTACTTAGCATTGAAAGATGAGGTAGACAAGCTGCTAGCTAACAAGTTCATCAGAGAAGCTTACTACCCGACCTGGGTCGCCAACCTTGTGCTAGTAAAGAAAAAGAATGGAAAGTGGAGAACTTGCATCGACTTCATTGACCTAAACAAGGCGTGCCCTAAGGACAGTTTTCCCCTACCAAGGATAGACCAGCTCATGGATGCCACTGCTGGCCACGAGTTTCTGAGCTTCATGGACGCATATTCGGGATATAATTAGATCCCAATGAAGCCCGACGACGAAGAGCACACCTCATTCATGACTGATCGGGGGTTATATTGCTACAAGGTGATGCCCTTCGGGTTGAAAAATGCTGGAGCAACCTACCAATGCTTGGTGAACATGATGTTTGAGGAGTGAATTGGAAAGACCATGGAGGTTTATGTTGACGATATGCTAGTAAAATCCAAGCAGATAGGTGACCATGTTCGCGACCTGAGAGAGATGTTCCAGATTCTGAGGAGCTACCAGATGAAGTTAAATCCGCTCAAATGTGCATTTGGAGTAGCTTCTGGGAAGTTTCTAGGCTTCATGGTCAACAGTAGAGGAATTGAAGCAAACCTTGAGAAGATCAAAGCATTGATCAACATGAGATCGCCAACCAGGGTGAAAGATGTACAGAGCCTCAACGGCCAGGTCGCTGCACTGAGCAGGTTCATTTCGAAAGCCACAAACAAGTGTATCCCTTTCTTTGACATTTTGAAGAAGGCCAAAAGCTTCGAGTGGACTGAACAGTGTGAAATAGCGTTTCAGCAGTTGAAGGAATACATGGGGCGAGCTCCACTCCTATCTAAGCCCAAAGGAGAAGAAAAACTGATTTTGTACTTGGAAGTGTCACAGCAAGCTCTGAGTGCTGCACTGGTAAGGGAAGAAGAAAAGACACAGCTTCCGGTGTATTATGTAAGCAAGCAGTTGCAGGATGCTGAAACCAGGTACTCACAGATGGAGAAACTAGCTTACTGCCTGGTGATTGCATTGAGGAAGCTGCGGCCTTATTTTCAGGTTCATACAATTGAAGTCCTCACCCAGTACCCATTGAAACAAGTCTTGCAAAAGGCAGACACCTCAGGTCGCTTGTTGAAATGGGCAGTGGAGCTCGCGCAGTTCGATATCCAGTTCAAGCTGAGGACGGCTATCAAAGCTCAGGCTCTGGCAGATTTTATTGCAGAGTTTACAGGACCTGTGGATGATGAAGCTGAATCTTCTGAAGGTCTAGCTTGGGAGCTTTATGTTGATAGATCATCCAGTGAGTAGAGAGCTTGAGCTGGGATTCTGCTGATCAGTCCTGAAGGCCACAAAATCCTTTGTGCTTTAAGGTTTGGTTTCCAAGCAACAAACAATGAGGCTGAGTATGAAGCTCTGCTCGCGGGTCTGCGTTTGGCTAAAGAGATGCGAGCTGAACAATTGAAAGTCTTCAGCGATTCACAGCTCGTTGTGTGCCACATATTGGGGGAGTATCAAGCCAAGGGACCAAAAATGACCCTTTACCTCCAGAAAGTTCACGAGCTGCTAGGTGCATTTTAGAGGTACGAAGTGAAGTAGATTCCACGAGCTCAGAACGCACATGCAGATGCTTTAGCTCGCTTGGCAACCACCCGAGATGCAGACTTTCTTGGAGCCATCCCAGTTGAATTTCTACCAGCTCCAAGTACAGAAGAGAAGAATGTGATGATGGCAATATCAGTGTAGCCCGATTCCTGGATGAGCCCAATTCTCACTTATTTACAGGACGGAAAGCTACCAGATGACAAGCTGGAAGCCCGGCGTTTGCGAGCTAGAGCAGCCAAATATTGCATTTGTAACGATGCGCTGTACAAGAAGGGGTTCTCAGCTCCACTGTTAAGATGCCTTGATGGCCCTGAGTGTGAAATAGTACTGAGGCAGATACACGAAGGTCATTGTGGGAACCACGTTGGGGGGCTATCTCTGGCTCAGAAGGCACTTCGTCAAGGTTTCTATTGGCCCACCATGAGGCAAGATGCCATCAACTTAGTCAAAAAATGTGACAAGTGTCAGAGGTTTGCCCAGATCCCACGAGCTCTACTAGCTTACCTCTAACAAATGGTGAGCCCGTGGCCCTTTGCCATCTGGGGGATGAATTTGATCGGGCCTCTACCAATGGCTCGGGGAAGATGCAAACACACCGTGGTCGCAATTGACTACTTCACCAAGTGGGCAGAAGGGAAGGAGCTGGCAGAAATCTCCACAACAAAGATTGAGAAGTTCGTGTGGAGTAATATTATTTGCAGATTCGGAGTCCTACAGCAAATCGTGACTGATAATGGGACTCAGTTCGCTAGTGACCAGTTTCTCAGGTTCTGCAACGACCTCAAGATTGTTAAGAGCTTCTCAGCAGTGGACCATCACAAGCCAATGGCCAAGTTGAAGCTGTAAACAAGATTATCAAGCAGACCTTGAAGATGAAATTGGAAGCAAAGAAGGGAGCATGGGTAGACGAGCTTCAGAAAGTATTATGGTCTTACAGAACCACAGCTCGCAGTTCCACAGGCGAGACTCCATTCTCAATGGTATATGGGTCTGAGGCTATGATCCCAGCTGAATTTGAAGTCACCTCGCAACGAAGAGCGACCTTCAATCCAAACGACAATGATCAGCTACTCGCTGCAAACCTAGATCTGCTTGAAAAAGCCAGGGAAACGGCCAGGTTGAGAGTAGTTGTCTATCAGCAGAGAATAGCGAGGTACTACAACAAGTATGCTCGGATTCGCAGATTCAATGTTGGGGACTTAGTTTTACGCCTCATTCTGTCAGGAGTCCGCAAGCTAAGTGATGAATCCTTAGGCCCGAACTGGGAAGGACCCTATGTTGTCAAAGCAAACCTGGGGAATAGAGCTTATCGCTTAGTTAATGAAAATGGAGCTGAAGTCTCTTGAGCTTGGAATGCCGAGCATCTCCGCCTTATTATCAGTAAACTCTTTGTAATATGTAATTCAAATTCATTCTAGTTAATGAAAGCTCCATTTCCCCCAGCTTATGATTCAACTCATTTCACTAAGCTAACGGGCTCCGAGCTGAATAGCTCGCTAAAATAGAGCCTAAAAAGCAGTCGAGGTGACGACCTACTGCATAGCTCGCTAAAGAGAGCCTAAAAAGCAGATGACTAAGTGTCACTGCATAGCTCGCTAAAGAGAGCCTAAAAAGCAGATGACTAAGTGTCACTGCATAGCTTGCTAAAAAGAGCCTAAAAAGCAGTCGATGTGATGACCTACTGCATAGCTCGCTATAAAAAATAAAAAGCCTAAAAAGCAGATGACTAAATGTCACTGTATAGCTCGCTAAAAAGAGCCTAAAAAGCATATGACTAAGTGTCACTGCATAGCTCGCTAAAAAGAGCCTAAAAAGCAGTCGATGTGACGACCTACTGCATAGTTCACTATGAAAAATAGAGAGCCTAAAAAGCAGATGACTAAGTGTCACTGCATAGCTCGCTAAAAAGAGCCTAAAAAGTAGATGACTAACTGTCACTGCATAGCTCGCTAAAAAGAGTTTAAAAAGCAGTCGAGGTGACGACCTACTGCATAGCTCGTTATAAAAAAAAAAAAAAGGGCCTAAAAAGCAGGGTTTGTCCTTGCATAGCTCGCTAAAACGAAAAGATAAAGGAAAATAAGTTCATTAGACCTTGCATAGTTAAACAGCTCGTCAACAACTTTCATTTAATGGACAAGGTTTCAATCTATGCCAGCAGATTACTTATTAAAGAGCCAAGTAATTACTTAAGTTATGAATTGTTACACTTGATTAAGTACGAGTTTATGTCATGCTGATTAGCTCGCATAAATAAAAGATATAACACATCGCATACACGATCAATACAGAAAATGCGAGGAAATAAACTTTATTAATATCAAAAGTTGCTTACAAAAAAAGTATAAAAGCAAAAACAAACAATAAAGAAAAATGCTAGCTCTGAGCAGGGGGATCTGTGCGCTGAACCGGATGATCACGGGGGAGAGACGAGCTAGGAAGCTCGAGATCGCCAGCGGGCTCAGATTGGGAGGTCGCACCAGGAACTTGCTCTGATGGAGGAATTGGACCAGATGAAGACGAGGCGACCCTTGCTTTAAACTCCTCTACAGATTCGAGTCCCACGTCTCCAAAGATAGAAAAATCCACTCTGGATGGGACATCCACAGTGTGTAGAGGAACTCGCAGACTGTTCTTTCCTCAGCCTCGTCCCTTGCATCGGCAACATGCATTTCTAATTCTCGAGCAGCCTGCTCTCTGAAGACCGTTAGCTCTTCGAAGGCATTATCAACATGACGGTTAACGACCTCAGCTTCTTTTTGCATGGCCTCTGTTCGTTTCTCTGCAGCCTCAGCCCGCTGTATGACTTCCCCCACTTGTCGCCTAAATACATTAGCCCGGTGCTCTGCTTCCTCAGCCCGTTTTCCTACGGTATCAGCCCTTTGTACTGTAGTATTAGCCCGTTGCTCAGCTTCTTCAGTTCGTCGAGCAGCACTTTCCATTTCTCCAGCTCGCTTATCAACAGCCTCAGCTCGCTCTGCTGCAGTCTCGACTTGACGATCGAGCACTTCAATTTTATCTTCTGCGGTTGAAGCTCGTTGCTCTGCCAGCTCGGCCCGCTGCTCAGACCGTTTTAGATCTTCCCTCATCTTGAGTAGCTCATCCCTTAGCATGTTGCGCTCATTTTTCATTTTCCAAAGAGCTTTCTCGGTTGTCTGCCTTGCAGCATTTGCCTCAGCGATCTGAGCTTCCTGACCCTGTATTCTGCCCTCGGTCAAGCGAGCTATATCATCAGTGGCCGCCTCCAGCTCGAATTCCAGTTTCCTTATTTCATCATTGGTAGCCCTTGTCTCTCTTCTCCGCTTCATTGCAGCAAGGGCGCCCTGAAAATGTTAAATAAGTTAAAATTTAATTAAGTAAAGAAGTCAGCAGATGAATAAAAATAACTTACCAGCATGCAATGACGAGCCGCGAACTCGTCCAGATCCTCGCCCCTAAGACACCTATTCTCCAAGACATTCGTATGAGTGAGCATGATTGTCGCCCAGTTGTCAAGGAAGGAAGTTAGATATCTTCCCCCAGGTCCAAGCTCAATGTTTGGCCTTGTTGGCGAAGGGGTCCTCTCAGCCTCTGGGACATCACGCTCATCATCCCGGGAAGCACAGCGCCGCGAAACAACGGTGCGTTTAGTCATTCTCCTGCTGGTGCCAGCCCGGGCTGCCTAGGTAGCGGCCTTGGATCGAGTCTCCCCTTCTCTACCTTGAGGAGCGACCTCAGTCGGAACTGCTTCTTTACCATACAAGGTGACTCCAGGAAGAGCTTTCCCCTGCTGCGAGCTCTGGATTGGAGTCAGCTGAAGGTCCGCAAGTGCGGTTGAAAGTGGCACCTCGCTAGGACCAGCGGCCGCAGGAGCCTGGTCCTTAGCAGATGGCTTTGGGCGTTTGACAGGAGCAGTTGGAGAAGAGGATCCGGCTGGCCGCTTGGCTGGAGTTGTTGAAGAGGCTGGTGTCTGGGCAGGACTTTCAGAAGGGCATTTCAAAAGAGTAAGTTTCCTCCTGTTGGTTGGAACTCGTCCAGTGGAAGGAACAGAGGAAACAGATTTTTTGGAGTCATCCGTTGCTGAAGCTCGAGCTGAAACAGGCGGTGGAGCCTCGGAGATAGTTGTATGATGTGGGGAGGGAGACGAATCCACCTGCACAACAGGGGCTGCGCGGACTGGAGCTGATCCTGTCCAAGCTGGAGCAGGAGCTGAGAAGTTGTTTGAGATGCGCCCTTTGATGAGGCGCGAGATGAAGCCGATTTTGCCTGAGCTGGGGCGCGAGCAGGAGCACTCTTAGTAGAAGTTTTTCGAGCTGGAGAAGGTGCGCGAGTTGTTCCCTCTACCCGCGGAGTAATAGGTTTTGGAGGTCGAAAAGTAGATGTATCCCCTACCTGGACTGGGACATCAAGGACAGAAGGAAGTCTAGGGTTGTCACCCATGTTGCCGATGTCCTCGTCAGGTCGCAGAATATGAGACTCTCTAGGTGGGGCAAGGCCATAAGCTCTGAGAAGAACATCATTGAACTTGCTACTGATGCCCGCTTCCTCCGAGTTTGCAAGCATATCAAGAGCTCATCTCTCGTCGTTGCTGATGGGAGACTCGTCCATTTTCAGCGCTGCATGACAAAGATTAAAAAAAAAAAAAAAAAAGCTCGCTGAAATTTTATTTATACCTGGATTCAAGACATAGTTAACATTTTGAAGATTCGCGAGAGAGGGGCAGGAGACGTAAAACCAGCTCGTTTTGTACAGTCCAACGTTGGACTTGTCCTTCGCATCTCATTGGGGCAAGAGATCTTTATATTATGATGGATGAGCCGTGAGGTAAAAGATGCCGTCGGGTTTCTCTCCCTCTTTAGCACTTACAGCCTTGAAGCTGTAAAACTGCTGAATGATTTTTGAAGTAGGAGGAGTAAGGCCGTTCCTGAGAAAGGCTATAGCCAGCGAGGTCAGCTGGGTATAGGAGTTCGGTGTTAACTGGAACGGCGCGAGCTTGACTGCGTTAAGGAACGTGATCAGGTATGGGGGTATGGGGAATCTTAGCCCCTGTTCGAGATGTTGGACACTGACAGCGACGTACCCCTTGGTGGATAACATGCATGATTTTTAGGAGTCGGTATCAGTACGCGACAACCTAGAGGGATGCGAAATTGCATAGTATGCCCGGCCACATCGAAAAGTTCCAAGGAAGAAGGATGGTGGGCAAAGGTATCCCGAGCTCTTCTTCTCTGCTTGACATGCTCTCGAGTTGCATCTCGCTCGTGAGCCTTCCTGCTTTGAGAAGTTTCTCTGCTAGCTCCGCTTGAAGACATCTGTATGATGAAGACATGTTTAGATCGTGGCAAGCAAGTTATTAAAATGATAAAAATTTCCTAAGTGTCTTATTTTGCAGATTGCTTGCACATTGGGGGGCTCGACCCATGAATAGCGATTTGCGAGAGAAATCTGGGAGCTAATGGTTTACAGGAACCTAGTTCTATAGTTCGCATGCATGACAACCCACAAACAACCAAACAGCTCGCAAACAGACATGCAACAAGATCAAATCGATAGAAGTTGAAAAGTTTTGTTCAGGAAACTCAGAACAGCAAAGGTTCAACACCAAAAAACATGATGTATTCAAACCATTTAGACACCATGATGTCAAAGTCGTAACAACGATAGTTTAATATCATGAACATGACATGTTCATACCATCACATATACAAGAAATGACGTGATGGAGGCACAATATGATATGAACTCAGCAAAATAGACCAAAAACTCAAGATTTGAAGGAAGAACTTACCGTGATTCTTTGATGAAATGAAGAGACGGTGACTGAGAATGTCAATTTCTTGAAAAGGCAGTGAGTCTTGGTTGCTTGGATGCTTGGTTACTTTGAAAGAAAATAACAGATAAAGAAGAAAGTGGAAGAGGCTCCACCAGTTTAAATAGACAAGCGAGCTCGAACCCCAACCGTCAGATCTCTGAAAAGTGTAACCGTCATAAATCCAATGGTGCAGCATGAAGTACGGTTTTGTAATCATGGAGCCGTCAGTTGAAAGACGTGCGCATTAAATGCGCATGTAAGGGACGTGCAAACGTCGTTTCAATTACCTCCTACATGACTGCCACGTGTCGCAACTGAAAAGGTGGAATTTGAAAAGGTGCAGAGGCAGTTGTTCAAGTTAGCGTACCAAGGAAGCCATCTTTTACCAGCAAGCTCGAGCTCCCAACTCGCAAAGCGAACTGAGAGCTGGGGGGCTAATGTTGTATGTATTTTTCGGACTCATTAAATGGGCTGATAAAAGCCTAGTTTAGGCCCGATAAGAAGGCCCGATAAAGTCAACCCAGTCAAGACCCATTAGACGAGGCCTAGTATCAATTCTAGGCCCAGCGAGCTTTGCTGCTCGCTTAGATTCTTCAGTTGACATCAGCGGATCTGTAAACACAGCCAGGCTACAGCTCGCCCCACGCACAGCTCGTCTCTAAACGAGCTCGAGCTCGAGACCGCCATAGACAGCAGCTCGCTCAAAAGCGTAATAAATGCAGTATCTTCCAGAAATAAGCAGTTGCCTAATCCGATCATGATTCTCTCACTAAATATGGCAGTTACCCAATCAAATCGTGATTCCCTCATCAGATATGAAAGTTTATTCAAATTCAAATTCAAGTCAACAATATCTCGAAATTTAAGGAGCAGTTTCCTGATTGTATTCAAATAAATTAGGAAGTGTAATTAATTCATGATTCTCTTCCTTATTTTTCCTGATTATTTGGGAAGTATATTTGATTCAGGATTCTTTTCCTATTTTACTGCAACTAGAATTTTAACGTCTCTTCCCCTATAAATAGGGGTGAAAATCATTGTAATCGGGATATACAATATTGAATAATATACTGTCACTCTGCAGAGATCAAGAGAGACAGTCGTGGACGTAGGCTTATATTGCTGAACCACGTAAAACGCTCGGTGTTCCCTCATCTCGTTAGGTTCTTTGCTGTGTTATTATCTTGAATTTTTGTGCTTTCTCACATTGATTGCAGGTATTGAGCATTGATTACTCGTCGACTGAAATTCAACGTCGACACTATCTTTATTTATACATAGTTATATTATGACATAAAATTTGAATAATTTTCAATATAATTATGAACATGTCATCAAATATTAAAATGACTACAGTTTTATTGGAATTAAATATTGAAATAGTTACAAGTTTATCTTAATAGAGGTTCACAAATGATACAGTTAAAACTATTTAATATCTCAAATAAAGATGCCTTATAAGATCAAAATTTGATAATCAATTGAACCACTTACGCTGCTACTAGCAAATAAACAAAGTTGTGACAATGAAGACAACAAAGAGGTCAAACCTACAATAATATAACAAAGAGATGTGTTAGCAAATGTGAATAAGTCCGAATATACTATACACCAAACACGACAAACTAAATTATTATAAATTCAATTATATAATTACCATGCTAATTGCCGTAAAGGTGCACCATTAGTTTTAGACGGTGGGGGCGCAGAGAGTGGGGGCGCAGAGCGCGGAGGAGAAGATGGAGGAGTTGGAGGTTGAAACTTTCCTGTAATATAAGGGTAATGACAAAATGTACATTATAAGTTATAATAATTGTTAGGCATGAGATTCTCATGTTTTTTTGGTTCAGGATCTAAATTATTCGTGGCGTTAGATGATGAGATTGATTGATTTTATAATCCTATAAAGTCGATTTTTATATGAAAAAGTATGCATGATCCCACATCTAATCAGTCCTCTTATAAATTAAAAAACTATATCCTATTAATCATTATATTAAAACAATAAATTAATAAGCAAGAAAATGGAGATGAGACAGACCACATAGAAGGAGGTTTTGTGGAGGAGGCGACTCCTTGGCAGGGTCACGGTCAGCATCATATACTCTCAAATATAGTTCTTGACCCAAGTACCAATTTTTCAAGAGTTGTGATCTCAAGTTCCACATTCCTGGATTGTCAAGATATGCATATACTGCTGTCCAACCTCCAGGATAAACCTACACATTATTGTTGTCCAATCTTTCAGACACAAGAGATAAATAAAATTTATGAAACTTTAATATAATACTAGAGTTCATAATCCTAGTACTTCTCTTTTTTTGGCTAAATCTACTAACAGTTTGATACTAGTTAAATAAGTGCTATACATATACATACATACATACATATATATATATAGGACTTTTATAATCACGTATCCCTAATTTTAAAATTTAAAGACCAACCAATCAAATTCATAAATTGCATTCTTTCGCCTATAACAAATTCTTTTTCCTATTTAATTTAAATATAATAGATAAATTTGATTGGTTGGTCCTTATTTTTTAAAATCAGGTATAACTGATTATAAAAACATTATATATATAATGATATTTATATATATAATGTTTTTACCATCAGTGCTTTTAAAGTTAGGGCGAACCGATCAAATTCATTAATTGAATGCTCTAATTTAAAATAAATTCTCTCTCCTATTTTATTAAAATGTAATTAATGAATTTGATTGATTCTTTTTAACTTTTTAAAATTAGGAGACACTGATAGTAGAATTACTCTCCCTCTCTCTCTCTCTCTATATATATATGTATATATATAATGTTTTCATAATAAGTTATACCTGATTTTAAAAAGTAAGGACCAACCAATTAAATTAATCAATTACATTTAAATTAAATAGAAAAAATAATTGATTTTAGAAGAAATAATGTAATTGATGAATTTAATTAAGTCGTTATAACATTTTAAAATTAGAAGGTACTGATAGTAAAATCACTATATATATATATACATATAAATGTTAAGATGATTACCTGAACGGTGGAACGAACAACAGGGTCATGAATATTGTAAGTAGAGCATGCTTTTGGTGTCCATTTACCATCTCCGAATCTAGTTAAAATCAAATATCCATTATCAGTAATTCAATATAATGCATAAAATCATATATAAAGGGAATATCCTCTCATGATCTAAACTCTTTTAGATTTTAAAAGTTCTGGTGAGACTTTGATCGTTATCATTAACTTATATCCAAAATTTCTGTTTTCAATAAATTCCTTATTTTAACTACTGTTAAAAAACTTATATTTGTTCAATAAGAACTAAAACCAATGGAAAATCTGCAAGTAGGTGCTTACCCAACCACAAAAAATCCAAAACCATCCAAGTGCCAAGAATCGATAATAACTAAATCATTCTTGAACACTAGTTCTATCCACCCCTTATGAATTCCTGTGGCAACAAAAACACCACGAACAGGGTGAACATTCGAGGAGTTAACGGGGAACTGATCAAGCTGGTAAACACCAGAACCGTTGGCTTTATAATCAGCTAGTTTTGGTGGAGTATCTGGTGTCAGATAAGACACATTGTTGACTGCGTAATAAGGTGCACCATCAATCCGGGCGGTTGAGCCACGGAGGATGAAGGTTTGTGATAGTGTCACATTTGTTACGTTGAAGGTTCCTTGCGGATTCGGCCTTGCAGCTCCTGTTGTCAAGTTCCATCTTCACATGAAAAAACATATATAGCAAATATTGATGAGAAAATCAATAAAACAAAATGTAAATCAAAAGAAAGAAAGAATGTAAACAAGTGTAATTTAAGGACATACTTTAAAAGAGGAGTCTTAACATCTCAATAGTACCTACATATGCACTTTAACATATAACTCAAGAAAGATTGATGCATGTAAAAAGTTGGGTTTTTTTTTTTGGTCGATTTGTAACCAGTTAGTTACAAATTTCTCATGATTTAAAACATAGTATCGAGGACGATTTTATAATTTGGATAAATAAATTAAATATAGTTAAATAAGTTTAAGTTGTATCGTATTTTCTTAAAAGAGAATGCAAAAGATTATAATGTTTGACCCATTTCGAAAAAAAATAATTTTATAATAATTTTTTAAATCACAGCATTAATTATGATTATGATAATAATTGCGTAAGACAATAAATTAGATTGTAATGTGATGGTTAGACTGTTAGCTATATTTTGTAAGACTATTAGCAACCCGCTACCGAAATGGAGCATTCTACACCCAAAAACCCCATAATATTATAGGCATTTAATAGCCACCCCCATCGTCCCCCCAAGTTTTTGGGAGCTGATCTCCTGGCCATGCCATTACATTTCATCGTTGCTGGCTCCGATAATCATATCCTGGGCTGGTTCTAGATATCTTAATAATAATAATAATAACAAAACCCGTAAGACAATGAAACAAAAGTTGTGATATTTACTTGATGGACTTGGCTTGATTTACAGAAAATTGCAGATCAAATGGATCAGGCCCATTCGGGAGAAGGCCAATCGGAGGAGTAGTGGAATTATAATAGTGTAGAACAGCCACGCCTACAAGAGTACTATTTGCAGATGCATTAGACAGTTTGGGAGTTGCCACTATGTAGTAATCAGCCTGATTTTGATCGGCTGTGACTAGAACAGAGTAAGACTGGCCAACATGTACGTCCAATGAATCCAACGTTATCTGATTGGTGTATGATCCTTCAGTTTCAACCAACACCATCCGATGGTTTTGAATCCTGAAATTGAAACTCCATGCTGTCCCCACATTTGAGATCCTGAACCGATATGTTTTTCCTACACCCCATTCAAATTACTATCAATAAAAACATTTTCGGTGGGGGTTGAGCTGCTATACTGTGATAATTCAAATTTATTAGTTTCAATCTAAATAATAAAGATTTTTAAAAAGTTAAAAAAATAAAATATTGAGAATAGATTTTTTTTTTTTTTTATATTATCTTTTTTTTTTTTTTTTTAATAATTACATATAGCTATAAATTACCATGCGGTGTAGTCAATGGTTAAAAAGAGTTTACTCAGTAAAATATCTCACAATGTTTTATGTTAGGGTTACTTTACTATGAATGATACTATATACAATAATGTATCAAATATTTAAGGATCTTTTTTTTTTTTTTAATTTTTTTAATTAATTATATAATTTGAAGACTGTTGACGTCCGGAAACGGTCAACCAGAGATTCTGGGGCCCAGACGGCGGACTCGGTAATTAAGGATTGGTTTGTACTGGTCGAAGGGTAGTAAATGGTCTATTAATGGGATGCTAGGTTGGTGGTAATTAATTCAGGTGGAGGAATGTCGTTCCTGGTGGTTGGTCGGAGTTAATAAAGTGATGAACAAGTAATTAAAGAGAAAGAGGGAGAGAAGGAGAGAAAACACAGGGGTTTTTACGTGGTTCGGTGACTGCACCTACATCCACGGCCACTCTGGGGTAATTCCGGCAGAGTGACGGTTCTCTAGTATCTTAAGCTTGTCTGTACAGTAGAAAAGTCTCCCCTCTTTATAGAGGAAGGGAACTCGCAATAAAGAATATAAAAGAAAAGCTATACACATCATAGGCAGCGGCTAGTTTCAACTAACCCTGACATTGCCATGCTGCATTAATTGTAAAGGTAATGATGATTTCCTCCCTGCCAAGTCTGCATTAATTACCCCTGAAGAGGTCTTCACTTCATTAAATGCTTCTGGGTAATTGTGTAGCCAGTTTCCGGCGGAAAATCATGGGAGTTGGTAACTCTGACAGCTTGCTGCACACGGTTCCTTATGAGTGGACTTTCTGGTCAGCCAGATGCATGCTGGAGAGGAGGTGAGGCGACCTGGAGGTCAGCACGAGCTCGCGAGCTCGCGATTGGTGCGACCTCGCGAGCTCCTCGGGCTGAAAGCATTGGCAGGTGACGTGCTGAAGAACTGTTTCTAGCTCGCGACCTGGATGGCCTTGCGAGCTGGGTTTGCAATTGCTGGCTTTGTCTTTGGGCTTCCTGGGCCCTTACTTTTATTTAAACTAGACGAATATGCACTGGCCCATCCGGGCCCAAAACAAAAAATGGGCATAACATCAAGCCCCCCAGCTCCCTGTGCGTTTTGCGGACTGGAGCTGAATCAAATATACTATTGGCGCCCATTTTCAAATCTTCTGATTCCGTTTCAATCTTCGTACTGTAACTGCTGACACGCGGCGTTCATTCAGGCGTTGGAGCCAAAAAAACGTGTCTCGGGACCGTACGCATTAAATGCGCACGTCTTGTAACTGACAGACGTGATGGCGTGTGACCGAGATCGATGCCCAGCCGTTGGATCTTTGGCGGTTACACCTTTATGCTGGATCGGATGGCTAGGGGCGGACGAGCTGGTCTATATAACCTACAGGTCTTCTCATGTTCTTCTTTTTGCTTTCCTGATACGACTACAGTACCTTTTCTTCCCATTTTTCATTTTTTCTTCACTTCTGCTTCTTCTGGTTTACTGTTCGTCGTTGGACAAACCCTTCGGACTCCGCCACTACGAGAATTAGCCACCGTGCTCAGCATATCGTACTTGGTTCGAGCAAGGTAGTCCTCTTCCTGCTTTGTCTTTTTGTGTTGTGGCACGGTCTGTCTCTGGTTAGGATTGTTATTTTCTGTCTCCGTAACACACCTGTCGGTCCCTGTGAGCTTGTTTGGCCCTTAGGGAGTTGCTGTGTCGGTTGCCTGAGTACCTGTGTACGCTAGGGGCGACCTGTAAACATAGGATTAGCAATATGTAAACTTAGGGTGATATAGTACCTGGCAGATTCGTGTCTCTGGGCCTTTTCTGGTCCTTTGGAGACCAAGTGCGCGACCTGACGAGTAGGACAGCTGTCTTAGGAGTTCTTTTTCTGTGTCTGGTTAGGATCAGTATGCTATAAGCGTTCTGATGTCATTCCTTCTGTGCTGTAGATGTCAGGTCGTGCACGCACCGGTCGGGGCAGGACTGCTGCTTCCAGGAGGCAGGCAGGTCGCCAGGATAGCGAGGCTGAGGCTACGACCTCACAAGCTGGCCCATCCAGCGAGGAGGTCGCAGCAGCAGACGAGGTCGCTGAGGAAATAGACCCCCATCCTTTCAAACATACGCCCTCACTGGTCACTCTTGAAAAGCTGGAGGCTTGGGCTGAGGCATTCAGCCTTCCCTTGGGGTGCAGGGCTAATGTCCCCCAGGACACTGATCGAGCTGCTTACCCTCCTGAGGGCTTTATGGCAATTAGCCGTGAGCATATGGAGCTCGGCTTCAGGTTCCCTATTCCAGGATATCTCAAGGATCTCTTGAACGACTTGAAGCTTGCTCCATTCCAACTAACTCCGAACTCGTACGCCTACTTGACCACCCTAGCTGCGTCGTTCGTTAAACACAAGCTGGGGTTTCCATCACCCCGCATCATCCGCAGCATCTTCAGTTTTAAGGCAATCTCAGGAAAGGACGGGCTCTATTATGCCGCGCCTCGCCTATATTCTGAGCATAAGGAGTTTCTACCCCAAAACTGTACCAAGTCCAATGTGGGGGAGTATAAATCGAACTGGGCTCTGTTCACCTGTCCTTCGCTTGCTGGGCTGAACAACAGGAGTTTTGTGCTGAAACCCAGTAGGGACACAAGCACATAAATAACATTAGTTTTAGTTTTTTTTTTTTTTTTTTAACAAGCTAATTTTTTGCTTTGCAGCTGTCGCAGCCCCTGCGTACAAGCCTAATGAGGACGAGCTCGCTATTCTGAACGCTTACGCGTCAGCCAAGGAACCATCAGAGGACCTTTTTCCTTCTGGCAGCGAGCTTGCAGACCGGGGTCTTGCGCCATCTGCAACGAGCGCTCTTCTGAACAAGTTCCGGGATTTGGGGATAAGAGGGCAAGCGTGCGAGGTCGCTTCCAACCTTCCTGCTCCTACACAATCGGATTCAGAACCACAGCCCCTACAACAAAGGTCACCGAGCACGAGCTTCACCACCAGCACTTCTTCGGACAATATGGGAAGAAGGCTCACCATGTCCGTCCCTCCTCTCAGGTCAGTTCCACCTGCTGAGCCGGCCGAGGTCGTCAACGTGGACGACACCTCCTCAGACCGCTCTCAAAGAGCGCCCTCACAAGCTGCTGCAGTTGCCCCCTCTCCGACCAGGGCAGCTGCAACTCCTCAAAAACGGGCTGCCCCATCTGCAGGACGGAGTTCTCCTCCAGCCAAGAGGGCCACAGTCTCTGCCAGGGGGGACTTACCTTCGGAGCCAGAGTCTGAGGCCTTGACCAGGAAGAGGAAAGGGAAGGCCATAGCTCCACCCCCACCTCCAAAGCAGAAGGACTTCGTTGCCGTCACTTCGGTCGGTGGGGTCGTCATCGGACGGGAGCCAGGTACTGGAATGCCAGCACGACCGGCGAGGTCTGCAACAGTTGGACAGGCAGATTCTGGCCCTCCTCCTGATGCAGTCAAGGAGATGGAATTTTTCAACAGCTTCGTGGAGTTTGTGCCTGAGGTGATATGGGAGCGTGACCCTAAGCTGCAGAAGCCCGAGCTCACAGGCGTACATCTCGCAGGCTACGTAGCTCGTCATGCTGCATTGGTAAGGTTCACCCCTCTCTATACTTCGGCTCTCTTCTTTTCTTAAGGTCTTTTACCATTTCTTCTGTCTGTTCAGCTCGGTATGGCATCTCAGAGGCTTATGAGGGAGGCAAAAGTTCATATTAATGAGAGGGAGGCCTTCAGGATATCCCAGGTGCAGTTCGACGAGGAGAGGAAATTTCTGCAGGATGAAGTCAATCTTCTCCAGAAGAATCATGAAGAGCTTTCTGCCAAGCTTAAGGATGCTGATGCGGCCTTGTCGCAGGAGACTGCTCGCAGGGAAGCCGAAGTCAGCAAGGCCCAAACAGAAATAAATCAGCTGAAGGGCGAGCTCGCTGATGCAAAGGTAAAGCTGCAGGTCGCCGAGGACAAGGTAAGCCAGCACAGCTGGGACTTGGGAGCAGCCAGAGGGAAGCTCGCTAGGGCCGAGGAGATGCGGGCTGAAGCAGAGGCAAATCTGGCTCAGACGAGGGAGAAGCTGGCTCGGACCGTGGAGGGCGTTGAAGCCAGGGTAGCTCGGGAGTAGGATAAAATCGAAGAAGAGGTTGAGAGGGAGTTTTTGTATAGCATGTGGGAGCACTATCCGAACTTGGACTATTCCTTCTTTGGGTCAGAAGGGGTCCAAATGATCCGAGAGTTCGTGGAGCTGACTGCAAGTGCTCGGAGCACGCAACATGCTGATACTTCCTCTGCTCCTCCAGATGATCCACTTGCTAACCCAGCCCCTTTGCCAGAGCAGGTCCCTGAGGTACCTTCAGATAATCCACCTGCTGACCCAGCCCCCTTGCCAGAGCAGGCCCCTGAGGTACCTCCAGCCTTAGAGGATCCTCCCTTGTCGGAGCCTCCAGCACAAGCCCCTTCTGATTTACCAGCTCCTGAGTCCGTCCCTGAGGCAGAGCCCCCAGTAACTATAGTTGATCCTGCTCCATCAGACGAACCTGCTGATATCTAGAGCATTTTTTTTTTTTTTGCTCCTTTAAATTCTTGTAATTTTCTTTCATTTGTTGGAACTCATAGACGAGCTTGGAGCTCGGATTTATAAGATTGAATTCCCTGCACAATTTCACTCGTAAGGGCTGGGACTCAACAAATAACTTGGTTGAACAAGGCGTTTTGCCCAGCATATGGTAAGCCTTATAAGATTGGCAAGAACTTACTGTTAGTGAGGAGCTCGGAATTTCCTTGTCCTCCATGTTTTAATGATATTGAGCGTGCTTTTTAGCAGCATTTTCCCAAACTTTGAGATTTCAGCCGTGGCTTCATTCATAGTTTAGGAGTGAGCTAATTTGGTGAGTCTGCAGGGCAATTGATTCGCGAGGTCCGCGGGCATCTTTATATATGAGAGGCGTAGCCTTACCCCCTCCCGCGAGGTCGCGGGGCAATTAATTCGCGAGGTCCGCGGGCATCTTTATATATGAGAGGCGTAGCCTTACCCCCTCCCGCGAGGTCGCGGGGCAATTGATTCGCGAGGTCCGCGGGCATCTTTATATAGGCGTAGCCTTACCCCCTCCCGCGAGGTCGCGGGACAATTGATTCGCGAGGTCCGCGGGCATCTTTATATATGAGAGGCGTAGCCTTACCCCCTCCCGCGAGGTCGCGGGGCAATTGATTCGCGAGTCCGCGGGCATCTTTATATATGAGAGGCGTAGCCTTACCCCCTCCCGCGAGGTCGCGGGGCAATTAATTCGCGAGATCCGCGGGCATCTTTATATATGAGAGGCGTAGCCTTACCCCCTCCCGCGAGGTCGCGGGGCAATTATGGCTGCGAGCTAATAAATGAACTTGATGCTTGATGTGAACCTCCGTTAGTGAGGATAATACGGATGAATTAAGCGTCAGTTGATGAGGCGTTCTCAATTGAGGCCTTTTGTGGAGACTTATTGCCAGAACATGGTCGTGGCTTTGGCCAGCCATTTCATGTGAGAATTCTGGTCTGCGAAAGATTCCTTGGAATTTGTACAGATATCTTCAAGGAATAAGAACATGTATATAAACATATATGATAATAGATCGCAGCTTGATTATTTTGAGAAAGAAATTTCATTAGCTTTGCTCTTTTTAACATGTACATTTGCTGGTTTATCCAGCTTGCTTTCTGCATCAATATGACATATACAACAGAAAATAGGTGAAAGCATGTTTACAGACAATCGTCAAAAAAGAATCATGTACAAGGTTAGAGCGAGCTGACAGTTCTTAGGTGTAATATGGCCGCAAGTGTTCAGCATTCCAGGCTCGAGGTAACTCAGTCCCATCCATGCTGGCTAAATGATAGGCTCCATTCCTCAGATCCTGCTTGATGAGGTATGGTCCCTCCCAGTTGGGCCCGAGTAACCCCTCGCTTGCCTTGCGAGCTCCAGGAAGGACTAACCTGAGCACGAGGTCTCCGGCTTTGTAGCTTCGAGCTCGCACCTTCTTGTTGTAATACCTGGCAACTCTTTGCTGGTATACTGCTACCCTTAGGCGAGCTGTCTCCCTTGCTTCCTCGGCTAAGTCCAGACTGGTCGCGAGTAGCTGGTCATTATCCCCAGGTCGGAACGAGGCCCTTCGCTGGCTGGTCACTTCAAATTCTGCCGGTATCATGGCCTCCGTTCCATAGACCATAGAAAATGGGGTCTCACCTGTGGAGTTGCGGACTGTCGTCCTATAAGCCCAGAGGACTTTCTGTAGCTCATCAGCCCAAGCCCCCTTTCTTGCTTCTAACCTGGTCTTCAGATTCTGTTTGATGATCTTGTTCACGGCCTCGACCTGACCATTGGCTTGAGGATGGTCCACAGCCGAGAAGCTCTTCACGATTCCGAGCTCATTGCAGAAACCTATGAACTGATCGCTGGTGAATTGAGTCCCATTGTCCGTGACGAGCTGCTGAGGGACCCCGAACCTGCAGATGATATTGTCCCACACAAACTTTTCTATCTTCGTTGTGGAGATCTCTGCTAGTTCCTTAGCCTCGGCCCATTTGGTAAAGTAGTCCACAGCGACCACCGCGTGCTTGCAGTTTCCTCGAGCTGTGGGCAAAGGCCCGATGAGGTCCATCCCCCAGATTGCGAAAGGCCATGGACTCACCATCTGCTGAAGGTAGGCTGGTGGAGCTCGCGGGACCTTAGCAAACCTCTGGCACTTTTCACACCTCTTCACCAGATCTAAGGCATCTTGCTTCATGGTTGGCCAGTAGAACCCCTGTCTGAGAGCCTTCTGGGCCAAGGACAATGCTCCTGCGTGGTTCCCACAATGACCCGCATGGATATCGTTTAGCACTACCTCACAGTCTTCATCATCTATACATCGCAGCAGCGGGGTTGAGAATCCCTTCTTGTATAGCCTGTCGTCATAAATGCAGTACCGGGCTGCTCTAGCTCGGATGCGGCGAGCTTCTAGCTTGTTTCCTGGCAGCTTCCCTTCCTGCAAGTAATTGATTAACGAGCTCATCCAGGAGTTAGGCCGAACCTGTATGATCATCATTGCACCTTCGCCCTCGATGCTTGGAGCTGGTAGGAATTCCACAGGGAAAGACTCAAGGAGATCTGCGTCTTGGGAGGTCGCTAAGCGGGCGAGGGCGTCCGCATTGAAGTTCTGCGCCCTGGGAATTTGGTTCACTTCAAACCTCTGGAAAGCCCCCAGTAACTCCTTGACCTTTTGGAAATACTTTGACATCCTTTTCCCCTTGGTCTGATATTCTCCCCTGACATGGCAAACGATAAGTTGAGAATCGCTGAAAATCTTTACCTGTTCAGCTCGCACTTCCTTTGCCAGGCGAAGTCCGGCGAGCAATGCTTCGTACTCGGCCTCGTTATTGGTAGCTTGGAATTCAAACCTTATGGCACTCAGGATCTTATGGCCTTCTGGGCTGATCAGCATTATTCCAGCCCCCGAGCTTTGCTCGTTAGAGGATCCGTCTACATAAAGCTCCCAAACTCGGTCACCTGCTAGCTCCTCGTACTCTGGTACTGGCCCCGTGAATTCCACAATGAAGTCTGCAAGTGCCTGGGCCTTGAACGCCGTTCTGGGCTTGAACTCTATGTCGAACTGAGCGAGCTCGATGGCCCACTTGAGGAGTCTGCCAGAAGTATCTGCTTTCTGAAGGACTTGCCTGAGAGGGTACTGCGTGAGGACCTCAATCTGATGAGCTTGGAAGTAGGGACGTAGCTTTCTGGAGGCAATTACCAGGCAGTACGCGAGCTTCTCCATTTGTGAGTAACGGGTTTCCGCATCGACCAGCCTCTTACTGATGTAGTACACGGGAAGCTGCGTCTTATTCTCTTCTCTCACTAAGGCCGCGCTTAGGGCGTGCTCAGAGACCCCCAAGTACAAGAATAGCTTCTCCCCATCCTTCGGCTTGGACAGGAGAGGAGCTTGGCCCATATACTCCTTCAGCTTCTGGAATGCCTCCTCGCAATGCTCATTCCATTCAAAGTTCTTGGCTTTCTTTATGGCTTCGAAGAATGGCACACACCTGTCAGTAGCTTTTGAGATGAAACGGCTCAAAGCCGCGACCTGGCCTGTGAGGCTCTGCACATCTTTGATTCTGGAGGGGGACCTCATTTCCACGAGCGCCCTGATCTTCTCTGGATTGACCTCTATCCCTCTGCTGTTCACCATAAAACCAAGGAACTTACCAGATGCTACCCCAAATGCACACTTCAGCGGGTTTAACTTCATCCGGTAACTTCTGAGGACTCTGAACGTCTCATCCAAATCGCGGACATGATCTACCGCTTTCTGGGACTTCACCAGCATATCATCTACGTACACCTCCATAGTTTTCCCAATCAGGTCCTGAAACATGGCGTTGACTAGACGCTGGTAGGTTGCTCCTGCATTCTTCAGTCCGAATGGCATCACCCTGTAACAGTATAAGCCCCTATCGGTGACAAAAGAGGTGTGTTCCTCGTCCTGCGGGCTCATGGGAATTTGGTTGTATCCTGAGTAAGCGTCCATGAAACTTAGGAGTTGATGTCCCGACGTTGCATCTACCAGCTGGTCAATCCTGGGTAATGGGAAACTATCCTTCGGGCAGGCCTTGTTCAGGTCGGTGAAGTCAATACAAGTCCTCCACTTTCCGTTCTTCTTCTTCACGAGGACTGGATTGGCGACCCAAACAGGATAACGAGCTTCCCTAACGAACCCGTTAGCTAGCAACTTCTCAACCTCCTCCTTCAGAGCTGCATAGCGTTCTGGTGTCATTGGCCTCCTCTTCTGTCGGACTGGCCTGTGCTGGGGATCTATATTCAGTCGGTGACACATAATACCAGGGTCTATCCCCACCATATCTTCATGGTTCCAGGCAAAGACATCAAGGTTTCTCTTCAGGAATTCTACGAGCTCGGTCTTCACTTCTGGTAGTAGATCTCTTCCTATTTTCACATATCTTTCCGAGTCCGCCTCACTGACTCGCACATCCTCTAACTCCTCAACGGGTCCCGTGGCCCTGTCTGCATCCACCTCGCGAGGGTCTAGGTCGTCACTTACCCCACTTTCAGAGGCAGCTCGCGGTTGGCCACCCGAGACCACATTTACTTTCTTTCCCCGAACTCCCATCTTTACTGTATCTTCATAACATCTCCTGGCTAACTGCTGCTCGCCCTTGACACAGCCTATTCCATTGGGAGTCGGGAACTTGACTGTCAGCGTTCTGGTTGAGGTGACCATGTCTAGATCATTCATCGAAGGTCGCCCCAATACCACGTTGTATGCTGAAGGGCTCTTGATAATAAGGAAGTCTGTAAGAACTGTAGCTTGTCGTCCTGGCTCCCCGAGGGTGAGAGGTAACTTGATCTGGCCGATTGGTACCACTGCATCTCCCGTGAATCCATAGAGGGGCTCCGGCGAGGGTATCAACTGCTCAGCTCCTAAACCCAACTGGTCATAGCAGTCCTTATACATGACGTTGACTGAGCTGCCAGTGTCGATCATTATCCTCCGCACCTCGACATTACTGATCTGAGCTCTGATTACAATGGCATCGTTATGGGGCCAGCGTACTCCCCTCTCGTCCTCCTCCGTGAACACAATGCTGTCTGAGGACGCCTTTGCCCTTTTGGTGGGTCCCTCGACTCCTCCATATTCTGCCAGTAGGGTATGGTTGGCTTCCCGAACATATCTCTGGTGTGACCTGTTAGATGTACCTGCCACATGAGGTCCACCGTAAATGGTAAAGATCGTTCTTACAGCGGGCTCGAGCTCGGGCTCTTGAGCTCGCTGAGGCTGTTGCTGCTCGGGCTGCTGGTCTTGCCCCTGAGGTCGTTGGTTCTGAGGTCGCCTTCCAGCGGGCTGTACTACATATTCTCCTAGGCGGCCTCGTCTTATGAGTTCTTCGATGGCATCCTTCAACCGCCAGCAGTCTGAGGTATTGTGCCCGTTCTCGTTATGGTAGGCACAGTATTTCTTCGGGTCCCGACGTCGGTTAGGGGGTCCAGTCGGAGGTGGCTTCCCAAAGTTCTCCCTGTTTCTTTCTGCGACGAAGATCCTGTCCTGCCTGTCCGATAACAGACTATAGCTGTCATATCTGTTCTGGAGTCGGGGCCTCTCCATCCTCGGCCCTGGCCTAGCTCGCTTTGCCACAACGTTGGCCGACTGGTTCCTCGGCTCCCCTGGCCTATCACCACCAGGATTCTTCCTTTTCTCACGATGGGAACCACTTGCTTCACCCCGCTGACCACTGGGTTTCTTAGCCCCAAAGGCTTCTTCCCATCTGACTTCTTTAGCTGCCCTTTCGTAGAACTCCCCCAGATCCTTCACAGGGGACTTGTATATGCTTTCATACAGCTTCCCATCTTTCCTGAGCCCTGCAGAGATAGCTGTCAAAATACTCTCGTCAGAGGGCGTTTCCACATTACTCACCTCCTCTCTGAATCGAGTGATATAGTCCTTCAGGGATTCATTCTGTCTCTGGAAAATGGTTGCGAGGTGGCAGGCTGGCGCGAGCTGCTTCCTTAATGCCTTATACTGGTCCAGAAACCTCTTCTGACATTCTCTCCAGCTTTCGATGCCGCGGGCTGGAAGGCGGTTAAACCAAGCTCGCGGGGAGTCCCCTAGAGTAGCTGGGAATACTCGGCATTTGACCAGCGGGTCATCTGTCTGAAGATCCATCTGCACATTGAAAGCATCCAAATGATCATAGGGATCCGTTCTGCCGTCATATTGAGGGATACTGGGGAGCTTGAACTTTGCTGGTAAAGGCACTGTCTCGATCTCCCGAGTGAATGGTGCTCGGCGGTTGTCCCGTTCTTCCCCAGTCCGGCCTCCAGGTCGGGCCTCCAACTGCTGGACCCTTTGCAACAACTCTTCGACTACTGGGTCCTGGGTCACTGATCGCCGACTGGGGTTCCATCTGCTGGTACTTTCTTGCTCCCCAAAGTAATGGTTCTGCGACCTGCCTTCTTCACCGAGCGCTTCTGCGTGTCTGGCAGCCCTCCTCGGCTCGGGCTCATAACCTGCGCGATGTCCACGTACTCGTGCTGGCCCACGACTGCCCTCTTCGCGCCTGGCGCCCTCCATACTTGCCCTCGCCCTTATCTCGTTTTGGCGGGGTGGGATCTCCCGCTCTTGGTTCCGCTCTCTGACTCTCCTTGGATGCAAGTTCGAGGAGCGGGCTGATCCTTCGGTCTGCGACCTTTCCCTTATGGCCACCCCCTCTGGAGTTGGTATCTCTTCTGAAGGTCGGCGGCGAGCTCTGCCTGGAGGTGCTGCGTCTGCCTGTCTTGGCACTACGTGGGCTTGGACTTCCACCAACGCCCTCACCGTTGTTGTCAACTCCCTCACTGCATCCTCCAGAGCTCGCTGGCGCTGCTGCCATTCCTGAGCGACCTCGTTGCTTGAGGGCGAGGCACTCTGTTCTTCTCGGATTTCACGTCGCTCCTCTGCTACTCCAACACTCCTCGTTGCTTTGATCCTAGCCATAGCAGACAAGTACAGATGAAAATGACGTAATAACTAACTGGAGATTACCAGGTCGCTGTTGGGCCCTCCTTCTAGCGCCAAAAGATGTTGACGTCCGGAAACGGTCAACCAGAGATTCTGGGGCCCAAACGGCGGACTTGGTAATTAAGGATTGGTTTGTACTGGTCGAAGGGTAGTAAATGGTCTATTAATGGGATGCTAGGTTGGTGGTAATTAATTCAGGTGGAGGAATGTCGTTCCTGGTGGTTGGTCGGAGTTAATAAAGTGATGAACAAGTAATTAAAGAGAAAGAGGGAGAGAAGGAGAGAAAACACATGGGTTTTTACGTGGTTCGGTGACTGTACCTACATCCACGGCCACTCTGGGGTAATTCCGGCAGAGTGACGGTTCTCTAGTATCTTAAACTTGTCTGTACAGTAGAAAAGTCTCCCCTCTTTATAGAGGAAGGGAACTCGCAATAAAGAATATAAAAGAAAAGCTATACACATCATAGGCAGCGGCTAGTTTCAACTAACCCTGACATTGCCATGCTGCATTAATTGTAAAGGTAATGATGATTTCCTCCCTGCCCAAGTCTGCATTAATTACCCCTGAAGAGGTCTTCACTTCATTAAATGCTTCTGGGTAATTGTGTAGCCAGTTTCCGACGGGAAATCATGGGAGTTGGTAACTCTGACAGCTTGCTGCACACGGTTCCTTATGAGTGGACTTTCTGGTCAGCCAGATGCATGCTGGAGAGGAGGTGAGGCGACCTGGAGGTCAGCACGAGCTCGCGAGCTCGCGATTGGTGCGACCTCGCGAGCTCCTCGGGCTGAAAGCATTGGCAGGTGACGTGCTGAAGAACTGTTTCTAGCTCGCGACCTGGATGGCCTCGCGAGCTGGGTTTGCAATTGCTGGCTTTGTCTTTGGGCTTCCTGGGCCCTTGCTTTTGTTTAAACTAGACGAATATGCACTGGCCCATCCGGGCCCAAAACAAAAAATGGGCATAACAAAGACTGAACATTATTGAGATTTATTGAAGACTGAATAATGATTGAAATATGAAATCTAAATGATACGTTTGTCTGTTTTTTTTTTTTTTTAGGGTCTCATCTCTAAATATATTGTAAAATTATTATTATTATTTTTTAAAGTTAAAATTATCTAAAAACTAGTAATTTGATATTTATACCATTTATACTATTAATTATTATGAAATTTTATTTCATTTAATCAAACAAAAAATACATGAATAATTATTTTTTATTAAAATATGATTAAAAATATAATAGAATTAATTATAATTATATATTTAAATAAAAATAATGAAATTATTTGTGAGTTGAATTATATTTAAAAGGCAACTAAAACAGATAAATGTTTAAATTATAAATTAAAATACATTAGCCCAATTTTAAAAAATTTTGGGATGAGAGATTTTTTTTTGTTTAATTATATCATATTAGGGAAAAAATATTTATAATATAAAATCAGGATAAAATTGAAAGTATATTATTTTAGGAGGATAGACTTGTAACAGAATATTTTACATACCATTAAGTAATTTACAATTAAGTTAAATAATCAATAGTTCTTTATTTTTTTTTTCAGTTATTTTTGAATAGTTTTAAGTGATATGATCATTTAAAAAAACAAACAAAAATAATTTAATGGGTACAATTCAATATCATCAAATTATAAGTGGAAAAAAAACCAACAACCTCTTAATTGTTCAGTTAAAATGATCAGAACTAGATAGCTACAGTATTAAAATTAATTAATTGAGAACCCATCATGCATTTTTTTTATGCTTCCAACATTTATTTTTTGAAATAAAATCTTGACAACATATATTTAAAAAAAAAAAAAAAAAAAAAAAATCTTAGCAACATGATCCTTTACGTACCTTGTCTGACAGTGAAGGAGGCATATCCTTTAGCATCTGGGTGCAAATATGAGCCCTTTCCATTGATTAGCATCGTATCAGGAAGCACATTGTACGCCCAATTATCTTTGTTCATCATGGACCTAACTTGCTGCCCCATTAGAATATTAAAACTCACCAGGTATCAATAATTATAAATCATGGAAATAGTGGCGGTATTTGCACCCCACGAACACTGTATATATGCACCGCTATTGAATATTATTTAAAAAAATTATAATTTATAATTATGATTTACTTAATGGATAGACTTCCGAAGGAGGTGTACATATAGTTTTAGAAGGTTGCAAATATCAATTCTCTTATGAAAAAAATTCAACTATTAGTGAGATAAAATCCAATGTAGGTCATGCTGGCTAGCCAATTAGAACAATTTTAAAAGTAATTGATAAACAGTAGATCAAGATATGGGTCTCTAATTATAATCTTATAATTATATAGAACTCTATAATAGCTAAAATCTATACAAAAACATTGATATATATATATATATATATATATATGTATGTATGTAAAATATTTAGGTTATCCTACAACATGTAGCCAACAAAATTAATTTATTTAAGTATAAAATCATTTGGTAAGTACTACAATTATAAAAGTATATAGTAACACATAATCCTTAAACAGTATGGAAATGAATTTTACCATGTAATTTCTCTGGTACCAATCACCAATGAGAAGATCAAATTCGGCATCAGGTTTAGGAAAGGGCACAGAGATGACAATGCGATTATTGACACGAAGTGGACCAAATCCTCCTGCAGCTTTTTGGAAGTTGACGGAGGGAAAGTATGAGAAGCTGCCAATTTGGTCCTTGGCTTGGAACACATATGTCCAATTCGTTCTTGGTTGGATTGCACAGTTTGTGCCTGAAACTCCATCCTGCCATGAGTTCAGTCTCTGCTGTATGCCGTTCCTGCACCATTGGTCACCACATCAGTATCCTCCAAAACCATTGATCGTACTGATAAATTTTCCGTTGATTGATTTTGAGAATTTTTATGTTAAGTTAGGTAAGTGTATCACGCGTCACTTTTAAGGATATTTATCATAAACAAAAAGAATAAATATTTCGGCATTATACCAATCAATTCAATTGTATTTACATAAGTAAATGGATTTTTCGAATTTACTCTATCTTGGTTTAAAGGTGTCGAAGGGGCAGGATCAAGCCTTCCCCATCTAACCTAGATCTTAAACAAAGGCAACGATGGAAGAGAAGCCTTGAAATTGAGAGAAAAGTCATTACCATGTAAAGAGTAAGGGCTCATCCAAATGGTTGAAGACATTGACATAAATAACATCATCGGTTGTGGCATTGATAAGAGGCCCCGGAAACTTTCCATTTATAGTAATAATCTGTCCGGGGATCAAAATTTCACAAACACATAAAACCACCAATCATGCACAAAACATATAAAGATAAAAGTGGTTTCTCAAGCTTGAATATTACCGGTTGAATGTCATACAAAGATCTGATAATCTTGTAGTCGAAAGCAACATGCCATTTCAGGAAAATATCCTTACAATGTGCCACAGGTAACACTAGTGCAAGGAAATATGCACAGATGATGAGCCGAGGATTACTGGCCGCGTAAAAGGCCATTGCATGCAGGTCTGGTTATAGTCCTTAGACAAAAGTATGTATAACTGTTAAAGTCTCTTCGATCGCTACAGGTTTGATGACAAAATTTATTTAGAAAACCTGAAACTTTCGAAAAGGGGTACGAAGAAATGGACTGATTGTTAGAAGGATAAGGACATTTAAAAGGGTCTATACACCATTGATTTCTCAGGCCTGATGATTGTTTTACAGATAAGCAATCAAAGCATAATTATGCATTGTCTATGATCTTTTGTATCTAATGGACAGATCATGGATAGCTCCCAACGCCGTACAGTTATGGGAACACAACCTTTTGAAGGTGACCCCAAATAAAACAAATTAATTGTAATGAAATAATAATTTAAATAATTCTTGTTCACAAATAAGGTTGGAGCACTTCGATAGCTCTCAACAAGTTCTTATATGTACAAAAAAACAATTATGATTACAATGATGTATCGATTAAAATACTAATTTTTATCTCATCTATTAAAAGTCTTCCATGTGTCTGATTTACACATTGTATCTCCATCAATGATTGCTTTTGGTATTTTGTTTTTGTTTCTATTTTCATCATGTTAAATTATCTCTTTGTCATCACTCTCTATATCTGTTCATACAAAGCACACGATTTTTTTTTTTTTTTTTTCAAATTTTCCTTAAAAAAAGTATAAAAGAAGAAAGAAAGAACCATGAAAATTAGTGATAATAACTTTTGACTGATAAATTCACGAACAATACGACTCTTAACGTTTTAGAGGTAAGTGTGAAAAACTAAAATGGACCCCTTTATATATATATATATATATCAAGCTTATTTTATCATATTTTTGGTGTGCACATAATAATTTCATTAAAAAAATGAAAAAAAATGATATCATAAAACAAATATATTCATATAATACAAAAGTAAAATGATAAAAAAATTCATCACAACTCATAAACAAAATTTATCTATACATATTCAAAAATTCATAAAATATCATTTAAGATACTTTTTTATAACATTTTGAGAACAAATTCATCAATAATATTTTGTAATTCAATCTTTTCCAACAAATATTTTTCAATGCATAAAGCTATCGATTCGTTTAACCTTTCTTGTGACGTAATTGACTGCAAATAAGATTTTAACATTTTTAATTTAGAAAAACTTCTTTCTACGGATGCCACAGTCACAGGTATCCTCAATAATATTCTATAAGCAATTGATACATTTGGATAATCATCCAAAACTTTTATAAACTCAAGTATTTCAATAGCTGACTTTGTTTCTATTGGTAAAGTCACTTGTAATACTTTTAACTCAAAAAATAAATAATTGAAATCAATATCTAAAGAGCTATCATGATGTTTCAGTATTTAATGATTGATACGATATTCTTTCAATTTATTGTCATCCAAAGCATTTACCTTCTTCGAATGATATAAGAACCCAAAAATATTTTCATATGTTTGCAATTGCTCAAATCTACTCTTCAAGGAAGCAATAGCAACATCAACTACAACAATAAAATAATTAACCTCGAAGGATTTTTCAGCTGATTGTGTCTTATCATTATGTGCATTGTGATCAAATTGTATCTTCCTACGAATTTGACGTTTTTAAGAAAACACAGGTTCAATTTCCATATCAAATGCAATACTTTTAGCATTAATCATGGCAAATGTAAACCCATTTTTTGTATAATTTTCAAAAAAAGAAATCAACCCCTTCAATTGTTCTATGGCAGCATCAATACATATATCTTTAGATTGCAATATTTTGCTAACCATGTTAATATTAAATAAATTAAATATCATGTCTAATAAAAACTCGAAATTTTCTGTTTCATTTGCTAAACTTTCAGCTTCACTCTTTGTTTGGCATCATTATTTTCTTGTAATTCTAATAAAGCTTCTTTCATTTAGAAAGCTTGATATCTTATAGCTTTCACTTTCACACTATCGATACAACTCTTCCAACGTGTGTTGGACAATGTTTTGGGAGTTAAGCCATATTCATAATCTCACAAAATTTTGCATCCTTTTGTAGAGTTAGAAAACAATGAACATATGCGTTGAACAACACCAAGAAAAAAGATATTGCTTTAACACATGATTGTGCCCTATCACAAATAGTTAGATTACTAAGACTATGACAAGCACATGCATGACATGTACAATACTCTAGGATTTATTTCAAGTAATCTTTTTTGAACACCTTGATGTTTACCTTTCATATTAGCTCCATTATCATAACCTTGTCCCCTCACACCATCAATATTAAGATCAAGAGAATACAAGTTGCAATTCATCAAAAAGCCCAAATCTAGATGTATCATGCACTTTTAAAAACTCTACAAAGTATTCTATTTTTATTGGACGAGTTGACATGCCTACACATCATATTATCAAGTCATTTGTTCTTGATGACTGGCGTCCAGAGTACAATTAAGTATCACAAACAAATATTTTGTCTCTTTAATTTGTTTAATGATTGTATTTTTAATATTAGAGGCTAACCTAGAAATCAACTCATTTTGAATTTTATGACCAAGATTGTGATAATGAATTGCATTATCAAGAATGCATCAAATATGCTCTTGCATTACCACATTAAACTTCGCAATTGTTTCAATTAAGCCCAAAAAATTACCATTATCATTTTCGTAAACTTTCTCTTGAGTCCCACGAAAAGCCAAATTATGCTTAGCAAGACATTTCACAATAGCAATAATTCTCACAAGAACTTGTATCCAATGATTTTTCTCTTTTGTAATTTGCTCTTGTATATGTTTATCAATTGTTTCATTCCTTTTCAATCTAATTTATAAATCAATCCAAGTGTTCATATTAGCCACGTGCTTAACACTGTACTATTCTCATGTTGTTTAAGCCTCTTGCCAAGATCCCTCTAATCATTAAATCCCTCATTCGCTAAAAAACTATTCATGTGCACTGATTTAAATAATTTACAACAAAAGCAATATTCTTTGTCCACAATTTTTGAGTATTCTTTGTCCATTTCCTATCTTAATTCTATTCATTTGGTAATTTTCTAGTATAATGTGCATAAGAAAAATGTCTAGAGTTACCATCCAAAGGAAAGTTAAGATTAGTTTCTCTTAGAGGATCTTGTTCAACTAATATATCTTTGCTTTGTTATCAAGGACATTCCAATTTCTATGATCATAAATATCTAAATGAGAGTTAGTTGTTCTTTATCTCACATTAATAATAATGAGTTCATTTTCAGTTCCATGTAATTCTTCTAAATGATATAGTTCAGTTGGTGGTGGTGATTCATTTTTAAGTGAAAAACTTGAATCTACTTCTTTGACAATAAATTTTTCTAATGTTCCTTTTTGAGATTGAGTTAATTGTTTTAATTTTTTTTTTCTTCTTTTTTCATTTCCATATTCATGCTTTCTAGGAAACATTGTGAACAATTATAGTAATAACTAATAAGTAATAATTAAAGTAACAAACTAACTATCAAATTGGCAAAGTATTAAAGAACAATAAAACCTAACAAGAAATATAGTTGTCAAGTTGTCTCTTCGACTCTGTTAGATCAAAAAACCTTAGTTATGCCTCTCTTTGCTACCCAAACTATCAAACCACCACACGGTACATGGTAGCACTATAACAACTACAAAGTATTCCCCTGTTTTTCAACTTTTTTTTTTTCTTTTCAATCCAAGATCCAAAAACACAGTAGAAACAATAATAATATTAAAAAAAAGATAATCATGAAAGATAAACTTTGAAATTTTAACTAATAAAAAAAAAATGTAGAGGTATATTTTTGTTTGGTTGTTGAAAATGTGAAAGAGAAAAGTGATTTAGGGATAAAAATGATAGAAATATTTTTCAAATTAAATTAGAAAATAAAAGTAAGTAGCACAACTGGTTACTACGTGAACAAAACTCCATCACCAACCCAGGTTTTAACTTGGTGAAAGGAGAAAAACAAGAAAAAGGAACACGCATAGGGTTCAAACTCAGGTGTCTAACACATAAAATGACACCCTTTACCACGAAGGTTGTATTATATGAATGAATGTTATATAAAACATTAATTATAGAAAAAAATTGAAATTTACAAATCAACACTTGCTTGAATAAATAGTTCCAGCACATACATCCATTAAACAACACTAAACACACTACAACTAAGAGAATTATGAAATTTGAAAGTACAAAGTCTTCAATAAGAAAATCAAACAAAATGTTAACAAAACTATATATAATAAATAAATAAAATGTGAAAGAAGAAAAAACACAAATTGCATTAATGAGATGTAACAGTTACACGTGTTGGATCACAATCGTTAACCACTAACACAGCTAGAAGAAAACAAAGCAATTTAACTTCTATTATGACCTAGGTAACCAACTCGCAACAGAAGCTATGGAGCTAATTTTATGCCTAAAAATAGCACAGAGACCTCAAGCCCAAAAGGGGCACAATAGACCCAAAAAGGATATAGGCCCATCGGGGTCTTGTGATCATAATGTCCATAATGATTGCCACATTAATAGAGCATTCACAAAGGCCATAAAACCCAAGTAACAAGCAACGTAGTAGGACGAGGAGCCCATAAAAAGACAATTTGCCCCAATAGCATCTCACGAAACATACAAGCAAGAAATTTCCTTATTTGACAAAATTCAGGAAATAGGAAATTGCTCCAACAAGGAAATGTCTAGAATTGCAATTAGATTAAGTGTCAATGTATTTAATGCAAATTGATGTAAAATAAGAAGGAAATTTTAGCATTTCTTATATTCTAGCAACTTAATTTTAAAGGAGCCCTAGCACTATATAAAAGGTCATTTGTATATGCAAAAGGGCGACAATTCAACACAACACCCTAGTAGGAAACTCCGGTGCAATTTTGCCCTCATCAGAAGTAATAATATAATTGAGGACATAGGCTTTATAACTTACAACCATATCACATTAAAAGCCTTGTGTCTTTTCTCTTTTATCTTTTCGTTACTTTTTAAATCGGGTGTTGGCCAATTTTATTGGTCAACAATTTATATAAAAAAATAAAATTATGTTGTATTAATTTTTATCCATAAAAACTTTTGGTAATGGAACAACTTGAAAATTTCAAAGCAAATGAAAAAAATAGAAAAGAATTAAATTATTTCAAATGTAATTCTAAACTATTAACCCAACGTGAATAAACCGATTTTATTAGTTTGATTAACCAATTAAATAATAATTTGTCTTAAGTATAGTGATCAAACTCAATCCAAACAAATTGATGCCCTTTGGTGTTTAATATATGTTTCTAACTTTAATGAAGTGAAAGTGTAAAACATGGAAAATTTATTTTTTAAAGATATTTGTATAAAAGTTGAAAAAAAAAAGAGAAAAATATTGAAATCAGATTAATTCATTTATGTGTATTGCAATATACTTTATATAGGAAGATATAAGCTACATATAGTATATAAGCCACATATGGTAAATGATTAACTACAACTGTAATGAGAAATATACAAGATAATCCATTCATGTGTTGACTTGAGAGATTAGTGGTGATTGTGTGTTGACTTGAGTGATTGGTGGTGATTGAGTGTTGATTTGATTGATTGGTGGTGACTAAGTGTTAACTTGAGAGATTGGTGCTGAGTATTTCCTAATATGCCGTTGCAAGATGGTGCTTCCATCAAAAACACCAATCTTGGAACATAAAAGAGCAAAACGAGACTTGGCAAGAGGCTTGGTAAGTGACTCAGCAAGTTGATTATGTGTGGACACAAGAGATACACGAAATAGACCATTGGCAACCTTCTCTCGAACAAATTGGTAGTCAAGTGCAATATGCTTCATTTGAGAATGGAATACTGGATTGGCACAAAGATAAGTTGCACCAAGATTGTCATATAAAAGCTATGGTGGACAAGGAAGATTGACCCAAGCCCAGTGAGAAGATTGGTTAACCAAGAGAGTTTAGCAGTTGTAGAGGCAACAAAATGGTATTTAACTTCAGTAGATGAATGAACAATTGTTCTCTGTTTTTTAGAGCACCATGATACAAGATTTGAACGAAGAAAAATGGCATAAGTAGAGGTAAAGGTGAGGTCATCATGATTTCCAGCCTAGTCGGTGTTCGAATATGCTGTCAAATGCTTTGGTTGTGATCGACTAAGAGGAAGCCTATGAGATATTTTATTTTTGAGATAATATAGAGCTGTTTAGTAGCTATCCAATGAAGTTATGTTAGGGAGTGCATGAACTAGGCAAGCTTATTAATAGTATATGCAATGTTAAGTCGAGAAATGGACAAGTAATGCATACCACCGATAAGACTACGATACTGTATGGAATCAGTGGAAGAAGATCCATCATTTAATACCAACTTGCTTGACATGCTAATAGGTGTGGTGGATTCCTTCATGCTTGTTATTTTGAAGCGCTCTAAGAGGTCACATATATAGTGATGTTGAGATAAAAGAAATCCATGGCTTGTAGGAAGAAATTCTACACCTAAAAAAAAAAAAAAATGGAGATGGCCAAAATCCTTAATGAAGAAACGTTGAGAATGAGATGTAACGAACATTCGAACAACTAATGGGGAACTACCTATAACTAGAAGATCAACTACATAAACAAGACAGTAAATGTTGAGTTTGTCATTAGAATATATAAATAGTGAGGTGTTTGACTTGATAAATCCAAATGAAAGGATGAAATTCTTGAGCTCTTGAAACCAAGCACAAGACACTTGTTTGAGACCATATAATGATCAAATTGGATGATAAACATGTGCCAGTTTAGAATCATTAACAAAACTAGGAGGCTGTGACATAAAAAGCTATTTAGTTAAATGACAATATAGAAATGCATTGTTAATGTCGACTAATGGATTGGCCAACCACAAGAAAAAGCTAGTGTGAGAACAACTCGAATGGTTATGGGTTTTATAATCGAGCTAAATGTCTCTTGATAATCAATGGCTGAGGGTTGATGAAACCTTTTGGCAATAAAATGAGCTTTGTAGTGAGCTACACCATCTCTATGGCACTTGACATGAAAAACTCATTTACAATTGATAATATTTTGGTAGTGGTGACGAGGAACCAACTCCCATATGTTATTTTGATTAAAAGCAGTAAGCTCTTCAAGCATGGCTGCCTTTTAACTTTTATTCTTGAGGGCCTATTGAGTAGTGGTAGGTTCAAGTGTGGGTGGTAAATGATGTTTTGATGTGAAGTAAGAAAATTTGGTAAGAGGTTTAAAAATGTTATTCTTTGATCGGGTAATCATGGTGTGAGTGTTAGATGGCTCTTCAAGTGTAGGGGAGAGATAGTGAATGTAGAGTATGAGGGATCATTACCAGAGGGTTTATCACTAAAGGAAGAAAGAGAAAGTGTGTCATGCTTGGTACCAATCAAATGAAGATTCTCAATAAGTGGAGTATTAACAGGCAAGGGATCACTAGAGTGAGTGTCATGAGATAATGAAAAACCATGTGAATTTGACTCAATGGACTTAATAGGAGATTGGCATGGTGGACATCGAGAATTGTAATAATTTACACAAACATATGAAACACGTGAACTAGGGAGTTATATAAAATGCTAGGATCTGATGGTGTGAAATAATTGAGAAAAGAGAAGCGAATTAAAGGCTGTAGACCAAGTTGAAATTGTTTGAGAATTAACACAATCATATTTGATTTATGATGATAAAGATGGAAAATTATGTTAAAAAAACTTAACTTGACACAAAAAAAATATATTTTGTTATTTTTAGGTTCAAAACATACTTATGAATTGTGAAGATTTGAATAACCAAGAAAAACACATGGTTTTGAACGTTGTTCTAACTTATGTTTTGTGTAGGGATGGAGCCATGGATAGCAAAGGTACCTAAAAATTTTAAGGTTGAAATAATTTGGGGTGGTGTGAAAAAGACAGTAAAAAAGAGATTTGTTGTCAAGGATTGGTGTGGGGAGATGCTTAATAAGGTAGACAATGACATTGATTGCATATGACCAGAATGAAAGAAGTGAAGATACCCATGCAAAAGTGTAAGACCTATCTCAACAACATGTCGATGACAGCATTCAGATGAGGCAATATGTTATGGTGTATTTGGTGGTGAAATTCAATGCTGGATGCTAGTAGTTTCAAATATAGTTTTTAGGCCTTGATGTTCTTTTCACCATCAGAGTATATAGTATGCATAAATATGTTAAAAAGCTTTTCTACCATGGCTTTAAACTATGAAAAAAAATAGAAAAAGCATTAGATTTTTTAGCCATAGGAAACAACCATGAATATTTGGTAAAATAGTCAACAAAAATAACATAATAGAATAGACCATCTATCGAACGAATTGGGGTGTACATCCGTGTATTGAAAAATATTAAACCATTTGATAGTGGTTTATGATTGCAATTTTTTGAAAAATAATTTGAAAAAAAATATTTTTTGTTTTGTTTTCAAATCCTAAAAATGTGTTTAGTAGCAAATGTTGAAAACAATAATATGAAGATGAAAACTAAAATTGCATCTAGTAGTACTATATGAAAACATATAAAACTATAATAAACATATATTCTTATAATAACAATACAACATAGTGTGTTTACTTGATGGATTAGAGAATAAGAATGAGAAATGAAAATGATTAATGATGTTTACTTGCTCTAAAGTCATTTCGTTATGGGAATGATTGTGGGTTCTACATAAATTTGAGGTTGTGGAATGAGAATCCTATTCCCCTCACCCTTATGGGAATCTCATTCTCATTCCTTGTTTCAAATTAAAAAGACTTTTATACCCTCATATATCATTATTAAATAAAATTGTTTACAATATTGTTGGGTAATATGAGAGCGTTTAGAAATAATCATAATCAAATAATCATAACAGTATAATGATGGAGTCTAGCATAACTCTTACAAGAAAGGTTTATATATATATATATATATATATATATATAAAACAAAAATGACCACTGTATTTTTATTTGAGAAAGAATATAATATTAAGAAATTTTTGTTTAAAAACAATGAAAAAAGAAATTATAATGTGATTTCATACATTATGGATAGTTTGAAATTCATTAATATTATCAGAAATAAAAAATAAAATATAAATACACAATATACTTACAATAATATTATTAAAAAAGTTTATTTTTTCTAACTTATTATGACAAGTTATATGACAATACACTATATCTTAGACACAATTTTGTAAAAAAATGCAATGCTTCGTTTGCAATTTGCAAAATCTTGATAGTTACATTATTATTATTATTATTATTATTATTATTATTATTTTTACAAAAGATTGCTTATGGAGTACATAATTTTAATAAAGACATTTTTATAATTTGTGATTAATACATTTCGATTCTAAGCAAAGTAAATAGCTCAATGAGACTACTGTTAATTGTAATTTTGATTCATGCAATTGAAGTAAATAACTTATTCTGATTTCGATAAATTATTTCGATTCCAATCTATTTTGCTTTCTATAATTTGAGTAAATGCACATAACTAAAAAGTAAAAATCTATGTTTTTAATATATTTATAAATCAAAAGATTAAAAATACCAAAAGCATTCAATAGAAGAAGAAGTATTTATATAAATTCAAAAACATTAAAAAAAAAAAAAAATTACCAGATCTAGTGAAGAGGAAGATTGTCGACGTTGAAAATTAGTCGACGAGTATTCAATGCCCAATACCTGCAATCAATGTGAGAAAACACAAAAATCGAGAAGAAGACAATAAAGGACCAAGAACAACACAAGAAAACATGAGATTTTTAACGTGGTTCAGCAGGTGCGCTTACGTCCACAGCTGTCTCTCTAAAATTTTGCAGAGTGACATTATGTTATTTTCTGGTGTGTCTCTGGTACAATGATTTCAGTCTCTATTTTTAGAGGAAGAGTTGTTACAGATTAGGAAGTAATAAAATAGGAAGAGAATCATGAATTAATTATACTTCCTAATTGATTGGGATAAAATTAGGAAACTGTTCTATAAAATTCGAGATAATGTTGACTGAGTTTGAATTTGAATTAACTTTCATATTTGGTGAGAGAATCACGATTAGATTGGATAACTTCCATATTTGGAAGATTCTGCATTAACTGTTAACTGGGCGAACTGTTTACTATCTTGAGCGACCTCGAGCTTGACTTCGTTGATGAGCGAGCTATGCATAGAACAAGCTGTACAATTTAATCAGGCTGAGGCGAGCTCACTGATGCGAGCTTAAGAGCTCCCTAGGACGAGCTGTAGAGCTCGTTGTGCTTGAGATTAATAACTGGGCTTTGGCCTCTGGATGATCTTCTTGGGCTGACTTGATGGGCCTTATCTGCTGGACCTTTGCATTGATTTGACTTAATGGGCATTTATCAGATTTTTACCAACCCATTGAATGAGTCCAAAAAATGCATATAACAAAAATCAACTAGTTTTAATATATCTGTAAATTAAAAATTAAAAAAAAAATTCACCAAATGCATTCTAAAGAAGAAGAATTATTTAAATAAACTAACATTTTTTTTTTTAAAAATACCAAATCTCGTGAAGAAGAAGAAGAAGAAATGAATTAATAAATTTTAAAATTTTACCAAATCCAATGAAGAAGAAGATTTTTATTTTTATTTTTTCAAAAAAAGAAAAAAAAACAAAGACTACGGAAGGTGTTTTTTATATTTTTTGAAAATAAAAATAAAAACACCTGCTGGATAGGCCATTAATCTATTGTGGAGCGGGCAAATTTTCTATCTATATTTTAACTCGGAAAATGGAAATCAGGGTAGGAAAAAAACAGTAGATAGGCCCCAAGATACCCTAATTCCGTTGAACATATTTTCTCACCAAATTTTAAGATAAACCACATCACAACAGAGAAAAATTTTTATTTAATAACAAAATTACAGATACTCTATAATGGAATTCATTAATTAAATCTGCTTGACTAAAACAATTAATATTATTTTAAATTCAATATGGATCATACTGTAGTCTACCAAAATTCAGTGTCTCATTCACTAGTAAGTGCTGTATCATAATAATTTTTTTTTATCAATTTTTTACTTTCCTTATTGTTTGCATTTTTATTTGCATGTTGTTTTTGGAATACTGAAGGTTTTACATATCCAGACACCATCCGTACTTGAGGGAAGATTTTATTGATTTTCAATGATTGAGGATGATGCTGAATTATCATCCTCAAATGTAAGCAAGGATGGGGATAGGGAAACCATCTCATTCCATTTCCTCCATTTATTTTTATGTAAATATATAAATATATATTTATTTTAAATAAATAAATTTTTTTTTTCAATTTTTAAAAAAAATATTTTTTGGTAATTGTTTATAAAAATAAAAAGTCATCTCGTCTTACCTTACTTACCTAACCTTTATAATCTTACCATATTTAATATTTTATAGTTTGTTGGAACTTTTGTTACGAGGAATGACTTACGTAAGAGGGGATCCTAATTTTTCAAAGCTTTTGTGGGTTTGTCATATTTAATATTTTAGAATTTGTTTGAACTTTTGTTATGAGTGACTTATGTAAGAGGGGTCTTTAATGTTTTGAAGCTTTTTATGGGCTTAATGTGGATAGACTTTTCAATTATATGTATTTATTTTTTTGAACTTTATCATATCATTGATTGAGATTTTTTTTTAATCATGTGTATTTGTTTTTAGTTTTGGATCAAACCATTTTTCCAAAAATTGTTGATCAACAGCGATTTTTCACCGATTATTTACTATCTAGCACTTGCCGATCCAGTAATCCCTAGATCGGGGGTTCTGCTTGTCGAAAGAGAGTAAACGGTCCAACTTGGCTAACTCAGTTCAACTTGACGGAAAACTAGTTGGAAGACACCCCAAACACTACCAAAAAATAATCAAACATTGAAGCCATCAAGATCCAAATAGGAAACAAAATTTGATTGTAAAATCAAAGACTGTACATTTGCAGTACAAAACCAATTTTGATTAGTGAATTGTCCAAGTCTTTGTAGTGATAAAATTAGAGAGCATAATAAAAGCAAATGATGAGAATCTGAGGTCACTGGAACTAAACCGAGCAAATGGTTGGTGAAGGTAATGTTGTTGTTAAAGGAATCATCCATCGAGAGTGAGAGAGAGACTTGGTTATGGTTGCTTTGTCGTTGTCACCCTCACTACTAGTCGTCGTCTCCAAATCTAGTGGATGAGGTTACTGTTACCTACACACATAGAGATCGGAGGAAGAAGAAGAAGATTGATTGGAAGAAGAAGAAAAACAAGAAGGAGAAGAGAGAATAGAAGATCGTGGCGCTAGCGTGTGAGAGAAAAGGGTGAGAAAGTGCGCGGGTTTGCGTGTTTATATGTATATTAGGATAAATTACACAAACTCCCTAAGGTTTGATAAAATTACATAATATCTAAGTTTTGGTCCTTGATGTTTTAAAAAAATATTAGTTTGTACTTCAAATTTCAAAAAAATAATAAATTTTCTCTCAAAATAGTACTCTTTGATTAATTGTTGATTACTCATTGATCAGTAACCGATAAATTGCTAATTATTATCTCATTGGTCAATCAATAAGTAATGATTTTTGGAACCATGGATAAAAAAAAAAAAAAAAAGGTGTAAATGGGAGATGAGGAAAGACATGGGAAACAAGAGAATAAGGATGGAAAGAGGGAGCGCTTCCCCTAAATACACTCATGCACTCATTTTTCCCAAATAGAGAATTGAGTGGGGATGGGGAAGGATGAGGAATAGGGGTAGGGATGAGAGATTTACCCGTATCTTTATCTTTAAATGACACTTTGATATACTATTCGGTGATTTTTTTTTTTTTTTTTTTTTTTTGGAGTAAACTGTTATTATTTTATTCAATCATAACATGTAAGGCTTGTTGCTTTGAAAATAAAAAATAAAAAAATAAAAATAAAAATAACATTTAACAACTTAGATATGCTGAAAGTTACTACCAATGTACAAGCTACGAACTTAATCAAGTTTTTGGATCACATAGTTCCGATCAAATTATGTCAGATTTTCTTAGTACTCCTTGTAAGTTGGTAATTGGTTTTAATGATCTAAGTCACCCATTTGTATTGATCAGTTATGCCATGTCTATGTTTACATAACAATATCTTATGAGAGAATCGATGTGGCTTTAGCTGTTCAATCTTATAATTTTAACCTCACATCATATGCCAAATATATATTAATTAATAACTTGACTTCCCCGGCAAGGCTGTTAACTTTGGAGATTTGTTGTTATCTTTGAAAAGACTAATAAAATATCTTTTCTGCAAAAGCAATTTCGAAATGCATCTACCTCTTGCTTTCATCCAAAAAATTGCCGCCCATATGGATTATTGGTGAAACTATGTTGGTTGTAATTGTCGTCGATTGAATTTCAATATATGTAACGGTTTTAGATAAATCATAATTTTAAAAATAAAAAATAACACTCTCAAAATACAACAAAATTAATGAGTAGATAAAAGACGCTTTTTTAAGCTGGAGAGGAAATTTTCTTCCATTTAAGATTGATGAATCACCATGCATGAGAGTAGAAGACAGTGAGAGCAATTGATTACGAAAAAAATAAAGATATCATGTTAATGGAAATGACCATCCATTGATGTGTTATATAGCATGAATTATCTCTCTCAATCGACTCTTCTAATCATCATCCTTCCATGGGAGCAGGTGCCGGTGCAATAACAGAAACATTTGAATCTTGGAAAATTCCTGCATTAACACAGCCCGTCAAATGCAAAATCAGCTGATTTGTCATCAAGGTCAAATATTGATGCTTGATGCAAATAAATATAAATAATTTTTTAACATAGACACGAGTTGATCCAACGAGACTTAGGAGTTATGATGCGGCCCAAACAAATAATAATTTTTTCTTGAAAAAAAACATTAATATTAATTGAGTAAGAAAAGTTTATCTATATCTAACTAAATAAACAGCTACAAACACATAAATGCAACACAGACTATAGGATAGAGATATGTGGTGTCTATGACTCAAAAAACACACTTAATGACATGGCATAAAGGGATATGAAAGTCACAAATGTAATGAAATGTTGTCTCTCTTGATTTGGTATGTCATTTGTTTTGTTACTGCAGCTGTCATGGAAGCTGTGTAATTCTAATTGGCTTAAAGCAAGTCTTCTAGTAGCAAGAGGCACGAGGTAGTTAATGGCTGCAGGTTCTGAAAAAGCAAAAAGGATTGTTGTGCGTGACTGTAATGAGAGAGTGGTGAGGCTTGAGAGAATAGGAGACACACAACTTACTGTTCTATAGCAAAGCTTGCCATTTTTGAGATTGTCTCAAAGAGATCTTGTAATGAGAAGAAGTTTGTACTCTCTTGCCATTATTTTGAATGAAATCTCAGCAGTTGCTCACAAAGTGGATGTAGATCAATTGATCAAATCACTATAAATCTCTTGTCTATTTTTTATTTTTCTGCTGTAATTGCTTATCATATTTGTTTTGTTTTTTGGTTGAAATCAGTTGGTATTTTTTAGTTTTCTATAAAAGATTGGTATCAGAGCACCAAGTTGTAGGGTAGCTCAAGTTTCCAGGATCATATGAAAGTAGAAGCAAGAGCAATGAGTTCGAATTGGTTCGAAATGGAGAAGTTCAATGGGAAAGGCGATTTTAGGATGTGGAGGAAGAAAATACGACCAATCTTGGTTCAACAGAAGTGTGCCAAAGCTCTAGATTGAGAGACAGATTTACTTGATTTGTTATCCACTGAAGAAAAGCAAGAGTTGATGGAGACTGCATATAGCACAATCATTCTCAACCTTGCAGATAATGTTCTGTAACAAGTAAATGATAAAGATATTGTTGCTAAAGTTTGGTTAAAATTAGAGTCTCTTTACATGACTAAGTCTTTGTCTAGAAAGATTTATCTTAAAGAACAATTATTTGGTTTCCAAATGGATCCTTCTAAATCTCTTGAAAATAATCTATATGATTTCAATATGGTGAATATTGAGCTTGCTAATGTTGATTCTAATGAAGCATTGAATGATGAAAATCAGGCCATTATTGTCTTAAATTCATTACTTGACTTATAAAAAGATCTGAAAGTTTCAATCAAGTATGGAAGAAATTCACTTACTCTTGATGATGTACTTGGAGCTTTAAGGTCTAGAGAGATGGAAATGAGGTCAGAAAAGAAAGCAAGCAACGAAGAGGGACTAAACGTAAGAGGGAGATTTAAGAAGAAGGACAACAGCTACAAGAGTTAAAGAAGCTCTATATCCAAGTCTAGAGCAAAAGGCAAGAAGTGCTATGGCTGTCATGAGGAAGGTCATTTCATACGTGATTGTTCAGAGGAAAAAAAAAGCATAGAATAATTAAGAGGATAGTGATACTGCTATTGTTTCAAATGGTTATGAGAATGTAGATGTTCTAGTTGTCAACCAAGGAATTCCGTGAAGAATGGATGTTAGACTTGGGTTGTACATATCACATGTGTCCTAGAAGGAAGCTTTTCACTACCTACCAATCAATTGATGGTGAAAAAGCTTTAATGGAAAACAATGAGGCTTGTTGAGTGATTGGTATTGGCACTGTGAGAATTAAAATGTCTGATGGTCAAATCAGAACATTGTCTAATGCGAGACATATTCCTAGCCTAAAGAGGATTCTAATCACATGAAGCACTCTAGATGAAGTTGGTTGTAGCATTAAAGGAACATATGGTACACTAAAGATCTTTAGGGGAATTATGATAGTTATGGAGGGTTAGAGCAAAATGCTATACAGTCTTATTGGAAGCACCATTATAGGTAGCTTAGCAATTGGAATTCAACATGAACAAGACAAAACCAGACTATGGCATATGAGACTTGGTCATGTGAGTGAAATAGGGCTTAAGAAGCTAAGTAATCAATGGCTGCTATGTAGAGATATAATTGGAAAATTAGATTTCTGTGATCATTGCCTAATTGGCAAGCAAACCTGGTTGAAATTTAACATTGGTATGCAAACATCCAATGATACTATTGATTATATACACTTAGATGTTTAGGGGCTTGCAAAAGTTAATTCTCATGGAGGCAATAGATACTTCATAACTATCATAAATGACTTCTTAAGGAAATTATGGTTGTACTTGATAAAGTATAAGAGTGAAGCATTTGTTAAATTCAAAAAATGGAAAGCACTGTGGAAAAGCAATCTGGTGGAAAAGTTAAGAAACTTAGGATAGATAATGGTTTTGAGTATCTCATTGATGAGTTTATTATTTTTTTCAAACAAAAGGGAATACAAAGGCACATGACAACTGTCAAAACACCTTAGTAGAACGGTTTCGCTGAAAGAATGAATCGAACTCTCTTAAAAAAAGTAAGATGTATGCTCTCAAATACAAAACTACCAACATAATTCTAGGCTGAAGCTATCACAACTGTCTGTTATCTTATCAAAAAATGTCGATCTTCTGCTATTGGGTTTAAGACACCAGAAGAGAAGTGGAGTGGGGTGCCTACTAAGTATGATAACCTTAGAGTGTTTGGGTGCACATCTTATGTCTATTCAAACACTAGTAAGTTAGAGCCTAGAGCGCTGAGATGCATATTTTTCGGGTATCCAAAAGGTACAAAAGGCTATAAGCTTTGGTACAAGGAAGATGTTTTGAAAAACAATTATCAGTAAGGATGTGACTTTTAAGAAGGATAAGCTTTTGGGTTTATTACTAGCAACATATGTTGAAAATGAAAATGCTCAGACTTGAGAGAAAATTCAGATTAAGGTAAAACCATCACAAGATTCTGAATCTACATTCTTTGACATTCGTAAAGAAATTGAAGATCAACTTGAGCAAAATTTCAAAGAGCAAGATAACTTGCAAGATTATCTCTTGGCTAGAGATAGAGAGAAGAGACAAACAAAAGCTCCTCAAAGATATGACTATACAGATGTAGTAGCATATGCTCTGAATACAACAATGGAAGAATAAGATGTTGAGCCATTGAACTATTAACAAGCTATGAAATATAGCGATTCTAAAAAATGGAAGTCACTATAGAAGAATAAATAAAACCACTACACCGGAATAATAGTTGGGTATTAGTGAAGAAACCAAAAAATGTGAAGACTGTAGGGTGTAAGTGGATTTTTAAAAAGAAACATGGATTACTTGGAATAGAGACCAAATTTAAGGTAAGGTTAGTTGCCAAGGGGTTCACTTAATGACAAAGAATTGATTATAATGAAGTGTTCTCTCTTGTGGTAAAGTACACTTCTATCAGAATTCTGTTATCTCTAGTTGCAGTTTTTTATATGGAGTTTGAGTAGATGGATGTTAAGAATGCATTCTTGCATGGAGAGCTCGATGAGACTATTTACATGAGCCAATCCAATAGTTTCAAGGTACCAGGTAAGGAGAACTATGTATGCTTGCTTAAGAAATCCTTATATAGCCTTACATAATCATCTAGGCAATGGTATAAGAGATTTGACACTTTTGTCACTAAAAATGGTTTCAAGAGATAATCATATGATATTGTGTATACTTCAAGGGCTTTACTTATCATGATAGAGTTTATTTATTGTTATATGTTGATGATATGTTGCTGGCTAGTAAAAAATCAGTAGAAGTGTAGAAGTTGAAAAAAATTTTGCAATTTGAATTTAACGTAAAAAATTTAGGGAGACATAGAGAATATTAGGAATAGATATTCTCAAGAATTGAAAAAATGGTGTTTTGATCTTGTCACAAAAGGAATGTCTAGCTAAAGTAATCAAGAGGTTTGGCATGTCAGATGCAAAGCCTATATCTATTCCCTTAGCTGCACATTTCAAACTTTCTACTGAATTGTGTCCAAAGAAAGATATGTGGTTGATACCTAAGGTATTGGAAGTGTCATGTATGTGATGGAGTGTACACGACTAACATAGCTCATGTAGTGAGCTTAGTGAGTATATATATGGCAAATCCTAAGAAAGCACGTTAAGAGGCAATAAAATGGTTACTAAGATATTTTGAAAGGGTCTTTAAATATTGGTTTATTGTTTAAAAGACTAGAGGAGTCAAAGTATCTTGTCAAGGGTTATGTTGATGCGGATTATGTTGGAGATCTTGATAAAAGAAGGTCATGTACAAGGTATATTTTCACTCTAGGTGGAAGTTGTATTAGCTGGAAATCTCAACTTGAGTCTATTGTGGCTTTGTCTACAATTGAGTCTGAATACATCGCTGTTATTTAGTGTATTAAAGAAGCACTTTGAATCAAAGGAATGATAGTAGAACTTGGGGTTCCTGAGAAAAATTTAACTGTCTTCTATGATAGCTAAAGTGCAATACATCTTTCAAGAAATCTAGTGAATCATAAAAGAACTAAACATATTGATGTAACTTTAAATTTTGTTGAAATATAATTGTTGATGGTGTAGTAATGATTGAGAAAGTTCCTACAGCTGATAACCCAATGGATATGGCAACTAAAGTGCTACCCGTAACTAAGTTCAAGAATTGCCTGGACTTAGTTCAAGTTACTAATCAACAACCTTGAAGATGAAGGAGTTAAGCTACTATAATTGATGGAGTTAAAATGTGTTTGAGAGTCAAGATGGAGATTTGTGGTGCCTATGACTCGAAAAACACACTTAATGACATGGCATAAAGGGATTGAAGACTTCTTTATAGAAGTCACAAATGCAATGAAATGTTATCTCTTTGGTTTGGTATGCAATTTGTTTGTTACTATAGCTATCATACAAGCTGTGTAATTTTCTGTAGCTGTCAGGCAAACTATGTAATTCTAATTTTGGCTTAAAGCAAGTCTACTAGTAGGAAAGGGCTTGAGGCAATAATGGTTGCAGGTTCTGAAAAAGCAAAAAGGATTATTGTGTGTGACTCTAATGAGAGAGTGGTAAGGCTTGAGAGAACAGGAGACACACAATTTACTGTTCTATAGCAAAGCTTGCCATTTTTGAGAGTGTCTCAGAGAGATCTTGTAATGGGAAGAAGTTGTATTCTCTGGCGATTGTTTTGACTAAAATCTCAATAGTAGTTCACACAGTAGATATAGATCAATTGATCGAACCATTATAAATCTCTTGTTTATTTTCTATTTTTTTGCTATCATTGCCTATCATATTTGCTCTATTTTTTGTTTGAAATCAGTTGGTATTTTTGAGTTTTCTATAACAAGATAGAATTTGAGGTCTGATTGATGGGGTGAAAAGGGAAGTGAATAACCACACTATGAGGGAACATGCAAACCAATGATAATTTAACTCTTCAAGATTTTAACAGTTAGGTATATATAAATTAATAGGGTTTTGCTTACTTACTGCTCAACTAAGGTTAGTATGTTACTCATCAATAAAATTATTGAATTGTTTGTAAAAGTGATATTGAAGAATATCCAAAAATTGTTATTGATAAATAACTTTTACTGCTCAACTAAGGTTAGTATGTTACTTATCAATAAAATTATTGAATTGTTTGTAAAAGTGATATTGAAGAATATCCAAAGATTGTTATTGATAAATAACTTTATTTGATCAGTAAGGTAGCTAAACCTATATATACTAAAAGAGTTGTGAAAAAATTATACTAACCACATAGCAACAAGTTAGAGGGCGGTGGCCGCTCTTTGGCAGGGTTAGGATCAGCATCGAAGACTCTGATATAGAATTCCTGGCCTAGGTACCAATTTTTCAATAACTGTGATCTCACATTCCACATGCCAGGATTATCCAAGAATGCATAAACTGCAGTCCACCCTCTTGGGTAAACTTGCACGGTGGCTCGAACTACTGGATTGTATAGATTGTAAGTGTTGTGTGATTCTTCTGTCCATTCTCCATTTCCAAACCTGAAGATTAGAAAAAATTCAAAATTATTTTAGTGAAAAAATTGGACAATTTAACATCACTCTTCTATAATTTGTGTACAAATTTTCTATTACATAGGACAAGAATATGAAGTTAAATAACTTGTGTCTAATAGCTAAAAGGCAACTTTGTTTAAATCATAAACACTTAATAAATTAGGATTCCTGAATTTATATGTATGAAGATTACAATAAGATTGCATTAGAGTATCTTTTGAAAAATTCTTCCAAGCGGGTTTCCTATTAAAAGAGAAAAGAAATTACAAACACATCCAATTATAACTTAAGTAGTCAATGTAGTTCCTTTTTACATCTCTTATGGAGATTTGAATCTCATTACACATATTTATCAAAATGTGTGTGAAAGTCTTTTTCCTTTATTGTAGGAGTAAATTTTACATCTATATGGTGGTTCAAGTTCCACCATACACATTTACCAATATTTGTAAGAAGTTTTCTCTTTCATCTTATAAGGTAAATTTTTAGAATTTGACTATCTTACCTAACCATTAATCTTACCCTTCAATTAGAGTCATTGGATTAATTGTAAAATAGTTATTGATGTCAATTCAAAGACTCCAATTGAAGGGTAAAATTAATAGTTGGATAAAACATTTAGACTCAAATTTTTAAGCATACATAAGATTTCTTACTTATTAATAAATTTTGGATGACTATACATAAACATATATATAGATATATATCTATTTTCCTTTCTGTAGTTTGATATAATACTAAAATCTTCTAATATTTTTGCAAATTATTAATATCTTCCTTAACAATTTATAAAATAAATCATATACCCCCTGTAATATACGAAAATATCCAAAAACTTTCACCGTTAAAATTGATATTAAAATTAAAGTTTGATAGTTAATGTGGAAGGACAAACTACAGAAGTACTTTAGTCATTCCAGTCATATCAGTAATTGGCAATAATGATAAGGGGCAAAATAAAATTTCTCAAAATTATAGGGGCTAAATAGAATTACATCAAACTGCAATGAGAAAATTAGGATTATCCCATAAAACTACACCTAAAAAGGCACTGTTGACTGTTTAATATAGCACTTACCCAACAACATAGAAGCCAAAACCATCCAAATGCCAGGAATCAATAACGTCCAACTGGTTGATAAACACAAGTTCTATCCAACCTTTGTGATTCCCAGAAGCAACAGAAACTCCATAAGTAGCTTCAGTGTTGGGGGTCCGAGTAGGAAACCAGTCAAGCTGGTATACACCCGACCCGTTTACCAAGTAATCGGCAAGTTTCAAGGGGGTACCCACAGTTAAGTAAGAGACGTTGTTGACAAGATAGCGTGGTTGTCCATTTATCTGACCCTTTGAGGCATGGAGCAGGAAGGTTTGTGATAAGCTTATATTTGATACGTTGAATGTTCCTTGTGGGTTAGGCCTTGCTGCTCCTGTGGTCAAGTTCCAACTAATCAAAAAACAAATGGGGATGTCAGCATGTAGGTTATAGACCATAAAGCAACCTACAAGAAGGTACAAATGGAAATTGTTAAGAGACCTTCCATTCTCAATCTTGGAACATATTTAATGGATGAGATTATTTGTCATTTATTTATTTATTTTCATATATTACATCTTCTGATACTAAGTCAGATATTTATCGATCGTTAATGATAGAGTTGACTTAATGAGTGGTCGAAAAATCTACTCTCAAGATTAGGAGAAGACTACTCACAAACAGTGAAAAAATTGTCACTCTGGGTGAGGATTAAACTTTGCAAATGAAAAGCAAGTGGGGTGCGTCTATTCACTGGACCACCCACCATACTCATACTTAGATTATTTATTATTTATTTTTTAAAATTATGTATAGAACAATGTGTCACTCACATAAGAAGAGGATGAATCATACGTCTCATAAACTATTAGAAATTGAAGACCTGAATTTTAAAAGTGCAATGATACAAATACAGTTAAACTTTTGATAAAATAGTAGGCCGTTTGGTAATTAGTATGCACTCAAAGGATTTGATCATAAAAGCCTTTGACAGTTCTTATTCAATAAAATGCTATTGAGCATCTTTGTAATAGGGAGACTACTGTGTTTGAAATTCAAAAAAATAGTAAACCATCAGAAATAAGCCTAAAGTGAAAACAGGCATATTTATTATTATCCTAAGCCATGACTTCTGATAATTAAAGAAAAAGTTTTGTTATCAAGGTAGCATGAACTAACGGTCTGTCACAAAATATGTCATATTGAAATCACATTTTTATCTTGAATGGTATCATAGTATTCTAAAATTGTTTTCAGAGTAGGAATCAATCAAGCTTCCTCTTGCTTACCTTACAGACTTGGCTTGATTGACTGAAAAATCTAAATCAAAGGGATCAGGGCCAGTGGGGAGGGGACCACTAAGTTGAGAATTGGAATTGGAATAGTGAAGCACACCCAGACCAACAAGGCTGCTACTAGATTCAGTAGAGTTGAACCATTTAGGAGATGCAACCATGTAATAATCAGAATCATCTTGATCAGCTGTGACAAGTACAGAGTAGGACTGACCCACATGCACATCAAGAGAATCCAACGTGATCTGATTGGTGTAAGACCCTTCTGTCTCAACCAATACCATCGTGTGATTCTGTATCCTGAAATTGAAACTTAATAAACTCCCCACATTTGATATCCTCAACCTGTAAGTCTTCCCTGCATTACGTACATCAAAACCTTATTTATGTCTTATAAATCTTTAATAGATTGATAAATAATGAACAAAATGTGTTGACATGTGTCTTTATTCCCAAAAAGAGAAAGATCAGGTTTTGATCTTATCTTTCCATATATTCTGTAAACATATAAAAAACACGTACAGGACAAAACTACATTTAATTTGCAAAGTCACGATATTTATTTCCATGAATTAGAGGCAATACTCTTACAATAAGGGAAAAAATCTATCAACATAAACTGTAATACATATTGTTAATCTTTTTCAAATACTATAATAGATGCTTTATGAGATTATAAAATATCAAATTCAATTTCTTACTTTTGAATTTTAATATCTACCTTTTGTGAAGGTGAGGGACTCATAGGCTGTTGACATTGGGTGTCCATAAGGGCCTTTCCCATTCATCAACATCATACCAGGGACATCCTGATTAATTACAGACGAATTCCCCACCGTGGACCTTCTTTCCTGTTAAAATTTTGTACAAGAAAATATTGTTAATGATAATAATTATTACTGCAGCATAATGAAAATCAAACTCTTCATGAGTGATTTGTTTTTTCAAGTCAGTATATGACCTTGTAGTCTCCATAAAACCAATCACCAATGAGAAGATCAAACTCAGCTTCAGGTTTGGGGAAGGGGACAGCGATCACATTACGATTATTGACCCGAATGGGCCCAAATCCTCCCCCAGCTTTCTGGAAGTTGATGGAGGGGAAGTAGAAGAAGCTGCCAATTTGATCTTTAGTTTGAAACACGTAAGTCCAGTTTGTCCCTGGTAGGATTGGACAGTTTGTGCCTGAAACTCCATCCTGCCATGAATTTAGCCTTTGTTGTATGCCATTCCTGCACCCACCACAACCACAACCACCTCATTTTTTCTTTGTTCAATGCAAAGAAAATGATCTATTAAGATTGCATTTTGATTAAAGAAGATGTTCAAAGAACCAAAGCCCCTAGTGCTTACCATGTGAAGAGTAGAGGCTCATCCAAATTGTTGAAAACATTCACATGGACAAAATCATTGGTGGTTGCATTGATAAGGGGTCCAGGAAACATTCCATTGATTGTTATAACCTGATCAAACATCCATTAGTTTTAAACAAACACTAGCATGTATACTCACATGGAAATATTAATAATAACATGTGAAAGATTCCTTACAGGTTGATCAAGACCAGCTGGTTTGATGGTTGTGTCAATGGCCACATTCCATTCTAGAAATATGTCGATGCCACTAGCAGTTGCAAAAAAGATTCCCAGCAATGTTGCTGAAGCGATAAGCCACCATTGGTAGGCCATCAGAGGGATCAAAGTACAATGGCACTTGATTTCGTTAGGCCTCTTCCAGGGTGTATAAAATACACCAAAATAGGTTATATAGATATAGAGAGCAAAGAATGGCCTCGTTTCTTGTAAAAGAAGGAATGAGCCCAATGGAGCTTACAAAGAAAGTGAGTGAAAGGAAGCAGCCAAGAAACGAAATAATTGTAAGAGAGACTTTGAATCAAGAGAATTTTGGCATATTTTTAAGTATTTTGCGGTCAGGCAGGCCGGCAGATAAAATGTAGATGATTGAGATAATGAGAAGACAAAATTTGCCTTGATTTTCTCAATCTTGGCACAAAGTCAAATATGAAAGCTCTTTTTTGTCTTCTGACATATATGCTTTGGTCTAAACTATCTGATTGGACTTTCTAAGAGTTATGAAAACAACGATGATCTGCGGGAGTCTCTCCTGCTTATTACTTGTGCATGGATAGATGCATCAGATTCGGTCAAATTTTTTTGCTTTTTACAACTTGTATCTGTAAAAGTACTTTCTGGAAGAAACAGAATTTATTCTGATAATTTTGATGCCTGTCATTTGTCCAGCAAGCCAGGAGGTTTCGTGTTTGAATCCCTTTAGGTGCGCCTTGAGAAGAGGATTTTCTCCTTGGTGTGGGAGACTAATGCAGGGACATCAAGAAACACAAGGGTTAGCCTCTCTTGTAAAAGAATCTGAAAGTAAGGTCCAAATGAGTTAGTCTCCAAGTGGATTCTTGAGCTCGATCCTAAGTGACATAGGACTAGATTGCGCCTCTCTTATAAGTTGCAACTTTTGGGAGTAATGGTTGCATCTCTCTACGTCAAAAAGTGATTCAAAATGCACTTGTCTTGGGAATCTTGCTTTTACTCATGTGGCAATGTTTATCGTTTTCAAATCATTTTGAAGAGGTGCTACAAATTGTAAGCTTCCAGCATAATTTTCATGATGCAAAAATACCTTTATCAAAAGGAATTCCTCAACATTCTACGTAGATTCTTATCATCTGCTCGCTATAATCGCTTTATCTTTCATGATAATTACACTGAACTGAGGTGTGGCTTACAGATGATACATAACAATTAATCATGATTCACAAGGACCTCTTGCCATTTCATGTATCCAGTAATGTGCATGGCTATCAACTTTGAACAAATACATTGTAGACCATTTTATATACAAGACCATTATTCACACAAATCTGTAATCCTTAGACATATCTCTTGACCAAAATACAATGCTGACTCCTAACATCTACAGCGAGAGTAGATTCAACAAATAAAACATTCAGAGAAACAAAAATTATGCGGATTTACATTAACTGAATGCTGTTGACAACCCCTTCAGCCCCCAGCTGACCATCTGGAAGAAAGATATCCAAAACTACTATGAAAGCCAACTGTGAGAGCTCCGGTAAAGCTTTATCCTGATGTACATATGGTGATCTACGCTATATAAGGTGGAAGTGTCTAGGAACGGCTAAGCATCCATTTGCCATTGTACTGATTGTATGAAAACTTCTATTTTGACTAGCTAGAAAGCAGTATGTTTGCATTGATTTCTTTGTCACAGCATATATAGAGTATTTAAGAGCAGCAACCACCACCACGAGGTGCCTGGTAAACTTGTTTCTGTTTCAAAATCTGACTTTTCACTACTGCAGAGCCTTTTTCCAATAAACTGGGTACCTCCAGTATCTGAAAACTAATGACACTAGTAAGAATTCATACAACAGTAACAAATTAGATTTACAAATACGAAACTTGCTACATTGTATAATTAATAATTACCAGATATGGTTAATGGTGAGAGTTTATCTCATATTTAGATCATACAATCCAATATAATAGTTTTTGACAATATTTCATAGTTAGATCATATAATCACATATAATGGTTTTTGACAATAAGTCACAGTGATGGGTCGCATCTAAATATTCAGTAACAATATATACTTCCAACCGGCATCCAAACCCTGGTATTAACAATATCTAGAAAAATGTTAGAACAGGAAACAGATTCAGGAAAACAGCACAGAATACAACTTTCTTGTGACCATACCTTATAGATGAGATCTCTAAAGCATTGCCTCACTGTTTCTCTAGTTCTAGCACTACATTCAAGGAACATAAATTTATGCTCCTGTGCAAGTGCCATCCCCTCCTCTCTAGTAACAGCCCTTTCACTTTCCTGAAACCATTAAAAAGAAGTAAACTCTTCTGCAATAACAAAAAACTAATTACGAAAGTGACAAAACCATGAAGTGCATAGCTATTCCAACATTTTCAAATTTTTTGTTAAGAAAATTTTTCCTACAGAAGTAATATGTGAACATTAAGATCTTAAGGGGGGGTAGCAAGACTATTAAACTCACTCTGTCCACTTTATTTCCCACCAATATTTTGATACACTCGGGATTAGTGGAGTAAAGCTCTACTTCTTTTGCCCATGTATCCGACAAGTTTGCAAAGGTTTCTCTCCGTGTCACATCATACACTGAATTGAAACATTATATAACAAAATAGTGAGATATGACATTCTGGGTGAAACTTTGAGAAGAATATCTTAGGAGTGCATACATTATAATTTACCCCAACAAAGTGGAAGGTATATATAGAGGTGAAATCAAGATGAATTAGATGTATCCAAATAAGACAATATATGGCACCAGTAGATTTAGACAAGAAGTACGTTAAAAAGTAAAAGTAAATAAAAAATACAATAAAAATGATGCTTAAGGCTTTTTTCTCCATTGTGAAAGAGATGGCATTAATACATGCATCACAAAATGACAACAGATACTCTTAACTATAAGATACTCTGTTGACATGTAGACCTAAGACAATTAGTTTAGTTATTACATGTATTACGAGGAAACATTTTATCTTGACATGCACTGTTCCAGTTGCAATCCAGTCACCTGCTAACAATAGTTAATAGTGCAAAGAACAAGTATCAAAGAATTCCTATTGGTCAGAGAACAAGCGCTTCAAACAGGCACCATTCACTACATTATGGATTTATCCACTGTAATCAGGCACGGTAATTTTATAAATATATAAGTATTCTATCAAACCGCTAATACCTGAAATAATAGGCACCCAAATATAATCCAGATTGTACATCAAAATGATCATGAAATCTACAGATATGTAGCATGAGATGATTGGTATTCACAATGGCATACCCAGGATAATTCCATGTGCACCTCTGTAGTAAGAGCTTGTTAACATCCCAAATCTCTCCTGTCCAGCTGCAATGTAAAATAAGATGTTAATGAAACAATTATACTAAACCGGCTTTAGACGATTTGAACAATTTAAAAGTTTATTGTACATGGTGGCATTCATGAAGTAACAAAGGGTTTCATATGACATATTCGAGCGCATAATCAAGACACACACAGTTTCAGTGCCCTGTTTCTTTGCAAATAGGATTGTAGTCTACTAGAAAGTGAAAAGCTTATAACAGTATAATTATATCTTTCTTACAATGTAAAGACTATGAAAAGTTTATGCTCACTAGCTAGTACCTTGTGTTTACAAATCATGGTATGAGTAAACTCACATCTATATGACTCTTCATTCATGTATGGAATACTGCCGATCAAGTTGTAATAAAACTTCATAAAAAATTATGAAATCTGCTAATAATATTATAGAGGAATAAAAATTAAGAACAGCAAGCCATTTAAAGAATAAAGTTCTTTGGAGTGCATGCCATCATCTATTGATTGTCATATGCTCTTTTCTAATTTCCTTTTAAGGGTAGTGCAGTGCAGCACTACACAACAAAATGAACCATTCCAGCAGTTGAGTAAACCAATTAAATGTTTTTAGGACATCTTTGAGCTTTTAGGTTGAAAAATTATGATAAAAACTTGTGCATTGTCTAAGTATTACATTTTCACAGTAGCCAACCATTATTTATCAAGCAAAACACCATTTTAGAACCAGTAAAACAAAACACGCAGGTAGATAACAGATCTTAAAACTATAACTACCACCATCTAGTGCTTCTGACACATCTAACACTATATCATAAGAAATTTTATGGACTTTCAACCTGTCAATCAGTATTTAATGCTCACGAGTCAATACTTAGAGCTCTAATGAGGGAAAACAATTAACCAGACAGCAGATTCTCCATTTCCAAACAATCTTATTAAGCCCTATTCCAATCTACATATGATCAACCCTACCAATCCTGGTTTTCTCATTCTGCTCTATCTAGGCCATGGTTTTGTCAAGTCATAACCTAATAATATGTGTTTTCTCACCAACCCAACACTTGGTGCTTCTTCATTGTTCCTTGACCACACAGTGTTATCACTGAAGGATGCAATCATTTATAAATGTATCAGTCCCAGACCAATAGCCAATCCCCATCGCACAGTTACTGGTTGCACCGGCACTATTAGGCTTGAAAAGCATTGGACCTTTTATTAACAATGTCTCATTTCATAGAAAACTCTCCATGTAGTGGCTCATAGGCATTCTGGCGAAAGAGTCTACCAGCAGAAACTCCTAGTTATTGAAAATAAATAAATAAATCTCTTCATATACTTGGCCAATTCCTAAGGACCTGAAGCCAACTCTTACTGAAACTCATGAATGAATTTGTCATTCTTCACAATGGAACTCTGACATGGATGATTTCTCTGTCCCTACGCAGCTCCATTGAAAGAAGGCTTGATCACAATACCATCTAATTATTAAAGGATACTAATGAGAAATGAAAATATACATTTTAGGGCCAATAATTAGAGATAGGACACCTAATCCGTCAGGGAGTTAGAATTCCAAGCCTCCCCATCAAAGGCAAATAAAATAAATTTCCATAAATCAAAGCCAAGATTTCCAACCACTTATCACGTAATATAAAAATTTAAATGAAAGCTACAGCGCTTCAGCCATCATGTGCAACATTTACCTGTGTCCCAAATTGTAAGCTTCAGTCTTTTGCCATTAACTGTGAGTAGTTTGATCTTGAAATCCACACCTGAACACAAATGGAATAGCGGCCAAACCTCAGTATTAAACAATTAATAACTCAAAAGGGCAACTACAAGCTTAGTGAACTAAAGCTCAGAACAATTACAATGAAGCAATAGCGTTTCCAAGTCCCACACATTTGGCTTGAATAGGAGCACTTTAATGGTATGTTAACAACTTCAGGAGGACCAATTTTTTCACTCAGGATGATGTAGCATGGAAATCTTTCTTCAGGTAGCCTTGTAGTAAAGACATTATTGGCACATATACACATCTAATTTGACTGATAATGACTCAAATTTCCCTTGGGAAAGGAATGCTAGCGACAAACAAAATAACCCTTCACTGAAATTCTTTTGCTAAGAAATATATATATGTATGTATGTATGTATATATATATATATATATATATATATAAGTTAAGGCTTCTTTTAATTACTCATCACCCCAAAACAAAAGAGGGGAAAAAAACAACTCAAAACTTAATTTCTTACTCTACGCCACAGAAAATCCAGTTAGGCATCCCAACAAAGTCAGTGAACATTACCAGCTGGGGAAGGTTATCCATCAATAATAATTCTCGGATATTTTTCAATGACCATCTTTACAATTAGTCTAAGAGTTGTTATCGATGAATAACCTTAGCCAATCACTGAAGTAGTCAAACTTATAATAGAATATACAGTACATAAATTCATATATAGACATCCATGCATACATGAGAAATGTAATAAATAAATAACAAAGTAAGATACGCAATCACATGTCATTAAATTTCTTTAGTCTAATTATGCAACTAAAGTAAAGTAAATTAAAGAAAGTTTAGGGGAGAGAGAGAGAGCATTCATGCTGCACAAAAGGTAGAAATGATACAGCAGACAGGTATCCAAATTGAAAGAGCAGATGCAAGAAGAATTAACAACCTATTGTAGGAGAAAGATCTTGAAAATAATTGGAGATGAAGCTGAGAAGAATACTACTCTTTCCAACGCCAGAATCACCAATCAATAGAATCTTGAAAGAGTAGTCATAACTATTGCTCCCTACTTTTAGAGAAGAACCCATTCTTCCTCTTTGCTCTCCACATGCAAAAAAAAGAGAAACTTGAAGACTTTCAGGCTCTTTTCTTCAGTGTCACCTTTTCCACTTTCATTTGCACTGCTGATGCATCAAAAACAAGAAAAACTAGAAACCAAAGAACACATAAATTAAAAGAGAACATAAAGAAACCAAATGGGGAAGTTTCCTCAAATAGTAGAAGACATTGGTGGGCTGGCGGGTAGTGTTTCCGATTTTTTTTTTTTATTTTAATAACAAGAAAATATAATAGAAGAAGTTCAAACATGGGACAAATGTCTGCTTTTCTTGAACATGTTTCGTGGATTCTGATGATCACGTGCCTCTGCAGGCGCTCGTGGGGGCCGCTTCAGGTTCCACGTCAAAATCAAAAAAACAAAAAAAACTATATTATCTATCTGCCCATCTGAAATTTTGGCATTCAATAATTTGTCCTTATGTGTATTAACTTGGTCCGTCTGCCATGGGAATTTTATTTTCCTCTCTTCATAAGAATTTCAGTTGTAGTTTCGTTTTTTATTTAATTTTCTGTCCTATTTTAATGTTTAAAACAGGTACGATAATAAAATGAAAATTGTGCATTTTAATAATACGAATAAAGCAGCTGTAGATAATTGTCGTAAATATGTGTTGGAGGTGTATTATTTTATAAATTTTTGCTTTCATTACTGTAGCAGTTCAATAATTACTAGCTTGGCTGGCTGGTTTGGCTTTTATTTGGTATAGAATGAGTAATGAAATATGTTTTGTTGAGGATGTGTGGTTGAACTATAGTTGTCCTTACTCCTACTCACTCTTGACCTTGATTTAAGTTTGAAAGAGACCCATTAGCCATTCTTCAAGCCTCATTTTAGCGAATAACTGTAATCATGTGGTCAGTAAAGCAGAAGTGGAAATTAAGAATTTGAGGAGGAATTAATTTTTTTTTTCTAAAGTGATATTAAACACTAGTTGCATGGTCCGAATATCTTGGTATCAAAGGATTGTTGAGATATATCAAGATCAACCACTAGTTGCATAATCCAGATATCTACTCTCCTATAAATATCTTAGTGTCAAATAATTATCGAGATATAAGAAAATTAAACACTAATTATACAACCTTGATATCTACTGCCATATCAATATCTTGGTGGCAAAGGACATTTGAAATGTGCTGAGATCAAATATTAATTAAACGTTATAACAAGAGAAAACTACTCACACAGTAAATGAAAGAAAAAAAAAATCTACTTTGGGAGATAACTACTTTTACAATAAGGGGAAGAAACTACCCATATAAATTGGATATCTAGAAAGATAATCACTCTCATAATAAGGAGAATAAACTATACAAACTGAATATATACTCTCATAAACATAGAACAAAAACTTTTTTATATATCTACTCTCATACATAGGAAACAACTACTTGCACAAGCTTTAAAATGTGTTTAATGAGAATTAAATCCCAAATATTTTAGTAAATGAGGAGTTACCCAATTATCTCTACTAAGAGATAAGATGTGGGGAGGAATTATTAATATCATATTAATATTCGATGACATTTTGATATTAGTCAAATCGTTTGTGGATGGATGGGCTTTCAGTTCATATAATTAAAGTCGTGCAACAAAATATTCAAATTAATTGTCTAGTTTATATAATTCAAATCACACATTGTGTCTATTATGTTAAGGGTTTAATTTCCATCTAGTGTATTTTAAAACTTGTATAGATGATTTTCTTCTCTTATTGTAAGAGTACTTTTCTACCTTTATAGGAGTAAATAGTTGGGATAGTGTTTAATCTTTATGGATCCGATTGAACTTTAACTTATTTGATGTCAGCTTTGAGGGAAAAAAAAAAATTCACACATTCAAAGATAATAGACACATGAATAATCCCCATTTTATAATTTCTAGTCAAAATAATTTTTGAAAATGTTTGATTACATATAAAGCGAAAAGTTGTCGACAGTCTAATTTTTCTGTACTTGTAATCGATGCTAAACAAACATAAGGGCCAACACAACGGATCAAACCTCTATCGAGTACAAATAATAATAATAATAATAATAAAAGAATTTGCATAAAAATGAAAAATAAAGTTTAAATGTATTTTACACAATCTAAATTATATATTTTTGCATAGCAGTTAAGATATGTAGTTAAATTCCATTATAAACTTTGTATATGGATCAAAGCTTTTTCTAGTTGACCAACATCGAATGGGTCATTTTATTATCAAAATAATTATAAAAAAAAAATGACCCCAATAAAGTTAGAAATTTGGTAGAATTTAATGATATCAATAATTACTCATACAATTAGAAAATCTACTTTTATAACGGGAGATAATTACTTCTAAAAATAGAAAAAAAAAATTTTGCATAAAAGGTTATAAAATATATTTGATAGAATTTGAATTTCTATCATTAAAGTGGATGAGAAGGTACATAATTACATACTAAGAAATAATGTACATAATTTGTAGATAATTCAACTCAATTTTTATAATAGTTTTCTTTATATTATGAACTTCTTTCCATCCTAGGCAATGTTCAAAATTGTCAAAAGATTCAATGGATATTTTCTTTTTTTTTTTTTCAATTTATTTGATCTATTGATTAATATTTTTTAAAATAAAAAATTAGCACAAAATATATCAAAGGTCTATCGAGATTTAAGCATTATATAAACCGTGTAAATAGTTACTCCTATAATGGAAAATATTTACTCACTAAGATGCTTAATAGAAATTACTTCACAAATGGACATCCAAACCATTAAACCGATCAACCGATCAAACCAAATTGATTAAAGCATATTGGTTTGGGTTCATAAAATAAAATAGAATCCGTTGGGTTAATTAAATGCAACCAAATGGCGTGGGTTGTGTTTTATAAAACCAAATAGCCCAACCTAACCATTATACATATATGTATATATATACATATACATACATACATACATATGAAGGCAAACTCTCAAAAAACCTCCTGACTTCTGACATATTATTCGTTTTCCATCACGTAGTTTTGTTTTCCCTAAAAAGGGGAAAATCCTAGAAAAATCCTGACTTTTGATATATTATTCATTTTCCACCACATGGTTCCGTTTTCATTCGAAATATCACATGACTTTAATTAAACACCCAAAATATCCCCTAAAGGTGCAAGAAGGACAAAAATACTCTAACAGTTACATATTCCATTAGGTTAAAACAGTTGACCATTTGACTTAAGCGGCAAAATGGAAAATGCAGTAAAACATAAAATAATATTAATTAAAATATAAACATCAAAATAAATAATGTTAAATATAAAAAATGTAAAAAATAAGTTATTTCTATTTTAAAATAAAAAAATAAAAATCATATGAATAAAAATCTATATTTTTTTCTTCTTAACTACTTCTCTCTCTCTCTCTCTCTCCCTCCCTTCCCCTACCCCACCCCTCCAGCCCCACCCCCCCTAACAATTTTCATCCTCCCTATCTCTATCGTCGATCGGTGATGATGGTGGATTCGTACCTTGTCAGCACAACAAAAGGTAATGATGGTGGTGACAATTTGGATTGTGATTTAGGTTTGTTTGACTTAGTGGGTTCATACCTCGTCGATGCAACAGAAGGAACTAGTGGTGGTGATGATTTGGTTTATAGTTTTAGTTCGTTTAATTCCGAAGGTTCGTACCTTATTGGCATAGTAGAAGGAACTCATGGGGTTTGTTTGACTCCATTGCATTTTGATTGATGATTTGGCTTGTGGTTTGGGTTGAGGACTGATAAATGATGAATGATGATTGATGGTTTAGTTGATTAATGATTTTTAGGTTTCCAGCCACATTTTTTGGGTTTCTAGTGGTTGGAAACCCAAAAAATTCTAGGTTTTTAACGACTAGAAACCTAAAAGTTGGGAGAGAGAAAAAAGAAAGGGGTAGAGAAAGAGAGATAGGAATATAAAAAAAAGGAAAGGTGGGAGCTAACGGTGGTCATCTAGTGGAGTTCATGACCGGTGTATTGAAAGTTGATGATGAAATTGATGATAATGAAGTTGGAGGTTAAAGGTTGATAATGAAGACAGTGGAGTTGGATGGATGGTAATCTTCACTTTTTTTTTCATTTTTTAATCAATTTTTAATTTTTAATTTGGTGTGTTATTAGTTTATAATTTATTAGTTTTAATTTTTTTTTCCATTTTTATCAATTTTTTTTTTAAATTTTTAATTTGGTGTGTTAATCTTTGTCTATCAAGGTTAAAAATGTCTTTTTATATTTTACCTAACTTTCTGTTAACTTATCAATAAAAGAGGGATTTTTGATAAAAATAAAATTATATATGGGAAAATGAATAATATATCAAAAGTGAGGTTGTTTTTTAGGATTTTCCCTAAAAAAAAAACATTAAAATAGAGTTAACCCTAAAAAAAAAAAAAAAAAAAAAAAAAAAAGCACTAAAAAACCTACTATTTTTTGTTACCACATGAACAAGTTTTTGGCACTTTTCAGTCATCAATAATTCTTTTAAGAATTAGTAATATTTCATTCTATTAATTTAAATCACTAGTTTTGTATTGTTTTATTTAGTGTTCATAGGGGAATGTTTTACGTGATTCCATTTTGTTCATGGATTCATGTTGTGTAATTCATTTTTAGCTCATGTGAATTGAATATGCATATCGTTTTGAAAGTATATATGAATTCAATTCATCATATATCCTCTATATGACTTGCAGCTCTATACAAAATAATTTATCTTCTATCGATTAGAACTTATATGTACATTGATGGTCTTTTTCTTGATGCTCATGAATTTTAAATTTATAAGACCACACACCAATTATAGTATAGCAGATGTAGGATTGTCCCACAAAAAGGCGAAGTACTTTATCATTAAATTCCTAATGTGATTAAATGCAATTAAAATGAATCAAAAGTTGAAAATGATTTCATTAAAACTAAAAATGTAGCTACACAAGAGGGCCACTAGTTACAATTACTGTGTAAGAGACTAAGATGTAATGAAAGTTAGGTCATGTTGATGTCAAAAGTTGGTTAACATTCAAATTAATATAAAAATGATAAATAACATAAAATTCGGGGAGTTAAGCAAAATCTGACAATAGGGCTAATATGATAGACAAAAAGAAAAATAAAATAAACACAAATAGATATGGTAAAGTAATAGAGATATAAGAGAAAGATAAAGAGATGAAGGAGGTAAGTGGGTTTTGTAATGTGATTTGACCCAAATGATAATGTCTACATCCACGGTTATGTTATTATTGAGAGAAATTTGGGTTTAGTAGGGCTTCTGCTTAAAGAGGGAATGTCAACAAGCGAAAAAGAGCTTTTTAAGGATCCAGGCAAGCTTGCCGAGATGCAAAATGCCTATTGTACGTGCGAATTACCTTTTATATAGTTTTAGGGTTCCTCGTTTCCATACAATTTGGTTGCTACAATATTAGAAATGCCAAGATTTATCTTTCCTATTTTATATGAAACCACATTGATCATGTAGATACTAAATCAAACTATAATTAATTGTGTCCACATTTGACTTGTAATATAATTATAGCCGCTTTCCGTTCGAAGAGATCTTCAATGCATTAGAGGAATCCCTTGTTTGATTAAGTTCTTTCCCTTTTTCTAAAGCTTCATTGAAATAAGAAAATATATTAGCTTTTAACAATTAGTAGAAAATTTCTTTTTTTTTGGGTCTTTCTAAGTATTAAGGAAATAACAAGCTAAGGACGTGTCATGAGTTGCTTTATGACTACGACCTCAAGTTGTGCCTTATGCAAGCTTGTTAACTTGAGCTGATTCATTATCCGAACGCAATTGAACTTGTTTGTGGTTAAATGAAAAACACATCATGCAATAACCAAGATAGAGTAATTCAACCAAATTAGCAATGGTCATGCAATAATCTAATTGTAAAATCTTCTTCCATAATAAGAGAAAAAATTATCCACACAAATTTGTAAAATCTGTTTAGTGAATGCAAAACTCCAATATTTTATTAAATAGGAAGTCACACAACTACTTATACTAAGTAGTGATGTGCAAGAAATTTACTTCTTTAATCTCCTTATAAGTTGTTATAAAGATGATTATTTATTTATTGATTTTTTTAAAAAAAGATGATTATTTATTTATTGATTTTTTTTAAAAAAGATGATTATTTATTAGTAAGAATAATAGCTTTAAATCAATTGTAATTAAATTTATAGTAAGTGTTATTTTGAAAATTTTTAAGATTCAGTCCTTGGTAAATTTTAGAGTTGGCAATTGGGAAAGGGTTAATTTGGGTCATGATACAATGGGTTGTCACAAATTCATGAAAAATAAGTAAGTGTGAGTTTCATTTAAATGAATTCGTGTCATAATCGTTTCAACCTGCTTAATTCTTTTATTAAACGAATTGAGATGGGTTTGTTTAGTGAGTTTGTGAGTTGACATGATTAATAGGGTCAAATTGTAATAGTTATATATTATAAGATTTAAATGGTAATATTTATATATTATTGGGTCAAAATATTATTTAGATTTAGTGGGTTAAACGGGTTAAATGGATTAAACAAGTTAAATAGTGTTATGCCCATTTTCTCAACTTAGATAAAAGGGCCGCTAAAGGCCTAAGGAATGTGAATAGTACTGAAGCCTAAAAGCCCAATCTCAAGCTCACCATAACGAGCTCAGTGGACTCCCGAAGCTCGCAACACCCAAAACCTATCTCAGCATCCTTTCAGCACATGTTCATATCAGAGTCCATCTCAGCATCTCCACAGCTCGCACAGTCCGTGAGGTCGAGGAGCTCGCGCCAGGAGATACCTTGTAAAATTGGCTACCAGGTCAACCTACTCCCTAGATTTCGCACCGACACCACCTCAACAGTTCCCGAGGAGCATTTAATGCGGCGGTTGCTCATTTAATGAAGAGAAGACTTTGCCTGAAACATTTAATAAAGATGTGGACGTGTGGAGAATAATCATTGTGGTAGCATTAAATGCAGTATGACTTATGTCAGATTAGTTGAGAATAATCATGATCAGAAATGTATGTAATACTCCAATTGTATCTCTTCATTCTATATAAATAGGGGAGATTTTCATTATAACAACAAGTTAAGAACATTAGTATTGCCGTCACTTTGCCAGAATTAAATTAGAGTGGCCCATAGACGTAGGTGCACTCGCCGAACCACATAAAAATCCTTGTCTTTGCACTATTTTCCCCATTTCTTTTGTTATTATTTGCTTTATTACTATCATTCATCCACCATAACCAACATTCCTCCACTTTTATTACAACACACCAACCTTAAACCATATTTACTACATATTTAATACATTTATTATAATTTATTATACCAAACCGCAGTCTGGGCCTTTGAATCTTTCAGTCGACCGTTTTCGGATGTTGACATCTTTTGACGTTAGAAGGAGGGCCCAATGACGATTTGGTAATCTCTTCTCTAGTTATTTTCTACTTTAACTGCTTACATTTCACCAAACTGTGATGGCTAGAACAAGAGCAACCAGAAGTGTTGGTGTGGCGGATGAGCGGCCTGAAGGCCAAGAGGATCAACAAAGCACTCTGCCTCCCAGGGAAGAAGCCACTCAAGAGTGGCAATGAAGTTAACTTGCTCTTGAGGATGTGGTGAGACAATTGACCGAAACAGTAAGGGCACTAACAGAAGTCCAAACCCAAGCTGCGCAGAGGCGGGTGGAGGTCGTGCCCCCCAGAAGAGCTCGCCAACAGCTCACAGAAGAAATCCTGATCCCGGAAGGATGTGCTGAGAGGGAAAGGTTGTTATCTGAAGAGTCTATTCGTTCCTCAAATTTGAACCCAAGAAGGGATAGACGGCGAGCCCAGGAAAGGGAGACCTCGCTTCACCCGGCTGACATAAGAGTGAGGGTGAGCCACAGATGTGACCGTTATATTGAAATAGTCGTAGGCATGAGCGAGCTAGTGAACTTCTCGATGGTCATGAACCCGAGCCACGAAGGGACATTCGACAGGTTGAGAATCTTGATTGGATGAGTAGGTCGCGAGATCATCATGCAGGTAAGCAGGAAAGTACCAGTAGGCGAAGCTATACCTGGCAATCCCAATCCCAAGATCTAATGGTGGAAGAATTGCTACAGAGGGTCCAGTAGCTGGAGGCCCGACTTGGGACCCAAAGTCAGGAAGAACAGAATGATGACAGGGTCCCATTTACTAGGGAGATCGACACAGAGCCTCTGCCACCTAAGTTTAAAGTCCCTAACATCTCGCCCTATAATGAGAGAAGTGATCTTTATGACCATCTTAATGCGTTCAACGTACAAATGGACCTCCAAACAAATAACCCATTGGTCAAGTGTCGAGTCTTCCCGGCTACCTTGGGAGATGCCCCGAGAGCCTGGTTCAAGAGCCTCCCAGCCCGCAGCATAGGGAGCTAGAAAGAGTGCCAGTAGAAGTTCCTTAATCAGTACAAGGCCTTGAAGAAGCAGCTCGCACCTCCATGCCACATCGCTGTCATATTCCAGAAGCAAAATGAGTCCTTGAAAGATTACATCGTCCGGTTCAGGGATGAGATGAGCAATGTTGAAGCACCCTCATATGAGAGTATCCTGACAACAATTTCAACAAGACTCCGAAAAGACGGGAAGCTTTATAAAAGCATTTACAAGTCGCCGGTAAAAGACCTGGGTGAGTTCTATAAATGGGCCGCTAAAGAGATTAGGTGGGAGGAAGCTTTTGGACCAAAGAAGTCCAATAATTAGCGGAGTGAAGCAAGTAGTTCCCACCAGGGGAAAAGAAAAGGCCACGATGGGAACGGAAGTGGCGAACACAGACATCGTTCTACCCACATAGTGACGAAGCGAGCTCGGCTCGAGCAGAGAAGGGAGCGACTTCGGCGTCAAGGTCGGTATGGGAATTACAGCGTCCTGTTAGGCACACAGAACCAGATCTTCGCCACGGAGAGAAATAGGGAAAACTTTAGGAAGCTTAACTTCACAAGAGTCCCAAACACGCTCCGAGATCCAAGAAAGTTCTATCTCTACCACAATGAAACTGGGCACAATACCTCAGATTGCTAGCAGTTGAAGGACGCAATCGAGAAGCTGATCAGGCAAGGTCGCCTGAGAGAATATATAGTGTGATATGTAGATAGACAACCTCAACTGCAACGTCTTCAACACCAAAACCAACATCAACAGCCAGAGCAGCAGTAGCCCCACCGAGCTCCCAAGCAAGAACACGAGCCATCAGTAAGAACTATCTTTATTATTCATGACGGTCTTCACATTGCAGGTATTTCAAACAAGTCACACCAGAGGTACGTGAGGGAAGTCAATCACACCTTGCTGGCAGATTATGGCGGGGCAAAGGGACTTGCTAAGAAGGCAAAAGTATCCTCGGATGACATCATATTCATTGAGGAAGATGCAAGGGGCGTACACTGGCCCCATAATGATGTTATAGTCATCCGAGCTAAAATCAGCAACGTCGAGGTGCGATGGATTATGGTGGACACCGGGAGCTCAGTCAACGTAATGTATAGGGATTATTTGACCAGATGGGGCTGGGAGGCGAGCAACTAATGCCTTCACCAGAACCTCTCTATGACTTCACTAAAGATGTTGTGACACCAGTGGGCCAAATCAGACTACCGCTCATTTTTGGGGAACTGGGTCGGCAGGACCGTCCTGACAGACATCTTAATCATTGACTGCCCATCGGCATATAATATAGTCTTAGGGCGACCTTTAATGAACGATCTAGGCATGGTAACCTCTACCAGAATGCTTATGGTAAAGTTTTCAACTCCCAATGGGATAGGATGCGTCCAAGGAGAGCAGCACCTAGCTAGACCCTATTACAAGGACGCCGTTAAGATGAGGATTAAAGGGAAGAAGGTAAATGTGGTTTCAGGTGGCGAACCACAAGTGACCGAGACAGGGATAAGCCACGACCTCGATCCATGCGAGGTAAATACAGATCGGGCTACAGGACTCGTTGAAGAGCTGAAAGATGTTCAGGTCAGCGAAGTAGATCCAAAAAGATGCTTGAAGCTGGGATGAGACCTAGCTCAAGAGGTCAGGACCCAGCTCACTGACTTCTTGAAGGCAAATCTAGACGTCTTTGCATGGAATCACGAGCACATGGTAGGGATAGATCTTGAAATTATGTGCCACAAGCTGAACATAGATCCCCGACATAAGCCAGTTCGTCAAAAGAGGAGGCCGATGACACCAGAGCGGTACACTACCTTGAAGGAGGAGGTCGAGAAGCTGTTGACCAACAGGTTTATCCGTGTAGCCCATTATCCTATCTAGGTGGCCAACCCGGTCCTCGTAAAAGAGAAGAATGGAAAATGGAGGACTGACATCGATTTCACTGACCTAAATAAAGCCTGCCCAAAGGACAGCTTCCCATTACCCAGGATTGATCAACTCATAGACATAACTATTGGGCAACAGCTCCTAAGCTTCATGGACGCCATCGTCTCTTATAATATGCAAAGCATAGTTATCATCAGCAAGTTACAATCTCCATACTCCGAAGGCATTGCTTATAGAGGGTGTTGCCATCAAGGCATTCTGGAAGGTACTGCCCAAGGAAGTGTTTATTATGTGCTCCCCTGAAGGTGATGCATGCGGAGGGGGAAGCTATCCAGATATAACCTGTGGAAGGAGCTACCGTCTGCACGTTCTGGAAATGACAATCTGGGAACTTCGATTACTGCGCTCTGGAAGGCTATCGCCTGTGGAAGGAGTTGTAATAAGGGTCTCACCTATGGAAAGTGTTGCTATCTACAAGCACCTTGAAGGGCATCATCAGGGACCTGTCAACGGTACGAAGGGTCTCACTCGCTGAAAGGGTTGCATTCTACATGCCCTAGAGGGTAAAACCAGGATCTCTAATCAATCGAAGACCTCGCAAAGGGTGCGACCTACAAGCCATTACCATAGAGCTCGCAAAAGGTGCCACCAGCGAGCTGCCATTAGGAATCTCGCAAAAGGCACAAACTGCAGAGCTGTTGCCAAAGGCGTAGCTTGCGAGCTAACCTTGCGAGAGGAGCTGCCTGTGCTAAGAGCTACCTATGGTCAAACAGTCTCACGAAAGGAACTGCCCGTACTGGGAGCTGCTTGTGATCATGGACATATGGTCTTACGAGAGGGGCTTTCCTGGTTGAGAGCCACCTGTGATCGTAAACAAACGACCTTACGAGAAGAGCTGCCCGTGTTGAGAGCTGCATGTGAATGGCATTGATACAAAGTGCTCCAACGATCTGAAACCATCAAAGTTTGGGAAAATACTATTATAGGCTTGTGGAATCTTGACGCAGAGTAAGCTCAAAAATGTATATTTAAACAAACACCTCCTGAACTGTAAGTACGTGTCCAGTAATGTGAAAATGTGTTGTCACATGCTAACATACAATTGAATTACTTGTAGGTCAAAAGCTTACGAGCTAACACATTATCATGATTATGATATGTTTGTTAATAAATCTTGATTACGATATGTTTGTTAATAATTCGTGACAATAGCTTGCTATATATCAATGAGTATCGTATATCTGCTATGCTTGTTTTATACTTTGCCGAAAAAGTTAAAAAATTGCAGGGAAAAATTAATAGAATGATCCCGACCTGCGAGATCGCTATCCATTACAAATGAAGTCCTCATCAAGGAGGAAAAGTCTAATAGTTATGAGCTGAACAAAATAAAGAAAACTAAAAATCTGTCTAAGTGTGGGCAAGTGTTTCTGAAGGAAGCTGGTTTGATAAGGCTTCTGCTGGAGTCTCAACAATAGAAAGATCGTGAGAAACTGGAGGTCCTTCAAGAGCTGGGTCTGGTGAAAGATCTGGAACAGTGGACTGAGCGACTAGAGGAGTTGAGGAAGTACCGCCTTATTGCGCGCCCTGAGTACTAGCAGCGTGATTAATGAACACCCGATTGCCTTGGCTGCAGCCAGCCCAAAGAATGAATAGTCCATATCCGGATGACGCCGCCAGAGTGTATATAAGAATGCATTCTCAATGTCTGTCGCAGTGATCTCTCGCTCCCGAGCAACTTGAGCTTGGCGCGCTCTTCTACTTGGACGACCTCTTCCGGTGCCCCGACGAGCTCGTCCTTAAGTGTAGCCATTTCCTACTGCTATTGGCTGACTTGGTTCTCTGCGACCTTAAGCATTTTTTCCGCGGCCTCAACTTTCCTCTTAATGACCTCGGCCCTTCTATCCGCAACATCAACTTTCATTTTTATGGCCTCAGCCTCCAATACAGCGGCCTGAGTTTTCTTCTCAGTAACACTAGCTCGCGCCACAACAACGCTCAACTCGTTTTTGACCTTTTCCAGCTCCTCCTGAATCTTGTTGACTTTCGAAGTCGCTGCCTCTTGACGAGTTATTTCCTAAGACAGAGCTTCATCCGCATCTTTAAGCTTACCTTCGAGCTGCTGGTGCTCCTATTGGAGGAGATTTACTTCATCTTGCAGTCTTTTCCTTTCAGCTTCAAGCTCCTCCTTAGTAACTCTGAAAGTGGTTCTCTCACCCTACTGCACCTCGAATTTCTTCATCAACTTCATAACTATCATACTTATCCAAAAAAGAAAACAATGATGAAGCTCGAATCAGAGACACCAAATAAAGGTAGATGAGTCTGCAGCTTACCAATGCCGAGTGGCGAGTCGCGTAAAGTGCTAATCTCCGGTCAGTAAAGTCCTCCCTATGAAGCTTTGGGGTGCAATTCTCCAGAGCTCACGGTACAAGGTTTAGGAAATCATCAAAGTATCGCATCTCCGTCATCATCTCAACATGTAGCTCGAGGTCCACAGATGATGACTCCTAAGGTTCCTCAGGTCGCCTCGGGGCTTGGATACTTGGACCTTTATCAATGACGACTGCCCCCGGCCTTACGACGTTAATTACCTTATGGCGCTTAGGGGCTGGGGGCTCGGCTATGCCTTTCCCTTTTTCTTTGACCGCGGGCTTAGACTCTAGTGTAGACAAGTTCTCCCTATCAGTTCTGGCCCTCTTAGCTGTAGAAGGACCTGCCTTTTTCTGCCCCTTAGGCTTGGGGGCTTGCTTTTTAGGTGCTGCAACCGTCTCGACCTGTGGAACATCTGCGCCAACAGGCTGAAGAGGTACCTACTGGAAAGGGTCTGGCGAGGTATCATCTACAACCAGGATCTCTGGCTCCCCAAGCCTAGGCACGACGTAGACTAAAGGAAAGTCTAAGATCAGTCTATCCATCTCGTTAGAAGAGGAGCTCATAAATAGGCTCGAGATGCCTTTTGGAGGAGGCACGAGCTCAAAAGCTGAAGGAAGCTCAAATACTAAACAGACCTCACTCCTTTTTTCGCGAACCTCGAGATCGCTGTTTATATTCAGGTATGGGCCGTCAAGTGAAAGGGCAAGACCATGAGCTCCCAGCTCGACTCCTGAAGGGAACGAGTCATCATCATCAACTTTAGCCGCGGTAAAGATGTCCAAGACCGTGGTTTCTTCCCCAATAAGATTGATCATACTAGTGGAAACCTTTGCAAAACAAAGACAAGCACGTAAAAAGAAAAACAAAAAACAAAGATGACATTATGCGAGCTAAACCCATGCCTACCTGGGGACAAGACAAAAGAAGTACTTTGTAAGTCATGGAGAAAGAGGCAAGAAATAAAAACCCAATGAGACCTGTAGTCTCCCACGTTGGACTTAATGCTGCTTCTGGGTAAGTATTGCTTGAAATGGAAGTTACGGGTTGAAGTGTAATACAACCCGTCTCTATCCTCGGCCTGGCGACCATGAATTCTCTTGAAACTATACAGACTGCGAATAATGCGAGGTGTAGGAGGTCCGAGCCCCTTTTTAATGAAGATAGCAACCAAGGAAATTATCTGGGCATAGGAGTTCGCTGTTAGCTGGAATGGGGCCAACTTGAGATCGTTTAATAGGTCTACAAGGTAGTTGTGAATAAGGAACCTAAACCCGTACTTTATGTGCTCGCGACTTATTGCAATAAAATCCTTGGGAGGGTAGGCCGCGTGATCATGCCTGTGTGGTACATTAGCTCGACACCCTAATGGGAGATCAAATTCCCGAGCTAAAGTCTTCAGCGCTTCGAGGTCTGTTGACGTTCGGAAATGGTCAACCTAGAGATTCTAGGGCCCAGACTGCGAGCGAGGTAATTAAAGTGTGATAATGGTGATGCGTGTGTGATAAATAAGTTATAAATGAGGTTTAAGGTTAGTGTAGCTTAATTAAGGTGAAGGAATGTTGGTCGCAGCAATTAGGTGAATGCAATGAGGTGATCAATGAAGACAAGAGGGAGAAGGAAGAATGCAAAGTACAAGGATTTTTATGTGGTTCGACGACTGCGCCTACATCCACGACCACTCTAAGGTAATTCCGACAGAGTGACGATACTCTAGTATTTTTCGTTTCTTTGTACAGTAAAGATCTCCCCTATTTATAGAGAGAGAGGAGCGATACAAAAGAGTGTATTACACGTTACAGACAACGTCTATTTACAACTAATCCTGACATAGCCATGCTACATTAATTGTTAAATCATCATTCTCTCTTACATGCGCACGTCTGCATTTAATGTTTCTCAGTAATGGTGTAGGTAGTTTCCGACGGGAAATCATGAGAATTGGTGACTCTGATGACTTGCTACATATGATATCCCCTGAATAAGCTCTTTGGTCAATCAGGTCGTGCAAGCTGTAGAGGCACAGACGTGACCAGAAGAGGTGGTCAGGCGGTCTGGAGATTTCTCGGGCTCGCTACCTAAGCGATCTCGGGAGATGAATGAGCTGGTGATGTGGACAGGAGGTGCAATTGGGCAATTTGGAAGCTATTGCAACCTCGAGACCTGAATGGCCTCGCTGGCTGGTCGGGCTTGTAACTGCGACCTGATGCTCGGGTCTTCTGGACCTCTGCTCCTGTTCAAGTCTATTGGGCTTACACTGGCCCATTTAGTCAAATCGAGAGAATGTGCATAACATAAGCCCCCCAGCTCTCAGTGCTATCTACGGACTGGGAGCTGATTCAAATGCACGATTGGCGCCCATTTGCGAGCTTTTAGGCGCCGTTTCAACTTCTGTTCTGTAACCGTTGACACGTGACGTTCATGCAGACTTCGGAGCCACAAACGTGCCTTGGGACCGTACGCATTAAATGTGCACGTCTTGTAACTGACATTGCACGACGACGCAGGACCGAGGCTGGTGTTGGACCATTAGATTTTTGGTGGTTATGCTTTTACACTGGATTGGATGGCTGGGGGATGGATGTCTGGGTCTATACAATCCAGATGTCTTTTTCGATTCCTATTTTCGTTTATTCGATATGACACTAACACCCCATTTTCACCATTTTTCTTCTCTGCTTCTTCTGCACTTCTTCCACCTCTTGACAACTTCTTCTGACTTCGTTGCTTCAGAGATCAGTTACCATCTCTAGCACGCCATCTCCAGCACGAGCAAGGTAATTCTCCCTGACTTCGCCTTTTCATACTTTTTGAAGGTTTGCTTCTGGTCTGTAGTATCTGTTTTTGTTTTCATGCCATGTTTGAGAATCACCATGTGTCTGCTTTATATTTAGAGATTTCTGTACTTGTTGCTTGAATCTCTGTGTTCACTAGGGGCGACTTGGCTATCAGCCTGAGTGTCCCATATCATTGTTGAACTGTGAAGTCCGTTTCTGGACTTTTCCTTGCTATGAACTGTACTTTATGGATTGTTTGCATTATACTGGTTTATTTGGAACCCTTGTCATTTGTTGACGTTGCTTAGGATTCTGAGTAGAATGTCCCTATACTGCCTGATAGGGTACCTGTAGACATAGGGTTAGTGACGTAAACATTAGGAAGACATAGTACCTGATGTGCCCACGTATATGGGCCTTCATAGCCTTTGGTGGCCAAGTGTGCGACCTGACGCATAGGATAGTAGTTCTAGGAACTCTTTTCTGTAGCTTGCTAGGCTCAGCATGCTATAAGCGTTCTGATGTCGTTCCTTCTGTGCTGTAGATGTTAGGTCGCTCACGTACTGGTCCCGGGAGGGCTTCTACTTCTAGGGGGCAGACAAGGCGCCATGTTAGAGAAACCGAGGCTACGACCTCGCGAGCTAGCGAGTCTACTGAGGAGGTCGTAGGAAGGGATGAGGTCGCAGAGAGGGAAGCCCGACATCCCTTTATTCATACGCCTTCGAGCACGACCCTCTCGACGCTGGAAGCTTGGGCTCAAGACTTCAGCTTCCCCATGGGGTGCCGAGCTAACGTTCCCAAGGCCAGTGATCGGGCTGCGAATCCACCTGAGGGCTTTGTAGTGATCAATCGCAAGCATATAGAGCTCTGGTTTAGGTTTCCAATCCTCGCCTATTTCAAGGACTTGCTGAATGATCTGAAGCTCGCCCCCTTTCAGTTGACCCCGAACTCGTATACATACATAACTACCTTGGCCGCGGTGTTCATAAAATACGGGCTCGGGCCTCCTACACCTCGCATTATCCGCAACCTTTTCAGCTTCAAGGGGACCCATAAAAAGGGGCCTCACGAAGGGACGGGCTCTACTACGTTACACCCCGTCAATCCTCCCAATATAGGGCATATCTGCCCCAAGACTGCACCAAGTCCAACGTGGGGGAATATAAGTCTCGCTGGGTTCTGGTCATATGTATTTCGCTCGAGAGTTTGTACAACAGGAGTTTCGTGCTGGATTCTGGTAGTCAAATACTTGTAGCCCATAGAAATAGTTACACATTCACAAGGATAATAAAAAATATATATACATACATATATATATTTTTTATTATTTATTTTTTATAATTTTTTTAACGAGCTTGTTTTTGCTTTGCAGACGTCGCTGCCCCTAAGTACGAGCTTGATGATGACGAGCTCGCGACTCTGAACACTTACGCGGCGGCCAAAAGACCAAGTGACGATTTCTTCCCCACGAATAGTGAGCTGGTAGAACGGGGCCTCGCACCACCTGCCACAGGTCCCCTTTTGAACATAAATAAGGACCTGGGGATACGAGGAGAAAGAAGTGAGGTTCGCTCAGTCTTTGCTGCCCTTGAACAGTCCGAGTCAGAACCATAACCTTTGCCATAGGATTCCTCGAGCACGTCCACCAGCACATCTTCGGACAATATGCGAAGGTTCACGCTGTCCGTTCCTCTCGTCAGATCGCTTCCACCGTCCAAGGTGCCAGAGGTCGTTGAAGTGGATGATACTTCTTCAGACCCTTCTCGGAGAGTGCTTTCTCAGCCTGCTGCAGCTGCTTCTCCTCAAGCCGGGTCAGTGGTAACACCTCAGAAGCGAGCTGTTCCATCTGAAGGGCAAAGTCTTTCCCCAGTAAAGAGGACTAGGGTTTCTGTCGAGAGGGACTCAGTTTCGCCGGAGTTTGAGGCCCTCATCAAGAAGAGGAAAGGAAAGGCCATAGCTGAGCCCCCAGCCCCAAAGTGCAAGGACGTCGTTGAAGTCCGCAAGCCCAGGGCAGTCGTTATTGGTAGGGAGCCGAGCACTAGGGCACTTAGGCGATCTGCAGGGTCTGCTGGGGAGTCGTAGGCAGATTCTGGGCTGCACCTTGACGAGATGAGGGAAATAGAATATTTCAGCAGCTTCGTGAATCTCGTGCCTGAAGTTATGGGGGAGCGTAACCCGAAGCTGTAGAAGCCTGAGATCGCAGGTCGGAAGCTCGTGGGCTATACAGCTCGTCATGCAACGCTAGTAAGACTCAAGCTCCTTCACACTCTCTGGCTTTCCTTCACTTCAATTTTTGACCTTTTTTTTTTTACCTTTTCAGTTGGGCATGGCAACGATGAAGCTGATGAAGGAGATTGACGACCAGCTTGATGAGAAAGAGGCTTTCAGGCTGGCCAAGGAGCAGTTTGAGGAGGAGAAGAAGATGTTGCAGGATGAAGTGAACCTCCTCCAGGACGAGCATGGAAAGCTCGATGCCAAGCTCCGAGACGCTGATGCAGCCTTGTCACAAGAAACTGCTCATAGGGAGGCTGCTACCTCTGAAGTCAGCAAGGCCCATAGCGAGTTGAAGCAAGTCAAAGGCGAGCTGAGTGCTGCACAGAAGAAAACAAAGGTTGTTGAGAATAAAGTAAAACAGCAACAGCAGGAATTGGCTTCAACCAAGGAAAAGCTCGCCGAGGTAGAGGAAGAAGCTGGCTCAGACCGAGGGGAACATTACAACTCAGATATCCCAAGAGCGGGACAAGGCCGCTTCAGAGAACGAAAGGGCTTTCTTGTTCACCATGTGGGAGCACTACCCGGACTTGGACTACTCCTTCTTTGGGCCACCTGCTGTCTAGGCGATACAGGAGTTTATGGAACGTGCTGCTAGTATTCAGGGCGCACAACATGTTAGTGCTTCCCCTGCTCGTCCGGCTGATCCATCTGCTGTCCCAGTCCCTTCGCCAGAGCAAGCCCCTGAGGGACCTTCAACTTCCGAGGATCCACCAGCACCGGAGCCCCCAGTACAAGCCTCTCCTGATCCTTCTGCTCCTGAGGATGTCCCTGCACCGGAGCCCCCAGCAGAAGCTCCTTCTGATCCTCCTGCTTCATCAGACGTACCTGCTAGCGCCTATGATGGATATTTCAGCTTTATTTACTTCTTTCATTTTGCCTTGTTTGGAATATTCAAACTTTTTCCTCTTTTTGTGAGGACTTGATGAGCAATCAGCGGGTTTAAGTAATAAACGCATCATAACAAGGATATCAAAGATTACTAAGTAAATCACAATCGTGAAAATTACGTTAACTTACGAGCTTGCTACCTGCAACAAATCATAACACTAATAGTATGTTAGCTCGTTAGCGTTTAAATTTGCAGATAGCTCAATCGAGCAAAGTACCTGATCATGCAAACAATATAATTGGGCGACCCCTAAGGAATAGGCACGAACTTACAACTTGTAAGGTGCTCGTTCTGAACTCTCTTGCCTTACATCTTGCACTAGCGTTTAGTGCGTTCGAGAGTGGCATTTTCCCAAACTTTGAAATTTCAGCCTGTTATAGTACTTGCAATTCGGGGTCAAGCCCCTATCATGGGTGGCCCCTTTCGCGAAGTCGCGAGGCAACTTTATATTTTAGAGCCGTAGCCATAGCCCCTCCCGCGAGGTCGCGAGGCAATTCTTTTCTCGAGGTCGCGAGCTTGACAAGTGCCTTGGTGATAGCTCGCGGGTCATTCCCCTATTGAAGTCTTCGACACATTGAAGGTTCCCAGTTGAACCTTCCAGGGTGCGGAGATCGCAGCCCCTTCCGCGGGTGAGACCCTTTGTATGATTAACGGATCCCATATAGTGCCCTCCAAGGTGCCGACAGCTACCCCTTCCATGGGTGGGACCCTCATTGCAACTCCTTCCATAGGCCATAGCTGACTCGAGCTCCCAGATGATTCCCTTCAGAGTGCACAGATGGCAACTCCTTCCGCGGGTCACATCTTCATACCTCCCCTCCATCCGCACGCAATCGCTCTCATGGGGGGGGCGTTATATCTGGATTGAAGAGATTGTAGCTGATAGACGATCCCTTGGACTCATAATAGAGGACAGCTTGCAGATCGTGAGGTCGTTCTAAGATAGCTCGAATAGAATATGGCAATGAGCCGTTTACGGGCAGAGAGCGAGTGTTGTGAGAAGCATCTGCAACAATCGCGCCTGTATAACATCCACGAGTAGTTCGTAGGTCGCAGGATATAGCGGCTGCGAGCTAAAAAATGAGTCTGTCACTTGTTGATGTAAACTTCTCCAGTGAGGATGATATAATTAGGCCGAGCATCGGCTAACGAAGAATCCTTAAATGAGATTTGTTGGCATTTCTTGCCAAATAATATATATGTAGCTTTGGCGAGCATTTATGCAAGTGTTTTGGTTGCAAGTGATTCCTTGGATGTTTGCACAGATATCTTCACAGAATAATAATATATATAATAATAAACTGCAGCTCATTTTCTTGAGAAAGAGATTTCATTAAATCCGCTCTTTTCAACATGTACATTTGCTGGTTCAACCAGTTTTCTTTCTGATCAGATGTAGCACATACAATAGAAAACCGGTGAAAGCACTTTTTTATAGACAATCGTCAATGCAAATCATGCTCAAAGTTAGAGCGGGCTGACAGTTTTATGTATAGTAGGGCCGAAGGTGCTCAGTTTTCTAGGCTCGGGGTAGCTTTGATCCGTCCATGTTGGCTAAGTGATAGGCACCGTTCTCCAGACTCTTCTTGATGAGGTATGGCCCTTCCCAGTTAGGTTCGAGTGCTCCATCACTTGTCTTGCGAGCTCCGGGGAGGACTAGTCTCAGGACGAGGTCGCCTGCCTTGTAGCTCCGAGCTCGCACCTTCTTGTTGTAGTACCTGGCAACTCTCTGCTGGTACACTGCTACTCTCATGCGAGCTGCTTCCCTTGCCTCCTTGACTAGGTCCAAGCTGGTAGCGAGCAGCTGGTCATTGTCCTCAAGTCGGAATGAGGCTCTTCGCTGGCTGGTTACTTCGAATTCTACTGGGATCATGGCCTCTGTTCCGTAGACCATGGAAAATGGAGTTTCACCAGTAGAGCTGCGAGCTATGGTCTTGTACACCCAAAGGACTTTTTGCAACTCGTTTACCCAGGCCCCTTTCCTTGCCTCTAACTTGGTCTTCAGAGTCTGCTTGATGATCTTGTTCACAGTCTCGACTTGACCGTTGGCTTGAGGGTGGTCCACAGCTGAGAAGTTTTTCACGATTCCGAGCTCGTTGCAAAAATCTATTAACTGCTCGCTGGTGAACTGTGTCCCATTGTCTGTCACAAGCTGCTGAGGAATTTTGAACCTGCAGATGATATTGTTCCACACAAACTTCTCTATCTTCAAGGTGGAGATCTCCGCTAGCTCCTTAGCTTCGGCCTATTTGGTGAAGTAATCCACAGCAACCACAGTGTGCTTGCAGCTTCCTCGAGTTGTAGGTAAAGGTCCGATAAGGTCCATTCCCCATATTGCGAAAGGCCATTGACTCACCATCTACTGGAGGTAGGCTAGTGGAGCTCGTGGGACTTTGGTAAACCTTTGGCACTTATCACACTTCTTCACCAGATCTATGGCATCTTGTTTCATAGTCGGCCAGTAGAACCCCTGTCTGAGGGCTTTTTGAGCTAAGGATAATGCTCCTGCATGGTTCCCACAATGACCTGCATGAATATCCCTTAGCACTATCTCACAGTTCTCATCATCTATACATCGCAGCAGCGGGGTCGAGAATCCTTTCTTGTACAGCTTGTCATCATAAATGCAGTATCGGGCTGCTCTAGCTCATAAGCGGCGAGCTTCCAACTTATCCTCCGGCAGCTTCTCCTCTTGGAGGTAGCCTAATAACCAGCTCATCCAGGAGTTAGGTCGGACTTACATGAACATCATTACCTTTTTGTCCTCAATGCTTGGAGTCAGCAGAAATTCCACAAGTATAGACTCTAGGAGATCAGCATCCTGGGAGGTCGCCAAGCGAGCTAGGGCATCTGCATGAAAGTTCTGAGCCTTGGGGATTTGATTCACTTTGATTCTTTGGAAAGCCCCCAACAATTCCTTGGCTCTTTGGAGGTACTCTAACATCTTCTGTCCCCTGGTCTGGTACTCTCCCCAGACATGGCAAATGATAAGTTGAGAGTCATTGAAGACCTTTACCTGCTCAGCTCGCACCTCCTTTGCTAGACAGAGTCCGACGAGCAACGCCTCATACTCGGCCTTATTGTTGGTCGCTTGGAATCCGAACTTTTAGGCATTAAGTGTCTTATGGCCTTATGGGCTGATCAGCATTATTCCAGCCCTTGAGCCGTGCTTGTTCGAGGATCCATCCACATATAGTTCCCAAGTTTGTCCATCTGCTAGCTCATCCTGCTCTGGTACTAGCCCTGTAAATTCAACAATAAAATCCGCGAGGGCTTGGGCCTTGACTGCTGTTCTAGGCTTGTACTCTATGTCGAACTGAGCGAGCTCGATGGCCCATTTGAGGAGCCTACCTGAAGTGTCTGCTTTCTGGAGGATTTGCCTGAGAGGATATTGCGTGAGGACCTCTATCTGATGAGCCTGGAAGTAAGGACGCAGCTTCCTCGAGGCGGTCACCAGACAGTATGCGAGCTTCTCCATCTGTGAATATCGAGTCTCTGCGTCGACCAGTCTCTTACTGATATAGTACACTGACAGTTGCATCTTCTCTTCTTCTCTCACTAAGGCTACGCTCAAAGCATGCTCGGACACGCCCAAATACAAGAACAACTTTTCTCCTTCCTTTGGCTTGGTTAGAAGAGAAGCTTGGCCCATGTATTCCTTCAGCTTCTGGAATGCTTCTTCATAATGCTCAGTCCATTCGAAGTTCTTGGCCCTCTTTATTGCTTCAAAGAAGGGCATGCACTTGTCAGTAGCCTTCAAGATGAACCGGCTAAGGGCCGCGACCTGACCGTTGAGTCTCTGCACATCCTTGATTCTAGAGGAGGATCTCATCTCCACGAGTGCCCTGATCTTCTCCGGATTGGCCTCTATTCCCCTGCTATTCACCATAAAACCAAGGAACTTACCAGATGCTACCCCAAAGGCACACTTCAAGGGGTTTAACTTCATCTGATAGTTCCTAAGGACTTTGAACGTTTCATCCAGGTCGCGGACATGATCTGCGGCTCTCCGGGACTTCACCAGCATATCATCTACATATACCTCCATCGTCTTCCCAATCTGCTTTTGGAACATGGTGTTGACCAGCCGCTGGTAAGTCATTCCTACGTTCTTTAGCCCGAAAGGCATCACCCTGTAACAGTACAATCCCCTATCAGTAACAAAAGAGGTGCGCTCCTCGTCCTCTGGGCTCATGGGCATTTGGTTGTATCCTGAGTAGGCATTCATGAAACTCAGGAGTTGGTGCCCTGTTGTCGCATCTACCAGCTGATCAATCCTGGGCAATGGGAAACTATCCTTGGGGCAGGCCTTGTTCAGGTCGGTGAAGTCAATACACGTCCTCCACTTTCCATTCTTTTTCTTCACTAGGACTGGATTCGCGACCCAAACCAGATAATGTGCCTCCCTGATGAACCTGTTGGCCAGCAGCTTCTCGACCTCCTCCTTCAAAGCTGCATAGTATTCCGGGGTTATTGGTTTCCTCTTCTGACGGACTGGTCTGTGCTGGGGATCTATATTCAATCTGTGGCACATGACATCAGGATCTATCCCCACTATGTCTTCATGATTCCAGGTGAAGACATCAAGTTTCATCTTCAGGAAGTTTGCGATCTCAGCCTTCACTTCTGACCGCAAGTCTCTCCCTACTTTTAAGCATCTCTTTGGGTCTGCTTCGCTAACTTACACATCTTCCAGCTCCTCAATAGGTCATGTAGACCTGTCTGCATCCACCTCACGAGGATCAAGGTCGTTGCTCACCCCTACTTCAGAGATAGCTTATGGTTGGCCACCTAAAACCACATTTACTTTCTTTCCTCGAACCCCCATCTTTACCGCGTATTCATAACATCACTTGGTCAGGTGCTGTTCCCCTTTGACACAGCTATTTCGTTGGGAGTTGGGAACTTGACCGTCAGTGTCCTGGTGGAGGTGACCATATCCAGCTCGTTCATCGAAGGTCGCCCCAAGACCACGTTGTATGTTGACGGACTGTTGATAATCAAGAAGTCTGTAAGGGTTGTAGCTTGCCGACCCGGCTCTCCAAGGGTGAAAGGTAGTCTAATCTAGCCCACCGGTATCACTGCATCTCCAATGAAACCATAGAGGGGTTCTGGTGAGGGTGTCAACTGCTCAGCTCCTAGCTCCATCTGATCATAGCAATCTTTATACATGACGTTAACTGAGCTACCAGTGTCGATCATTATCCTCCGTACTTCGACATTACTGATCTAAGCCTTGACTATAATTGCATCGTTGTGGGGCCAGTGTACTCCCCTCACGTCCTCCTCCGTGAACACAATGCTATCCGATGACACCTTGACCCTTTTGGTGGGTCCCTCAACTCCTCCATATTCTGCCATCAAGGTATGGTTGGCCTCCCTCACGTACCTCTAGTGCGACCCGTTTGAAGTACCTGCCATATGAGGCCTATCATAAATAGTGAAATTTATTCTTACAGCAGGCTCGCGCTCAGGCTAGCTCGCTGAGCTCGCTGCTGGGCTGCTGGTCTTGGCCTTGAGATCGTTGATGTTGAGGTCGCCTGCCAGCAGGTTGTACAACATACTCCCCTAGGCGACCTCGCCTTATCAACTCTTCAATGGCGTCTTTCAACTGCCAACAGTCCGACGTATTGTGTCCGTTCTCATTATGGTAGGCACAGTACTTCCTCAGATCCCGACGTCGGTTGGGACCTCTTGTCGAGGTGGCTTCCAAAAGTTCTCCCTGTTTCTCTCCGTGGCGAAGATCATATCCTGCCTATCCGATAGCACACTGTAGCTCCCATATCGACTCTGATGCCGAGGTCGCTCCCTCCTTGGCTCAGGTCTAGCCCGCTTCGCCACAACATTGGCAGACTGATGTCTCTGCTCCCCTGGCCTATCTCTGCCATGGCTCTTCCTCTTCTCGCGGTGGGAACTGTTCGCTTCACCCCACTGACTGCTGGGTTTCTTGGCTCCAAAGGCTTCTTCCCATCTGATTTCCTTGGCAGCCCTTTTATAAAACTCCCCTATATCCTTCACCGAGGATTTGTAGATGCTTTCGTATAATTTCCCATCCTTCCTAAGCCCTGCAGAAATGGTTGTCAGAATACTCTCGTCAGAGGGCATTTCCACATTACTCACCTCCTCTCTGAACCGAGTGATGTAATCCTTCAGGGACTTGTTATGCCTCTGGAAGATGGTGGCGAGGTAATAGGGGGGTGCGAGTTGCTTCTTCAAGGCCTTATATTGATTTAGGAATTTCTTTTGACATTCTTTCCAACTTCCGATGCTACGGGCTGGAAGGCCTTTAAACCAAGCTAGAGGAGCATCCTCCAGAGTAGCTGGGAACACTCGGCACTTCACCAACGGGTCATCCGTCTGGAGATCCATCTGCACATTGAAGGTGTCCAGATGGTCATAAGGGTCAGTCCTGCCGCTGTATGGAGGAATGCTAGGGAGCTTAAACTTTGCTGGAAGGGGTACTGTCTCAATCTCCCAAGTAAATGACACCCTGCGGTCATCTCGCTCTTCCCTGTTCTGGCCTCCAGGTCGAGCCTCCAACTGCTGGATCCTTTGCAACAATTCCTCTACCATCGGGTCCTGGGTTAAAGATCGCCAACTGGGGTTCCATCTACTCGTGCTCTCCTGCTCCCCCAAGTGACGGTCCTGCGATCTGCTCTTCTCACCGAGGGCTCCTACATGCCTGGCGGCCCTCCGCGGCTCAGGCTCATGACCTGTACGGCGCTCGCGAGCTCGTTCCTGCCCACGACTACCTTCCACGTGCCTATCGCCTTCATGGCTCACCCTCACCCTTATCTCATTCGGGCGAGGTGAGATTTCTTGCTCCTAGTTCCGTCTCCTAGTTCTCTTTGGGTTTAGGTTTGAGGAGCGAACTGATTCTTCTGTCAGCGACCTATCCCTGGCAGCTACTTCCTCTGGAGTTGGGATTTCTTCTGAAAGCCGCTGGCGAGCTCTCCTCGGCGGTGCGACCTCCACCTGTCTTTGCACAGTATGGGCTTGGACTTCTACCAACGCCCTGACCGTCACTGTCAACTCCTTTACTGTATCTTCTAGAGCTCGCTGGCGCTGCTGCCACTCCTGAGCGACCTCGTCTCTGGAAGGCGAGACGCTTTGCTGATCTTCTTGAACTTCAGGTCACTCGTCTGCCACTCTGACACTCCTCGTCGTCCTGATTCTAGCCATAACAAACAAATGTAAGTAAATGTGAAGTAGCAACTAGAGAAAGATTACCAGGTCGCTGTTGGGCCCTCATTCTAGCGCCAAAAGATGTTGACGTTCGGATAATGGCGCCAAAAGATTATCAGGTCGCTGTTGGGCCCTCCTTCTAGCCATAACAAACGGTCAACCATAGATTCTGGGGCCCAGACTGCGATCGAGGTAATTAAAGTGTGATAATGGCGATGGATGTGTGATAAATAAGCAATAAATGAGGTTTAAGGTTGGTGTAGCTTAATTAAGGTGAAGGAATGTTGGTCGCAACAGTTAGGTGAATGCAATAAGGTGATCAATGAAGACAAGAGGGAGAAGGAAGAATGCAAAGCACAAGGATTTTTACGTGGTTCGGCGACTGCGCTTACATCCACGGCCACTCTGAGATAATTCCGACAGAGTGACGGTACTCTAGTATTTTTTGCTTCTTTGTACAGTAAAGATCTCCCCTATTTATAGAGAAAGGGGAGCGATACAAAAGAATGTATTACACATTACAGGCAACGGCTATTTACAACTAATCCTGACATAGTCATGCTGCATTAATTGTTAAATCATCATTCTCTCTTACATACGCACGTTTGCATTTAATGCTTCTCGGTAATGGTGTAGGCAGTTTCTGACGAAAAATCATGAGAATTGGTGACTCTGATGACTTGCTGCATACGATATCCCCTGAATAAGCTCTCTGGTCAATCAGGTCGTGCAAGTTGTAGAGGCGCAGACGTGGCCAGGAGAGGTGGTCAGGCGGTCTGGAGATTTCTGCGGGCTAGCGACCTGAGCGATTTCGCGAGATGAACGAGCTGGTGATATGGACAGGAGGTGTGATTGGGCGGTCTGGAAGCTATTGAAAGCTCGAGACTAGAATGGCCTCGCGGGTTGGTCGGGCTTGCAACTGCGACCTGATGCTCGGGTCTTCTGGGCCTCTACTCCTGTTCAAGTCCATTGGGCTTACACTGGCTCATTTAGTCAAATCGAAAAAATGGGCATAACAAGGTCCAAGCTAGAAGCGGAATGGAAGAAAGGCGCTTGAGCTACTCTCCCTTCATACGTAGGTCGAAAAGTCGAGGGCCTAACTCATTCCTCGAGCTCTTCCACGACCTATCCCTTTTGGGAGGTCGCACCCTGGGTAGTTCTGACTTGCTGCTCTACTTGCTCGTCAGAAACAGAAGCCTCTTCACCGACCTGGTGACCTCTACGCGAACAGCCTGACATCTACAGAACATAAAAGGAATGACATCAGACCGCTGAAAGCATACTGAACCTAGCAAGCTAAAGCGAAGAATTCCTAAAACTGTTATCTTACATGTCAGGTCGCGCACTTCACCACCCAAAAGCGGTAGGGGCACAGAACACAGACCCATCAGGTAAAAATTTTCTTAATATCTAAATTTTTAACCCTATTGCTACAGGTATTCTATCAGACAGTTCAAAGGCAAAACATCTAAGGCAAGCATCAAAATCATGCCAACAGACAACAAAAGCCTACAAACAGCCATGATAAAGGCCACAAACAATGCTTAATGTCCAATCTCAAGCACAAAAATTTTCATAGACAGACATTACAACTCACTGACAGTGAAGCCATTCCAACAAGCAAACACAAGATCTCGAACAACATGCAGAACAGTTATCAAACACAGCATGCATATGAAATCAAAATCAAGTAGAACAAGTTAAGCACACAAATAACATTCAGAGCCAAAAAGCAAGACAGAGAACAAAACGTATATCAAGAACCAGAGATAACCAAATAGAAGCGAGAAGCCAGGATGATGGACTTGCTATGTATATCTGATAACTGGAGGAGATCTGAAATACGAATGCTGAACTTTGAGAAGATCTGTCGTGAAAATGAGGAAGAAACAAAGGAGGAAATGTTGAGGAAAAAGTTTGACAGCGTTTCGTCTTGAGGAAGCAAAAGTAACAAATGAAAGAGACGCCTAGTTTATATAGGCTCGGGTCTCGAACCCTTAACCGTTCAATCGAGCTGAAAAGGGTAACCGCCATAGATCTAACGGTCCAACACGTACTCCGGTCCTTTGCCATCATGCCTGTATCAGTTACAAGACGTGCGCATTAAATGCCCACGGCCCGAGACGTGCTGGCAGTTCCAAGAGTTTACATGATCGCCACGTGTCAAAAGTAACGGTTCAGAAGTCGGAGCATCATCTCGTGAGCTCGCAAACGGACATCAAATGCATCTCGTTTAGCTCTCAGTCCGTAGGTCGCACTAAGAGCCGGGGGGCTTGTGTTATGCTTCTTTTCTCGACTTAGATAAAAGGACCGTTAAAGGCCCAAGGAATGTGAACAGTACTGAAGCCCAAGAAACTCAGTCTCAAGCTCACCATAACGAGCTCAGCGGACTCCTGAAGCTCACAGCACCCAAAACCTATCTCAGCATACTTCTAGCACATGTTCATATCAGAGTCCGTCTCAGCATCTCCGCAGCTCGCACAGTCTGTCAGGTCGAAGAGCTCGCGTCAGAAGATACCTTGTAAAATCGGATACCAAGTCAACCTACTCCCCAGAATTCGCGCCGACACCACCTCAACAGTTCCCGAGGAGCATTTAATGCAGCGGCTGCTCATTTAATGAAGAGAAGATTTTGCCTGAAGCATTTAATGAAGATGTGGGCGTGTGAAGAATAATCATTGTGGTAGCATTAAATGCAGTATGATTTATGTCAGATTAGTTGAAAATAATCATGATAAGAAACGTGTGTAATACTCAAATTGTATCTCTCTCTTCTCTACAAATAAGGGAGATTTTCATTGTAACAACAAGTTAAGAATATTAGTATTACCGTCACTCTGTCGGAATTAAACCAGAGTGGCCCGTGGACATAGATGCACTAACTGAACCACATAAAAATCTTTGTCTTTGCACTATTTTCCCCCCTTTCTTTCGTTATTATTTGCTTTATTACTACCATTCATCTACCATAACCAATATTCCTCCACTTTTATTACGACACACCAACCTTAAACCATATTTACTACATATTTAATACATTTATTATCATTTATTATACCAAATCGTAGTCTGGACCTTTAAATCTCTCAGTCGACCGTTTTCGGACGTCGACAGTATTAATGACGTAGTAGCTACATATCAACTTGTTACATTATTTTACTAAATAAATTTGGAAAATTTTTTTAGATATTGCAGCACTATTCTAACAAGCTATGAGTTTTTAAAATTTTTATATAAACTTATTTAATGATAAAACCTATTTTTTTTCATGTACAAAAGTTAAAACCAAATGGGTTAAAGGTGTATTAGACGTACAAAGTTTAATCATTACTTGCCTCCCTTAATAGCAGATGACTACTCTCATAACAAAGGAAAAAAATTATGCATATAAAATTTGTAAAATGTATTTTATGAAATTTAAACCCTTACGACTAAAACCAACGAGGAGGTTTATTAGTCATAAACAATACAATCCAATCTTAACCATACAAATAGAGGCTATTAGGTGTGCTGATTGGACCTGAATTTGTTTAATTTTAGTCCAATCTGTTGTTTGAAGGAGACATAGATTGGAGTCAAATCTCATGTCCCATTTTATCCTACAGTTGTGGGATTAATTAAACTCATGTTGAATTGCGAGATAATTTAGTCCCATAGTGTGGGACTATTATTTATTTATTTTTATGGTTTTTTTTAATATTATTTATAGTTAAAGTTATTAAATATATTTGTTTCAAAAAATAAACATTAAATATATTTAAAAATTAATTTAATATATTTTATAATATTCTAAATTTAGTATTCATGATTTTACTTGTTTTTAAAAATAATTTAAATATTAAAATATTATTCAAATTAATTTTTCAACAATTTAATTTAAAATACTTTTAATTTTATTAAGTTAATTTAAAACAAATTTGTTCTATTAAAAAATGAATTTAATATAATTTTATTCCGACCAATATCAAATAATATAATATTTTTTATACAATCTCAATTCTCATGTTATACCAAATAAGAGATAATATTATTTTAATCAAATTTTAATTGCACCAAACACATCATAGTACTAATTAATCCAATTTTATCTTAATCAATCTAATTTTTCAAATATAATCCAACTTAATTTTATCAAACTCATTTCTTTAAAATAATTCAATCCAATCATGTACATCAAATAAAATAATAGTGTACAATGTTTCATTTTTTTGGATTTGGGCTTGAAATAGATGAATAGGTTTGTCTTTACAAATTGGGCTAACCACCACCAACTGGGGTAGTAGTGTATACTATCTGATTTTCTGTACAGGTGGGTTGGGCTCAATATTTCTCTGATTTTATATTTTATTTTGGGTTTTGATGAAAAATGACCCTATTTGAATTACCCTGGTGGGAAATAGCCTTTCAGTTGTGAGGCTGTTCTGATGTGTATAATTTTGGACAAAAATACCGCTGATTAGACTATTAATTACAAGTAAGTCTAGCACCCTTTTGACCCTACCAAACCGGTAAGTGTCGCTATCCATTCCCAACCATTGGTGTTGACTGTCGATCAAGGTTGCCCAACCGAGCAGTGGAACCGTCGCATGTAAGGCCATCACCGTCGCACATCCCCTGCATAGAAAGTCGAAAATCTAGAACAGTGTTCGCTGTGGGATGGTCGTCGTCAACGTCGAAGCAAGCACATAAATCTGAAGACGAAACTAGCGTGTCGGACCGGCGCTGGGTGCACCCATCACCGGAGCAACACCTTATGTGGACCCACTGGCTGTAAATCTCTCCGCACCGTAGCACGTAGACATACCACTGTCGCTCCTCCACCCACCAGCGACCGAACGACAGCATTGAACAAAGGAAACAGGACGGTGCCACCGTCGTTCTATGTGTCGGTAAGTACATCTTTTATGTTCTTCTGTGTGTAGGAAACCCTAACACAATTTTTTGACATCTGCTGCACCCACCTGTGGCAGAAAGTAGTAGAAGAAGGAAAAGAGGGAAGAAGAAGCAAATCAAGGTGAAGGCAGAGGAGGGAAAAGTTGAAGCAAGAAGCAGGAAGGCATAGAAAAATTCCAAAGTAAGAAAATATTGATTCTGGGGTGTTTGTTTATTGCATTATATTAGTGGTTGTATGTTAGTGCATAAACTATCAATATGTTGTTATCATTTTTGACTTTATGTTATTGCAATTTATAAATGATTTCATTAATTGTTTATGGGTAGTGTTTGTTGATTGAATTTCAAGGTACGAGATTATTGGATAAATAATTGGGGTTGTGAGATGATAGTAGAGTATGTGGTTGTATTATGTGGTTGTATGTTACTGCATAAACTATCAATATGTTGTTATCATTTTTGACTTTATGTTATTGAAATTTATAAATGATTCCATTGATTGTTTATGGGTAGTGTTTGTTGATTGAATTTCATGGTACGAGATTGTTGGATAAATAATTGGGGTTATGAGATGGTAGTAGAGTATGTGGTTGTATGTTACTGCATAAACTGTGTGATGTTATCATTATTGATTATGTGGTTGTATGTTACTGCATAAACTATGTGATGTTATCATTACTGACAATCTATTTTTGACTTTTATAAACGATTCGATTTGTCATTTATGGGTAGTGCAAATGGTTTGATTGAATTTTAAGGTATGGAGTTGTGATTCGAATTGGAATTTTAACTATTTTTGGGATCCAAACCTGAGAGTTTGGATCCTAACTCTCAGGTTGGGATCCCAACCTTAGAGGTTGGATCGCAATGAGGTTGGATTTAGTTAATCCCAACCTAAGAGTTGGGATCCAAACTTGAGAGTTTGGATCCCAACTCTGAGGTTTGGATCCCAACCTTAGAGTTGGGATCACAATGAGGTTGGGATTTAGTTTAATCCCAACCTAAGAGTTGGGATCCCAACCTCAAAGTTGGGATCGAAACTGTCAGGTTGGGATCCTAACCTTTTATTTAAGAGCGCAATGATATTGATACCTCTGCTAATCCCAACCTCAGAGTTGTGATCCAAACCTGAGAGTTGTGATCCAAACCTCAGAGTTGGGATCTCAACCTTAGAGTTGGGAGCACAATCAGGTTGGGATATCTGCTAATCCCAACCTCAGAGTTGGGATTCCTACTCAGAGTTGGGTTCGCAATGGTCATGGGATCGCTGTCAAATCCCGTAAGTACACACATTAGAAGGGATTTTATGGCCATTTGGTATGTCGGGAATCCAGTATTTGCATTAGAGAATGTCAATGTAGAGGTTATTTGGTTGGTAGTTATATTTTTGTTATGGTTCCTTTATATATGCATAGATTAGGTGAAATTTGGGCTTCTTTACTGGTTGACGTGTGCAAGTGGTCATAGTGTACCAAATTTGCTTGATATCAGCCTAGTTCTGCGATAGACATTGAAATTGTACCTATATATTATATGTTATGTTAGCGGTGAATAGTGACATGGGGTTGATGTTATTAACACTGTTTTCTGTTGTAACTGCAGGTTTCTACAGACATGGATGCTGCTATTACGTGCAAGATCACAGATGTACAACATTTTAGTTCGAAAGTTACATGCTTCTCTAAGCTGGGAGCCATAAAAGTTATAGCTGACAAGTTAAGTGATGTGCAATTGGACATGTTCAGCAGGTCTTGCTTCGGTAAACTGTTTAAGATGAATGAGCTTAAGTTTGCCGGTCAGTTAGTGCATAACTTGCTTCTACGACAAGTGGAATGTGATGATTCTGACGAGCTATGGTTTGCCCTTCCGAATGACAGTGTCATTCGGTTCTCCATGCAAGAATTTGGACTCATCACAGGGCTTGATTGTGGGCCATACCCAAAAGACTGGTCAAGTGAGGACTGTACAACTGCTGAGCCGTTTAGCCACAGAATGTTAAATGGTAGCAACAAGGTTTCGAACAAAAGTCTAGACGCTGCTTTTAGGAGTGCTTCTTCGGACAATGATGAGGACATTGTCAAACTTGCGATTGCTGTACTTCTTAGAGATGGTGTTACTTGGTAAGGATCCGAAGAACCACATTAGAAGGGAGCATATTCAATTGTTGGATGATATGAATGCCTTCAACCAATACCCATGGGGTCGTTGCTGCTATGAGATGACATTGAGTGGCATGAAAAAGGATTTTAAGAAAATGGCTGCCAACGTGGGTAAACGCAATAAAGGCCACAAGTACAAGGCAGACAGTGCATTCTATTCTTTGTCTGGATTCCCATATGCATTTCAGGTACATGTTCTATGGTCTTGGTTTGTTTTGGTTAGTAATGGTTGGTTCGTTTTGGTTACTAATAGTTGGTTCGTTTGTGCACTAATAGATATGGGCATGTGAAGCAATTCCGACCATTGGTCAACATATTGCACTGAAATCCAACAATATGCTGCCCCGAATCGTAAGTTGGAAGTCTATTGCAATCCCAAAATCAGGAGAAATAGTAACGTTGTTGCATCGCTCTGATGTATGTACCTTAAATCGTTAACTAATTACACACCCTACGTTGTACATATGCTTTCAGTCATATCTTTTTTGATTTCATGGCAGCTTGAAGCCCACCCAACGTTGGAGGCGACGGCTGCAGAGGAAAAGGAGGATTACTGCAAGTATTTCCTGAGGGAGGAGGATGGTCCACCTGAGGGTTGTTCTGATAGAGTCATAAGTGATAGTGATGGCAATGCTAAGAATGATTTCGCTGACAAAGGCAGTGTTCGTGCATTTCTGAAGTTGCAGCCTGCTGGAAGAGGACTGTCTGCTCAGGTACAGGTGTTGTTAGGTTTTATTTTGGCTTTACTTATTGTACTTTGAGTTGTCCATGTAAGCGTCACCTGTTGATTTGTCTTCAGGCTGTGAAGGATAGCAGTAAGCCGACAAGTGATCAACTACAAGCCATCCAGAAACAGCTGCAGCAGTTTCAGCAAGAAACAAGGAAAGCACAACGCCACACAAACAAGAAAATACAAGAGACAATGCAGCTACTAGAGGAAACAAACAAGAAGGTGGAGAACATTATGGACTTTTTAATCAGAAGCACTGCTGTTCCTATAGAACAACAGCCAGCTGCTGCGAAGGTAGACATGAACAAAAGTTGATGGTAGCGCGGCTTACAAACGTCATTCCCATCTACTTATATCGTTTGAAATTTGCATTGCAGGACAAAGACGACCAACGTGCTGAAACCAACGAAGACAGTAGTGGGTTGTAAGGAGAACTACCGGTTGCACATGATACGACTGGAGACGGTTTGTACCATCGGGAAGTGGACAGTGTTGGTCTGAAACAGCCGGTGAACCCTATTGTGCCACCTCAAGCATGGCAAGCGTCGCCCTCAATTGGTTCGGATGCAAGTGTGAAGATAATACCAGAAACCGAACTTGATGAACGTCAGCGGGAAAAAGTTCCGGACACAAGGTTTAGTAATCGGGCAGAGGGCAGTGCGGAAGTCACACATGCAACAGTAGACACTTCCTGGAGGAAAATTAAATTTGACCCAGCTACAACCAATGTTACACACATGCAACCAATTGTTGGGTCACCTTCGATAGGTTCAGATGTCAGTATGCAAATCATACCAAAATACAAATATGTGAAGCGGAAGCGAAAAAAAGGTCCACAAATATCGTCTCCATTTGAGGAAATCGAACTTGGTACAAGAAAGCACACCAAATTCGAACCATTTCGTAAGCCGTCCAATAGTGAACTCATAGCATTTACAGTATGGCGGGACGAACATGTGCCGAATGAGTTGTATGTTTCTGTGTCCTTTTACCTTAATTGTTATTGTCTTTTAGTCGCATTCAAATGTTCATATATAATAAGTTGTCAATTGCTTGTATTTCGCTTGCAGACCAACCATTCGGTTGCCAACTGGGGACTGCAATCGGCAATGGTTTAGGGACTTGTCGAAAGCCGATGTGTGGTTGTCTGATTCGGTTCGTATAATCAATATCGATAGTTGGTATGTTATACATATATATATCATAGTTTAAACGTGTACATTTTATTACTGTGCAGCATATGGATGCAGCTTTCTGCTTTATTCGATGGAAGGCGATTAGGTGCCCTACTAGCAAGATGGAAGCATTCACCACCACAGATATTTTGTTTGGGGTAAGTTTATTTTTTGTGGTATGTTAACCTCAGTTTTAGTTTACCACCATCCTGTTTGTTGCTGACTGATTATGTGCTCAATTTAATAAATGCAGCAACATTTACTAAGTAAATGAGAGGGTTATATGAAGAAAAAACCTTTATGGGAGGACGACGACATGTGCATACGATATGCAAAGGGGGAGGTGTCCGGCAGCAAAAATGATTCGAGGGAGGTAGGCTGTCGGCCATGGACTGGACTAACCACGGTACCATTCCGAATTGTTTGTAATGCACCCTCTTATTGTAGGTTATGTTACATACCCAAACTGAATGGTGGTTGTTTTCTAGTTTGTCATCGTTGTAGCTGTACATGCCATTGAATTACAGGGGTGTACATTGGGTCCTCGTCAAAGTTCACTTCAGGGAGCGAACCATTACGTTGTATGACTCACTGGGCACCTACGTTCGCAATTACAAACAGTTTCTACGGCCCATACAAACACTTTTGCCGCAGCTCCTTCAGAAGACTGATCACTATCAAGCGGATTCGCACATGATTGCAGACTGGTATAAGAAGGAAGGATGGACCGTGTCACGCTGCGCCGACACACCACAACAAGAATCAGGGTAAGCTCGGCATTACCACAGGCAGCTGTTTCCGTTACTTGAATATCGAAAGGTACGTCATGTGCTAACACATTTTTTGTCAATGTTATGTAGTAGTGGTGATTGTGGAATGTTTGTTATCAAGTTGGCCGAACACATGGCAAACGGAATGACGGTGAACTCATTCGACAAATCTGACATACTACATTTCCTGAAGCAGCTAGCTATGGACCTTTGGAATTGGTCTCGTCAGTTACATGGGGGTACTAATTTTATTTTTGCTTATGACAACGCTGTTCATTGATGCAATTGGTAACGGATGCAATTTGTTACAGTCCAACAACATAATTTTTAATCAATGTTCCATCTTCATGTGTTGAGCAGGTTAGTACTGTGGTCACGAAGGCTGACAGCGAGAATTTTGTGCAGCTGATTTTGCAAAAATAAATTACCATCAGCAGGTTTCGCTCCGTCAGCACGTAGATAGTGCAGCTTTATAAGCTGCTCATCTGTTTTTGCTACTGCATGTCTTTATGTTCTTGTTAATTAGTTTTTTTTGGGCTTATTTTTGTCATACTTATCGTTAGTTAGTATATATGACTGTTGACGTTGATTAAACCACATTGTGTTTATGGTCTGTACACGTTACAACATTCAGTCTTTGACAAGGAACCGAAGGAAATAGTGGAAATGGTGGCTGTTTGAAATTTATGTTGTCAATAACGCTTGATGTGCACATATATGAATGTTGAATTTTTTTTGTTATGAAATTGGTATGTGAATAATGAGCAGAGCCATTTTATTGCTTATGAATTATTAACCTTGATTGTAAATGCTTGACGAAGTAGCTGTAAACTGACCAAAATGGGGAGGTGGTGTTGAAACGGGATGGTGTTGCTGGCTTGCTGGATAGTCAAACACACCTACTTCGTCAGGTGTGCGTCACCTCAAGATCAGGATGTATGACGTAGGAATGAAGAGTAAAGGTGTTGATGAAATACCTTCTGTGTACATATGCGGGCAAGGGAGAAAGAAAACAGGTGACTTAGAATTTTCAATCAGGCATCATGCTGACTTTATCAATAGTGGTTCATTATTCTGTTCCGTTTTAATTGTCACTTATTTTTTGAAGCTAGTTTACTATGTTGCTAGTAAGTAAATTATGAAAGTAAGATGGGGAATGAGGCTTACAGTGAAACAAATAAGGTGCAGAGGCATGATATGAGCAGGTAAGTTTTGGTTCTTGCACTTGCTATTTGCTTCGTATCATTGGTATGTGTTCATGTTTTATGGTCCAACATGTGCCGTTGCTTGTGAATTGATTGTGCTTATATAATTTGTGGCTAGAAGTTGTCTATAATTTTCATGTATCTTTGATTCAGGTTGGTAATGAAATCATGTGCCATTATATTTTCTTGCTATTATTTCACACTGTCTTATTTGATTGATAGATAAATGTTTTTTGTTTGACTTCAGTCATAAGCAAAAAGGTCTCGAAGATATGATAGTCGTACCACAATTTTCTCCCCTGAAGGCCGTCTGTACGAAGTTGAGTATGCAATGGAGGCCATTGGCATTGCTGGTAGTGCTATTGGACTATTATCGAAAGATGGAGTTGTGTTGGTTGGTGAAAAGAAGGTTACTTCCAAACTCCTACAGACCTCCACTTGCACGGATAAGATGTACAAGATTGATGATCATGTTGCCTGTGCTGTGGCTGGAATAATGTCTGATGCCAACATACTTATCAACACTACAAGGGTCCAAGCCCAGCGTTATACATATGCATACCAAGAGCCTATGGCTGTTGAGCAGCTAGTTCAGTCTGTCTGTGATACAATGCAAGGTTACACACAGTTTGGGGGTCTCCGTCCTTTTGTTGAAACATTTCTGTTTGGAGGATGGGACAAAAATTATGGTTTTCAGCTTTACATGAGTGACCCCAGTGGAAACTATGGTGGTTGGAAAGCTACAGCAATTGGTGCAAATAACCACGCTGCACAGTCTATGTTGAAACAGGACTACAAGGATGATATCACAAGGGAAGAGGCATTGGCATTGCTCTGAAGGTGCTCAGCAAAACCATGGACAGCACCAGTCTTTCTGCCAAACTCGAACTGTCTGAGGTTTTCCTTACACCAGGAGGCAAAGTGAAGTACCAAGTTTGCTCGCCAGAGTCCCTCAGTAAGTTGTTGGTGAAATATGGAGTTACCCAACCTGCTGTTGAGCCTTCCTAAGTTCGTAAAGGTTTCTTTCTAATTACTTTAAGTTTCAGAGGCAATATGGACTATTGTATATTTTTCATGGTTTGATCGTAGAATGTGTTTGATGATACGAATCTTGGTACTTACATTCAGATATTAATGATGTTTGTTGCTGTTTTAACTTGTTCATTATCCTCTTTTGCTGTAGTTTATTGTGTTAAACATGAATGTGATGTATTCAATTTAAGAATTTTTAGCTTGATTTAGCAACAGAAAATACTATTATTTTGTGGTACAGACGTATATGTAGGTCAAACAAATCGGCTGATTGTTATCTTAATATTAGCGCTAAAACATCGTGTCTGTGCCCAGGTTGTCAGCCTATGATGACAGTATCATGTATTTTGATTATACTTGAAGCTAACAGAACTTATATGTAAAAAGGCCAGACAAAGCTATAGAAAAAGCAAGCAACAGAGTGATGGGGATACTGTCAGCTCTTTTCCTTACAGGTACTGGAGCTGGTGTGGGTGGTGGTTACTGCACAAAAATGCCCACTTTCATTCCACCCCAGCAGAAGCCTCTGACACTGGTTTTCAGTAGTAAGGTCTTGTCTCTTTGAGCTCAAACTTTTATATGACACTTTTGTGATGTTGGTGATGAAGTCTGCGTTGCTACACTTGTCGTAACTGGTCTTATTCACGGTCAGGACATTGTACATGTGCTTATTGAATTTAAATACTAGCCAAATTTAACAAATTCAGATCAAACATACGCTAGGATAACTTAGACATGAAGAATATGTTTGATTTATGATTCAAAAAATAAAAGTTGCATCAAGTAATATTTAATGAATGTAAGCCTAATTTGTTTAGATTGTGAATGTTAGGTTGGAAACGCAATCGTCCAGTATTTCACCAAGCTTTAAAACATTGTTTAGATACTTGCAAATTAAGAATACAATGCAAGTTACTGTATCATCATCAACACCTTAAAATCTTGTCTGTCCATATAATCCATGGCAGCCTCTTTCTTTCTAACTCAGGCAATATCAAAGAAACATTTATAGTCAATTTAATGAGCGAAACGAGAGTTACTGAGAGCAGTATATTCAAAACAAGATTAGTATGGTCTGAAGCTAATGTTCATGTAAAAAATGCCAAAAAATCATGTTTGTCGCCCATATGCAAATGAAAAAAAAAAAATTATGATTGGATTATAAAATTGAATTTATAGGTACTGGAGCAGTCCAGTTACATTCAGATATTAAGATTTATCTACATTTAAATCATGAATTTATTTCTGAATGTTCATGCATATGGCTTAAAAATGTTCAGAAAAAGATATCATATTTTGTTACATTTCAAGTTATTTCATATAATTTATGAAAGTAATATAGTGATTAAACATATGCTATTGTAGTATATATATAATATATATTTATGCATGTCTATTTAATTTATAGAAACTTCATTAAATAGGGTACCTTAAAATGAAGAAAGTTCAAATGTTTCAGTTTTTGTTGTCTGCAATTAGTTAGTAACTAGTTTACAAAACCACAGTATTATTTATTTATTATTTTTTCTGTGCAGCATCCGGTGATATGGAAGTATGGAATGACACTTATAATTTCCTTCTGAGAGCTTTTCCTTACACCATAATCCTCTTAGGTTTGTTCAAACAAGCGAAGACAAATGTTTATTTGGGATGTACAATGCCCTCTCTTATTGTTCTTGAAAGGCCGTTAAATTTTAGTGTTTGACTATTTAAAATTCAAAACTAAGTGTAACATATTTTTTAAATGCTTTGAATAACCTTAATCCGAAAGACTTAAATTAAACAATATAACAAAAATAAAAATCAATTAAAGAAATTCAAAACTAAACAAAATATACAAATTCTATGAAAAGGATTTTGGATGTCCATCTAAGTATCTACCCGCCAATACAGAAAGCAACGAGGACCACCTCTCTGCCACGGTCACCACAAGTTGTAGTAGAAATGGAGATGGATCGCCGTTTATTGCATGTCAACAGTTTCTACTGCAATGTTAATATGTTATTCTTTCAACTTGTCGTGGTAGATTGGAGTCAGATATAAAGATTGTCACTTTCACACCTTGGTGTCATGTGTTGCTTCTCAAAACAAGGTTTGTGCTATACCCTAACCTTATATGAAGTCTGAGGGGTTTTGGGTATATACCCTAATTTACAAATGCAAAATACATTGAAATTAAATGAGTTTTTTAATGAAGACAAAAGCGCCTTAACAAAAACGAAAATGCAATCAATAAAAATAACCGAATGCTCATAAATATTGTAATATACATTAACCCATGAAATGGTTGAAATACAGACCTGCAGCTTGCAGACCTGCAACTTGCAGTGGTTAGGTGAAATCCTTTTTTAAGTTCGTCAAAATATTAGATGGTAACATATATGAAGCATTTCGTCATTAAAACAAATTACTCAAAGGTTATGTTTATTTAAAGACGTTATGCAATTCTTAAAAAACAATAATGTCAACAAATAATAATTATCAATCTGTCAACGGGGGTACCAATAATCAAATATCCCCATCTTTGATTGCAAAAATGCTAGTGGTTTTTTTTTTCATAATTATTTATATATTCAATATTTTTTCAGTCTACTAGAAACTTCAGGTTATCTGATGTAAAATTATATTTTCTCGCATACTTAGATAGTTATGAATTGCTTTTACAAAAAAGTAATTTATTCACTAACATTGCCACATTGTTCCGTCCACCCTCCGGATTTCGTAATTGAAGAGAATTCATTCTTTACCATGTGTGTTTGATAGGATGAACCGTTTTGTTAGTTACTATGTTGTAGGAAGATAAATTGGGAGAAGTAAACATCAATATATTGCCCATAAATTAATCTCATTTTTATTCTTGTAATTATATGACATTATGAGAAGGAATCAATGCGATTATAAAGTATAATCTGATGAAATTCTGCTGCATCAACATCACCGCTGTTCAGTTTTCTGTTTATATACCTCGACATGTGTATACATGATGTACAACATAACTGATAATGCCATATATGAACTCAACTTTCATCGAAGGGAACACAATAACTCTATGCCTTAAAGATTGGTCCACCATTTCCAGAGAAATATATGAGGATGGAAAACAGTCAAGCACTTGGTCGTTTATTCATGGATTCAGAATCTCAGATGTCAGTAAATTAATGTGAAGGGGGCAGGTGAAAAGACAAAAGATATGAACATATAAATCACTAAATGTACAGACCATTGGTCATACAAGTTTACTTATAATTTAAGTACAAGCTCTAGCATCACACCTAGTGCCAAGAAGCACGTCAACACAAAAGCACACAACGGCTACCACCAACTCAGGAAGGTTGTCCGTTTCTCCAGGCCATATCCAAATTGCAACAGCTTATACATCACAGATAATGCAAAAATACTGTCCTTCTATATGACGTGATTGTCAGTTATTAGCTTCATTGCATCAAGAACAAAATAGATACAAGTACAAATAATTATCAAGAACAAATAAGATACAAGTACAACTTCTACCAATATTGATAACTAGAAAAACAAAGACACGGACCGACATGAACAAAATTTGAAAGAATGAACATACGAAAATGCACATCGCCTGAATCATGGTTAGTATATAAAAATAAATATAATATATTTGTGTATATGGGAATACCATCAGCATTCACGTTGCGCATGTAGACATTTTATAGTAAAATAATTAGCATTCACTAGGAACGTGCAAAATTTTTTGGAGCCATGCTCATCATCAATGACAACCACACATAATGTAATAAATCAAGAATACTAACAGCATAGTGCACTTTGTTCGCAACAGCATTAATGTGTACAACAATTATATGATTTTAATTTTTAGTAAAAATGGTTAGTTATTATGTGTATGTACTTGTGCAAAATAGAATAATGGTAACAGTGAATCAACCCAAGCACTTAGACATGAACAACACAATTTTGCAAGCTCAGATAACAGACGATCTCATACATGTGGATAAAGAATATTAATGTTTTACCTGCTATGTTTCTGTTACTTTTTATGCCCATGGGTCTGCACATGATTGCTACTGAAATGCCGATGTGCAGTAGATGTCATCATATATTATGCAAGACAATCAGGCAGGCCGGTCGAATGACAGTACCTTATCTTATTGGAATTGGTGCTCTACACTTTTGTCGGTTGTGTCCGAAGCCACCACATCTACTGCACTTTGATTGCTTCTTACCTTCACCTATCGAAGGTTTTCTTGTTGTAGTAGGTCGTCCACGAGGCTTACGACCTTCAGGTGGTAGGACAACAGGAACGTCAACACATTCAGGCCAAATCCAGTCATCTTCTAGCCCAACCGGATTAATGGAAGCTGCATAAGCTGCTGCTAATGTTTCAGTTCTATAGTACGCAGCACAGTAGTTGTAACAAGATAAGCGACGACTACTACAGGCTGCTAGTGCATGTGCACATGGCAGTTGGTCCATCTGGAATTTTTTGCAGTCGCACGTTCTGTTCTGCAGGTTGACAACCGGGTTCACAACTCCATCAATGACAAGGTCCCTATAAACATTAATGGGACGCATAGGATAACTACAGGCTTTCTTCATTCTATGTCGCAGTTTCGATTCAACCCATTTGGTCATTGGCGTTGCCATATTTGCAGCTTCCTCACGCCTTTCCCAAAACCATCTTTGAAGTAGGGCACGTATATGCTCTATTAACTTCGTCATCGGTAGCTGTCGTGCCTCCTTCAAAATGGCATTCAAACACTCTGCAATGTTTGTTGTCATTATGGAATATCTTCTGCCATCAAACTCACATCTAGCCCATCTGAACGGTTCTGCAAGCATCAAATACTCAGCTGCCTTACTATTAACTCCTGCGATTTGTGACATAACCACATTGAACAGTGAAACCCGATATGCTTTGGCTACCTTATAAAACATCTGCTGCATGTTGCCACCTTTACAATTGGCCTTCATGTTTTGCCCCAGGTGATACATACATATTCCATGCAATGCCCCAGGAAACGAATGTGTTATCGCTGTTGCTATACTTGTGTTTCGATCTGAAATGAACACCAGATCAACAACTTCTCCAATACACACCTGCAGCTTTGTCATAAACCAAATCCATGTGTTATCATTTTCTGAATCTCCAACACCAAAAGCTAATGGGTACACTTGGTTATTGCCATCCATACAAGTCGCAATAAATAGGGTACCTTTATACTTGGATTTCAGGAAAGTTCCATCAACAGCTATAACAGGCCCAATGGAAGATTTAAAACCAGCAATAGAACCTCCTAAGGCCATGAAAAAGTATTTGAACCGATTGGAAGCATCACATTCAATGTGGGTAATAGTCCCTGGATTTTTCATTTCCAACATCGCACAGTACATCGGAAGCACACTATACGATTGCTCCGGTGATCCCCTTGCTAATATTATTGCAACCTCTCTAGCTCTCCATGCTTTATTATAATTACAACTCAGCCCATGCATTTTCTTCATGTCCTCAACAATGTCGTTTGGACGGTAACACTGAGAAGCACCCTCATACTTCCATTTGATACAATGCCCAATCAGTTTACTTGTTGCTTGCGGACGGTGAAACACGAGCGCATCAAGAGAACATGTGTGATATGGAATGTACTTCCGCACACAAAAAGAGTCTGACCCCCCAAGTTTTGTTGCCCGCAGCCACCACTTGCAACCTTTATCCACACAAGTCATAACCAATAACTATTTTGTGGACTTCTTTACTCTTACATTGAACTGTCTACCAACAGCTAACATTCTTATCTTCAGTTGTAGCTCTTCCTTATTAGAGAATATATCACCATTCCGGGGTTTTTTAACAATGTTGAAGAATCTGTCTTTTATACAGCCACCTTCTATTGCCTGAGGAACCGCAGATGTCGTTGCAACATGACAATCTCAATCAACTTCTTCTGAATTCAGCTTCTTCTCCTTTGCACTGTCAACCCTATCAAATGGTGATGCTTCCATACTTGCCAATGGAGATGTACAGAAATCTGCAGCTTCAGTACCATAATGATCACATATAAAGTCTGCATATTTAGCATCCCCCATCACATCTTCATCGCTCATTGTCGCTTCTGCATAATCCAGAACTTCACTGCTGAAACATTTTCGTGCAGCATCTTGTACTCCAACTTTTGTGGCAAATTCTTCCTCACCTAATAACACGGCATCTGTCGAGTCACCTTTACGTCCCAATGTAATGCATAATGCATTCCTCGTGATTACATCACTAACTTCAGCGATAAAGAACTCAACATCACTATCGTTCAACACCTCAATTGGTGGGGTGGCATCACACGTTTTACATTTGAACTTCATTAATATTTCAAATTCAGCTGCGCTTATATCAACTGCACGACATATAGCTTCATGTAATTCTTCATACCCTGCATTCTTCGACAAAAAAATTCCTTTTACCTTCCCACCTTCGTACATAAGGTTTCCTCTCTTATTCATCCATTCACCATTGTACTGAACTACAATCCGAACTTTATCCATATCCTTCAACCTGTCAAATTAAGCAAATACTTGTTGTTAGCAATTTATCGTAAGATTGCCTTCTGCTAGTTTGTCACAGACAAGCACTACTACTCTCACAACTCCGAAATATGTGAAGGTTGTATTATTCAATTTTTCCTCCAAACCAATTTCATGAATATCAAAAAAAAAAAAAAAAACAACATTGTACACATTTCATGCCAATATCTTATTCTTTCAGATAAAATATCCAACCGAAGGTACCAAACATTGAAAGAACAACATCAATTAACAAGTACGTGTATGAAAATCTAGCAACAAACCAAGAAATTATTTCACTTTCAACACACTCATAGATGGAATACAAAATACTTCTAACTTGTTGGCAAACTCAATCAAGGCAGGGAATCATAACCTACATGTTGATATTCTGAACTTCAATTTTTGGATTCCTAACCAGCAAGTTCAAACAATATTTCATGTCCTGTTCCCAACCTGTAGATTGGTACTCACAACCTCTAGGTTGGGAATGACGTTGTCATTCACAACCCCACTTCTTTCCCAACCTTCAGGTTGTGAATCACAACCTACAGGTTGGGATTCCCTAACTCTTGCACATCCAGTTCAATTACATACCCAACCTCATTCCCAACGTCCAGGTAGGGACTCCTCATCTATACGTTAAGAATCCACACTTTAAGATTGGGATTCCAACATCCATCTTGAATTCTCAACTGAAAGTTTGGATTCCCAACCTTAACGTCATGACTCTCAACCAACAGGTTTGTATTCTCAACTTCAAGGTTGGGATTGACGGGACCCTTCTCGAATCCCTACTCTGGACCCGTGAAGGATACCGTAGCACTCCGACAGAGCTCCAGCGAACCCTAACTTTGGTTCGAAAGAGTCCTACCGGAGCACCAAGACTCACTTTAGACTCATTTTGTAAATCATTTAATTGGTGGCCGAGGTAAAAATTTTTCCTTTCCTAACGAAAGTCCGGCAGCATGCCTACTGTTTATTGAACTAGGCCACCCTGCAAATTTCAAAAGCAATTTAAAGACACTTCTATAGCATAAAATCTCCACTTCCAGGGTCTCTGGCCCTCATCCAAAACCAGACACAACATACCTAATCACAATTATGAAATGCATGGAAATCTAGATTTTAGTTTTAGAGACATTTTCACAAAATTTGCATCCAACAACCAATATTTACATTTACAATTTACATCATTTACAACTTGATTTATGTATAACACATGCATGACAAAATATGAGCTATACACTAATGTGTAGTCATCTGTCAGTCTCTCCGCGCGTCAATCTGAGCCTCGTCTGCTGGACGACTCACTCTTGCACCTGAGAGAACATTTTTAAGAACCACATAAAAAAATAAACGGTGAGTATAACTCAGTGAGATAATCCTTAAACCATTTCATAAACTAAGTATTTTTCTGAAATACTTTCAGTCTTTTAAATCAAACTGTTTCTGAAATTCATTCGAATTTCTTTCGAAAATTTTCTCATTTATCGCCTTGGTGGTAACCCAGGGAAATTACTCTTGTCGTGGCCGTATAATTCTCTAGCTAGCCACTAGGAATTAAGGAATCTACCCTATGTAGTCACCGATACGCGACTCTGGGCACGCGTTACCCTACGCAATCGGTTTGAACTACACTACTCTATACGTGCAGAGGGTCGCTCAACTAACTCTCTCTCTCTCTCTTAGTTAGTAACTCTCTCACATCTACCATGCACGCATAAAGCATTTTACTGGGTACTTAACTGGGGCTAGGGTAAACCATCGGCGTATGAAAAATTTTTTTCTCGGTGTTCTCAAATAAACTCGCTTTTGAGGCAAAAAGCCTAAAAACGTTACTTTCAATAATTCTTTACATAAACACATCCTTAATTTAGAGCTCATATAATAGAATATTGATATAACAATAATATGCAATTTAATTACAACAACATAATAAATATGAATAATCATTAAATAAACTTAAATGTCAACTACACTTGGTGAGGTGGGATTTCTACTCACAGTACGCCCTCAGATAAATCCGATCCTCCTCCGAATGCCTCCTGGACTTTCCGCTTTTATCCTAGAACATCAAATATCCATTTAGGGTCACTTAACTCATTCAATTAACACTCAAATCAATAAAAATCTCACTTATCGACTCTCTAACGGTACTATTTCGCGCATAACTTGCGTAATTTTTATCGGAATCGATCCGTTCCAAAACATATGGTTTTCTATGACTCCTAGACATCATTTGAGGTGTAGAACACCCCCATATAAGTCAGACTTAGTCATTTTTTCTCTAGCTCAAAATTTGAGCTCGGGATGCTCACTTTTGCTTAAAACTATCCCTTTGCAACTCTAAAAATTTTCTAAGCTTTCCTAACTCTTTTGATGCTCAAACTTGGGTTCAAAATCACTTAATTTCAGAGCTTATATACTGTCCATTTTAGCCATAACACACACATAAATATTACTTATTCATTTGAACACTAAAAATTCACTCAAAACTTTTATCAACTAATTGGAGTGTGAGAAAAACAGATTTTCGTTTCTATGGTTCTCAAGTCTATGACAGCCCATATATAGATCCTTAAGCCATCATTTTCACACAACAACATATCATCCAAGGTTCTATAACAATCACTTAGGTTTTGACATAAATTTTAAGGGTCAAACCTTTAACACAACACATAAAAATCTGCACATCTCCTCCCATACCTCGACAAATTTTAGAATTTTGGCAAAAAGAATGAGAAGATGAGAGGATTCTTACTTGGTGCTTGGTTTAGAGAGTTGAGAGGGACTTGGAAGAGGGTTTAGGGAAAGAGATTTGAAGGTTGGAAGGCTGCTTAGGGGGCTTTCTTCTCTCTTCCTTTATGTTGTCGCCTTTCTGTTCGTTTCCTGGGCTGGATGGCAGCTTCTGTTCTTGCTGCCTTCACGTCCAACTTTCTGCTCCTTCTTCTACAACCAGCAGCTGCTGGTGGCTCATTCATCTTCGTGCCTTCCTCTTCTTCTTCGGTTCTGCTCTGATTCACGGCCAACACTGTCTTCTTTCTTCTTTCACGCACAATCTGCTCTGTTTTAGCGTTGCATGACTGCTGTTTTTGGCTCTCGCGAATCTTCTTCTTGTTTCTCGACAGATTGCTTCTTGTTTGCTGAAAAGATTTTAGCTAAGTGTCACTTATATACTAATGACACTTCTCTTAATTGCATCCTTACCCCATCTCTTTTTAATTTCATTTCAATCTCCTCTCTTTTCCTTGTTTTTCATGGTTGCCCATTCATGTTTGTTACCAATTTTGCTTTCATCATTTGTTTGATGTATTATATATATGTGCACATATCTCATTAATATTTTATGAAAGCCAAGCTTGCCTTTTTAATTTATTTTACTTATCCTCCATCTCTTTAACTAAATTAAATTTAGTGATTAACTATCCATTCTAAATAACACATTCCAAATTACACTTACTAGTATTGTTTTATTTAGCTTGTCTCTTATCTGCGGATGTGTTATTTTACTCTTCATTAATATTTTTCCTTACTAAGTTGATTGTTGTGTAATTCTAGAATGAGCGTTCGCTCATCGATGAATCGATTTGGATTAATACTAACTAGATTTATCACTTAAAACCTTTATCGTTGACTAACTTCGTCATCGGTCTTTAAATAAATTAACTTCTAATGTCATGAAGTTCGATTAATTAAATGTAGGGATTTATATTATCTCCCTAATCTAGCTTCTAACACTAGGAATTCATAAATCGAGACTAGGGGTTTACAATTTCTTCCCCTCTTATAAAAATTTCGTCCTCGAAATTTTAAATTGCATACCCGAATAAAAAAGATAAGGGTATTGCCTCCGCAACTACTCTTCTGGCTCCCATGTCACCTCTTCCACCGAGTGATTCCTCCTGTCTAATATATGAATTGGATTCTCTTCATAAGTTAGGTTCTCTCTCAATTGCACTGGCCGCTCGGTTAATACATGGGAAGGATCTGACATATACTTGCGAAGCATTGACACGTGGAATACATTGTGAATCCTGGATAACTCTGGTGGCAATTCCAAACGATAAGCCACGTTTCCAACTCTATCAATCACCTCGTAGGGACCAATATATCATGGACTGAGTTTCCCATATCTGCCAAATCTGATGATCCCTTTCCATGGTGATATCTTTAGAAATACCTTATCCTCTACCTGGAATTCCAGATCTCATCTTCTATTATATGCATAACTTTTCTGATGATCCTGGGCAATCTTTAACCTGTCCCGAATAATTCTGATTTTATCTGTAGTCATCTGAACAAGCTCGGGCCCTAATAATCTCCTCTCGCCTACTTCTTCCCAACTCAAAAGCGTTCTGCATCGCCTCCTATATAAAGCCTCATACGGTGCCATGCCGATACTGGCCTGATAACTGTTATTGTAGGCGAACTCGATCAACGGTATATAAGTATCCCAACTCCCGTCAAACTCCATCACACAAGATCTCAGCATATCCTCTAGAGTCTGAATAGTACGCTCGGACTGTCCATCCGTCTAAGGATGAAATGCTGTACTGAAATGTAATCGAGTGTCTAAGGCTTCCTATAAACTAGGCTAAAATCGAGATGTAAATCTAGGATCCCTATCAAAAACAATAGAAACTGGGGCTCTATGAAGCTTGATAATCTCATCAACATATAATCTGGCTAGTCTATCTAGGGAATAAGTACTGCGAATGGGTAGAAAATGGGCTGACTTCGTAAGACGATCAACTATCACCCATATACCATCACACCCACTCCGACTACGTGGAAAACCAAACACAAAATCCATCGTAATGTGCTCCCATTTCCACTCTGGAATGGAGAGTGGCTGAGCTAAGCCTGCATGTCTCTGATGCTCTACTTTAACCTGCTGACATATCAGACATCTAGATACGTACTCAGCTATCTCCCTTTTCATACCTTTCCACCAGTAATGTTCTTTCAAGGTATGGTACATCTTTGTACTACCAGGATGCATCGCATAAGCTGAAGAATGAGCTTCATCTAAAATCTCTTTCTTAAGATCTGCTAGGTCTGGAACACATAATCTCTTACCCATCATCAGAGTACCATCATCTCTCACAGAGAAATCTTTCCCTTTGCCTAACTCAAGCTCCTGACGAATCTTGCTCAACTGAGGATCCTGACCCTGCAACTCTCGGACCCGATCTACGAGTACTGGTCGGACCTTAAATGTGGCTAGCAGTGCACCTGACTCTGAAGTCATCAACTGAACCCTTAAAGATCTCATCTCTCTCAACAACGGATAGTCCCTTGCCCTCAAATGTGTCGTTGAGCTACTAGGCTGTTTACTAAGGGCATTAGCTACTACATTAGCTTTTCCTGGATGGTACTGAATAACGTAGTCATAATCTTTAATTAGCTCTAACCACCTTCTCTGCCTCATGTTTAGTTCTTTCTGAGAGAGTAGATACTAGAGGCTCTTGTGGTCTGCAAATATCTGGCAGGGAACCCCATATAGATAATGTCTCCAAATTCGCAATGCAAACACTACAGCAGTTAGCTCCAGATCATGGGTAGGGTAATTTTGCTCGTGCTTCTTCAATTGTCTAGATGCATATGCTATTACTTTTCCATTATGCATCAACACACATCCTAGACCCTGTCTGGAAACATCACTATACACCACAAAGCCCTCTGTTCTAGAAGGAAGTGTAAGAACGGGAGCTGTGGTCAATCTAGCCTTCAATTCATCAAAACTTTTCTGACAGGCTTCTGACCACTCGAACTTTACATCTTTTCGGGTAAGTTTTGTCAAAGGAATGGCTATCTTGGAGAATCCCTCCACGAACTTCCTATAATACCCTGCCAATCCTAAGAAACTCCTGACCTCTGTAACGGAAGTCGGCTGCTTCCAATTCAGAATTGCTTCAATTTTCTGGGGGTCTACACTAATTCCATCTGCCGATACCACATGCCCTAAAAATGAGACTCTGTCCAACCAAAACTGACACTTACTAAACTTAGCATACAGTCGGCGATCCCTTAGAGTCTGGAAAACCAACCTCAAATGTTTGGCATGGTCCTCCCTACTGCCTGAATACACTAGGATGTCATAAATGAACACTATCACAAACTTATCAAGAAAATTGTGAAACACCTTATTCATCAAATCCATAAACACTGAAAGAGCATTGGTTAGCCCAAAAGGCATCACCTGAAACTCATAGTGTCCTTAACGCGTCCTGAAGGCAGTCTTGGGCACATCTTCTTCTTTAATCTTCAACTAATGGTAACCCGATCTCAGATCAATCTTCGAAAATATACTAGCCCCCTACAGCTGATCAAACAAATCATCAATGCGAGGAAGCGGATACTGGTTTCGTACAGTCACTTTATTCAACTCCCTGTAATCAATACACAACCGCATACTACCATCCTTTTTCTTTACAAACAAAACCGGTGCTCCCCAGGGAGAAACACTAGGTCGAACAAAACCCTTATCTACTAATTCCTCTAACTGCACCTTCAACTCTTTCAATTCTGTAGGTGCCATCCTATAGGGTGCTCTGGCTTCAAGCGTTGTCCCCGGAATCAAATTAATCTCAAACTCTATTTCCCTATCTAGAGGTAGCGCAGGAAGATCCTCCGGGAACACATCTAAAAACTCCCTAACCACTGGGATATCTTCTAATCGGGCCTCTTTCTGAAGTATCTACTATATAAGCCAAATAACCCTCACATTGCTTCCTCAACAACGTCCTGGCCGTCATAGCTGATATAATACAAGAAGAAAGCATATGACGCTCACCCCTGAATACTATATCTGGCTCCCTCTGGCACACTGAATCTGACTTTCTTTCGATAATAATCAACTGTGGCGCGGTGAGTAGCTAACTAGTCCATCCCCAGTATCACATTAAAGTCATGAATATCAAAACCAAAAAGTGAAACTGCCCTTGTAACCACCTCGAGCGTCGCCTCTGCCTCCTACTGAGTGACAGCAAAAACTCTGGCCTAAACTGGTGGTCTCCCGGATTGGCCTCTGAATGGGGTACCTCGGCCCATACCTCTGCCTGACTGACTAAGGGTCCCAAGTCCTCTCCCCTGTGGACCACCCCTACCTCGCGACTACCCTCCACTAGGTTGAACCAGAGTCGCTGGTCTCGACTCACTACTCTCTGCGGATCCTCACACTCCATCTGCTCTAGAATCCTCTCAGTACTCTCCAGCCACTCTAAAGCTGCATCTGGACTCCCTGATCCATCAAAACCCTTGAAGCCTAACTTCCGCGCTCTCTCTACAGTGGCACCCAGTGCGCAAGGTCTCATGCCCTGCATAATCTGAGCCAGTCTCTCTATAGGATCTACTGTTGGCCCTACCACTAGTGGCTCTGGCTGCACCCCAGGCTGAGGTTCATTTACTGACTCATGGATAGGCTCCTCAGCCTTTGGTGGAGCAGAAGGAACAGGTGGAGTCTCAGCAGTGGCTCTGCGCGTACGAGGACGACTAGCTGGACGTATAGCTCTATCGTAAAAAATATAATGCATGTCATGCAAAGCTTTATAACCCAATGAAAAAATGCATAACTAACTTGTAGATGCACAATTTTTCAAAAACTTTTCTAAACAACTTTAAACCAAAGGCTCTAATACCAAGTTGACGAACACGAGCCACTATTCTCGGCCCCGAGCTTCAATCGGTACCTCATAACAGATTTTATGCGCGTCTTCTCGGCTTGCGCAACCGACGCTGGTGGCTAGCCAGCCAGGCCATGTCAGGGTAAGAGCCAATGCTTCGCCCGCTTTCTCACACTGTGAGAACCCCTGATCACGGGCCGAATTTATAGCCATCGTCTCGGCCTAAGCCAACCTGCTCTGATACCAAATTAAAGGGACCCTTCCTGAATCCCTACTCTGGACCCGTGAAGGATACCGTAGCACTCCGACAGAGCTTCAGCGAACCCTAACTTTGGTCTAAAAGAGTCCTACCGGAGCACCAAGACTCACTTTAGACTCATTTTGTAAATTATTTAATTGGTGGTCGAGGTAAAAATTTTTCCTTTTTCTGACGAAAATCCGACAGCATGTCAACTGTTTATTGAACTAAGCCACCCTGCAAATTTCAAAAGCAATTTAAAGACACTTCTATAGCATAAAATCTCCACTTCCAGGGTCTCTGGCCCTCATCCAAAACCAGACACAACATATCTAATCACAATTATGAAATGCATGGAAATCTAGATTTTAGTTTTAGAGACATTTTCACAAAATTTGCATCCAACAACTAATATTTACGTTTACAATTTACATCATTTACAACTCCGCCCGTCAGTCTGAGCCTCGTCTGCTGGACGACTCACTCCTGCACCTGAGAGAACATTTTTAAGAACCACATAAAAAATAAACGGTGAGTATAACTCAGTGAGATAATCCTTAAACCATTTCATAAACTAAGTATTTTTTCTGAAATACTTTTTAGTCTTTTAAATCAAACTGTTTCTGAAATTCAATTCGAATTTCTTTCGAAAACTTTCTCATTTCTCGCCATGGTGGTAACCCAGGAAAACTACTCCTGTCGTGGCCGCATAATTCTCTAGCTAGCCACTAAGAATTAAGGAATCTATCCTATGTAGTCACCGATGCACGACTCTGGGCACGCGTTACCCCTACGCAATCGGTTTGAACTACACTACTCTATACGTGCAAAGGGTCACTCAACTAACTCTCTCTCTCTTAGTTAGTAACTTTCTCACATCTACCATGCACGCATAAAGCATTTTACTGGGTACTTAACTGGGGTTAGGGTAAACCATCGGCGTATGAAAATTCTTTTTCTCGGTGTTCTTAAGTAAACTCGCTTTTGAGGCAAAAAGCCTAAAAACGTTACTTTCAATAATTCTTTACATAAACACATCCTTAATTTAGAGCTCATATAATAGAATATTGATATAACAATAATATGCAATTTAATTACAACAACATAATAAATATGAATAATCATTAAATAAACTTAAATGTCAACTACACTTTGTGAAGTGGGATTTCTACTCACAGTACGCCCTCAGATAAATCCGATCCTCCTCCGAATGCCTCCTGGACTTTCCGCTTTTACCCTAGAACATCAAATATCCATTTAGAGTCACTTAACTCATTCAATTAACACTCAAATCAATAAAAATCTCACTTATCGACTCTCTAACGGTACTATTTCACGCATAACTTGCATAATTTTTATCGGAATCGATTCGTTCCAAAACCTATGGTTTTCTATGACTCCTAGACATCATTTGAGGTATAGAACACCCCTATATAAGTCAGACTTGGTCAGTTTTTCTCTAGCTCAAAATTTGAACTCGGGATGCTCACTTTTGCTTAAAACTATCCCTTTGCAACTCTAAAAGTTTTTTAAGATTTCCTAGCTCTTTTGATGCTCAAACTTGGGTTCAAAATCACTTAATTTCAAAGCTTATATACTGTCCATTTTAGCCATAACACACACATAAATATTACTTGTTCATTTGAACACTAAAAATTCACTCAAAACTTTCATCAACTAATTGAAGTGTGAGAAAAACAGATTTTCGTTTCTATGGTTCTCAAGTCTATGACAGCCCATATATACATCCTTAAGCCATCATTTTCACACAACAACATATCATCCAAGGTTCTATAACAATCACTTAGGTTTTGACATAAATTTTAAGGGTTAAACCTTCAACACAACATATAAAAATCTGCACATCTCCTCCCTACCTCGACAAATTTCAGATTTTTGGCAAAAAGAATGAGAAGATGAGAGGATTCTTACTTGGTGCTTGGTTTAGAGAGTTGAGAGGGACTTGTGAGAGGGTTTAGAGAAAGGGATTTGAAGGTTGGAAGGCTGCTTGGGGGGCTTTCTTCTCTCTTCCCTTCTGTTGTCACGTTTCTGCTCGTTTCCTAGGCTAGACGGCAGCTTCTGTTCTTACTGCCTTCACGTCCAACTTTCTGCTCCTTCTTCCACTACCAACAGTTGCTGGTGGCTCCTTCTTCTTCGTGCCTTCCTCTTCTTTTTCAGTTCTGCTCTGATTCACGACCAGCAGCTGTCTTCTTTCTTCTTTCACGCGCGATCTGCTCTGTTTTGGCGTTGCACGACTGCTGTTTTTGACTCTCGCGAATCTTCTTCTTATTTCTCAACAGATTGCTTCTTGTTTGCTGAAAAGATTTCAGCTAAGTGTCATTTATATACTAATGACACTTCTCTTAATTGCATCCTTACCCCATCTCTTTTTAATTTCATTTCAATCTCCTCTCTTTTTCTTGTTTTTCATGGTTGCCCATCCATATTTGTTACCAATTTTGCTTTCATCATTTGTTTGATGTATTATATATATGTGCACATATCTCATTAATATTTTATGAAAGCCAAACTTGCCCTTTTTAATTTATTTTACTTATCCTCCATCTCTTTAACTAAATTAAATTTAGTGATTAACTATCCATTCTAAATAACACATTCCAAATTGCACTTACTAGTATTGTTTTCTTTAGCTTGTCTCTTATCTGCAGATATGTTATTTTACTCTTCATTAATATTTTTCCTTACTAATTGATTGTTGTGTAATTCTAGAATGAGCGTTCGCTCATCGATGAATCGATTTGGATTAATACTAACTAGATTTATCACTTAAAACCTTTATTGTTGACTAACTTCGTCATCGGTCTTTAAATAAATTAACTTCTAATGCCATGAAGTTCGATTAATTAAATGTAGGAATTTATATTATCTCCCTAATCTAGCTTCTAACACTAGGAATTCATAAATCGAGACTAGGAGTTTACAGGGATTCTCCACATACTGCTGTTGTCTCTCCTTCCTTATAGGTTGGCAATCCCAACGTTGACGTTGAGAACCACAACCTGAAGGTTGTGAATACCAAAATTATACAGTCCCCATTCAACGTCAAAGTTTCGGAATCTTAACCCGACCTAGTCGCACAAATTTAAAAGCAATAACTGAAAATTATATACTTCTCACCTTGTTCAAACCAAATTACACCTATACAAAGCAACAAGAAGGCAGAAAACTAGATTTAAATAAAATGAGGCACAAATGGAACATTTACTACCCATGTGGTAAAAGATGAAATGAACCAGAATATAGCATAGTTCCATTGTATGCTTCTCACAGCAACAGAAACATGTTTCTGCAACTTCTTTGCCACCCTATCATGACCCAGTAGTAGCATTTTACAAAACAAAAAAAATTAAAACCAAAAAACCTAATAATGTTTTCACAAAAAAAAAACCCACCAATGAATCACAACACACATGCATTCTTGCTTAAACCCTTAACCTGTTTACTTGTGGAATATTCCCATCACAACAGCTACATGAACATATGTTTTACCTCAATCTGCATGCTTGTTGTCTCTTGAAACAACAAATCTCATATGAAGTTTCCTAAAAACTAGTTATTTTCCTTTTAACGCCAAAAACACACCACACCTTAGAAACAACATGATCTCTTCTATTACGCAAAAGACAACTAAAAATACAACAACCACCATATGACATGCATCTAACAACCACGAGGTTTTCATTCGACCCACTCTTTACATTTCCAATATCGAATGCCACGAATGGGATCGTTTACAAAATTCGTACTACACATTCACCCACAACACCACACACATTCTCAGTTCATGGGATCGTTTACAAAATACACCACAGAGCTGTCCAACATTCTCAGTTCTCATTCTCAGTTCTCATCCTCAGTTCTCATCACCACATTCTGTCACCCTCCCTATTACAAATATTCACCCACAACACCACACACAAAATACACCTAACAGCCACAACACCACTCATAAACTACAACAAACACAAACAACTGCATTCAGATACCCAAAGCATCTAAAAATGGTCAGAAAAACTTACCACCTGCAGACAACAAATGGCTGCCTTAGAGAAGAACTCGGTCACCTATGGCACACTCCAATCTAGTCCAATGCCTCACTCCCTCCTTCTATTGGCTGCTGTCGAAAGCTAGACGACACTTCGAGCGTCGGAACTGTCACCCGCCTTATGATGTCGCGAGCAGCAACCTCGCGCGTCCTGTCGGCAATGGGCGGGAGAGTAAGTTTCAGCAATGGACGGGACAGTCTCTCTAACAGGCTTCAGTAAAGGTGAAATGTTGGAATGCTGCACTAGGTTATGCATGTAGTTCGTGAGTGGTGGATTCAGCTCTCTAACAGCCTTCAGCAAAGGTGAAATGTTGAAAGGCTACAATAGGTTATGCATGAAGTTCGTGACTGGTGGGTTAAGAGGCAGATTTTGGGTGCCTATTTTTTCATTAAGGGTATTTTTGTCCACCCAATGTCTTCTTTTATTATTAAATTATCAAAAAGTTAGTTTCGAGGATGGTCTTTCCAAGTAAACCATTTTCTTAATTTTCTCTTTTATTTTTCATAGATATTGTTTGCGGGCATTAGATTGTTCAAGTATTCACATTGGTAGATATTATTATTAAAAAAAAAAAAACAAACAAACAAAAAAAAGGCTCACGGCCGCTGATTATGTAACCAAAGGTCCCACAGAAGTTTACTTGCCTTAAAGGAAAAGTATGTTAAAAAGGAGAAGCGTAGTTTTAACGCTTTATGAATTGTCATTTTTTTTCTGTTTTTTTTAATGGATTATGAATTGTCACTTTGACTTGTGTAAACTAGCCGATTTGTCAGCAGTTCCAAACGCATTGTCTTCAATTACCCCTTACTATTTCCATTTGCTTTTCGTCTTTTTATTTTTTTATTTTTTTTATTTTTTAACATTTAGGTAATTAGGTGTAATTATTTATTCATCCATACTTTATGTTATAAAAAATTATGAAATTTTCCAAAAATCTCTGTGATATAATTTTAAATACATTCTCTAAATTTCTTCCCAAAAAAAATTCGCTCTATTTTTTATTTCCAAAATTAAACTTAAATGTAATATCGATGGAATGGAATAGTCAAATTATAAGAATTAGTAACAACCAATATAAAAAGATTTTTAATTCTAAAAAATGTGTTACAAAGTGTAATGTATTTCTAAATGTTATATCTTGTTATCTAAACTAATGTTGCAAAAATATTTGACATGTTTTGTTAACTACAAAATTGGTTGCTAATGCAACTAATAAATAAATAAATAGACGGATGATGATTTTTTTTTTTTTTAAAGGCAAAAAAGAGATACATCCATTTCTAAGTCATTTTCTTTTTATGGACTTGTCTTGCAAAGAAAGTAATTAAGTTAGCATAAAAATAGTTGATATTTGTAGTTAGTATAATTAAAGGATTAGACTAAAGTAACTTGAAATTTTAACATAAAAATATGATTTCAATATTGATCAATCCATTTTCATTCAATCCAAGGATTAGTATCAATTTTGAATTTGTTCGCAGTTTTATCAATGGATTAAGTGAAAATGAATGGATGGATGTTAAAGTCTTTTTATTTTTTTAAAGTAAAAATTTCAAGTTATGTTATCTTAACCCATAATTAAATTAAGAGAGAAACTATTTCAATTAGTTATATTTTAATATTTTCTATCAATATAATAATCTAACGTTTTACATCGACTTATAATGAGCTTAGTGCATTTTCTACTCACGTTCATGATAAAAGTTTGATTATCACAATGTGCATTTAGTAGAATGTATAGTGAGTTTGTCTCCTTAGTGTGGTCATAGATGTCTTCCGTGTTATAGGAGTAGATTTATGGACTACACAAATAGCAATTAATTTCAACAAAGTCGGGCAAATCTCTAAGCATTTGTATCAATAGATATTTAATAGTCATACACAAAATAAATAAATATATATATATATATATTAATCCAATTTACAAAAAGTGGTTAGGGGCACATTGTTAAGTAAACTATCTACTGCACATTAACTAATAGGAATGAAAATTTTAAGATTTATGATTTTTACTTCAGACTTTTGTTTCTTTGTTTGTGATAAAACGTTGTTTTGCTGTACATATTTTGTTGCTCTTGAGTGTATTGTGGACTTCACGTTCATTGTGGAGTAATGCGACTAATGTCTACAAGCGTCGTTGAATCTCAAGAAATATCCTATCAAATATTTACTCCATTTTAAGTTAAATTTGACCTCTTAAGAATATTAGGATTTTGCATATACAAGCCCGTATTGGTTGTTCATGCATGTTTCTTAAACTTATAGCATTGTGTTCAGGGGTGGACTCAGCGCAAGGCGAGGGGGGACACTGCTGTGTTTGTGTAGCATAGAATGGTGATGTTTGATTTTGATTTGTGTACAGATAAAAAAGCTGTTATTTTTATTTTATGATTTTCGATGGGAGGGCAGAACCCACTGCATCAAAGTTGTTATTTTTATTATTAATTATTATTAGTTGTTATTATTATTATTATATTTATTTATTATATTATTATTATTTTATTTTAAAAGTTGCTTCCCTTACATTATTTAAAAGGTGTTGAAACTTTTTATCCTTCTTTCTTTTTTCTAGTTGTTCATTAATTTTTTAACTCTATTATTTATTTTTACTATTTCTAATATAATTAACTTCCTACCTTTTATTATTTTTATTGGACCTAATTTTTCTATTTCTAATATTTTTCCTACTATTAATTAATTAATATTTTCTTCTTTTCAATTTTTTGATTTTGATTCTCTCATATATAAGGACTATTTACTTCTACATTTTATGTGCTATACAAAATCCATTGGTAATTTCCCATTTAAGTAAATAATTTTTTTTCTTTTTTTGCTATTAATATTATGAAGATTGAACGACATAATTGAATAAGAGATCATGGTTAAATGATAGTTTGCTTGCATACATATAGAAAATTATTTTTGACAAAATTCATAGAGAAATTATCATGAAACGATTTTAAGATATGAAATCTCAATAAGAAAAATTACAACTTTACTTTTTTTTTCCATTTTTATTTGTTTTAATGATTTTATTAAGATTTTTAAGTATAAGACTATTTATTTTGTCTAAATATTATGTATATTTCATTTTACTTAAACTATACAGTATTATCAAACATTATTTTAAACAAAAACATTATATATTGAGTTTAGCTACCTTATTAAACTACTAACTTTACCTCTCAATTGAAGTCCTTGAATTGGCTTTAATAACTACCCTTACAACTAATTTAAAGACTCTAATTAAGGGATAAGGTTAATTATTGAATAAAATAATCAAACCCTTATATATTTAGTATATCCTTAATTTTTAATGTTTTTATGATTTTATTCATGTGCCCTCTTATACAAATTTTTTAGATCTGTCACTCATTGTGTTTATAGCTGAAAGTCCCCGAATGAACACTAAGTAGAACCTAAAACGGGGGGGGGGGGGGGGGGGGGGGGGGGGTGGGGGGGGGGGGGGGTGAATAGGTTGTTATACTTTTTTCTCTTTTATTAAAATTAATACGTAGTAGAAAGTCAATCGCAAAAATCAAATAGAGAGGAAGAAGAAGAAAGAAAACATGCACAAAAATTTTTAACTTGAACTCCTAAAATATAAAACCCACAAAACTCTAACCCTCTATAGTCACTTTTGAATGGAACTCTATTGGTAATAAATGGATTACAAACAGTGTTTGTAGTTATCTAACCTCTCTCTTGAAGGGTTTTGGTTGAAAAGATTTAAAAATATATATTTTTTCGGAAACATGGATTTCAAAAATTTTTCGTGAACCAAAACAACCCAATATAAATTAGTAATGATTACACGATGTAATTAAAGGCACAAGATTGAATCTTGACTTTCTTTGATTGATGAAGAACTTCGATTTCTTTTGTTAGATTGATTTTCATCACTTGATCTTCCTTACTATGACTTTTCATAAAAGAAACTATGTGTGAACATAGTATTGAAAAATCAAATCATGAGAACATTTCGTAAAAGAAAATTCTACAGAAATCAATAAATAATTTTCTTGATTTCTATGAGATGTGCGACAATGTAGTGTTTTTAATCAATGGAAGATTTTGTTTAATAAGCAGAAATTTTTATTTAGTTATCAACATAAAACACCCTTTTATAATAATAAACTAGGGTTTTTCAATTTAACAAAGAATCCAATTTTCATTTTAAATTAAAAATTTAGTTCATATCTAATATAGAATCAAATTTCTTATTGGCATGGAACTCTTTATTTTTTAATTTAATATGCAATTCAATTCTTGTTAAATTAAAAATCCTTTAATTTAATTTAATATGAAATCTAATTCTAATTAAATTGAATTACTATTCTCATTAATTAATTAAATGTTTTTTCATTAAATTAAATGATTCTAAATTATAAATAATTTAATGACAACATTTAGAATTGAACACATGACCTCTACAAATAATTTAATAATTACAAGTATTTAAATAATCAAATTATTTAAATAATTCGTGAATGCATCCATATAATCTATATGTGACACTAGTAATTGAACAATCCAATTATATTCTTCCATTTGTTTCTTTATGTGGTTGTGTGTAACGCCCTCTCCCAATTTGTACTGTATCTATATTCAGGATATGATAAATTTTATTTATAAAATAATAAAATGGATTCTTAGTGTGTCTGGAAGTGCAATCTAATTTTTACAGAGTTTCCGGAATGATTGATAGAAAAATTAAATATTAATAGTTGAGAGTAAAATGGTAAAAATAAAAGATTTTGTAAGCAATGGTAAGATTGTAACTAATGAGAAAGAATAAGGATATTGGGGAAAAGTGAAGAATTCTCTAGAATATGGTAAAAGCATAATTTTAAAAAAGTCTAAGGACGAAATCGAGCTTAACCCACGCCTATAAATATAAATGTGTGGTGGGTATGTCGGCAGAAGAAAAATCTGAAAAAGAAATAGGGGAGAGGAAACTATCGTCGACAGAAGGAATGAGAACAGATCTGCACCTATTCCGGGCGAATTTCTACCATTTTTTAGGAAGATCAAGCTAATTGGAAGATCTGGTGATTGGAGCTGTAAGCGAGCAAGGAAGCAAGACAAAAGGTTGAGCAAGAATTCTGGTAAATAAAATGATTGAAAATGATTTGGAGTTGTGGTGGTTTCTTTATGTTTTGAGATGATTGAATTTCTGTCGCTGAACTTGATGGGGTCGTGACCTAAGAGTTTGGTGAAGAATTGATGATATGTTGATTAAGTGTGTGTATGTAGAATGAGGTCGAGTTGTGATAATGGTAGTATAAAATGTGAGATATGAAAAATGAGGCATTAGGAAATGAGTTAAGTCAGAGTAGGAGCTCGCAAGGTGCGAGCTGGAGAGAGGCCCTTAGTGCATTTTAGTTAGTCAAGGTGGTCGATTGGAAGTGAGTTGGGCTATGCTTATTACTCTCCATCTTGCCTGCTTGGACTATGTTGAAGTGTGAGCTCGCAAGAGGAGTTGAGTGAGGTCGTAGTCCATCAGGGATACCTAGCCAGATTGGCCTAAGGCAGTAGCTCGCAAGGGCGAGCTATGAGGGGTTGAGAAGCGACCTGAGCTAATGAGAGCTAGCAGCTCACTGAAAGAGTGAGCTTAGCAAGCTCGCTAAAGATGAATGCCCTCAGTTCGAGCTGAGTTGGGCAAGGTGGTCAAGCGAGTTGAGGAAGCCGCTGGAGTAGTGGTGCATGCGGATAGGACAACAAGCTGTGAGTATGAACTGTTTTAAATACTTTTCAAGTTCATGTTGCAAAATTATATATATATATATACATTTCCTTTATTTATTTATTTACTTCTTATTCTATTCATGTGTTATTATCTTGATTGATTATTTTTACATACAAAGATATAGTTGTGTATGATATGAAATGCTAATGTTATTAACTTATTTTATGAATAGAAATTGATTTAAAAATTTAGAGAATAAAAAGTTTTTAAAGACTAATGGAAGGGCCCAAGCTTATGGATAAACAGACTTTCTAGCATCAGACCCGGTCAGGATCCAACCGGTATACCTCACAGTGTAGGGCAAGTGTCGGGCAGGATAGTCCTACTAATATCGGGGGGATAGAGTTTGTCATGTCAGTCAAGTAGCCCTTTTCACTTGTGGGGTATTGTCTCGCTTGCGATGTGCAATGATAGTTCCGCCACGCAGTAGCATGATGTCTTTATAGCTTGTCAAAGTGTGCGATGATAGCTATTCCGCCACGTGACTCCCCATACTGAGCGAAGTTGGTCTACCCATTCATATGGTTATATTTTTCCTTGGATTCCTCATTAGTACAGATTTTAGAAAGAAAAAACATTTTAGAAAGAGCTTTAGAAATTTTAAACAAGTTTTTTTTTTATAAAAATCCAAGTTTTTAGAAAAACGTTTTTTGAAAGGTGTTTTTATAAGAGTAATTTAAACAAAACCCTCACACACACACTCACTCGATTTTACAGGTAACGATGTTTGATTTCATGTTACATAAAAACCTCCCAAGTGCAGGATCAAGGAATCAGGGTAACAGTCCGTCGCGATCAAACTAAACGGGTTAGACGACTGACGACACAACATTCTTTTCTTTTGTAACCATTGCATTTTAATGATATTATTGATTTTGTTATTATGCTTATTTTAAAAGAAAATTGAACAATATTTTGTGGATATTTTATGTAATCACGACGACATGTCTACTTTAAATAACGTTATTAGCTATAATTATGAAAATGTTTTCAGATACATTGCTTAGTAAAGTAGTTTGTAGATACGGGTTTGTTCCATGACGTCCTTTTGGGTCATATTAGATGGATTTTGGAAGGGTCTCGTAGGGTGTCCGGCAGATCCACTGGGTTCAATAGAGGGAATCCGAGTTGGGTTCTGTCATTGTGAGCTAGTAAGAGGATCCAATGGACCCATAAATTAAGCTCTAATAATATCAAAATTATTAACTATACTCTTTAATTAAATAATTCATTATTATTAACTTTAGAGTTATTCCACTAAAAACCTAATGTTGCATTATCAAAATTATAGATGTTTTCCACAATCTGTATCCATTGGTTTAATTATTTAATATGGTTTGATTATCCACGAGGAGTTTATAATTAGATCTAGGTCATTAAAGTCTATTATATCTCTCTAATTATATCTTGTTCCATTAAATATCATTGATTATTTAATGAACAATATATTTATAACAACTTATGAATTTATTTTTCCTATTTACTCATTAATAGAAAGTCGAACTCCCTTATTATTCAAGACCCCAATCAACACTTAAAGTAACTACTCATCCATTCCTTACAAGAAAGAGTGAATTATGATATTATGTAAGATGTTCTCAACCATCAATTAAATCATATCTCCAAAATATAAAGTTTATTGATTGTAATTTTATAATGTCTCACTTATATAAATCAAAAGATATGATCCAATAAATAGGAGTTCATAATACACTTAAGATTAAGATCAATTCATATATGATCATTAGGTTGATAAATATGAATTTCTTTATTTAACAGATATTAACGAGAAATTCAATTTTTATTATGGTCTAGTCCTATATAATCTCTATTATATAAAATGCCTCAATTTCTATGTCTTCACATGAATATTTTCAGATAAAATTATCATACTAAATACGAAATGGATCGCAACTGTAAATTTACCATAAACAATGTATCCAACTTCGTTTGTTTTCTACGGGCCCTTTAAATTACTTATCTCAAACTAAATTCACTTGTATATAATACTCATTTACTTAGTTTGTGATTACATTTGTAATTAAAGATATTTTTTATGATATTCATAATTTTTGCAAAATATATAAATTGAATGAAATTATTATTTCATTGATAAGACTAAAATTATGCACGATTTTATATCCTTAACTTATACTTTTGTGATGAAAACTCAAATAAATAGGGGTACACTAAAGTTTTCTGAGTGTTTTGTGTAAAATTTGAATAGAGGGATTGAATTGTAATCTTTGGGATAAAAGTATAATTTTCAAAAGTTGAGGGACTTTTTTAAATAATTTTCCCACAAGCCATAACTGCTGGTGAATTTCCTGCAGGCCAAACTAGTAGGTGGTTGCTAGGAGTACACGCAGGGCTGCTGTTTGTGCCCATGGGTTACGCCCTCTTGTTGCACAAGTAACCTGTAGGAGAGTTTAACGATTTGAAAAGTCAATCATTCAAGCCAATTTTAGAAGCTCATTGGAAGAAATTTTTGCACCAAAATTAATGGGAACACATCTAGTAATTTGGGCAGTAATTAGTGCATGTTTTAAAAGCTCTTGATCCTAGTTTCGGTAGCAATTCAATTGCATGGAAGGAGATCTTTTATTTAAGGAGATTTAAGTCAAAGCTTTGAAGATTTTGTAAGGGAAAATCATGATATTCAATGCAGAAAATTCAAGAGGGTTATTTATGGTAATTTATGAAGAGTATCATGAAAATAAATTGGAAGAGATTTATTAGGCAAATTAGGAGAAAATCAAAGAAGTCAACTTGGTAGTAAAAAAATATCTCTTCCTTCTCATATAAATTCATTTTTTTCCACATATATAGAACGAGAGGCTTTTTGAGCTTGGTTATTTTAGACGGCAATAGAGAGACTTGGAAAATCTCAATTTTGCAAGAAGTAAAGGTGCTCTTGTTTATTCAAGTTCAAGGGGAAGAGGCATCTCAGAGAACATAATATAGTGAACATTTTATCTTTTTCATTTATTTATTCAATGTTGATTATTTTTGTTTCAGTTTTATTCAATCTTATGTCGAACTAATTTTAATTTCTAAGGCTAAAATCTATTCAATGATTTTTCGTGTTAGTTAATTATTATTTTCTTTTACATTTGTATTCCGTTTTATTGGAACTTAATGCTATCAATTAAATAAGGTCTGTTAATTAATAGATCTTGTAAATATGATGTGCTTGACAAAAGTATCATATGTTAGACGTCAATAGAATGACATAATCCATATAGAATAAACATATACCTGTAGGGATTGTGTAATCGTATGTGGGTAATTGAGATTTAATGAATTCATGATTATTTAATGTACATAGGCATATAGTAAATTAATTATCCTGGGTAATATTATTTGACCGTTCAAAAGAGGTTGGTAATTAATCTAGAGTTTTATCCGATTAAATACAATATAAAAGTGATTATTTTTTGTGTAAATAAAGTGAGAATTGGTTGATGAAATAAAAAGATAAAATTGTGTCTTAGATCTACTTAACTGTTATTGGTTCCATTAATTCATTTGTTTGTTTATTTGATTTTTCTTTATTTTTATTAACTATATATTTTCAATTAATTAAATTCAATTCTCTTTTAATTTTAGTAGCTTGAATAAAATTATTGTCTATCAATTTTGATAATTGGTACGTAAAATTAACAATTGTCCTTGTGGGAACGACTTTGATTTGTCACTATATTATATTGTGATCGTGTATACTTGCACGCAACCTATTATAATTAGTGCATTAGGAATTTATTTATCATTCATTAATATTTATAAAACCATCTACATAATTAAAAGCCCTTAAGGTGTAAACCCCAACATCTCTATCTATTAGCAACCATGATTTTGTTTACAAACCAGGTTGATAACGTCTCGATATGCTATACTCTCAAACTCATCTCCTTGACACAGTGTAAGCAACAAGAACTCTCTTTCACTCCTTAACACTCCAGGAAAGCAAGGTTGCAAGATGTTCGAACCAATCAAAGTTATGCACACATATGTAAATATATATGCAGTTACAAGTAACGTGTTTGATCAAAACACATGCGATAATTCAGATGAAATTATGCTTTTATTCGAATAATCTAAACCCTAGAGAACAATTGTCTCTCAAAGCTCTATCAATAGCTATGTTTTGAAAATAAAACCATGATCCGTTATGTAAGAAAAAACTATTACTTATAATAAAAGTGAGTTAGAGTTTAAAATGATGTGGAAAACTTTTCTATATTAGATTCCTATTTCAATTCAAAGATGAGTTTGTGTTTAATTAGAAAAACATTTAGGAAATCTGAAAACAAGTCAAGATTTAAATTATTTTTTTAATCTGTTTAACTCATAATTAATGTATTTTTATCCCATAAAAAGATTAGAAAAGTTCGAAGGAAAATATGAGTAAACGAAAGAGGAGGGAAAAAAAAAAAAGGGCAAAATCCACACAAGGAACACTAATGACGACTAGTTGGACCGCTCCAGCAGTCACCCCAACGGACGTTGGTTGTTGCACATTACCATCTAATGAGCAAAATCCATGCAAGGAAGACTGACAACTATTAGTTTGACCATTCCAGCATAGTCAATAGAACATTGCCATCAACTGCTGCAGTGGTGGTGCTCGCGGTGGCCCTACTGGTGCTTTCCAACTCTATGCATCTCGATATATGGTTCCTATGTCGTCCAACCTCATTTTGACTTCTAGTTTTTATTTATTTATTTTTTTTCATGGTTAGCTGGCATCTAGGGTTACTTTTTCATCAAAAATATAACCTAAAAATGCCCCTCTTTCTGTGCCCTTCCATTTTTTTTTGGGGAAATATTTTAGACCCTTAGACTTAAACTTTGTGAAAATTATATATACGCACATAAAGTGTGAATGAGCGTACACCTATAAATCACAAGACAACATGCTCAAACTCCTAGGACATGATTTACTGATTGACATAAAATTCAAACAAAACATTGTTGATCACGTCAAGTATAAGTTTACTATCTTCAAGTGTTCAACGAGCTTTGTTGACAACTTCAAGCAACTTGAATTTTCTTCTTGATCTTCAAGCTTCATCACTTGTCATCAAATCTGAGAATTAAGCCTACAAAGCTAATAGTACATATAAAAGCATTTTGATACGAAGCTAATAGTACATATAAAAACACTTTGACGCGAAATTAGTCAGTTACAAAATTGGTGAACAAACAATCTCCTATTTGACTATTTTATGTCAAAACCTCAACAAATAGTACATAATAAATTTTTATTGTTTCCTAAACTATTCTTGTTGCTGAAAATTAAACACATGTTGAAATAAATTATTCAAGACCTGCAAAATAAAAACCTCAACAACCAAGATCAAGTGCAACCATACAAGACATCATAGTAAATAAAAATCCAATAAACAAACAAATCAATAAACACCTTTTAATTCCCCTATCTACAAAAGAAGCTTATATTTCTCCTCCTTTTTGTCATGAAAGAGACAAGGGAACATAAAACATTGCAACACATGAGAGAGTAGAGGAAAGCAACATAAATCCTACTAAAAAATTATATACTAATTCTAAAAATTAAAGCAAAAAATTCAAGAGCTTATTTCATTGACAATGAACAAATTAGATTCACATACAAAAGATCATAGTTGTCTTAAAACAGTAAGCAAGATAAATAATAAACTCAATCAAAAGTTTACTTGTGTGTGTGCGATTTAAATGCTCAGGAGATATGAAATACACAGTGTACAAGAAAGAAGACATTAATCAAATCATGATAATAATTTTCAGATTTTCAATCAAAATTACAATCAATCATAACACAAACATTGACGGGATGAAAATAAACTCTTCAAAATGTGCAAGCGGGTTTTTTTTTTCAATATAATCACAAACATGCCAAGTGTAAGCTTCTTGATTTCTCAACATTATTTGTCCATATATAGAATATTGTATGGAAGAATAATTGGCAATCCCTAAACCCGCATACACATTATTACTACTACTTTAGAAACTTTCATTCTTATATTTAGAAGAAAAAGAACTATTAATTAGATTTAATCTGGCTGAAAACTAGAAGTATGTATTTTAAGCCAAAAAGTGTGTGTGCGTGTGTGTGTATATCCTTGTTAAAAAGAAAAAAGAAAAAAAACTTGACCATCATATTCTTGTTTAAAAAAGAATATGGTATTATGATATTTTTGTATAAAATAATAATAAAAAAAAAAAAAAACTATAACGTTATAGAATTTGATATGCTTTGTTTGGAATAAGTAAAATGTATCTATATAATTTGTTTAATTAAAAAAAAAACATATAATGGGAATATAATCAATTTCTGATTTTTTGTTGATGAAAATATAGCGAATCTTTTATGGCTATTTTCCTAATATTTCATGAAAATTTTCCCGATATTTTATAAAATTACGCTACATGTTCATTGATATCAATATTTTATGGAAACATTGCATATATTTTCGAAAGTTTTAAAGATATTTTATGAAAATAATATTACACCCTATATCAATATCGGTATTCTTGATTTACAAAAATATTGGAGATATTATTGATTTTTCAATCATTGGTTCACCTGAATTTTATCATAAATTAGTTTGAGAGACTAATAATAATGAGTTCGAGATACGTCAATTTTATCATTAACGAATTTGGAAGACTATTAGTAATAAGTGCAAGATACTTCAATTTTGTCATCAAAAGTTGAACGTTGAACTTGTACTTGACACTGACTAAAATAACCAGGGGAATACGTGCTAAATATTTGTATCACTCATCCAACACAAGCCAAATAGAAAAATCTTTTGAATCAATAGACTAATTGACAAAACTTGCTTTTAAGATATAGAAATTTTACATTTTTGCCCAAAGTTTGCATTGGATTCGCAAAATTTAAATTTGACTTTATAAATTGACATATCAATGCATAACATATGAATTTCTTACAAAATTTATAAAATTAAACATTGGTTATTGTGCACCGCTCTTTATAGTTTAATTAATGTGCAAATCCAGTTCCATATATTTATATATCTCGCAATCATGAATGCAGATTTGCAATATTTGTAAAATTAAACATGGGTTCTCTTTTCAGTTTAATTAATGTGTGAATCAAGTTTCATATATGTAGATACCTCCCAATTACTAATGTAGATATTTTTAGACAAAAGTACTTATATTTCATCTCTCTATTTGATTGAGGAATGCCAATTACACTCTGCTAATAAGCTCTCTTAATACACTAATTCATCGTCAATGTATCATACATGTACAAATTTGTATTTTCATGATGAAAGATTTATGTCAAAAATGTGAAATTTGTGATAAGTTTTATATTAAAAAAGTACATTAGAGCAAATTTGTATATTAGGAGAGTGTATTGGGCAATGTATTTAGTTTTCGGCTAGTTGATTTTGGTGGGCTGGACTGTTAAGTCTTATCATTTGATTAAAAACGAAAAAGAAAAAGAAAGAAAGACATACATGTTTAACCAATCCAGTGTCCTACTCTTTCCATAATAAAAGGAAAAAGTTTCTTAAGGTGTAGCTGCAAATTACCATATAAACCTTGATTTTAAAATTTAATTACCCCAATTTGGAATTTGGTTGAGATTTTGGTCTTTCTTTCGGACTGACAACCCCTTAATTTTATCCGGTCAATATCTTAAAAATAATTCAATTCAATTATATTCAATCACATTTCTTAATAATAATCCAATCCAGTCCTGTTTATCAAACGGGACTGTAGACGATAATGTTTGACTTTAGCGGGATTTGGGTTTGGAATAGACTGACTGGTTTGTCTCTGCATATTGGTCTAAGCTAACCACCACTAATAAAAGTCGAAGTACTGAAGACATATTCTCTGTACAGGTGGGTTGGCTCGATACTACTCTGATTTTATATTTTATTTTTCTTAGATATTGTTTGTGGTCATTAAATTGTTTAAGTATTCAGATCAGTGGATGTTAAATTGTTTAGGTTATAAGCATTCAGGGTGGTTGATAATAAACAAAAGGGCTTGTTATTTCAAAAAAAAATTAAAAATAAAAAAAATAAAAAATAAAATAAAAAGGCGCATGACCGTTGATTACGTAACCAAAGGTCCCACAGAAGTTTACTTGCCTTCGAGGAAAAGTATGTTAATAAGCAAACGTTGTTTTCACGCTTTATGAATTGTCACTTTGACTTGTGTAGACTAGCCGATTTATCAACAGTTCCCGCACATTGTCTTCCATTACCAGTTACTATTTCCTTTTTTTTTTTTTTTTTTATTTTTATTTTACACATTTAGATAATTAGGTGCAATTATTTATCAATTTATCCTTTAAGCTATAAAAAATTATGAAAATTTCCAAAAATCTCTAAGATATAATTTTAAATACATTCTCTAAATTTCTTCCAAAAAAAAAAAATTCACTTTTTTTTTCCCAAATTAAACTTAAATATAACGGAGTGGAATAATCAAATTATAAGAATTAGTAACAACCAATATAAAAAGATTTTTAATTCTAAAAATATATGTTAGAAGGTGTAATATATTTCTAAATGTCATATCCTTTTATCTAAATTAATGTTGTAAAAATATTTGACATATTTTGTTAACAATAAAATAGATTGCTAGTTGATACGTGCCATTGTGCACGATGCCATGTATTGCTTTGTTGCTTTGTGGTGACCATGTACCCCTATTTCACGTCTCTGCTCACACCATGCAGGACATGCAACATTGGAGGAGACTTGGTCAATGATTAGTTGTTTTGTTGGTTGCTTTGATAAATAACGTGAGTTAGTTTTTTTGCTTGATTATTGCTTGTATTGGCTGATTGTTTAACAGCCACTTTCCTTGTTTCCAGTTTAGTGGGCTGGTGTAACAGTTTTTTTCCTTTAAAGTATGACATGTTGTTAATTCTGCTTGTATAAGAGTCACAGCAAAAGTTAATAAAAGTATGGGGAAAATTAATCAAAAAAGCTTCTCAACCTAATCTTCTCTTCTTTCTTCTATTTTCTGTTCTTTTCTACGTATCACTAGTGCAATTGATAAATGAATAAATAAATAAATAGACAGATGATGAAGCTCAAAAGAAAAAGGGAAAAAAAAAAAAAGAAAGAGAGAGAGATACACCCATTTCTAAGCCATTTTCTTTTTATGGACTTGTCTTGCAAAGAAAATAATTAAGTTAGCATAAAAATAATTTATATTTATAGTTGGTATAATTAACATATTAGACTAAAGTAACTTAAAATTTTGACTTAAAAATGCGACTTCAACATCGATCCATCCATTTTAATTCAATTCAAAGATTGTTATCAATTTTGTATTTATTCACACTTTTACCATTAGATTTAGTAGAAATGAATGGATGAGTGTTAAAGTCTTTCTATTATTACTATTTTTTAAGTAAACAAATTTTTAGTTATTTTATCTCAACCCATAATTAAATTAAGAAATAAACTACATTTTACATTGACTTACAATGAGCTTAATGCACTTTTCATTCACATTCATGATAAGAGTTTAATTGTGACCGTGTGCATCTACTAGAATGTATAGCGTCTCCTTGCTGTGGCCATTGATATCTTCCATGCTATGAGAGTAGATTTATGGATGGTACAAATAACAATTAATTTCAACAAGGTCTAGCAAATCTCTTACCATTTGTATTAATATATATATATATATACATATATATATAAATATATTATTTCAATTTTGTATCAATAGATATTAAGTAGTCATACATAAACTATATACATATATATATTAATCCATTTTACAAAAAGTGGTTATGGGCACATTTTTAGGTATAACTATAAATATATTGCACATTAACTAATAGGAATAAAAATTTTAAAATCTATGATTTTCAGACTTTTGTTTGCTTTGTTCGTGATAAAATGTTGTTTTGTTGTACATTTTTTGTTACTCTTAAGTTGCATTGAAAACTTAATGTTCATTGTGGAGTAATGTGATATGGGCATTTTTAGTGATGATTTAGACTTTTAAATCTATATCTTTGTCATTATTTTCGAGTGTTTTTTTAGTGTTTTTTAAGGGAATAAGTCTTTAAATGGTGTGCACACTTAATTAAAAATGATTTGATGTAAAATCAAATCAAAGTAGTGTTGGGTTTGAGTTTTGTGAAAAAAGTGACATAATCGTGAATTTTTGGGCTTAAAAGATGAATTGAATTTTGAGAGCTCATGCGGAGTCATCAGTTTACATTATATGAACTACAGCCATCCAATTAAAGTTACAGATGTCTAGTTTCTATAGCAACTAAGGAGAAAGATATGACCATTTTAGTGAGCAAGGGTAAAAGCTAGCGTGCCCCAACGCGTTCCCTCACCAACTTGCATGCCAAGTAGCGCCTCCTTCTCATCCAAACGTGCACACCAGCACATTTACACACCAAGCAACACTCTAAGAAGTGCTACATGTTGCCAACCTCCCCCAACAATGTGAAATAGAGCATTTTTAAGCGCATTTCTAACTTTTCACCTTTTAATTTATGCCCTAACTTCTATGCCTTTAAAAAGAGACCAAAACTATGTTAATAGTTTTGAATGGCTGAGAATAGGGCTCTCATGCCCCTTCTCTCACTTTTGATTCTCACTTCACACACCTCCATTTCACCTTCAAAACATCACCCACCAACATCATTCACCCATACTTTGGAGAGAAAGTTTTACATGAGTGGAGAAGACGACGCAAGAGTTCTAAGTTAGAAGAGAGAATCTCATTGGATTCAAATTCAGAAGAGGGAGATTCATGGGTGTTTTCTCAACTTCTCTTTTGTATTTATAATTTTCCATTGTATGTAGCCATATTTTATATTGTATTGGGATTATGATAGATTTTGATTATTAATATTAATAGAGTATATTATTATTGCTTGAGGATAGTATGCATGTTGAGTAGGAATTTTAGAACTTAATGCTTGTATATGATTGGTCACCATATGCATGATTTGAGTTTGTGTGTTGAGATCAGAAGGAATTGCATACAAAGTGTTTGATAAAATGCCTACACTAGGTTAGGAAAGGGAAATAGGCCCCTCATGTGACAGCCGAGTTATCATGAGTGCTTGAGTGATAACCGAAAATCTCATGAAAATACTAACCTGACTTAGGTAGTAGATTATCTTGAGCTTAATGAGCTTTCGTTTATTCGATAGCCATTGGAAGATAGGTTTTAGTGGACTAGAGTATGTTCAATGCATTATTGAAAGAGATGTATTGAGAGAATTAGTGATAAACTAGAGACTAACACAACCAAATAACTTTTCGATGCTTTGATGATCAATGTCTATATATAATTGGAATCCGAAATCCTAGTACACTACTTATTTTGATTTGTTTATTTTCATCTAGGGTTAGTTTGGTAATCAATTCCCACGTTCTTGTGGAGATGATCCCGTAACTGTTATATAACATCTATATATTCATATACTTGCGAGGTTTATTACTTAAAATGGGAACTGAAAAGTAAATAACATAATGTCTACAAGCGTCATTGAAATCTTATGACATATCCTATCAAATATTTACTCCATTTGAAGTTAAATTTGATCTTTTAAAACTGATAGGATTTTGCATATCCTAACCCATGTTCGTTGTTCATGCATATTTCTTACAACATTATGTTTATAGCTAAAAGTCCTTAGTGAACACTAAGTAGGACTGAAAAGAGGGGAGAGGGTGAATAGGTTGTTATATTTTTTGTTTCTCTTTTATTAAAATTAATGCATAGAAGAAAGTCAATCACAAAAATAAAAGAGACAGGAAGAAGAAGAAGAAAAAGAAAACATGCCATATGATTTGTACGTGGAAAATCCTAAAAGATTAAAGCTATGAGATTAAAACCTAGTGATGGCAAAATGGATTAGACTCAGTATGTACCTGTATAATTGTGGTTTGGGTATAGACTCAAACAACAATTTGTGAGATTCTTAAAAGAATCGGTTTCCTAAAAACCAACCATTAATAGTGGGTAGGATGAGAGTCTACAAACAGTTCTCATTAGACCTGCACAAGATTCGGTGTTTAAAAACCCCTATACCCTTTTTTTTTTCTAAAATAAAACCCTAGGCTTCATCTGCCCTCTCGACTACACCTCTCTCTCTCTCTCTCTTTCCATAACCATTGTGTCATCTGTTGTATGACAACCAAAACATCTCTGTCTTCCTTTCTCCATCATTATTGTGTTTAAAGCTTTAAAACCGAGCACTGTAAATTAAGGATAAATTTTAACTTTTAGTATTATTTTTTGTTTAATTTTGATTGTGGCATGTGTCTTATAAAATTTAGCAAGAATTGATTATTGAATGCAATATGTGATATGTGAAATTAGTTTAGTTTAATTTAGTAGAAAAATTGATTTTCTCAAAAAAAAAAAAAAACTGGGTTGAAATTTTCAACCTATTGAATTTCTTACGTTATAAAGACTTTGGAAGAAAATTTTGAAAATTTTTGAAAAAAGGTTGTGTGACCTAGTCAAATCAAGTCTGGTATTTGGATAGACTTCTAAATATACGGGTCGAGTCTGGAACCAGAGCCTTAATTTAATTGAAGAGTCTGGTAAAGGGTTGGACCTAAAAAAATCGAAGGTTCGATACGACTTTAGGCCTAGTATGGGTCCAGACCCACATTTTATTATCTTTGCTAGAACCCTTTAATGGAACTGTACTAGTAATAAATGAATTACAAATAGCGTTTGTAGTTATCTAACCTCTCTTTATCTATTAGCAACACTGATTCCTTACAAACAAGGTTGATAACATCTCGATCTTTTATACTCTCAAATTCACCTCTTTGACTCAGTGTAAGCAACAAAAACTTGTTGAGGACTTAATTTTAGATCCATCAACAAGCTTTAATCACCCCAAGAGCACACCATGAATAGGATAGATTTGGATTCAATCAACCCAGGCAAATTGATAATTTAGAATCAAATCATGGAATTGATTTGAATCTAGCTAAAGCGATTCCAAGTATTGCTATCTAGAAAAGCCGAAAAATAAGAGAAAATTATCTCACCAAGAAACGAGATTTTATTAATTTCTTAAAAACCAAAAACATAACAATCCCTTACTTTTAACATTCTATTTGTACTAGAATAATCTTACTTTTCATAGGAAACAAACCTTCTTAGGAAATAGAATCCTAATACTTAAGGAAATAAAACCTAAATGGAAATAGTCTAATTAATAAAAGAAAATACATCAAATAAAATAAGAAGTAAAATAAAATAAACCTTCTTAGGAAATAGAATCCTAATACTAAAGAAAGTAGATTCCGCGAAGGATATAATTAATTCCTTTAAGAAACATATTCCTAAAAGGTAATAATTTTAAATTAATAAAAAGAAATAAAATAGGACATACAAAAATAAATCCTAATTAAACTTAGAAATTCAAATCCTAATTAAACCAATTCCTAAATTTTATTGCCGTTGACCCTTCTTTAATTTGTGTCGATCATCTTGATCACAACTTCGTTCCATAAGCCACCAGCCACACTCTTCTCCTCATCTCCTTCGTTGATTGACAGTGGTTCTCATCATTCTCCTATTCTTCAATTGTACCCTTGTCCTCAAGGGTCAAGTCCTTATCGTTCATTATTGCACAATATTGGGCACTCTTATTATGTGATTTTTCTATCATCAGACTGTCACCCAACTTGATCTTATTAGGTTAGTGGTCCAGCTTATCTTCTTACCTCCCAACTTGAACTACATTTTCACGTTCTCAAAATTAGTGAGTAACTTCCCAATACTCTTAAGCCATGCATTGTCAAGCAGCACATCCATTCTAACTATCAATAGTACATGCAAGTCAGCTATAATCCACACCTTTTGCACATTCATCTTTACATCTCGAACCATTTTAACACACTTGAGCATGTCCCCCATCGGCTACCCTAACATTAATTGGCTTTACTGCAACTCTTCTCAGCCCCACATTCGCGATAACGTTGGTGTTAATAAAGTTATATGAAGATCAAGAATCTACAAGCAAAGACACTTTAGATGTACCAATCCAAGTAATAAGGCTCATAGTCAATGGTTTTAAAGCTCTTGATATGGCTTCAAAAGATAACTTTGCATCCTTCTCACTTTTAGCAGCATCAATCACCTTAAACTCTCTTTCAACTCCAGATTTCTCCTTATCGTTATCATCAACATCTTCAGTATTGCTTGGCTAAACAAACATAAAGACTTGATCGAATTTGCTATGATGTCCTATGCCCTATTTTTCTCCACATTTGAAACAATCCTTCTTATACCCTTTCTTGCAACCCTTCTCTCAAAAGCTTATTAACTTCTTTCTTTTTCTCTTTGGAACTCCTCTTTGTCACTTCCCCTTCTTTCCAAGGGGTTTTGTTTTGCAAATTTTTAGAAATTTTGCTTTAAATGTTCACATTGAAAGACCTTTTCTCATTGTAATAGCTATCGACTAGAATCTTTGTCACCTTTATAACTTCAGGTAGCCTCTATGGTTGCTTCAACTTGAGTTCCTTAGTGATGGCAAATTTCAAATGTATTTTATGAATTAAATTCAATGATGGATATTTTCTAATAAAAATACTATACCAATTACACACTACAAACTCGTGCAAGTATACGTAGTCTACAAGTAATATAATGATAGGAGAGATTGTTCTCACAAGGATTATCCAAATTAGATGGAAGTTAAGTACACCTTATCCAAACTATTGAAATTGATTTGATTGCAAAAAAATTAAACTAAAACAATTAAAATTATGAGAATTCAACAGTTGATAAATACCCAAATGTACAATTTTGTTTAATTATTTCATTTAATTTATTCTCCTCAACCTAAAGATAATTTTTATTTTGTATTTATCGGATAATTCTAAAGTATCTACAAGCTTCTTTTAATAGTTGAGCCCAAATTAACTAACATGATTATATCTCTATATAGATTAATTAACTTGATTGCATTAAGAATAAATTATCCCCACATGATTACACAACTCATACAAGTATATCTCTATCTATATGAATGATGCTACTCTATTGATTTTAAACACATAATACCTCTCTCGTATCCACTATGGCCACAATATCAAGTCAAGTAATGAGCCTTAATTAATTGACAACATTGAGCACCAATAATGTAGAATACAAAAATAAAAATAATTATAAACAATATAGAATCATTGAATAAATTAAACTAATAATTAAGCTACATTGTAGCATGAATCCAAATTAATTAGTTCAAGATAATAAAGACAAAATAAACAAATCTAACAAAAACAATTTCCATAAAATAACAGAGAAAAAGAAATAAACTAATTTCTCTTTCACTTGATTCTCCACTTGAAATTGGTCTTGCACTGATCTGCCTCTCTGCCGTCTTCAAATTCTATTCTGAACAACTGATGAAAGCTGATGAATTTTCATTTGAAATTTCTCTATTTATAGGCACCAAGTCCAAGTTGAAAGAGGATTCTTAATTAGGTTGAAATAGGATTCCTAAACTTTCAATTTTGATTAGGAAAGATCTTGATTTGGAGAGAACTTGATTTGGAAATTGACTCTTTCACATTAATGGTTAGAATCTTTCCTAATTTTGCTCAACTAATATTTAGAAAGTTGCTTTGAAGTGTTAAAAGAGGAAACTCGAATTGTTTAGGTTTTTCCGTAACAGTTAAGTCTTATGATAGCCCGACCTTCAGACACTAAATCGGTCATAACTTTTTTTTTAAAATTTCAATTAACAAACCATTAGTAGCTATGAAAATTAGACATTTGGGGCTTTAATTTGATAGGTTGTGACTCATGTAACTCGAACTGTGTACTTCATACGAGCTTCCATAAATCACTTTACTTTCAATCCAATAATTCTACAATTTGCTTCTAAAATCTTTGCCAATTCAATTTCTTCTTAATTTCTTCTTTATCTTCTCAATTCCATCTTTATCCACTCCAAAACTTGATCATTATCCAATCCCAAATTCTATCCTTATCTCTTTCTAAATTTTATCCTTATCCACTTTTAGAATTCTATCCTTATCTTCATCCAAATTCAATCTTTATCTCTTTCTAAATTTTATCCTTATTCATTCAAGAATTTGATCTCATCTCCAACTCTTTTAGATGAACTTTTAACTTTGATCAAACTCTTTTAGATAATCTTCCAATTTAAATTGAAGTCACCTGAAGGAATTCGACTCGAATCGAAACTCCCAAAAATCTTAAATATCCAAAATTTCATCCAAATTATCAACCTGCCCATAATTTCCTTAATATGTACAAATTTCTTAAAATTCATCAGAAACACTAGAATTTACCCAAGTTTTCATCACAAGAGCTCAATTAAGGAATAGTAAATAACTATATATTTTTTTTGTTATCAACTAGCTAACCATGGTTTCAAGCCCTTAAGAAAATGTACCGCCTAAACAAACATAGTTTGTAGTCATCGAAACTCTTCAACGTAGCTCTGTACCTTACCTTTGTGTTTAAGTGTGGCTAATTACTCATAATGATTAACAACTAGAGATGACTTCCAATGATTCAAAATTTCCTTTCAAATGGCATCCATCCCATACATCATCATTGTATTGTGCCTTAATCCATCGCCCTCAACTATTGGCCTTACCATCCAGATAAATACAAGTCGTTGAAACCCTATCATCTCTTGCAATCTCTAAAGTAATGCTCCACCTTATCTAACCATTCATGTGGATCTCCTCTATCAAAGTGAGAAAAGCCTACCTTTGGCTTCTTCAACCCTTAATGGTGATATCTATCTCTTTCTCTTTCATCCTTAAAATCAGTTTCATAACCCCAACGATGTTGATCCACCCTAGATATTGAGCCACGATGCCTCTTACCAAACCTTTGAAACTCCTTCTCGAATTCCTCACCCTCATCTATGTCAAACCCCTCATTCTTCACACTACCCAACAACTTTAAATAGTCTCATCTCATTAAACCATAGTTCCATGCCTCTCGTATGCCCTTACCATGATCTTTTCTTCTATTTCTCACTTGGTTCTCATTCAGGTCAATTTTCTCAAGCTCGTCAGCCCTTGTATTCGCCTTTTGCCTAGAGACGTGTGATTGTGGCCCATCTCCTTGAGTTTGCCCATGATTGTTCTCTAATCTCCTTTCGATCTTGTTGGTGGATCTCTGAATTTCTTCAATAACCATTGACAATTGCGTTATCGAAGTAGACATAACCTCCATGGTTTTAGAGACCCTTGACTGACCTTCTTTCAAAGTTTCAAATCTTTGCCGATTGGAAAGCGCATTCCTCGCTAAATTAGAAGTCTTGCCAATCTTTATCCCACAACCTCTCTTCTCTAACAAAATTAACGCTAGAAAACTCTCAATGAAAGCACCAAATTGTTGAGGATCTAACTTTAGATCCAATGACAAGCCCTAATCAACCCAAAATCACACCACAAACAAGATAGACTTTGAATCAATTAACTCACAAAATTGGGCATATTGATCCTCTAAAATCAAATCACGGAATTGAATTGAATCTAGCTCAAAAAGTTCTAAGTACTGCTTACTAGAAAAGCCAAAAAACTAGAGATATTGCTGTAATAAGATGTGAGATTTTATTAATTTCTCAAAAGCTAAAAACATAACAATCCCTAACTTTTAAAGTTCTATTTATACTAGAACAATCCTACTCTTCCGAGGAAACAAACATTCTTAGGAAATTAGACCTTAATACTTAAGGAAATAAAACTTAAATGGAAATAATCTAATTAATAAAAGGAAATACATCAAATAAATAAGAAGCAAAAGAAAATAAACCTTCTCATGAAATCCTAATAATCAAGGAAATATATTTTTAGAAGGAATTAATTAATTTCTTTAGTAAATAGATTCCTAGAAGGAAATAATTCAAATCAATAAAAATAAATAAAATAGAAAATAACAAAAATAAACCCCACTTAAACTTGAAAGTCAAGTCCTAATTAAAACAATTCTTGAATTAGATCGTCGTTGACCCTGCTTTGACCCACATTGATTGCCATGATAGCGACTCAGTGGTTCCACAAGTCGCCAAGCGCACACTTCTCCTCCTTTGATGCAGGTTCTCATTAGAACTCTACTTCATTCCTTAATTAATGCTCCAAGAAACAAGGCCACAAGATGATCGAACCAATCATCTATATATATATGCAATCACTAGTAATGTGTTTGATCAAAACATATTTTGAGAATTTGGATGCAATTATGCTTTTATTCGAATAATCAAAACTCTAGAAAACAATTGTATCTCAAATTGAGCTCTATCAATAGCTAATGTTCAAAAAAAAAAAAAAAAAAAACCATGATCTATGTAAGAAAAAACTACTATTTAAAATAGAATTGGGTTATAGTTTAAAATAATGTGGAAAACTTTTTTATGTTAGATTTCTATTTCAATTCAAAGATGAGTTTATGTTTAATTAGAAAACTATTAGGAAGTCTTAAAACAGGTCATGATTTAACTTATTTTTTTAACGTGTTTATCTCATAATTATGTATTTTTATCCCAAAAAATATCGAAAAAGTTCGAAGGAAAATATGTGAAAGGGAAAAAAAAAAAAAGGCAGCAAAATCCGCATAAGGAAGACTAACGACTACTAGTTGGACTCCTTCAGCAGTCACCCCAATGGAAGTTAGTAATATCATGTTGCCATCCACTGAGCAAAATCCACGCAAGGAAGACTGACAACTACTAATTGGACCGCTCCAGCAGTCACCCCAACGGACGTTGGTAATAGCACTTTGCCATCCACTACTGCAGTGATGGTTTCTACCACAACTTTCTCGTCCAATCTCATTTTGACTTCTAGTTCTAAGCATGTTATATCAACTCAGGTCTTTAGTATAAGATTGGCATCACAGACAAAGATCACTAAATACACATGAGTTGCTAACATCACATCACTAACAAAGTTGATGAAATGCATACATACCCCATAGGAGGAGTGATGCATGCCAAGCCCATTTGCAAGCAGATTTCTTCTGTCTGGAACACTCAAGCAGACAGCACCCATCACCATTAATGATGATAACAACAAGCACATCAGATAATTCTGTGCATCTTGTATTTTATGGTTAGTTAACACCTAAGATTACTTTTTTGTGATGAAACCATTTTTCAAAATGTGATCCCGAAAATGCCCCTTTTTAGACCCTTAAATTTAAACTCTATGAAAATCATGTAAACATATATCAAGTGTTAATGAATGTATACCTATAAATCACAGAACAACAAGCTCAAGCTCCCACGACTTGATTTACTAATTGACATTAAATGCAAACAAAGCATTGATTGATTACCTCAAAAATAAACTTACTTTCTTCAAGTGTTCTATGAGCTTGGTTGACCATTTCAAGTCAATAGGTCTTTTCTTCTTGATCTTCAAGTTTCATCACTTGTCATCGAATCCAAGAATTAAGCCTATGAAGCTAATGGTACATATAAAACCATTTTGACACGAAATTAGTCAATTACAAAATTATTGATCAAACAATCTCCCCATTGACTATTTCATGTCAAAACCTCAACAAATGATTACATAATAAATATTTACTGTTTCGCAAACTATTCTTGTTGAAATTAAACACATGCTGAAATATTCATTCAAGACCTGAAAAATAAAAACCTCAACAACCAAGATCAAGTGCAACTGTGCAAGACATTATAGTAAGTAAAAATCCAATAAACAAACAAATCAATAAACTCCTCCTAAAACTCTTCCCCCAATCTACAAAAGAAGCTTATTTATCTTCTCCTTTTTGTCATTAAAGAGACAAAGGAACATAAAACATTGCAACACATGAGAGAGTAGAGGAAAATGACATAAATCCTACTAAAAAATGTGATACTAATTCTACAAATCAAAACAAAAATTTCAAGAGCTTATTTCATTGACAACAAACAAATTAGATTCAGATACAAAAGATCCTAATTGTCTTAAAACAATAAACAAGATAAATAATCAACTCAATCAAAGGTTTACTTGTGTGTGTGCAATTTAAATGCTCAAAGATATATGAAACACATAATGCACAAGATCAAAGAGATTAATCAAATCATGGAAATAATTTTCAGACATTCAATCAAAACTGGAATCAATCATAACACAAACATTGATGGGATAAAAATAAACTCTTCAAAACTAGTGTGTGCAAGTGGGGTTTGTTTGTTTGTTTGTTTTTTCCTTCTTTCTCTCATTCATCTTTTATTTTTTTTCCATTGTTTTTTCCAATATAATCACTAACATATCAAGTGTAAGCTTCTTTATTTCCTCCCATTATTTGTCCACATATATAATATTGTATATGGAAGAATAATTGGCAATCCTCAAACCTGTATACACATTATCACTAGTACTTTAGAAACCTTCAATCTTATATTTAAAAGTAAAAGAACTATTAATTAGATTTTAGGTGAAAAAAATAAAAGTGTATATATAAAAATATATGTATTCTTATTCAAACAAAAAAGGGACCACCATATTCTTGTTTAAAAAAGAGTATGATATTATGAGATTTTTGTATAAAACAATAAAAAAGAAATTATGACTTGGTTTCATAGATTGTGATATGGTTTGTTTGGAATTCATTAATATTAGTATTAATAAAAAATAAAATATATGTACATAATTTATTTAATTAAAAAAAGATTAAAATATTAAGGAATATCATCAATTTCTCATTTTTTATTGATGAGAATATAGCAAATATTTTATGGATATTTTCCTAATATTTCATGGAAATTTTTCTGTTATTTTATAAAATTACACTACATTGAATATATCAATATTTACAGAAATATTACAGGTATTTTCAAAAATTTTAAAGATATTTTACTAAATGAGTATTATACCTTATATCGATATCGGTACTTTTGATTTATAAAAATATTGGAGATATTACCAATTTTCAATCATTGGGTCACCTAAATTTTATCATAAATTAGTTTGAGAGACTAATATTATTAATGAGTTCGAGATACCTTAATTTATCATTAAAAGACTAATATTAATAAGTGTAATATACCTCAATTTTGTCAGTAAAAGTTGAGTGTTGAACTTCTACTTGACACGTACTAAAATAACCAGGAGAATACATGCTAAATATTTGTATCACATATCCAACAGATGCTAAATAGAAAAATCTTTTGAATGAATAGACTAATTGACAAAACTTGCTTTTAAGATATAGAAAGCTCATATTTTTGCACAAAGTTTACATTGGATTCACAAAATTTTCATTCAACTTTATAAATGGTCCAAATTGAAGTATCAATGCATAATATGCGAATTTCTTACAAAATTTATAAAATTAAACAAGAGTTATTATGCACCTCTCCTTTTAGTTCTTCTTAATTACTAATGCAGATATTTTTGGACAAGGTACTTATTTTTAATCTCTCTATTTGATTGAGGAATACTATTTACGCTCTTCTAATGTACTCTCTTAATACACTAATTCATCATCAATATATAATACATGTACAAATTTATATTTTCATGATTTAAGATTTATATCATAATATTTGTACTTACATCATATATGGAATGGAGAGTATATTAGGAGAGTGTATTGGGTCAATGTATTTAGTTTTTAGCTATTTGATTTTGGTGGGCTAGACAGTTAAGGTGGTGTTCGTATGTATTTTTTAAAATGGTTTCTTAGTTTCAAAAACAAAATTTTAGAGAAAAATGTTTGGTTGATGTTTTTAAAAATGTGTTTTTGAAAATGTAAACATTTTTTTAATGGAAAACATTTTTTTAAAATGATATTTAAAAGGTGAAAAATATATATATGTTTAATGTTTTTCACTATTCTAACATATGTTTTCAAAACAAATCATTATTTTTCACTCAAAACAATTATTTTATTCATTTTTAAAAACAAAACCAAACACATTTACATCATATTCTGTTTTTAAAAATAATCTTTATAAAATTATATTAAATATATATATTTTAAATAATTTTAAAACATATTTTTATTTTTTTAAAATATTTTTAAAAATATTATTTTAAAAACGATTTCAAACGTAACTTACCATTAGATTAAAATGATAAAAAGACGTACATCTTTAACCAGTTTGGGTCCCTTTTTTTACTAGGACCCTTTTTTTCTCCCAGTAAAACAAAAAAGTTTCGTAAGGCATAGCTAGCAAATTACCATATAAACATTGATTTTAATTACTGAGTTTGGAATTTAGTTAAGATTTTTGTCTTTGTCGAAGACAGAACCGCAGCTTTGTTGTACGACAATCAACAGAGTTTACTTTTTTCACTCTTTAAAAAAATGAAGACACTTGACACAAATTTTTGACCTAAGAAGAAAAAACTGAAACACACCCACCCAAATTCCTTGTAATTGAAGGAACCAGCACCAGTTACTTCCCCACCAATCAATCTCAATCTCCATCGTTTCTTTTGCCTTTCGAAACCCTAATCAGAACCCCCAATCTCCGTGATGGGTCGTGAAAGTCTCCCACCAACAACGCCTCCAACAGTCTCAGCAAACACCGCAACAACCACGACTGCCCTTGCACCTGGGTTTCGATTCCACCCGACTGACGAGGAGCTGGTCAGCTATTACTTGAAGAGGAAGGTCATCAACAAGCCTTTCCACTTCAACGCCATTGGAGAGGTCGATATCTACAAAAACGAGCCATGGGACCTCGCTGGTACACTACACACTGTTTCTGCTTTTCATTTTTTTTTTTTTTTTTTTTTTTTTTTTTTTTTGCTATGGTGTCAGCTCATCTATTGGTACTACTTTTGTATTTGGTCTGAGGTTGATGGGGTTTCTTTATTTTATATTTAGCGTTTGATTTTTGTTATCTTTTTGCTGTGTGTTGTATTTTTTGCTGGTTAAATTAGGTTTCAAAAGTGTTTTGTTTATATGTCTGTGCTTGCTTAGTGTCACAATATGTTGATTAATGTTGTTCTTGCTAGGTAGTATTTTGTAATGTTTGCGGGTTGTGTATTTTGTTTTTGTTCTGGTTATTAGGGCTGCATTTGAGTTTGATAGTTTGTTTGTTGATGGGGGTTGTAGCTTTTTCGAGGTTGAAGACCAGGGACCAAGAGTGGTACTTTTTCAGTGCTTTGGATAAGAAGTATGGAAATGGGGCAAGAATGAATAGGGCCACAGGGAAAGGGTACTGGAAAGCAACGGGAAAGGATCGTGAGATTCGCCGGAATATGGTGCTTGTTGGGATGAAAAAGACCCTTGTGTTCCATAATGGGCGTGCTCCAGATGGGCAGCGGACCAACTGGGTTATGCATGAGTATCGCCTTGTTGATGAGGAACGCGACAAATCTCTGGCTGGACAGGTGAGGCTCTATACATATCATTGTTGAAACTATAGATCATTGTTGATGGTTTGAATTATTATTTGTCTGGTTGTCCGTAGATTTCTCGATCAGAAGAAAAAGTGAGAGTGTGTATGTTATGTTTAGGTAGTTTTGAGTTAAATGTTGTAAGCAACACGGCAAACTGAATTTATTGGTTTATGGGTGATACCATTTTGATTTTGATGATACAGGATAAGTGATTGCATTTGAGTTCAGTAGTTGTCCTTGTTGTCAGCGATCTTGAGGGGTTAAAACTCTTTTTCTTGGGGTGGCAAGATCTCCTTTATTTGACTTCTTTAAATTAGTTTTTCCATGCAATTTCGTGGAAATCAAACTGGATTACTATTCATAATGAAATTTTAAAATTATTGAATATATATATTTTTAAACTTTTCTTTTCTTGTTTCGTTCCCCTTGTTTCGTGGACAAGGATACATATGTACTATGCAGAGTATTTCATAAGAACAATATAGGGCCACCGAGTGGGAATCGATATGCACCATTTATCGAAGAGGAATGGGATGATGGCAAGGTAACTTTTCCAGGAGAAGATGCCGGAGATGATCTAATTGCTGGTGATGATGCATATGTTGAAAGGAATGGTGTAGAAACCATGAATAATGAGAAGGTTTGTTTTTTGAATTTGCCTTCTGTTCTGAAATTTTTTATTTTACAAAGCAATTCTGACAAACATTTCAAGTTTGTGAATGAAAAGGGAGTCGAGAAAGCTGTAGGTTGATGGTGGACTTTAAGAGTATGTGATTAAGGTTGATGTCTCTACATGGATGATGGAGAGGTTGTTAAGTCCCTCACAGCTCTGAGGAAAGTTTTGAACATTAAAAACAAACAGCTGTTAGATGTCATAGAGAAAAACAAGATGATCATAAGTTAAAACTTTCAAAATTTATAAGTATCATACACTAGGAGTATTATTAGATAGCAGACAATGTATGATACAGCTATATTAATTTCATTTTTTTTCTTAAAAGCTGATTGTTCAGCATCATTTATTTAATGAGAAACACTTAAATCCGGGATCTTGTGCATGCAGCTGTTTGAAAATATATGTCAAACTCAGAAATAATGATGTACCCTTTTTAAATATCTGACTAGTGACTATTAAAGCATGCAAGGTATGCCATAAATACTAGGTTAAACATTCAAAGTAAATTACACCAACTTGTAGCTACTCATCTAAATGAGCTAAATTTTTGCATCTGTCTTTGCATTGACTTATTATGTACCACACCTGATAACAAGAACCGTGTTTGTTTCCTGGTTGTGACTTTGATTGGATGGTGTTGGTTTTCAAGTGATCTGAGACTTTGACCTGCTAAACATGTAAGCTTTTGTCAAAGTCAAGTAAGTTTAATGGTATAAAGCACACTGGCGTTGAATGGGTTAATAAGGTTTTACCTTGCACAATATTTATAGATTTGATGATCACCATGGTTTTATCAGTACATTGCTTGTAGTTTTCTTCATCAAATGTCAATTTGGTTAGCCTTCTGATTCACTTTCACTTATCATATACTGTAATAGATGTTCCTTACCCTTTAATTGTTTTTAACCTCAAAACTTCTTGCTCCTTGCAATTTAAATTTATCCTGTATTGGTGGATTGTTGCAGCATTCAGAATCCATGAATAAGGATTCTCTGTGGCAGACTTCTGAATCCAAGAATAAGGATCCTCTGAACATTAATGAACTTCCAACGGATGCTCAGAATGATTTACCGATGTGCAAGAGAGAGAGGGATGATAATCCATCACTATGTGTGCTCAATTCACAGGCGCCTCTCCCTCTTCTCCAGTACAAGAGAAGGAGGCAAAATGATTCAGGTTACAACCAATCGAATGTTTCAGAAAATTCAACTGGGACTGGTCAGGATCCTTCCTCATCTACCACAACGACTGCAGAAACAACAATGACAATGACAACAACTTCAGCAACAACGACAGCAGTTTCTGCATTGTTAGAGTTCTCTCTAATGGAGCCTATTGAGCCCAAGGAGAGTACTCGAGTTTTTGGGGCTACATTTCAAGCTGATCATTATGATTCGTCAGTGCCCCCTAGCTATGTCAAACTGATCAATGATTTGAAGAAGCAGGTGCACAAAGTTACTGTTGAGAGAGAGACATTGAAGCTTGAAATGATGAGTGCTCAAGCCATGATTAACATCCTCCAGTCGCGAATTGATTCCCTGGTCAAGGAAAATGAGGAATTGAAGAGGGCCAACAAGGCCTAGTGCATGTTGATGCCCCTGTAATCTTGTTGCTATTTCTAAGTTGGTGTATGAAACCATCGGCCCCTGAGGGGCTTCATCTATCAGATCATCTGATCAGAGAATATTTGTAAATTTAGGATGGTTGTGGTTTAGTTGTTGTAAGAGTATCAAACTCTACTAATATTGGATTCAGGTAGGTAATCGTAAGCTGAGACCTGGCTATGTTACAAGAGGGAATATTTATTAATGGTTATTCAGAGTCCAAACAGAATTGCCGGTGATCAAAGATTAGTGGATTGCCACAGTTTTGATGAGAATCCATTGTCTTGAATGGTGATCAACGGGCGTCATCTGACCTGAGAAGTCTCTAACATCATTTGCTAGGCCTTTTGAAGCCTGCGCATGCTTGATACTCTCAATAACAAGTTTGAATGCCCGAAATATGTGTTCAAACTTCGAAGTTAATTTGCATGATCCTTCCCTACGTTATTATATTTCAACTTTAAGCTTAATGAACTTAAGTAATGGGAGTGATTTTCTCACCTTATTGGAGGAGCAGTTGTCCCGTAATTATTGATTTTGGTAAATCTTAATAACTTTTAATTTGTTTGATGCCAGTTTAAGGGAAAAAAGACTCTTTTAACTTAATGAATGAGGAGCCAAAGGATTAAAAAGTAAAATTAAATTGATTTATAAGGAATATTTTATTGTGTCAAAATACTTGCTTTTATAAATAAAAGATTGATTTGTGAAACTACTTGTGTGAAATTGTTGAGGAATGACGCCAATACTCATTAATTGTCACCCTGTCACCAATATAATAGTTTGAGTTTTAATGCGTAAGTCATTAAAAGCTCCTACTATTTGTCACCTCATTGCCAAAAGACTAGTTTGTGTTTTGACATCTAAATACATAAAATATGAAGACCGAATTTGAATAATAAAAAAAAAAAAAAAGTTAAGAACCTAAAATGAATAAATAATAATAATAATAATAATAATAATAATAACAACAACAGTAGTAGTTGTACAACTAGACCGGCAAAGGAGACAATAAAACTCCTATGAAAACTTAACATTTAGGGCTTACCTTTTAATCTTTGTTTGGTTAGACATTCTACCAACTTGAGGGGTTGGATTGGATTAGAATTGACTTAATTACTATCCAATTCAGTGTTTGGAGTGTCCCATTCAATCCCACATTGTGGGATTAATTAAACTCATTGTCAATTGTAGATAAATTAGTCCCACACTGTAATTTTTTTTTTGTTTATTTTTATTTAAAATATTACTTGTATTTAAATATTATGTATAATTATTTCAAAACATATATATTAAATATATTTAAAAATTAATTTAATATATTTATTATAAATATTAATTAAAATTAAAATTCTATTTTATTTAAAATTTAGTATTCATGATTTTGTTTATTTTTTAAAGTAATTTAAATATTTTATATTATTCAAAATTTAATTTAATATGCTTTTTTTTATTAAATTAATTTAAAATAATTTTATTTTATTTAAAAAATGTATTTAACATAATTTAATTCTATCCAATGTCAAGTGTAAAATATAATTTTTTTTTGCCCAATCCCATGATATAGCATGGTGTGATTTTTAATACAATCCCAACTTTACAAAATACATTGTTTAACGGGCCCCAACTCATTTACTCAAGACAACCCGCTCGGTAACCCTACGGTGGCTTTGCAGTCGAGATCCGCTCCGACTGAAAGGTTTTTATGAAGTTAAACCTTTTTACATTTACTAAAAACCTATTTGAAATTCATTTTCTAGCGAAAATGAGCAGAAACTTTTTCATTTTAAAATATACATTTGCAAAATAGAATTTATAAAAATTTTGGCAGCACAATACTGTTTTTCTAAAAATTCCACCCTGTAAAAATTTCGTTTAAAACCTGTGCACTTCTATTTCAAACATTTCTCAACTATTGGGTCTCAAGCCCTCTTTTCACACTTCACAAACAACCACAAAGATGTTTAAGTTTAAAAGATAACTTCAAACTCATAAATGAATCATGCACAAACATATTTTCCAAAAGTGGCATATATTTATATACAAAGTGTTTCATAGGTTTTCAAAATATAAACATCATACATGTACAAACACAAAATTCACAACTGCACACAACGATATCTGACTATTCTGGAATCGAAGTCCCTGTTGTTAATGTATTCGCACCTGTACTTATCCCTGAGAGGTTTTATTTATAAAACAACAAAACTAAGGGTGAACTAAATAAGCTTAGTGAGTGTCATATATATTTCTATTCAAACTAGTTTCAAAAATATCATCCCTAAAAACTTTTAGAAACATTTCATAACTAACATCATACTGCTGAAGTAAATTAAATTTTCTAAGAACCATACAAAAATTAAAGTATGAATAAACATTTATAAACAACATAAATCCTGCATCGTGAAACTGAAATTCATTAACGTAATGACAAGCAAACTTTCTGATTTCAACAACTATCATGCATGTTTTTCAAACATTGGAGTATGTATTAAATAACATATCACATGCTCTCATTTTTCTAATATAAATCATAAACAGCGATGGTAAATAAAATTTTTGAAAAGCCTTTAAATAAAATAAGTCATCCATTGATAATTCATTTCCACATGGTATCCTACATATATGGTAGAGTGAAATCCTACATCGCTCAGGCCATATATATTCGGTAACCAAGTAGCGGAATCCTACATCGCTATGAGCAAATCCTGCATCGTTCAGGTAGTTAGCTAGCTTATAATATACCCTGTATATGTCAGAGCGGAATCCTACATCGCTCTTAAGCCAAATCCTGTATCGCTTAGGGTATTCTACTATTACTGGTAATATCTATAAGGCATATCATAGGCTATAAAAATATTTTCAAACATTTGCTTTTCACCATAAAGCTCACATTTCATGCAAAACTTTAGAAATTCATGCGAATAGGTTCTTGTATGGAAATTCACTTATCGTATAAAATTAACTTTCAATCAATAACAACATGAATTTAAATGTAACATATAAAATCAATGCGAATAGAAATATAAACATTTCAAATCATTTTTGTTAGGACACTCACCTTATTCCCTAGCTCGCTACCAAATTCAAAATCAACGGGAAAGTTTCCTCTCTCTTCGCGTAACCTACACATTTTCGTATTCTATTTTTAGGTTACGTCGCAACCAACGTAATTCATTCGAATAATTCCATAATCACATATTATTATACCAACCATTCAAAACATCCTTTTTAAAGTCGTATTAATGTCAATTCTTCGTGTTTATTATCCGTTCATCATTCTAATTATTTAAACACGTAAAGGTCATCGTACAAAGCCTAAATTCACACTAACATATCAAGCAACATTTTCGAATCAATAACTTTCTATGTTGGCCGAACCTAGCTCATATTGATACCATCAATCTTATTAAGTTTTCTCATCAATTTCACATTCAAACACATCAAAGAATGATGTAAATTCCATTTTAATTCACCAAGTATCATTTTCGGACAATTACGAAATATTTAATTGAAAATGGTTATTTAACATTCAATGAGTTTTCAATTTCCATGTCAATTCCATCATCCAAATATTCCATAAAATCACACAAACCAGTCAAAAACAAATTTCTATCATTTGAACCCACCTTTGGTCGAACACACCTCATGAAATTCTACCAAGTTTTGTTTTTCATTTCAAAGTTAAAATCCAATCTTTCAATACATTTCCAAGCATGAAAACCACTCAAATAATTCAAACTCAAAAGGAACCAAATTAGACCCTCTTGACTGAATGTAACATGTAGCCCCATTTCAACATTTCAAAGCATTTTACACATTCAAATCACATCAAAACACATGGCAATGCAACCAAATTCCATTCAACTCACAATTTCATCCTTTAGCCGAAATCATAACAACATGCATTTAAATTTTCTCACTTAATTCATCATCAAATCCACATGCATTTCAACCTCCACACTGATGAGATTTCAAATCCTAAAAACCAAACATATTTCATGGTAGAAATCATCAAACAACAATTCATCCGCCAACACTTCTCTTTGGCCGAATTTAACACACATGACCACATCAAAATTTTCATCACTTTTTGTATCAAAACCACATGCAAGTCATCATTTATCACCTTAAGACATTAATCATTCAAGCCCAAACATAATAAAAATCCATCCATTTACTCAACAAAATATATGAAAACTTAAACTTACCTCTTGGAATGGATGAAAATGGCTTCTAGCTTGGTTTACACTCCTTGCATGTGGTAGATCTCTCCAAAAATGACTTCAAATCCCTTTGCATAGCAAACTGTCTCAGTTAGCCCTTTCTCCTCTCAAGCCGAACTCTCACTTCTCCTTTCTCTCTCTCGGTTTTGCTCTCAAGTTGTGGGTGTGTTATGACCGAATGCACAAAATGAAATGCTTCTCTTCTTGTTTGCTTTCACTTGTTTATATATATAGCGTTCATGGATGATAGCCACTTATCAATCTCTTAACTTATTCACCATACAATTGTTTTCCATATATTTGTTATTCCTTCACTAACTTGCCACTAGGAATTCTACTAACAAGAGTTCTTCCGTAAATTTTCAATCTCCTAAAATATCCTTTTCATATTTGAAATTGTCTCAAGTCTACCTAAAAATTTTATTATAATCCAATTTCACATTCAGAAACTTTATTAGTATTCGATTATTTATCTGGGTCTGATCGTTTTAAAATATTTTATGATTTTGAAATTAAAAACCATCCTCTGACCCATCCGAAAATTCTACAAAAATCCAATTACATATCCGGATCCAAATACTTTAATAATTCTATTATTCCATAAATAAAGGTAAAATTTAATAGTTTACCTATACGTCGAAAGAGCATGTTACATTGTTGACCTTAAAAATCAGCCAATACCCAGTTGATCCCAATTTAATGTAATTTATAAATGATCAAAAGCAATAATGGTGTAATAAAAGTGATATAAGAAGAAAATCAATGGTAGGATACTTTTTTAATGTTGTTTGCCTATGTGTATCAAAGACAACGTCTACGATTATGTTATTACTTGGGGGGGAAGATAGAGAACTAGGGTTTTCACTATGCTTTCAGAGTCTAACAATCCAAAAACAAGAGAAAGTCCCTTTTTCTTTAAGGGTGGGCACAAAACATGTGACTCGAACCGAATGATCTAACCTAACTCGACCCAAGGGTGATCGATTCAAATTGTTTGTTATATGGCAGGGTGTTCGGGTTGTGAGCGCTAAGAATCAAGTGTTTCTCGATTTTGACTTGAGAAACTGATCCATAAAGCATATGTGTAATTTTGCATGTGCTCTATATAAAGTCGGCCAACCCTAACACTCTTTAGATTCTTCTTCTTCTCTTCATATAGCCACCAACTTGACGTCACTCAACCTTTTTCTTTTTCATCTCTCATCTCTCATCTTAAGCTTGTCGTCATTGTCATTGTTGCTGTGAATTGAGTGTTTCTCGTTGCGGTTTGCTATTTCATTTGCTGTTCGGGGCAAGTTTTTTGGTTGATTTTGCCATGAATCATGCTCCCTTTTTGAGTTTGCTTTCGACCTCACTCACCTATTTTTTGGTTTCATTTTCTTCTTTTATTTGCCATTTCATTTTTTTTTTTTCATTTTTGAGTTGTTATGTCATTTTCTTTACATAGTGTGATGTTGGTGGTGCCTGGAAAGTCACACTATATGATTATCAAATTTGGGCCTAGAATTGAGGAACCAATTCAAATTGAACCGCACTGAGGGTGTTTGATTTAGGTTGGTTCTCCCCCTAAAATTTACCATGTTCGATTCTCCATATTGTGAATCGAACATTGGTTGGTTCAGTGTGGATCTAGGAGGAACTGAACTGAACATCACATCCCTACTTCTATTTGCTTAAATGACCAATTTTTATAATGTTAGGATTTTAAATTTACAAATAGAATTCTAAATTAGAGGAAGTTTTAGGATTCCTTCTCTATTTTACATCAAATTGCATTTAAATATGAAGTGTTGGAGTTGAATTATACTTTTTGAAAATTCTTTTATTTGAGCAATTTCCTATTTGAAGTAGATTTCTTTCAACTTTTAGGATAAGGAATAGTGCTTACTCTTGTTATTCGAGCTTCTTTAAGGAAACACAAGTTACTTCCTAGTCGAGTCGCTCATTGCTCACCGATTATTTGTTCATTGCAATACTACCTACTAATTAGTTGCGCGTTGCTTAAAGTACCATGCCTTAGAGTCTTATATTGACACGATGATGATATAGTATGTTTTATGGGCCTTAATAACAGTGCTACCCTTTGGGCTTATGGGCTTTTCAACTTGTTGTTGGGCTCAAGTCTTAGGTGTTATTTTTAGGCATAACATTAGCCTTTCATGTTCTAATACGAGCTTGTCATTCTAGTCGCATTGCAAGCTAACCATTTCAATTTCTACAAGCAGTGTCGAATGGATAAAAATTGTCAACCAACATCTAAAATCGTCACATTAATATGCTCTATATACAGTCGAAGCGCTATTCAAACTCCCTCATTGGACATGATACGACATTTACTCTTAACCAAAATGAACAATTTTTCAAATTAGCATACAATGTTTCTGTCCTTAATATATCAAGCACACAATGTAAATGTCTAATATGTTTATCTATGCTCTTGCTGTACACTAACATGTCATCAAAGTAGACCATAACAAATTTTTCAATAAAAAATGCAAAACATGATTCATTAATCTCATAAAAATACTAGGTACATTAGTTAAACCGAAAGACATGACTAACCACTTATATATATCATGTTTCATTTTAAATGTAGTTTTTCATTGATCTCATTCTTTCATTCTAATTTGATGATATCCACTTTTAAGATCTATCTTAGAAAACACAAAAGATCCATGTAACTCATCCAACATGTCATCTAATTTAGGTATAGAATGTTGATGCTTAACTGTAATTTTGTTGATAGCTCTACAATCGATGCACATATCAAAGTCTCATCCTTCTTAGGCATAAGTAGAATCGATACGATATATGGACTCATGTCATCACATACCCCTTCTTCATCAACTCCTTAACCTACCTTTGAAGCTCATTCATCTCCTTGAGATTACTTCTATATACAAGTTGGTTTGGAATTGCAGCTTTGGTTATGAAATCAATTTGATGCTCTATTCGCCTTTTCGGTGGTAATCCATTCGGTATCTCCTCTAGGAATGCATCCTTAAAATCCTGTAAAAGAGTTGTAACAACACTATGTAAAGAAACATTAAGCTCTCACTTCGCTTCCTTTTGCATAAACACTAATTTTTTTTTTTTCTGAGTTTTCTTCCCTCATTCTTTCCTTTACACTCGACCTTCCCACTTTTCTTTTGCACACACTCTAGTGTTTCGCCACTCTTTTTCTCACACTCAGCTTCTTTTCTCTCGACCTCACTAGTGTTTGAACTCTTAGCCTCTCTTTTTCTCACACTCTCTTTTGTCCTCACTTGATCTTCATACACTTGTCTAGGTGTTTAAGGTATAAAAGTGATTGTTCATCGATTCATGGTAAAAGAATATTTATTCTTAAACCCATCATGTATTACTCTTCTATCATATTGCCATGGATGACCCAAAAGCAAGTGTCTAGCATGCATAGGTACAACAGCTAGATCTTCAATGGTTATCATTACCTTTGATCAAATGGTTTGCCTTAGGATTGCATATTTTGAATTTCTAAGTAGCAAAAACTATTCTTCTTTCTCAAGACTTTTTCTATCCATTTCAAGTGTTACTTGCTCATTTTTCAGCCTTCTCTTTAGGTCTCCGGCGGTCTTTTCGGTGTCATATAGACTTTGAAAGTTTACACTGACACTTTTACTTTTTTCCTCTCAAGGTAAGCCAACCCCTTTATACTTTTGGTTTGTTTAATACTATCAAATGCCTTTTTTTTTTTTTTTTTTTTAATGAAAGTTGTATTTTAATTTTCTTTTCACTAGTTTGGAATTATAGTTTTTGTGTTTGTGAAAATGCACACATATACACGTTGTTGTGTGTTGACTACTTTGCCTTTGCAGGATACCTTTTTGGTTGAAATGACTTCGTTATTAAGTATGTTTGGGGTCCCATATTGTAGTTAGTTATTTTTTATTTTTATATATTTTTTTGCAGTAGTAGCTAGTCCACTATGTGAACTAATTATAGATGATGCTTGTAGATATCTATCTGTGAACACCATACACATTGTTGGAGATGTCAAGGATTTCAAACATAAAGACATCCCACTTCCTAACTAGGTTGGACAAGTTATTGAGGCTATGAGTATAGATACACCTAATAAGGATTGTCACCATAAGAAAGCTATTAATGAGGTTGATTTTAGTGAGACTGAGTGTGTAAAGCTAGAATTTTCTTTTTTTATTAGAAATAAAATTTTTTCAATGAATAGTATTTTTGAGTGAATAGTGATTTTTGAGAAATGGAGCTCAAAAATCGTGAATTTCTAGAATAGATATTAGAGACTAAAGAAATTGAAACGGATCAAAAATGAATCCATTCAAATAGATTGTAAGTGATCCGAATTTTATTGAACAAAAATACCCTTCTAATTATTTAGAGTAATAAAATAATTTAAAGTGTTTGAATGTGAAAGTAAATTATAGTGGAATTTTTGGATGGACTGGAAATGATTTCGAATATAAGAATTGGTATGGACATTTATTAAGGTCTAAAATATAATTAATATTAAAGAAATTATAAAAAAGAGCATGATTATATTGAATTGTAAAAGACATGTACAAGGACATTTTAGAAAATTGAAAAGTGTGGAAGAATGCATGTGAGTGGCATGACAAATGGGAGAAAGAGAGCATGCATGTGTGACAAATGGAAAAAAGAGAGCATGCATGGATGACAAGTGTAAGTGAAATATGAGGCCTATAACTTGAAGATTGAAATGGAAAAATAAGAGAAGTATTCGGCCACAAGGGGTGCTCGATAGAAAGGAAGAGAGACCAAGGGCAGTAACTTGTTTTGGTGGTTTTGAGGTGATTTTTGAATGATTTTCAAGTCAAATAAGATTGCATGCAAGCTTAAGAGTAAGATCCATCCATTTTAAGTTGAATTCAAGAGGTAAAATTCAAGTTTCCATGATTTGTTTGTGTAAATGGTTGGATATATGGTTTCTAATAGATGGTTTGTGATTTTTATGTATGGATTTAGAGATTTGAGACCTCAAAGTTGTGGAAAAACAAGGTTTGTAGTTCAAGAGCCATTGGTAAGCATACTAGTAAAATAAATTTTTTATTTAAGTTTGTGTTGATATTGTCTAGGACATTAGCTACTTTGCCATGAGATTTGAGATGATTTTGATGTAAATTTAAGTATAAAACTTGATGAAAGGTTAGTGTTGTGTGTAGATATAATGCATGACCAAGAGATGATTGAAATGGTTCAATTTGGGTTTGATTTATTTAGGTGATTTTCATACATGTAAATGTGTTGAAATGTTGAGTTTTGATGCTGAAATTAGAAGCAAAAGTATGATGCATCAAGCTATCATGTTTCGACCATAAGTGCATTAAAGTGATAGATAATTGTTTTTGGATGTTTTGAATGATTTTATAAATTGTATTGATAGTGAATTTAACATGGAAATTAAAAAGAAATTCATTGGAATGTCGAATGGCTACTTCACGACCAAACTTTGTTTATTTGCACAAGTGTGATGTTTTATGGATTTGACTTGATTTTACACTCTTATACATGTGGTTGAGTGTGATTATGATGAGAAAAATTGAATGAGATTGATGGTGTAAAAGTTGGTTAAGGTTCAGCCAACATAGGATTAAATGGTTCAAAAATGTGTTTCATGCATTGATGTGGAATTTAGACCTAAGTTGTGGTGTTTTACATGCTTGGATATTAAGAATTTCGAATGGAAATTATATGTGAATGATCGATGTTGGTATGACTTGAAAATGGGTGTTTCAAAATCCTTGTGTAGCTAGACGTTTGTGTGATTGATACATGTCAATGGAAGAGTGTGTATGAATAACTTTGGTGGTAATGTTGCCTAACAATAAAATATAAAAATACGTAGGTAACGTGGAGGTGAGGGAATTCGAAATCATGAATTATCGTGAATTAGGAAACAGTGAGTGTAAAAATTATTTTATAAATGTTAAATGTATTTTTAGCATGCTTTAAAGTGATTTTATAAATGTTGAAGTATCATGAAATAAGTTTATTTAAAGATGTTAGTTTATAAATATCTTTGCATACTTATCTCAAGAAAATGTTTATAGCATCAATTATTGAAGCAATATGCTTTTATGCTCTTAGCAATAGATTGAAGTAATGTGCTTTTATGTAAATTATTTTTTGTATAAGAAAGAAATTTTTAGAGTATAATTGAAGAAAGTTTTCAAGACCAATGGTTTCCCTAATCCCCATGATATGAATGAGAAATGATATGACTAAGAACCGGTTGGGGTACGTTATATCCGCATGGCATGTCAAGTCAGGAGGGGGGGGGGGGGGGGGGGGGGGAGGGGGGACGTGTCACTAACTGTGAGAGAATTGAGTCTGTTGTGTCTGTTGTGTTGCCCTCTGGTGTTATAAGCTACTGTACTATGATATGAATGATACCCTACACAAGGCGAGGTAACATTCTGCAATGTAGTGGTTTATGACTGAGATAGATCGTCCCCACCACCGGTGACCTAAGACCGAAAGGTGATATATGATTTCTCTAGGTTCCATTGGATACATGTTTTATGAATGATGCTATTCTTTAAATACCTATGTTCATGCTATGAATGAATTATAATGATGCATACTTTTATGTTTTCAAGTAAATTTATATCAATGTGTATGCAAAACTTTAATATACTTATCCGATTCTAGTATTGTATATGTATTGTATAAAGTATGCCCTCATTTATGGAATAATAAAGTAATTTAAAGTGCCTAGATGTATAATTGAGTTTTTGTAGAGCTTCCGGATAGACCAAAGATAAATTCGAATATAAGAAGTGGTATAGTGATCGATTAGGGTTTAACATGAAATTAGCGTCAAAAGAAATTACCAAAAATGGGCATGATTAAATAAATTAGTAAAAGACATGTATAAGGGTATTTTGAAAAATTTGAAAATATGAGAGAGTGCATGTAAGTGTAGAGATAAGAGTGGCATATGGTAATTTTAGAGAAAACATAAATAACTAGTTAGCATTTGATTGAAATGGAATTAAATTAGTTAGGATGGAAATGGTTTTTAGATTTCAACCAATTAAAAGCTTTCAAACCAAACCAATGGTAAACTTGTAAATTTAAACTTAGTTTGGGGGCATTTATTATGATAACCAAAGATTATATAAAGTGAAGTGAATAGAAGAATCAAGAAACAAAATTGAGAAAGTTAAGAGAGAGTGTTCGACAGAAAATAGAGTAGAGGACAATAGCCATACTTGATCATTTTGGGAGCAATTTTGAGTGATTTTCAAGTGATGCAAATGGTGTGTACAAGCCTAAGCGTGATATCTATCAAGTTCAAGTTGTTTTCAAGTGATGAGGTTCAAGTTTCTTTGACTTTTATGTGTGAATATTTGCATCAATGGTTCATAATGAGTTGTATGTGATTTTAGTGTGATTTTTATGTAGGGATTTAGAGGATTGAGACCTCAAACTTGTGGGGAAAGCAAGGCTAGTGATCCCAGATAAGTTGGCAAGCTTACTAATGAAGATGACTTTTTGATTTAAATTCAAATGGATGTTGTTTAGGATATTAGTTTCATTGCCATGAGATTTGATATGATTTTAATACAATTTCATGTGGGAAACTTGAAGAAATTTTGGTATGGTATTAGAGGTAGTACATGGCCAAGATGCGTTTTAAATGGTTCAACTTGAATTCATTTTATTTAAGTGGTTTTCATATATATAAAGGTGTTAGAATGTTGAGATTTGGTGTTGGAATGAGAAACAAAACTATGATATATTTTCATGTTAGGTTTTGCTCCTAAAAAGTCTAGAGTGGTGGACAATTGTTTTTGAATGTTTTGAATGATTGTATGAGTTATATTGATGATGAAATTAGCATGAAAGTGAAAAGAAATCCATTGGATGTTAAATGATATATCTGACGGCCAAACCATGCTATATTGCTTAAGTGTGAGTTTTATGAATTTGACTTGAGTTGACATCATTTTGCATGTGTTTGAACATGATTATGATTAGAAAATCAAATGAGATGGATGGTGTAAAAGTTTATGAAAGATTCGGCCAATATGAGTTAGAATGATTCAAAATTTCGTTAAATACGTAGATGTGAATTTAGACATCGTTTGAAGTGTTTTACATGCTTAGATGACGAGACCTGACCTGAATTCCCTTTTTCAGAACTCAAGCGATCTTGCCTGGCACCCCACGAAATCCTTCTGGGCTTTAGTTAGCATCACCAAAAGGACAACATGGAGCGAACCCTTAAATTTGAACATTTCTAAGTGTATAAATTTTAAATTCTTTAAAAATTTTCTTTTTCTATATTAAAAGGTTTTAAAAATTTTGACAGCATAATTGCCGTTTTTCAATGTTTCCCCTGATTTCTTGTAAATAATTTAAAAACATTTCAAAAGTTCATACAAGTTCTCCACTTCCAATTTGGACCTCAGGTCCATTTCAATCAACATCTAGTCACAATTGAACCAATTCCACAAAAACCATTTCAAGTTTAAAAAAGATATTTTCATATACATAATCAAAAGTATTCACACATAAACTCAATAGTTCAATTACTTTTACACAAAACACCATTACGAAGTGGCTAACTTTACAAACTTGTTTACAATAAAAAATGTAAATATGTACATGCTTTTGTCTTACCCAAAATATGTATCAAAATAATTTTACAGAAGCAATGCTCATATCTAGACCACTTAGCTTGAAGTAGGAGAACGAGCATCCTGATCACTCGTCCCTGCACATAAGGAGGTTTTTTATAAACAAAGTGGAGAAATATGAGCTAAAGAAGCTCAGTGAGTGGTTAATAATAATTTACTAATAAAACTTATTCTTTCATAAAAATACCTCCCAAAAACATTTAAACATTTATAAAATTTTACTAAAACTGTAAATCTTGTGCATTTGATAAGTAATTTTATGAAATTTATATTTATGCATAAAAATATAAAAGTATCATATATCTGATAATAAAGCATTAAATGCATAACATATAAAGATAATATATCTATACATCTTTGCATCTAGTAATATAATTTTCTTGCTCTAAAACTGCACCAATTGGAAACCTAAGGAAACTTATATCACATGTCGACTAGCCTAGCGCCGTACAACATGACTCTTTGAGACCTCTTACCACCATATAGCAGAATTATTCATCGCATAAGTGGAGTAAGATACTACCCTATATGTGTAGAGGGCAACACAATAGACACGACTCAATCCCCCCGATGTTAGTGATGTGCCCTCCCAAAACTTGCCATACACAATAGGGTACTATGATCGGGTCTTTAATCTTTTCTATAAAGTTGGGTAACCCAGTGACCTTTGAAAACATTTTTTTATTGTACTTTAAATACTAAAAGATAAAACATATTGCTTTTAAAAATACTAAAAGCATTCTCTTTGCTTGATGCATAAAAATACTCATGACTAATATCTTTAACATGCTTTAAAACATGCATGCTAAAAGCATAAAAACATATCGCTTTTACAAGAAATACTAAAAGCATTTTCTTTACTAGATGCTTAAAACATCTATATCTAACATCTTCATGAAATCTTAGTACTCATTTCAAACATACTTTTATGAGAAACTAGTTATAATAAACTTGATATGAAATCCATTTAAAACTAAATAAAATTATTGATTCGCTCTTTACTTTCCCACCACTTGAATCGATTTCTCAATGTTCCTTCCTTGTTTTCGCCTCCCTTACAAGTTATATATCAAAATGGAATCCATCATAACTCATTCATTTGAAACCAATACAAATTCACCTAATTTGCATTTAAACTAGTATGCCATTCATTTTGGTCAATTACACTACTTTACACATGTGTTTTATTCTTTTGATTTTCCATACATTAATCATCTTAATTTCATCTCAATATCTCCCAATTACATTCACATGACAAAAACATAAAGTACACCACACATTTCCATGCTTGACCGAATATATAACAATCCCATCCAAACCTTTGCTTTTCATTTCTTTTACCCAAACTTACTTGAATACATACATATTACCATGAAGATGCATTAACATGATTAAATCACATCTTGCATACCCAATTCATGCTATGGCCGAATTTACATAGCAAACCAATCCCAACTTATTTCTTTCAATTTCTTGATAGAAATCATTTTAGAATCATGCAAAACCTTAAACACACACATCAAAACAATAAAATCAACATATATTCATCAAACCCTAGTCTTGACCAAGTTGTACATCATGCATCCAGCATCATTCTTTTACTTTTATGGCCATTAAACATACTAAAATCACTCAATTATTCATCTTATGCTCAAATATCAACTCAATTGAAACTTTCTTGAAAAATTATATAAACTCTGGAATACTTACCTTACTCCCTTGCTTGTCTAATGACTTCTTTTGGTTTACTTTCACTTCCAAACTTGACGACAAGTGGATCTACCTCTAAACATGTCAAAAATTTCTTAAATCCATCAAGTTATTATTAATCCTCAAGAATTATCAAAATACCATAAAATCAAGTCAACTTATCATTTGAAATTAGCTTGTAATGGATGGGTTTTGCTTTTAAGCTTGCAAGCACCCTTATTTGGCTTGAAAATCATGTAAAAATCACCTTAAGAACTCAAGTACAAGAAGCTGTCTTTTGGTTTCAGCTATGGTCGAACACCTTTGCAGTTTTCTTTCTTTGGCTGATTGACTTGTCATGCTTGTTCTTTTTTTATTTCAACTTTATATCGTCTCTTCTTTCATTGCCCAAAATGCCCTTAAACTAATCTCAAGATGGCCATCATGTCCCTAGTCACAATTGGTGGCATTTGATTGGTCCATGGTTAATAAATCATTAAACAAATTTATTCTTACTATTCTTTTATTTCATAACAACTAGTATCATCATTTTTATGCTTCTATGTGGCCTTCTCTTATTGGTCCAATTTGGTTTACATGGACTATGCTTTTCTAGGTTTCATTCCATGTAATGCTCACATGAAATCCATGTGTTCTTGAATTTTTAAAAATTCTACTTTAGTCACTAATAAATTAACTTTTCATTGATACCTAAATAAATTCCGAAAATATTTCATGATCATTCAATCGTCTAATTCACCATGTAATACTCTAATTGGGTAACTTATCTCTCAATTTCATACTAAAAAAAAATTCAAATTGGTGTAAAACTCAAAATACTCATTATTCCCTAAAAGCGTATTATTGTTTAATAACTTTCAGATTATTTAAAACCTATTCAAATAACTATTTCAGTTTCTTTTCACTCTAATACTTGTTCAAGGATTTTTAATTCGTGAGATCCGCTTTCCGAAAATCACTCTTCATGCGGACACTCTTCCTCCGAAAATACTATTTATCGAAAAATAAAATAACTAATTTTCATAAAAATGATGAAAAATTTTAGGTCTTACAATTCACTCTTCCTTAAAAATTTCGTCCTCGAAATTTAAACAGACGTACATGTCTCAAATAGACATGGATATTGGGCATATATCTGTTCCTTATGCTCCTAGGTAGCTTCTTTTAATTTGTGATTTCTCCACAGAACTTTAACTAATGGAATGACCTTGTTACGCAAAACTTGTTTTATGTGATTAAGTATTTGAACTAGCTCCTCCTCATAAACCAAGTTTTCCTTTAGTTGTGCTGGTTGTTCTTTCAATATATATGAAAGATCTGCTATATATTTTTGAAGCATGGAAACATGAAACACATCATGGATTTTGGCTAATTCCGATGGCAATTTTAGACGATATGTCACCTCTCCGACTTTTTCAACAATTTCATAAGGTCCCATGTATCATGGATTCAATTTCCCCCACTTTCCAAATCTCAGCACACCTTTCCATGGTGATATCCGGAGGAAAACCTGATTGCCAACCTGAAACTCTAGGTCCCTTCAACGATTGTCTGCATAACTTTTCTGCTTATTACCAGCTATCTTTAGTTGGTCTCTGACCACCTTAATCTTATCTGAAGTGATCGGGACAATCTTTAAACCTATCAATTTCCTTTCACCTATCTTATCCCAATAAATTGGAGTTCTGCATTTTCTTCTATAGAGAGTTTCATAAGGTGCCATGCCAATACTCCCCTGATAGCTGTTATTATATGCAAATTCCATCAAAGGTAGATGCGTATCCCAACTCTCTTTAAACTCCATTATGCAGGCTCTAAGCATGTCCTCCAACGTCTAAATAGTTCATTCAGATTGACCATCTGTTTGTGCATGAAATATCGTGCTGAAACTCAATTTAGTACCCAAAGCTTTATGTAAGCTTGGCCAAAATCTTGAAGTGAATCTTAGATCCCTATACGACACTATGGGGACTGGTGTGCCATGTTAGCGTACGATCTCATCTACATACAGCTGAGCTAGCTTGTCCAAAGAATAACTATTTCTAATCAGTGGGAAATGAGCAGTCTTTATTAATCTATCAACAATCACCCATATGACATCATGACCATTCTAGCTGGGGAGTCTTACCACAAAATCCATTGTGATCCTTTCCCACTTTTATTAAGGGATAGGAAGTGGTTGTAACAACTCTACCGGTTTCTGATGTTCGATTTTCACTTGCTAGCATGTCAGGCATCTGGAGACGAATTCTGCTATATCCTTCATCATACCTTTCCATCAGTAATGTTCTTTCAAGGTATGATACATCTTCGTGCTTCCTGGATGCATCGTATAAGTCGAAGCATGTGCCTTTTCCATAATCCCCTTCTTCAATTCCCCCATATCTGGTACACACAATCTCTGCCCCAAAATCTGTAACGCCCTCTCCCAAGATTGTACTGTGTCCATGTATGAGAGGAAATAAATTTTATTTATGAAAATAATAAAAAGGGATTTTAGAGTATTTGGAAGTGCAATTTAATTTTTAAAGAGTTTTCGAAATAATTGGGAGAAAATTTAATATTAAAAGTTGAGCATAAAATGGTAAAAATAAAAGATTTTATGAAGAATTGTATAATTGTAAATATGAGGAAAGGACAAGGACATTGGGGAAAAATGAAAAATTTTCTAGAATCTGGTAAAAGTGTAATTTTAAAGAAGTTTAAGGGTGAGATCGAGCTTAACCTATGCCTATAAATATAGGTGTGTGGTGGATATGTCGGCAGAAGAAAAATCTGGAAGAGAGAAGGAAAAAGAGAGAGTTGTCGCCGGAGAAGGAAGGAGAGCAGATCTGTAGCTACTCTAGGTTGATTTCTGCCATTTTTGAGGGAGATTAAGTTGATTGGGAAGGTGAAGAATCAGATCTGGTAAGATTTAATGGAAAAAGAAATGATTTTATACGATTTTAAGTTGGTAAGAAGCTGTCGTGAACAGCTTTTGGTGTACAAGTGTTTAACCAAAGTTCTGATATGTAGATCTGGTGGATTGAAGCTGCAAGCGAGAGAGAAAGCAAGGCAAAAAGGCGGAGTAAAGTCTGGTAAAAGAAATCGATGAGAATGGTACCGATTTTATAGTAGTTTGATATTGTTTTAGGATGATTCAGTTTGTGTCGCTGAACTTGATGAGGTCGTGACCTGAGTTTGGTGAAGAACTGATATGTTGTTTTAGTGCGTGTGAGCTGAAGGAGGTCCTCAGTGCGTTCAGCTAGTCAAGATGGTCAAGCTGAGCTATGTTTGCTTCCCATCTCACCTGTTTGGACTGAACTTGAGGGTGAGCTCGCGAAAGGAGCTAAGTGAGGTCGCAGCTCATCAGGGCTGCCTGGCCGAGCTAGCTTAAGGTCGTAGCTCGCAAGCGAGCTGAGAAGTGTGAAGAGCGACTTGAGCTTGAGGACGATCTCAGCTCGTTAAAGGAGCGAGCTGAGCGAGCTCGTTAGGATTCGAGTGCCCTCAGCTCGAGTTGAGCTGGGCAGAGTAGGCGCTCGCTGAATGTGTGAGCTGGGCGAGTTGAGATGCGAGCTCGCAGCTCGAGCTAGCCTGACAGTGTTGTAGCCCATAGCAGCACGTGCAGATTAAGAGTTGGAGATAATAATTTAGCTAGCTAAGTGAAAGTTTCGTTTGTGAATAAGTGTAGGTGACAGCGAGCTGAGGGAGGAGGTCGCTGAGGAGCTCACGAAAACATTGGCGCAAGAGAATAGGATAGCAAGCAGTGAGTGTGAAAAAGAATTTATCTATTTTAAGATGCTTTTTAGATTTTCTTGCAATTATTATATAAGTTCTTATAAATTATTTTTAGCCCATCAGCAGTTCATGTTAGCATGAGATTTTAGCCTATTTGAATATAGTAGAGCAAAAAAAAAAAAAAAGGAGTAAAGATTTCCAATGACTAATGGAATGACCCGAGCCTATTGGCAGATAGACCTTCTAGCATTTTAGACCCGGCCGGTATACCCCACAGTGTAAGGTAAGTATTGGGAGGGTTAGTCTACTAACATCGGGAGGATAGAGTCTGTTATGTCTGTGAGTCGCCTTCTACACCATGGGGTATTATCTCGCTTGCGATGTACGATAATAGTTCCGTCACGCAGCTGCGGGATGTCTTTGTAGCTTTGTCATTGTGTGCGATGATAGATATTTCGCCACGTGACCTCCCCCCCTTCCCCCCCCACACTGAGCGGAGCTGGTCTACCCGTTCATGTGGTTATAGCTTCCCTTGAGTTCCCCATTAGTGCAGATTTTAGTAAGATCAACATACCATTGAAAAGTATATTTCAGAAAGAAATTATTTTAGAAAAAGTTTTTGAAATTTTACAGGAAATACATAAAACTCAAAATTTTTGAAAACAAACCCTTTTTAAAGAAAAATGTTTTTAGGAGGTATTTTATGAAACTTAATCAAACTTTCGCACTCACTAGGCTTTATAACTTACTGTTATTTTCAAAACCTCCCAGGTGCAGGTACAAAGAATCAAGGTACCAGTCTGTAGCAATCCGGCTAGGTGGGTTAGACGACTGATGACGCAGCATTTCATTTTATGACCATTGGGTTTTAAATGTTTTTAATTATCATGCTATTAGACGTCTTTTAAAGATTGAACAATATTTTATGGATATTTTATGTAATCACGTTGATATGTCTACTTTGATTAATATTATTAGCTATATCTATCTAAATGCTTTTCAGATACACTTTTAAGCAAGTGGTTTATACATACGAGTTCGCTCCAGGACGTCCTTTTGAGACTTGGTATTTAGATTTCAGAAGGGCCTCGTAGGGTGCCCGGTAGGACCGTAGGGTCCATTAGAGGGATTTTGGGTCGGGTCCTGTCAAAATCAGTGTCCCATCATCCTTCAACGAAAAGTCCTTTCATTTTCCAAACTCTATTTCACTTCTCAACTTAATCAATGAAGATCTTGAGTTTGTAGCTCTCTTATCCAATCTACTAGAATAGGGGCGAACATGAAATGCAGCTAGTAATGCCCCTGAATCTGTCATCTCTAGTCTCACTCCTAAAGATCTCTCAATTCCACCAATAATAGAATGTACCCAATTGTCAATTATGGTATTGAACTTGTAGGTCTTTTGCTCAGAGCATCTACTACCACATTTGCCTTTCCAGGGTGCTATTCAATCGTGCAATCATAATCTTTGATGAGCTCTATCCCTATCTCATCTGCCTCATATTCAACTCTTTCTGGATAAATAGATACTGTAGACTCTTGTGGTCTGCAAAATTCGACAAGGAACCCCATAAAGATAATGCCTTCATAACCTTAAGGCAAACACTACAATTGCAAACTAAGTCATGAGTGGGATAATTTTGTTCATGCTTCTTTAATTATCTAGAAGCATATGCTATTACCTTATCATGCTGCATCAACACCCAACTTAAACCTTGTCTAGAGGCATCACTGTAAATTGTGAATCCATCTTTCCCTGACGGAATTGTGAGCATAGGATCTCTGGTCAATCTTTTCTTTAATTCCTCAAAGCTCCGCTAATATACCTCTAAGCACACAAACTTTTCTTCCTTTCAGGTTAGCTTAGTTAATAGGATGACTATCTTGGAAAATCTCTCTACAAACTTCCTGTAATACCTAACTAAATCCAAGAAGCTTCTAATTTCTGTCATGTTCATGGGTGGTTTCCAATTCACTATTGCTTCTATCTTCTGGGGGTCTATTGAAATTCCCTCTGTAGAGATCACATGTCCCAGAAATGCAACTCTATTTAGCCAGAATTGACATTTGCTGAACTTGACATAAAGTTGTTACTCTCTTAAAGTCTGTAAAACAATTCGAAGGTGTTTTGCATGTTCTTTTTTGCTGTCTGAATATACCAGGATATCATTTATGAACATATCACAAACTTATCAAGATAGGGTCGAAAAACCCTATTCATCGAAACTTAAGTAATTCTGCTTGACGCCCCACAGAATCCTTTTGGACTTTAGTTAGCATCACCAAAAGGATGACATGGAGCGAACCTTTAAATTTGAACTTTTCTAAGCGTATAAATTATAAATTCTTTAAAAATTTCCTTTTTTTTATAACTGTTGCTTTAAAAAAAAAAAATCTGGCAACATAATCATTGTTTTTCAATATTTCCCTAGATTTCAAAGCACCTATAAACAATTTAAAAACACTTCAAAGGTTCATACAAACTTCTCCACTTCCAATTTAGACCTTAGGTCTATTTCAATCAACACCTAGTCACAATTGAACTAATTCCACAAAAACCATTTCAAGTTTGAAAAAGATATTTTCATATACACAATCAAAAATATTTACACATAATCCCAATATTTCAATTACTTTTACACAAAACACTATTATAAAGTGACCAACTTTACAAACTTGTTTACAATAAAAAATGTCAACATGTACATACTTTTGTCTTACCCAAAATATATATCAAAATAATTTCACAAAAGCAATGCTCATATCCGGACCACTTAGCCTGAAATAGGAGAATGGGTATCCTGATAACTTGTCTCTACATTTGGGGAGGTTTTTCATAAACAAAGTGGAGAAATATAAGCTAAAGAGCTTAGTGAGTGGTTAATAATCATTTACTGATAAAACTTATTCTTTTATAAAAATACCTCCCAAAAACATTTAAACATTTATAAAACTTTACTAAAACTATAAATCTTGTGCATTTGATAAGCATCTTCATGAAATTCATATTTATACATAAAAACATAAAAGTATCACATACTTGATGCTAAAAGCATAAAAGGCATAACATATAAAGATAATATCTTTATAAATCTTCACATCTAGTAATATGATTTTCTTACTCTAAAACTGCACCAATTAGAAACCCAAGGAAGCTTATATCACATGTCGACTAGCCCAGTGCCGTACAATATGATGTCACGTGTCGACTAGCCTAGCGACATACAACGTGACTCTCGGAGACCTTTGACTATCATATAGCAAAATTATTCATCGCATAAGTGGAGTAAGATACTATCCTATACTTGTAGAGGGCAACACAACAGACACGACTCAATCCCCTCGATGTTAGTGACACACCCTCCCAATACTTACCATACATGATAGGATATTGCAGCCGGATCTTTAATCTTTTCTATAATCTTTTCTGTTAAGTTGGGTAACCTAATGGCCTTTGAAAACATTCTTTATTGCACTTTAAATGCTAAAAGATAAAGCATATTGCTTTTAAAAATACTAAAAGCATTCTGTTTACTTGATGCATAAAAATACTCATAACTAATATCTTTAACATGCTTTAAAACATACATACTAGAAGCATGAAAACATATCATTTTTATAGGAAATACTAAAAGCATTTTATTTACTAGATGCTTAAAACATCAATACCTAATATCTTTCGTGAAATCTTAGTACTCATTTCAAACATACTTTTACAAGAAACTAGTTACAATAAACTTGATAAGAAATCCATTTAAAACTAAAGAAGACTATCCACTCACTCTTTACTTTCCAACTATTTGAATCGATTTCTCAATGTTTGTTCCTTGTTTTCACCTCCCCTACAAGTCATATATCAAAATGGAATCTGCCACAACTCATTCATTTGAAACTAATACAAGTTCACCTAATTTGCATTTAAATTAATATGCCCTTCATTTTGGTCAATTACACTACTTTACACATGTACTTTATTCTTTTGATTTCCCATGCATTAATCATCTTAATTTCATTTCAATATCCCCCAATTACATTCACATGACAAAAATATAAAGTGCACCACACATTTCCATACTTGACTGAATACATAACAATCCCATCCAAACCTTTTCTTTTCATTTATTTTACTCAAACTTACTTGAATACATACATACTACCATAAAGATGCATCAACATGTTTAAATCACATCTTGCACACCCAATTCATTCTATGGCCGAATTTACATAGCAAACCAATCCCAATTTATTTTTTTCAGTTTCTTAATAGAAATCATTTTAGAATCATGCAAAACCTTAAACAAACACATGAAAACAATAAAATCAACATATATTCATCAAACTCTAGTCTGACCAAGTTGTACATCATGCATCCAACATCATTCTTTCACTTTTATGGCCACCAAATACACTAAAATCACTCAATTATTCATCTTATGCTCAAATATCAACTCAATTGAAACTTTCTTGAAAAATTACATAAACCCTAGAACACTTACCTTACTCCCTTGCTTGTCTAATGACTTCTTTTGGTTTACTTTCACTTCCACATTTGAAGACAAATGGATCTACCTCTAAACATGTCAAAAATTTCATAAACCCATCAAGTTATCATCCATCCATAAGAATCATCAAAATACCATGAAATCAAGTCAACTTACCACTTGAAATTAACTTGAAAAGGATTAGTTTTGCTTCTAAGCTTGCAAGCAACCTTATTTGACTTGAAAATCACTAAAAAATCATCTTAAGAACTCAAGTGCAGCAAGCTGTCTTTTGGTTTCTGCTATGGCCGAACACCCATGTAGTTTTCTCTCTTTAATCGATTGTCTTTCTTTGCTTCTTTTTTTTATTTCAACTTTATATAGTCTTAAGAATCACTCAATTTTTTATTTCAACTTTCATTGCTCAAAATGCCCTTAAACTAATCTTAAGATGACCATCATGTCCCTAGTCACAATTGGCAGTATTTGATTGGTCTATAGGTAATAAATCATTAAACAAATTTATTCTTACTATTCTTTTATTTCATGACAACTAGTATCATTATTTTTATGCTTCTATGTGGCCTTCTCTTAGTGGTCCATTTTGGTTCACATGGATTGTACTTTTCTAGGTTTCATTCCATGTAATACTCATATGGAATCCATGTGTGCTTGAATTTTTAAATGAAACATTATTTTTAGAAACATAAGACACTCATCGAGCTCGCTTAGCTCACCCATTATTTTTATGTTTTATAAATGAAATCTCACCAGGGACAGGTGAAGGTATAAGTGCTTCAGTAGTAAGGACTCCGACATAAGAATAGATGGACTTAGTCAGGTGCAACTGTGACATGTAAAACCCAAAACTTTTAGAATAGTATTTTCGAATGAATAGCATTTTTAGATGAATAGTATCTTCATGTGAATAGTATTTTTGAGTGAATAGTGATTTTTCATGAAATAAATTTTTTTTGGTGAATAGTGTTCGTTGAATAGTGATTTTTTGAAAAATGAAGCACAGAAACCAAAAGTTTCAGAATAAGTTTTAAAGTTATTAGAAACTGAAACAGATCAAAAATGAGTTCATTTGAATAAGTTTTAAGCGATCCGAAAGTAATGTACGAAAACGCCCTTTTCGCAGAATAATAGGAATTTATGATTTTATGGCCATTAAAATTTTTTAAAGCATGAGATTAAGAGTTAAGATACCTAATTAGAGTATTTCATGGTCAATTTGATGATAGAATGATTATAGGATATTTTTGAAATTTATTGGAGTGTAAATGAGAATTAATTATATTAAAAGGCAAAATGAATATTTAATTTAAGTATCCATGGATTTGGTATGAGTGACCACATGCAATGAAGTTGAGCAAGAAACACAATCTATATTTTATGAAATGAACCAAAGGAAGAATTACACATCAAATTAAATTAGGGAATTAATGGAAACTAAAGCGGAACGAAGATAAGTATATTCGAAGAGATTTTAAGTGATTCGAAGTATATGAGACGAAAGAACTTTATTTAATTAGTGTCCCATAGACAGTAATTAGAGAGAAATGAAATAATTTTCAATACTGGGTGTGTAAATTGAATTTTAGTAGAATTTCCTGATAGAGTCGAGAATGACTTTATTTGCGGAGTAATGAAATGATGTTTAAAGTGACCATAAGGGTAAATCGAAATTTTTGTAGAATTTTTTATTATAATAATTTAATTCTCATATAATTTCCATATGGACCAAAAATTATTTCGAGCACAGAAACGTAAAAGTTGAAATGAATGAATGGAATAAAAATAAAAAAGAAAAGAAAGAGGACACTTGGCATTAAAGGAAGGAAAAATGAATGGATGGTGGACAAGTGACATTGATCTAGTGGTTGATAAATAAAGTTGAAATAAAATAAATAAATAAATAAAATGAAAAAGATAGGCATGAAGCATAAGGTCAAACAAGCATAATTAGGTAGATAAAGTTGAGAGAATAAATAAAATGGGAAGAGATAAGTGATTCACGGTCAAACAAGAAAAGAGAAAAAAAAATAATAATAACAAACAAACAAGAAGCAATTAATCGGCTATGAAAAGGGGTGTGTGAACCGAGAGGAATCATGAGAGTGTGTGGGCTATTATGTTTTGCCGAGAGGGAAGCTTCATGTATAGCTACCATTTTTGATGTTTTGAGAGCTATTTAAGAGCATGAGTGCATGGTCAAACAAGAGGAAAATCACCTATTCGGTTAAGGGGTGTATTTTGGGACCGAGAGAAAGAAAAAGAGAGGGTGAGAGCCGTGTGGTTTCTGCCGAGGAAGAAGTAAGAGTGCAACAGCTGTCTTGAGTACTTGGAGAGCATGTTCAAGAGATTTCAAGTTCATCAAGCTTATAGAAAAGTCTTGGAGCAAAATCCATTCATTTGAAATTGATTTGAGAAGGTAATAAACTAGTTTTCATGATTTAAATTGTGTAATGGATAATTTGTGTGAATTTATATTTGGGTTTTAGGATTTGAGACCTCATTAGTGTGGAGGTTGAGGTGTATGTGAATTTGTGAGATAATTGATGAAGATTTTGGTGTTATATGCTTGAATTAGTTTGGCCAAAATGAAATGTTTGTGGTTGAAATATTGTTTGATGATTTTACTATTATATATGATGAGTTAGGATAGATTTTAATAGTTTAAATTGAAAAAAAAATTAGTATTAGGGGTTGGTTTGTATTTGGCCAAATCAAGGGTTTTGTAGTGATTTTGAGTTTGATTTGTTTGAATGATTTCCATGCGCTTGAATATGTTAAGATATCAAGTTTTTATGATTTAAATGAAAAGCAAAGGTTAGTATATAAATATGCTATGTTTCGGCCAAGAGATGAGATTGTGTTAGAAAAATTGTATTGGGTTGGTTTGCATAATTTTATGAAGTATTTAGATGTTAGAATTGGTGTGGGAATTGATTGGAAACTTAGTAATTATTAAAAAGTTATCTCACGGCAAGACGTTTAGAAATTTCGAAAGTGTATTGTTTTATGAAGCTCATTAGAAATTTCACCATTTGAGTATGTTCGAATGTAAATTTGATAAGAAAAATTGAATAGGATGGATGGTGTAAAATTTTGGTTTAGATTCGGTCAAGTGACTAGAATGCTTTCAAATGTTCGTTTGATGCGTTAGTATCAAATTTAGGCATAAATCGAGGTGATTTTCATTGCGTGATTGTTAAGGAATTCATATGGATATTGTGTGCGAATTATTAAAGTTAGTACGACTTGAAAATAGATATCCAGTATCCTTGCGTAACTGAGATTTATTTGTTAATGTGTACGTAAGTTTTAAACGAAAATTCGCTCATATTAAAATGTAGGTGAAATGGCAAGCGGAAGGAAGGCGTGAAAGAGTGGTTTTATAATTGGGAAGCAAGTAGTGAGTATGATTTATTTTCAAGTTTTTACAAATTTATAAGTTGATTAACGATATTTGCAAATGTACATTTTAATATTCGAGTTACTTTAATGCAATGTTTATTTTTATTATTCTAGGTTATTGAGTTTAATTAAATTTCTAGCATGCTATTATATTTTTATCATGTATGTATAATTCTTAAGGTTATGTTGAAAGTATATATATTTAACGTCTTGTAATTTAGCAAGCTTATGGTATATATATACATGCATAGAGATGATTGAAAATGTTATTTCGAAAGTATTTTCAATTACAAAGCTTATTAGAAAAAGAATGTTTACTAATGAAAATATATTATTTTTAAGCAAATGAAAAGAAAGTTATATATATATATATATATGAAAGAATTTATAATGCAAAGTTTACCCTAATCCCCAGTATATTCAACCGAAATACCCCAGCGTGTATGGTAAGATGGTTGGGAAAGTCACTAACTTGGGGGATTGAGTCAATAAGTCACCCTCTGCACATGTGGGATAGTGTAGATCTGTCTGATATTGGGAGGGGATCATGACCCCAAGGTTTCCCACATCTGCGACTACACATGGTAGCATTCCCGAGCTCTAGTGGCAATGAGAAATTTCATCACAATAGAGCTAAGTTTCCCTAGGTTGCCTTAACTAGTTTTCGAAAGAAAAGTGCGTCCATAGACACGAAGTTTAGAAATAAAAGAAGTTTATAAAGCAAAGTATTTTATACTTTATTAAGGTTATTAGTATATATTTAAAGTAAAACTATAAATAGTTATCTATATTAGTTTTCAGATTTATAAAATTTAATGGAAAATTATAAATTTTCTAAAATTATTTAGGAGGATATTATTATATTTAGAAAGTAAATTATAGTTCGAAAAGTTTACCCACTCATTGAGTTATATACTCACCACTCTAGTTTTATATTTTCTAAAAAATCTTCCCCAGGCACAAGAATGAGCCAGCAGTCAGACGCCCTCCATCAGACGTGTAGGTGGGCCGTTAACACAATAGTACTGCACTTGTGTAATTTGTTTTAAAACCTTGTGCATGCATCATATTCCATGCTTCGATGTATTTATTTTGAAACTACTTTTGAATGTTTATAAACTCTTTTGAGAATTATGTTTTGTAAATGAAATTTGGTGGAGATTATAAGTTAAGTAAATGATTTTATTTTTAAATTTATTTTAAACTGAAAGCATGTTTCAGTTTGATTGTGAGAATGAGGGCATGAGGCCCGATAGTTGGGGAAGATGCATGTCATAGAAGTCTTTTTCTTAAAATTTGTAGGGTGGCATTTTCAAAAAGTAGTCGTTATGCTACCGAAATGTTTATAATCTTGTTTTGTAATTTACCCTAAAAGAAAAAGTTTTATTTATTTCCGCGAGAAAAAAAAAAAAAAAAAAAGAACTTTTAAATTGAGATGGGTACCTTCACGGGACCCTTTTAAGCCAAAGTAAGGGTTTGATGGAGTTTAGTTAGAGTGCTCCATAAGGACTTCCGTCGGATTCAGTAGAGGGATCCGGGGCGAGTCCTTACATGACGGGTCCTTCTTCCTTATACTACTACGCAGCTCGTCCGATAACCCCACGTTGGCCTTCCAATCGGGATCTATATCTGCTAAAAGTTCCCATAAAGGTAAGCCTCTCACTTTTGCTCAAAACCTTTTTAAAACTCTTAAACCTTTTCAAACAGAATTAGATGGAAACTTTTTAGTTTTTAAAAGAGTATTTGCAAAACAAGATTTACAAAATTCTGGTAGTACGACGACTGTTTTTCTGAAAATTCTATATTGTAAAAACAAGATATAAAACCTATGCACTTTAATTATCACACAATCTCAACTTTCGGGCCTCGAGCCCTCTTTCATTTCATAATTAACCAAAAATACAATTTCAAATCAAAAGACAATTCGAAAATCATTGAACTTAAATAAAATATAGTGCACACATGGTTTTAACCATAATGCAAAAGCACAAAGTATGTATATTCAAATTATTACAAAGCATGCATCATATCTCAAAAGTTATAGATGTATATGATATTTCCAAAAACAAACTAGTGCAATAGTGTCGCATTTTCAGCCCACTTGCACGTCGACGGAGCTTCTTCTAATTATTGGCTCATACTTGCACTTTGGGAAGGGTTTTTATAAAACAACATCAAAAGAGTGTGAGTATTAACTCAGTGAATGAGTAACTTTTAAATTACGCTATTTGCTTTTTAAGAAATATAACTCCTCCCAAAATAGTTTGAAAAAACCAATAATTTATGTTGAATTGATAAAACTGTGAATCTAGTATATCAATTTAAAGATTTTTGCTTGGAAATTTAATAACAATTTCATAATTCGTAAATCTTTCTTATTTTCTAAATCTCACGTCTAATGTTGTGTTTCTCTTTCTGAAGCTTGTCTTACAAGGTAATCTAAGGAAACTCACCCTCTGTGACTGTATGTCTACACATCACGGCACTAGGACTAGGGAATGCTACTTGTGTAGTCGCAGATGCCAGAACTCTCTGGGGTTGCATATTCCCTCCTAACATCATGGAAGTCTATATTACCGTATGTATAGAGAGGGTGACACACTGACTCAAATCCCCCTAAGATAGTGACTCTTCCAATCAATCTATCATACACGTATACGGTACTACGACCGGGTATAACTGGGGATTAAGGCAAGACATTTAAAATCTTTCAATATGCTTAAAACTTTCTTTTCTCTTTAACTTGGCTTGAAAGTATATTGATCTTAGCTCGTAAACTTTCGTTTCTCTAGTATATGACGTATAACCAAAATACTTAATTTCTAAGACAAAAGTCTAAAACTTTCTAAGGTAAAAGCCTAAACTTCATTTCTAAGGCAAAAGCCTAAAACGTTCGATTATCCTTAGCATGTCTTTTCTATGCATGTATTTCATTCAAATTTTCTACTTGCTTTGCTTGAAAAATAAATACATTTATAACATAAATCTAAGAACTATACATGTATTATAATAAAAACAATAATATGCTAAAAGCTTGATAAATCAGATACGAACATAAATATTGCAATTGTAAATAATCGATTGATAAAAATCATATAACTTTCGTAAAAAGTCACACTAACAACTTGCTACCCAAGTAATAACCACTCCTTCACACCCTCTTTTAGCTTGTCGCTTTACCTACACTTAAATAAAAGCACGATTTTCGTTTAGAACTTACATATGCATCAACCATAATTTCTAACTACTCGAGGGTATCGAAATACCCTTTTTCAAGTCGTAATGACTTCAATCATTCACACACAATTTCCATTCGAATTTCCTAACACCTAAACATCTAAAACATGTCAATTTAAGTTTAAATTTCATTCTAACGCATATAACGTATTTTTGCATCATCATGGTCTATGTTGGCCGAATATCCATCAATTTTCACACCATCAATCCTATTCGATTCTTCTCATTACAAACACATTCAAACAAACGTAACATGGTGTAAATTCAATTCAGTTTCATAAAACATCACAATTGCACAAGTATGAAAAGCTTAGTCGCGAAATGACCATTTGACAATTCAATGCGATTCCTTTCAATTTCAAGTCAATTCTATCATCAAGATAACTTATAAACTGATTCAAATCATTCAAAAATAATTATATAACACTTTAATGCACCCATAAACAAATCATGGCAGCTTCTATGCCAAAACTTTGCTTCTAATTTTAACACCAAAATTCAACACTTTAACAATTTTACTTGCATGGAATTCACTCAATTCATTAGAACTCAAATTAAACCATTTAACCTTCTTTTGGCCGAATTACATATAGCCACATAACACCATCTTTTTCCTTCAAGTCTTACACTTACATGTACATAAATATTAGGTCACATTTCATGGCAAAATAACCAACTCAAATGGATACCTATCTTGGCCGAAACCTACATGCATTCATACACCAACATTTCTTCAAATCAAACCATTAAATTCCACCACAATCTCATCATATATCATGACAAAATAATTAAACAAAATTTGAATCCATGATAACCAACATTGGGCAAATACTTCATGCAAACACATTCCCACATTTTTTTTTTCAAATTTTACATTATCATTCATATCAAAATAACATCATATTTCATAACAAGGCAACCAAATAAAATCTGAACCATTAAAAACACCCCTTGGTTATGACTTTCATGCCAAAACCAACATAAACTCTTTCAATTTTCACACCTAACATCACATACAACATAATATCCATGATTTTGAGACTTCAAATCTTCAAACTCACACAAAATCACAACTAGCTCATCACAAACATAAACCCATCATAATCTTGTCATTTTTCACGGCAAAACATTCAAATAAAATTTAAACCAATAAATCCTATCATGGCCGAGAATCATACACAATCCAACATTAGTTTTTCCTTCAAATCTTTCATCAAATCAACCTGTAACAGTACATTTATCGTCTTGAGGTCTTAAACCTTTGATCCCAAACATAACATCACAAACACTCCATGGATTCAACAAATTTTACATAAACAATTTTATGAAAGTTAAGTTCTTACTTCTCCAAATTGATATCTAACGGGTAAATCTTACTCCTAGCCTTGCATGCAACCCATTCTTGGCTTGAAAATTGCTCAAAAATCACTCAACACCATCATGCATAGTTGCTGCCGTCCCTCTCTCCTTTTTGGTCGAGACCCTATTTTTTTTTCTTTCTTTTTGTTTCTCCCTTTCTTGTTTGATCGAGCACTTACTTTCTCTTCATTTATTTTGCTTTCTTTCAACTTTATATAGCTCTTATAATCTCATGCCATTTGTCATCCTTTCATGTCATATGTAACGCTTGCATGACACTTTCTTTTCCACATGTCAAGCATGCATGCATTTCTTTTTTCACATATTATTCCACATGTCAAGCATGCATGCTTTCCCTTTCCACATGTCAAGCATGCATGCTTTCTTTTTCTCATGCTTTCATGCCAACTCATGCATTCCATTCATACTTTTCAATTCCTAGAATGCTCTTGTCTAAGTCCTTTAACCATTTAATATATTCATGCCCCTTTTGGTAATTTCTTTTGACACTAAATTTATTCTAATCCATAATAAATTTTCATGTCAATTTTGTATTCAAAAGTTATCTCCGGTCCATTCGAAAATTTTATTATAATTAAATTAACACATCCTATGAAAATCCGATTACGTGTTCGGATCCAATCACTTCATATTATTTTATTTCCTCGGATTTAAAAATTACTTTCGATCTATCCAAGGATTATACTAGAATTCGATTTATACCTCCGAGCACTTTAAATTACTTTATTACTCCCTAATTAATCGAAATAGTATTTTCATCCATAAATTTTCGAATCACATATAGTTTATTCAAATGGATTTGTTTTTGTTTCGTTTCAGTCCTTCTTAACTCTAATACTAATTTTGAAACTTTTAATTTGTGAGGTCCGTTTTTCGAAAATTATTGCTCATGCAAACACTTTCTGTCTGAAATACTATTCACCGAAAAAATTTTATCTTCAAAATAAGAGGAAATTTTTGTTTTCCAAAAATCACTATTCACTCAAAAGCACTATTCCTTTGAAATACTATTCATTCAGAAATACTATTCATTGAAAAAATAAATGATTTTTCATAAACAAAAAATTTGGGTTTTTCAAGCTGTGTTTATGCATGTTTGTTATAAATACTTTTGAAAACCTGTATAATAACTTTTGTATGTAATATATAGTTTTTGGAAAATGTGCAAATGTAATTATGGTTTTCACGTTGCCTCTTAAAATTGAAAGTATATTTGTGATTGATTGTGAAAAAGGAAAAGAGTGTCTAAGGCCTGAAAGTTGAGAATTTGGTTGTTATAGAAGTGTACAAGTTTTCTATAAATTTTTGCAAGGTGGGATCTTTAGAAAAATAGTCATTATGCTATCAAATTTTTTAAAAATTTGTTTTGGAAATATACACTTAAAGGAAAAATTTTCCACTCATTTCCATTCGAAAAGAGATTTCTAAAAAGTTATAAAAGATTTCTCAGTAAATACAAACGGCTCAGCTTCACGGGAACCTTTTGACTGGATCAGATATCACTGAAGGGCCACCAGGGGGTTGCTGATAGGCTACCAAATGTACAGAAAGAGTCGTACAAGGATGAGGCCCATCAAAAACGTGAGATTTATGATCTGGATAAATCATTAAGAAACTTAGATTTCCAAATATTTTTAGAAGATGTTTTCGTAAGAAATATATTTTACATAACATTCACTGAGCTCTTTTAGTTCATTATCTTTCCTGTTCATTTTATGAAAAACCTCCCTAGATGTAAAGACTGGTGCTCAGTGCAAGCAATCTCCGATGCGAATTAGGCAGACACTTCCAAGATTGCAACTGATGGGACCCTTTCCGAATCCCTCCTTTGAACCTGAGAAAGACCCCGTAGCACCTCGACAGAACTCCAATGAACTCTAACTTTGGCCAGAAGAAATCCCATTGGAGCACCGAAACTTACTTTAACTTGTTTTGTAGCTCGTTTAATAGGTGGCAAGGGTAAAAAATTTTCGTTTTTCTGATGAAAATCCGGTAACATGCCGATTGTTTATTGAACTATGCCACACTGTAAATTCAAATACAATTTAAAAACACTTCTATAGCACTCAATCTCAACTACTAGGGGCCTCTGGCCCTCATCCCAAAATCAACTCCAGCATGAAAACCACAATCACAAAAATTGATTTAAAAACTAAAATTTTCTTATCAAAACATCTTTATAAAGACATTCATCCAAAAACTTGTATTTACATTCACAATTTACACCATGCTTTAATACAAAATATGCACATGACAAAATATGAGCTATACAATGTGATAAAAGTCGTCCGTCAGTCAATCCGCGCGTCCATTTGAGCCTCGTCTACTGGACGACTCACTCCTATGGCTTACTCTGCACCTGAGGGAGAATTTTTAATAAACACATTGGAAACAAACTGTGAGTAAAACTCAGTGAGAATTGCAGTTTAATAAAACTAAAGAAAAACAGTTTCATTCTTTTCTAAAATACTTTATCGAAACTCGTTCGAAAACTGTTTTTCAAGTTCGTTCTCAGTCTTTTCCTTAAACTTGCTCATTTTCTCGTCTTAATGGTAACTCTAGGGAAACTACTCCTGTCATGGCAGCATAAACTCTCTCGCTTGCCACTAGGAATTAAGGAATCTGCCCTATGTAGCTGCCGATGCGTAAACTCTGGGCACACGTTACCCTCTCGCAATCGGTCCGATCTACACTACTCTTATACATGCAGAGGGTGACTCAACTGACTCTCTCTCTTAGGAGTCGTCCAGACTCCACTCTTAGTTAGTGACTCTCTCACATTTACCGTACACACATAGGGTACTCAACTGGGTACTTTACTGGGGCTAGGGTAAACCATAGGCGTACTAAAATATTTTTTCTCAACATTTTACAATAAACTCATTTTTAAGGCAGAAAGCCTAAAATCTTTGATTCTAGCACATTCTCGGTATAAAAATATACTCAACTCAAAACTCACATGCTAGAATCTTAGTATAACTTCAATAAACCGCTTAATTACATAATAAATAAATTCATATGAACAATAAATAAAATACATTCATTCATATATAACAACAATTAAAAAACAAATAAATTAACGCTTGAATGACTAGCTTTCTACTCACGAAATGCCCTCCAATAGATGACGATTTCCCTCCGAAAGCCTCCAAAACTTTCCGCTTTTACTCTAAAACATCAAATACTCATTTAGAATCACTAAACTCACTAATACAAAGTTATAAACAACTTCTAAGGCCATTAACTCTATAAAAGCCTTTTTATGCCTAAACTTTCTCAACTAAGTTTTAGCTTATCCGAGACTTTCGAATTCCTGATTTCTTTTTATGAATCCTATTTATTATCACCTAGGAACACCCCGGTATGCTCGAAATAATTTTTTGAAGCTTGGAACGAAAAATCCTTGTTTTTGACCCCCTTTGGCCGAATGCTACCTAGGGAGAAATCCCTAGGTTTTCTTCATTCCGTTTTCACTCCAATCATCTCCCTAACTCTCATTTAGGTCAATCATGAAGCGAATTCGAAAAGAAACGACCGTCGGGTGAGTGTTCCTAGCCAAAAACCACCTTTTTTCAACACTTTTTTATGCAAAATTTTACCTAAAGCATGTAATCAATTTATTTCTTTCACATCTAACATTATTTCACTCAAATACGATCAAACATATTCATTTCATGCATCAAAAGAGTGCTTTTACATGAGATTCATTAATGCCCTTCAACTAAGCTAAAATCACTAAACTTGTCTCTACACTTTTGCTTATTCAATTCTAACACTTCTATAAGATTTCTTAGCCTCAAATATGCTTAGATTTAAGCTCAAAACATGGAATCAAAGATGGACTCACCAAGCCCTAACTTGGCTGTGAATCACCCCTTCCATACATCAACATTCTACTTTCAATTTCCATCACAATAATCACACCAAAACCATCCCCAAACAACCTAATTTCAATCCATAAACTCAAATTAAAATTTGAAGTAAGGTAGGGAATGAGTTTCTAAGTTATTCAAGTTGAATCAATACAAGAAAACTCACCTATTTAGACCTTAATCTCACTTCAAACTTGCACCAATAGCTTTAGTTGATGATAAGATGAAATTTGGTGATGAAATCCTTGAAGAGATTTGCTTGAGATCATTTGATTTTCTCTCTTCCTTGACCGGCGACACACACCCTCTCCCTCTCGGTTTTTCAACGTCAAAATGGAATGGAAAAAGCAAGAGAGCAAGCTATTTCTTTTAATTACAACTTACCCCTTGAACTTTGCTTAATTCCATTTTGACCCTAAATGGATAAGTTTAATGCTAATTGGTCCACTTGTCACCACTTAAAACCACTAATTCTTCCACCAATCAAAAGATTCCAAATGGCTCCCTAAACACCATAAATTCTATCACACTTGGCTAATTATCATTGGATGAACTTTTATAATCTTTTGACTTTGGTTGTGAGCTTATCTCACCCTATACTCTCCCATATCATTCTCTAATACTCTTGGGTCCTCTAATCGACATCCCACTCGCGATGCGAAAATAAATTTAACTTTAAAGACTACTACTGAAGTGATACTAGTAAACCGTAATCATAATTGAGGGTTTATAGCAACTGTGAAATAATGTACATGTTTTGATGTTTCGTAAATATGCATAATATAAATACTTTTGATGATATGTGAATATTTGTGATCATATGCATGATAAAAATGTTTTTAAATTTTGAAATGGTTTTTCATTAAAAAATCTTGATATGTGGTTAAGTTTTTATTGTGAAGTGGACTTGAGGTTCAAAATAGAAGCGGAGAAGAATGTATGAAATTTGAAGTGTTTATAAACTGATTTTAGGCGATTTAAAAAAATATGGAAATGTCAGAAAATAGCCGTCATTGATAGGCCCCTCTCCCTTATACTATTAGGCAACCCATTGATACCCGACGGAAGCCTTCTCATCGAGACCTACTTCGACTGAGAGGTTCCCGTGGAACTAATCTTACTTTTTCTGAAAACTTTTTAAAACTTTTGGAAATTCTTACGAATGGAAACGGGTGGAAACTTTTTGATTTCTAAGTAATCATTTGTAAAACAAGGTTTACAAAAATCCGACAGTATAACAACTACTTGTCTGAAAATTCCACCTTGTAAAAATGAGATATAAAACCTATGCACTTCTAAAATCATACAAATCTCAACTTCTGGGCCTCAGACCCTCTATCATTTCACAATCAACCATAAATACGATTTCAAATCAAAAGATAATTCGAAAATTCCATTAAACATGAATAAAATGAGTGCACGTATTGATTTTAAAATATAATACAAATGCACAAAGTATGAAATCTCAAGTTTATTACAAATCATGCATCATGTCTCAAAGTCATATAAGTACATGATAATACGGAAATAACAAACTAGTAAAGTAGCGTCGCATCCTTAGCCCTCATGCACACCCGATAGGGCTCTTTCTGATCTTTGGTGCACACCTACACCTGGGAGGTTTTTATAAAACACAAAAAAAGAGTAGTGAGTATTAACTCGGTGAGTGGGTAACTTTTAGATTTTGAAATTTGCTTTCGAAATATATATACATCTGACGGGACCTACCTCAAATATCCTTTTTTGGAGCTCCCGTGATCTCGTCGGGCACCCCACGAGCCCTTCTGGAGTTTAGCTAGCATCACCAAAAAGATAACATGGAGCAAACCCTTAAACTTAAATAATTTTTGAAACATATAAATCATTTATTATAAAATTTCATTATTTAAAATTTTTAAAAATTTTGGCAGTACAATAACTGTTTTTCAAGGTTTCTTAAAATTTCAAAACAGCTGTAAACAACTCAAGAACACTTCAATATTTCAAACTATAATCTCCACTACCATGTGGACCTCCGGTCCATCTCAAAACCATCACCTAGCCACAATAAATCTATTTCCACAAAATCATTTCAAATTTCAAAATACATCTCCAAGCATAAAATCAAAATCATTTAAACATAGTCCAAATATTACATATATATATATATATATACACAAAGGTATCAAGGCATTTTAGGTATATAATTACATCACAACACCATAATTGTGGTAAAATTCATAAATTCTTTACAACCAAAAATTTTATACAAATGTCAATTTCCAATTAAAACAAAATATGCAAAACATGACTTCACAGAAGAACATCGTCCATAACTGGCCCACCTAATCCGTGGTGGGAGAGCGAACACCCTGATTGCTAGTTCTTGCACCTGGGGAGGTTTTTCATAAAACATAAAACAAGAGTAGTGAGCTAAAAGAGCTTAGTGAGTGTTATGATTTTTCTAATAAAATTGTTTCTTTTAAAAGTCCCCCTAAAAACATTTTTTAGAAGCATTTATGATATTTCATAACATTTTCGTGATTGAAATCATAAACTCTGATAAATATATGGGAAATTTTTAAAATTGGTTTCATGCATTAAAACATAATGATCATTTAATTATGGCATAAAATTTTAACATTTTTTTTCTTGCTGAAATCGCACCAATGGAATCCAAAGAAGTTATCATAACATGGTCACATGGCGATTCAATTAGCGACATTCATCGTGACAATACATGAGACATCTCACAAAACATAGCGGAATTTCCAAGCATCATGTACGCACGTGTAGAGGGCGACACGACTCGATCGACTGACTCAATACCCCTGATTTTAGTGACATACCCTCCTAACACTTGCCATACACATATGGGGTATACCGACTGGGTCTAAATCATAATCCATGAATCCATAACATGTAACATGGGGTAGACCATTGGTGTTTGAAAACATTTTCTTTTCCATGTGCTTCAAACTAAATTCATTCATTCCATAAACTTAAAATATGAATCATATCACATAAAAATCACCAAATTCATAAACATTATCATTTCAAACCTTTCATGCATAAAACACATCTTTTTCAAGCAATTACACAAAATGTCCATAAGCTAATATCTTCAAAGAAAATCATTTTCATTTTAAAATGCATTATCAACGTCATAAACTTCATAAAATGGCAAGATATGCATTGAACGATTCGTAGAATATATTTTTCACTTACTTGGCTCACAAGTTAATCGTTTATTCTTCAATTAACCTCCCTTGATTCCTTAGCTTGCTTTCCACCTACAATACACATCATAAATTAGAATTCACCAACTAATTACACAAAATGAACATTTATTCACCCATTTTCCACTTAAAGCACCATATCCACATTAATCCACAAAATTCACACAAACTAATGCATTCCTCCTCTCATTCATTTCCTTCCATTCTCTTGATTCAAATTTACTTAATCACATGCATAATTTCATAAAAATACATCAAAATAATTAGGAAACCATTTGGACACCAACATGTTCTTCTTATCCGAAATTACACATCCACCACACACAAGCTTTTTTTTTTTTTTTTTCATTCCATTAATACATATCAATCTAAAATCATGCCACGCATCATTTAATTCCATCAAACCAACAAAATCAACTCATACACATCCACTTCTTAGCTTGGCCAAATACACCACTAGGCCATTCAAGTTTGTTTTTCCATTTTCATGGTAATCAATCACATTAAAACCATTCCAAGATCAATCTAATGCCCTAAAATCCATTTAATTCAAATTTACTTGAAAAATCACTTAAAACCCTAAACTTACCTTACTAGTTTGATTGCATCACCCCTTCCTTTGTGTTTTCTTCCAAATCCAAGCTCAAATAAAAGATAATCAACCTCTATTTACACCAAGAAATTCACAAACACATCATTTTAACAACCCACCATAAAAACCCATCAAAATATCATAGAAAACACCATTTTCTTACCTATTCTCTTCACTTTCTTGCTTGATTTTTGCCCTAGCACCTTACTTGATGAAGATTGATGGATTATGACATGAAAAATGGGATCAAAACCTTGATTTTCCCTTTTCTACTTGCTGCCGAACTGGTCTGCCCTGCACCACCAAATTCTCTTCTTTCTTGCCGTCACTTTCCTCTTCAATTCTCACCAACACTCAACTTTATATAGCCTTGATTTTTCTTGACTAAAATGCCCCTCATCTAACCTACAAATGGCCATCAAGTCCCTCTCATTAATTTTACTAAAATATCCTTACTCATAACTCATAGAAATTTAATTAACTAAGGGCAATTTAGTACTTGATCACTAAAGCATTAATATTCTTTAATGCATGCCAACTAATTTCCATTAAATTAATTTGATGTGCCATGCTTCTATTGGCTCATTTTGCATGACATGGATTGTGCTTCTTATTCAATTTATTTCCATGTGATACTCACACCAATTCCATATACACTTAAAGTTGAAATTACCATTTACCCTTAATGCCTTTAATTATCATTCACACTCAAATAAATTCCAAAAATATTCTATGGTCATCCAATCATCAAATTGACCATGTAATACTCTAATTAAACATCCTATCTCTCAATCTCATGCTTTAAAAAAAATTGTGGTTGGCGTAAAATCGTCAATTCCTATTATTCTCAGAAAATGACTTTTTCGTCCATTAAATTTCGGACCATTTAAAACCTATCCAATGGACTTATTTTCGACCTACTTCACTTCTTAATAACTCTAATACCTATTCCAGGACTTCTGATGTGCGGGGCTTATTTCCCGGTAATCATTATTCATCAAAAAATTAGTTTCGAAAAAATGTGCTCTCGGGTTTACAACACCTCTTAAAATAGTTTGGAAAATTAATAATTTATTTCAACTAATAAAGTATAAATTGAGTATATATATTGTAAATATTTTAACTTGAAATTGCTAATAATTTTCATAAATTGTAAAACTTTCTCGTTTTCTCAATCTCACGTCAATTGACATTCTTCTTGAAACTTGCCTTACAAGGTAACCCAGAGAAACTCGTCCTCACGCGACTGTACGTCTACACGTCACAAAACTAGGACTAAGGAATGCTACCTATATAGTCGCACAGATGCGGTAACTCTAGGGTCGCGATTCCCCTTTCCCCCCCCCCCCCCCCCCCATCATTAGGGAATCTACACTACTGTATGCGTACAAAGGTAATATACTAACTCAAATCACCCCAAGTTAATGACTTTCCCAACCAATTTATCATACATGTACACAGTACTATGACTGGGTATAACTGGGATTAGGGTAAACTGAAGGCATCTAAAATCTTTCAATATGCTTAAAACTTCTAGCTTTTCTCTTTATCTTAGCTTGAAAGCATATCGATCTTGCTTGTAAATTTTTGTTTTTCTAGTATACGATTTATAACCGAAATACTTCTTTTCTAAGGTAAAAATCTAAAGCTTTACTAAGGCAAAAACCTAAACTTTCTTTCTAAGGCAAAAAAAACGTTCGAAATATTTTTAGCATGTATTTTTATGCATGTATTTCGTTCAAACTTTCTACTTGTTTTGCTTGAAAAATAAATACATTTATAATATGCTTGAAAGATAATTACATTTATAATATAAATTTAAAACAATACATGCATTATAATAAAAATAATAACATGCTAAAAGCTTGATAAATCGAATACGAACTTAAATATTAGCAATTTCGAATAATCAATTCATAAAATTCAATAAAGCTTGTAAATGTTCACACTCACTACTTGTTTTCCAATATAATACCCACTCTTCTGTGCCCTTCGTTTAGTTCGTCGCTTTACCTACACTTAAAAGCAAGCATGATTCTTGCTTAGAACGTACTCATGTATTGCACATATATTTCTAACTACTCGAGGGTATCGAAATACTCTTTTTCAAGTCGTAACAATCCTAATTACACAAATATGCATTCCATTCAAATTTCGCAATATTCATGCATATAAAACTCGTCAATTCAAACCTAAATTTCATACAAATACATTAAATGCATCTTCGCATTATTTTGGCATATGTTGGCCAAATAACTATCAATTTTCATACCTTGATCCTATTCGATTCTTCTCATCGCAAAACATTCAAATATATATAATATGATGTAAATTCAATTCAATCCATCAAACATCACATTAGTGCAACTTTAAAAAATATTTAGTCGCTAAATGACCATTTGGTATCCAAATCAATTCATTTTAATTCTCAAGTCAATTCTATCATCAAAATAACCTATGAAACCATTCAAATCATTCAAAATTAATTGCATAACACTTTAATACCCTAAAAACCAAATCATGGCAACTTGTAACCTTAAAGCTTGCTTCAAATTTTAATATCACATTTTCTTATTAAATTCAACATTAAAACAGCCCCTAATGTCATTCAAAAACATCTTAAACAATTTTCTCATTCAACTTAACATCAAAACAGCCCATAATATCATTCAAAATATCCAAAATAATTTTCTTATTCAATTTAACATCAAGACAACCCATAATATCCATATTTTCATCATTATTTTTACTTGCATGCACTTCAAAAAAACACAAATATCATAATCAAATAACCAAAATCCATTTGAATCATTAAACACCCATCATAACCAAAACTACATGCATTCTAATATGAGTTTTTCCATCAAACCTTGTATCCAATATCACATGCAATCTCATATTCATGGTTTTGAAGTTATAAATCCTCAAACCAACACAAACATATCACAACCAGCTCATTAAAAGCATAAACCCAACATACGTATCACAACAATCCATCATAATCCAACATTTTCTTAGGGAAAAATCATGGAACTTAAATTCTTACCTATTTAACTTGCATGTAGCCTTAGTTGCACTTGGAAAGCTCTAAAGAATGCTCTCAAATCATCAAAATTACATGTAGCCCTCTTCTTCTTGCTTTGGTCGAAACTTACATGCAGCCAACATCAAGATTTCATCAATTTCTCACTTGGATTTCCATTAGATTCACATGCAACACTACAATCATCATTTTGGGATCTTAAATCTTCAAACTCTAACAAAAAAATCATAATCTAAACATAAAAATCACACCAACCCATTCAACACACATAAATCCATCATTTTCATAACAAAATCTCATGAAAATCAAGTTCTTATCTCTTAGAATGGACATGCAAGGGTTAAATGTTGGTTCTAGGCTTGCATGCAATTCATTTTGGCTTGAAAATGAAAATCACCTTGAACCCAAGGGAATAGATGCTACCGTCCTTTAGCCCTTCCTCTTGATCACCCTCTCTTTTTCCTTCCTTTTGGGTCAAATGGCCTCTCTTACCTGAGTCTACACTTTCTTTCTTTCATTTTTTGCTTTTCATTTCACTTATATAGGTCATGACTCACCACTCCACATGGCACTCAAACAAAGCATAATTTCATGCGTGAATTGCATTTGTCAAGCTCTTGCACACTTGATCCATGCATGGCTCCCATATGGATCTCACATGTTTTACTTTTACATGACACACTTTCCATATGTCAAGCATGCATGAATCTTTTTTATCCATTTGTCTTTCATGCATTCTCCTTCTCTCCCATTTGCACGCCAACTCATCATGCATTCAAATCATACTTTTTGTTTTCCTAAAATGCCATTGCACTAGCCTTTTACAAGTTAACAATTCCATGCCCTTTTTGGTAATTTTTTTTACACTAAATTTATTCTAATCCGTAATAAATCTTCATATCAATTTCGAATTCGAAATCATTTTTGATCCATCCAGAAATTTTGTTATTAGTAAATCGACACCTTCGTAAATTTTACGAAAATTCGATTACGTGTCCAAAAATTCTATAAAATCCAGTTATGTGTGCGGATCCAAGAATTGTACTCGTATTCAATTCGAAGATTTCCAATCTCTTTGGGGATCGTACCAAAATTCAATTTATGCTTCCCAATACTTAAATTCACTTCATTACTCCATAAACAATTGGAAGGGCATTTTTGTTCGTGACTTTTTGAATCACTTCTGACTTATTCGAACAAATTTATTTTTAATCTGTTTTAGTTTTCCTAAATTCTAATACTAATTTTGGAGCTTTTGCTTTGCGAGGTCCGTTTTTGAAAATTACTATTCACACGATCAATTTTCGTTCGAAAATACTATTCATCCAAAAATCGAAAACCCTATTCCAAAAATTACGATTTCGGGGTTCACTTATCAAAAATCACTATTCATCTAAAAATGCTATTATATAAAGGCATTATTCATACAAAAATATTATTCATCGAAAAAATAAATTATTTTTCAGGAAATAAAGTTTTGGGTTTCACAGTCATGCTACCGAAAATTTTTACTATCCTAATTTCTAAATGATTACGAAATGGAAATGTATCACGGGTTCGCTCCACAGGGTTCTTTAGAGTCAGTCACCGATATAAAGACTATAAAGACTCCATTAGGGTGTCAGGAGGGCTCTCTCGAGTTCCTAAAAAGAAAATTCGGGTAGGCTCCCTTTAGAGGGAGCTATTGCTGGTGAATCTATGAGTAGGAAGCGAGATGGTAGTTCTCATGATCCTGATGGTCTCTTTCGTTATGCTCAATTTTTGAATTTATAATTAGGCTATACACTCGTTATAGTATAGTGGATGCATGATCGTCCCACAGAGAAGTGAGATACTTTATGGCTAAATTTCAAAAGGTGATGAAAGTGCTAATAAATTAAATCAAGAATTGAAGAATGCTTGTAATATGCCCTTCCGATTCTAGTACCGTACAATGTACTGTATAAGATATGTAACGAACTACGAATACCGCCCAGCTCACCCTTTTGCGAGTTGCTACCCTAACCCAGCTCAGATAGGTACTGTCCCCTCTCCTATGAGGTTTTACTTGCTTTCTACATCTCTTGAACCCATGACTTAGGGGCTAAGTGCAAATGGGAAGCAAGATGTGTACCATCTGAGCTAGTGGTACACACCTTGCTTCCCATTTGTACTTAACCCTTAAGTCATCGGTTCGAGAGGTGTGGGAGGTGAGTAAAACCCTATGGGGGAAGGACAGTGCTTGTTCGAGCTGGACTAGGGCAACAACTTGCAAAATGGTGAGCTGGGCAGTGCCCATAGTCCGTTACATAAAAAGGCATCTTTTTATGTAACAAACTACGGGCACCGCCCAGCTCGCCTTGTGAGCTATTGCCCTAGCCCAGCCTGGCCCAAACAGCGGACACCATCCAGCTCGCCCTTCTATGAGTTGTTGCCCTAACCCAGCTCAGACAGGTACCGTCCTCTCATCTATGGGGTTTTACTCGCCTCTCACCCCTCTCGAACCCATGACCTAGGGGTTAAGTACAAAATGATGGGCCCCTTTCTTATATACTGTAGGTAGCCCGTCGGTAACTCCACGGTAGCCCTCTAGTCAACGTCTGATCCGATTGGAAAGTTCCTGTGAAGCTAAGTCGTTTACTTTTACATGAGAAATCTACTATAAAATCCTTAAACTCTCTTTTTGGACTGAAAATAGGTGGGAACTTTTCCATTTTAAACATATAATGTAAAACCAATTTTATAAAAATTTTGGCAGCATAACGACTATATTTTTGAAAATCTCATCTTGCAAAATCTCACAAAAGATTTAGACACTTCTAAGTTCAAACAAATCTCAACTTTTCGGCCTCCAACCCTCTCATTTTTCCACAACCAACCACAAACATGTTTTCATATATTTAGATTCACAAACTTAACAACCCGATAATGTAAAAATTTAAATTGCAATGTAACTTTCAAACATTTCAATATTATGCATGGATATAGTTATATATATATAAAACATACATTCTTTTACATACAAAAATATTTATACAAATTTTCGAAATTATTTATGATAAAAAATACAAGATCACAGAAGTACACGACTAAGTACATCTACTCTTGGATCGGGGTCTCCACTACTGATGTCTCAACACCTGTATCTATCCCTGGGGGGTTTTATTTATAAAATATAAACTAAAGTGAGTTATGAAAGCTTAGTGAGTGTCATATCTTTCTTAATTAAAGCTACGTTTTCTAAAATAACCTCCTAAAAATTTAAATTCATTTCGTGGGTAGTTTTATAGAACATACATAAGCTTTCTAAAATGTTTATTTAAAAGAAAATGCATGCATAACATTTAATATCAATATAACTCATGCTATATAAAAAGGAAATGTAATAACATGTGAAGAGGTGATAATAATATGAAAATTGTATCAGTAAAAGAAGCCAGTGGCTGGTGCCTGAATACCATATAGTACCCTAAATGTGGAACAGCCCGGATTCGGCCAGACAGGCCTATGCCTCGGTCCCGGTGCTATCCTGACTAGTGAGAAATTATCCATCGCTTACATAAAAGCTAGCTATCTTATATACCCAGTTCGTGTATGGACAACACACTAAACAGGACAAACAAACACAGTCCCTCCCGCCGTTAGTGACAAACACTCCTGACAGAGCCCATGCACGGTTAGGGTATGCTGACCGGTAACATATAACTGGGCGAGACGAAACCACCATCCCCATGGGTAATGACTAGTATTGCAGGCTTATAAAAACTTTCCTGTGCATGTCATTTTCTTAACGTAAAAATTTTCTTAATTCGCATAATCTTTCTAAAATCCATCAAAAAGATTTTTCATATTGAATTTATGCATAACAAAGCTAATTTCCTATATTTGAAAACATAAGTCTTCATGTAACATATAAAATTCAAGATGTATGAAAATTAAAATTGTTTCAAAGTGTTTTAGTGAGACAAATTTCAATTTCAAGTTTCCGTCGTCGCGATACCCTACACATGATTATATTCTATATTTAGGCAACATTAAGATCGAAAGTGTTCGTATGGATATTCTATTAGAATTTTCCAACATATAAGCACACAAAATCCTTCAACCAACACTTAAATTCGGATTTAAACATTAATTCGAATTCTCGAACCATTCTACTCCCATATTAGTCAATTTCTCAACATGCCTTTACATCATTCATTTCATAAATTTCTTATCACCAAACCAGGCTCAAACACTTGAATTTTTAGTGGAAATCAAGTTAACTTTTAATAAGTTCATTTTCTAACAAAGCTAGTATGCATTTGAACATGAGTTATACCATTTAACCTTCGATAATTTCTTATCCAAATCTCATGTTATTCTTATCATCATCAAGTCTTCATATAGCCATTTAAAAACTCAAAAACCATCATCCACCATTCCATACATCAAAACATAATTTCCATTTCTACTTTGAATTTTCATCATACAAGCTGCCTCTAAATTTCATTTTAACCTCCAATGCAATTTACACATTTGAATTCCATCATTTCTTAACCTAGATTACACATATTCAAGTTCAACCTCTTCACATCATTTTCAAAAAATTTCCAACACCATAACAGCCCCTACACTATCCAAAAACCTGACACATACCAACATGGACAGCATGCACTCTTCTTGAGCTCTCTTGATCAAATACATCAAATCATGCATGTCATCTTTTCATTTCACATTTCTAACACAATTTTTCACTTATACGTTTCACAAAAATTTATCAAAACACAACAAAAATCTATGAAACATCATCGTCCTTCAATTTGACCGAACCTAGAAGCAATTCATCAAACATTTTAGCTTCATCTAATTCTCATGCTTTCACTCATATAAAACAGTTCATATTCTACACCAAATCAACCATATTTTCTTCACATCATCTCACCCTAACATAACCAATATGCATAACAATATATATATCTCAACATATCATCATACTTCTCACACATCTCAATCATAATCACCACAAAAATTTCCAACAGTATTCATCTTTACTAATGACCATCATATTCAATTCAATTCACAATATTTTTCAACCAAACCACTTACCAATTATTCCTTAATGTCTTGGCTTGCTTCTCCACTTGTTTTATAACTCAAAACCTTGAATTAAATGATCAAAATGTCATCAATACCAGAACTGGTTGTGACAGCACGATAACAAAATTTCCATCCAAGTTTCTCAATCAAAACTCAATCTTACCTATTCTTTTTGGAGTGATCTTGCTTGGGAACCTTCCTAAACTTGTTCTTGACCTTTTAATAGCTTGATCTACCTTCAAAAATGGTGGAAAACTAGCTTGAAATGGCTGCTGGTCCAGGTTCTGCACAGCCCTGTTTCTGCTGACTACACACCTCTGATTTCTCTTTAGATTTTTCACTCCTCTCACCTATTATATAATTGCCCTCAATCTTTGTTACATATTTACATGTCATGCCATTATATTTCTTGACCATTTTGCCCTCCTTTGATTTGCATATTTCCATGATATGCACACACTAGTTTTATGAAAATTTCCATTCCATGCAAATAAATTATTTCATTCAATCCAAGCTCTCTTTAAATGTCTTTTGATCATGAATTTCATCTCATATCATTGATAAATCATTATTTCACTTATCGAATTCGAATTCATTTATGATCCATTTGGAAATCCTACTAAAATCCGATTATACACTTTCAAAAAATTTATAACTTCATTAATTCTCAAATGAGGGTTTTTTTTTTTTTTTTTTGTACATTCTATTTACATGACTTATACATCATTTATCTACAATAAAGAATTCAGATGAGGGATATCACACAAATGGGAAGTAAGGTGTGTACCATCTGAGCTACACACCTTGCTTTCCATTTGCACTTGGCCCCTAGGTCATGAGTTTAAGAGGTGTGGGAGGCGAGTAAAACCCCATGGAGGAGGGGACAGTACTTGTCCGAATTGGGCGGTGCTTGTAGTTCATTACACAGTCTGTCGTGTCCATTGTGTCACCCTTTATATGTGTGGGGTATTATATTGCTCTACGTATGCAACATATGAGTCATCAAACTCTGCTGCGTAGTAGTGGGATGTCTTATGTTTGTCATGATGTGCGCCATTAGCAAATTACGCCACGTGACTATGATTTCACATGGTGCGGCACTAGACCAATCGCCATGTGTATGTATGTATACTTCTTTGGGTTTCCATTAGTACGGTTTTAGAAAGAAAGCACACCATTGGATGTGGTTTTTAGAAAAATAATATTCGAATCATGCCATGAAAGTTTTTGAAACATTTTAGCGTCTTATGATTCTATTTTAGTATGTAATCTCATTATGTTTTATACACGAATACAAGCTCTTAAAAATCATTTATTAAATTGTGAAGCATATGGTTTTAGAAATGAAAATGTTTAAGAAACAACGATTTCCTTTAAAATGTTTTAGGAGGTAGATTTTTAAAAGGAATAGTTCAAAATAGAAAACTCTAAACACTCACTGAGTTTCTTTAGCTCAATTTTCTTTGGTTTTATATTCTAAAAAACCTCCTTAGGTACAGAGATGAGTGATCAGGGTGCCCGTTTCTCCTACTTCAGATTAGGTGGGCTGAAGACGATCAATGCTTCTGTGAAATCATATTTATGCATATTTTGTTTAAGATCAATCACGTGCATATTTATGTTTTTTATTGTAAATGAGTTTGTAAAATTTCTACCTTTATAGTAATGTATTATATCCAAGTAAATAAAGCATTTAATGACTACTTTCTATGCCTGATCTTTTGAACTATGTGTAAATACTTTTGGTTGCATATATGAAAAATGTATTTTCAAAATTGAGATGATTTTTGTTGGAATAGTTGAATTGTGGCTAGGATTTGGATTGAGTTGGACCAGAGGTCCTAATTGGAAGTAGAGAATATGTATGAAATTTTAGAAATGCTTATTTCTCTTGTCACAGATTGGCATACTTCAATAAACAGTCGTTATGTTGTCGAAGTTTTCTTAGAAAAAACTTAATGTTTGAAAAAGGAAAATTTTAAGATTTAAAATTCATTGTTTAATAATAATAAAAATTTTAAGGGTTCACTCCACGATGTCCTTTTGGTGATGTTAGCTAGAGTCCAGAAGGGTTTCGTGGGGTGTTAGACAGGATTGCTGGATTTCGTTAAAGGGAGTTCGGATCAGGTCTTGTCACTGCCATGTACGAATTTGGGTACTCTGACAAAAAATTTCTATGAATCTCTGGGCGGGATGAAACCACCATCCCCAGAGTACCTGGGCGGGACAACCACCATCCCTATAAGCAGGACGAGACCACCATCCTTATGGCTGGGACAACCACCATGTCCAGATCTATGCTTTATACTTTATCTTTATAGTCTGGAATATCTATCAAACGTATCATAAACTCATAAAACATTTCAATTTCAATTGTTCCCATTACATCACATTTCATATTTCTCAAAACTTTAATAAATCATTCAGGAGATTTCAATCACTTTATTTACTTCAAAATTATTTCTGAACATTTCAACACAAAATCTTTAAACATAAACCATAAAATCACATGAATAAAAATATCATTATTCGGAAATATTTTGAAAGAGACACTCACCTATTTCGTTAACTCACTTCACTATAGAGCGCAATTTATAATTTCCTTCGTTTCTCGTCACCTACATATTTTCGTATTCTACATTTAGACAACTTTACAACTAAATTCACTCATATACAAGCATTTCCATAAAACATTAAACTTTTGCAATTATGAAAAGTTTGGCCGCAAAATGACCATTTAACATTCTAATAGTTTTCCTTTCAATTTTAAGTTATTTCTATTATCCATATAACTCATAAAATCAGTCAAATCATTCAAAAATAATTGTATATACTTTGATATACTTACAACCAATTCAAGGCAGCTTGCATACTAAAATTTTACTTCAAATTTTAACATCACATTTTAATATTCTAACATATCGACATGTATGAAATTTGCTTAAATAACTTGAACTCAAATTAAATTATAGAATCCCTTCTTTGGCCGAACCATAACATGTCAATTTACCATATTTTGCTTTTCATTTCAACACCAAATCTCAACACTTTAACACATATAAAATATTACCATTGAAATTCAATTTTCTCATCTATGCATTAAACAAATTCTTGGAACCATTTTAGCCCTCTTTGGTCGAATAGGTGTCATCATTCACATCATTAATTCAAACCAATTTTTCTCATCATAATCTCATTCTAATGCATATATTATGATGTAAATTCAAGTTAAACTCATGAAACAATACACTAAAATATCAATGCTAGCCTTGGCCGTAGACTGCACTCTTTTTCATCCAATCCATTTCTTTTCAATTTCATGTCATAATCGTCATCAAAATAGCCCACAAATCATGCCAAAACAATCAAAACAATCATCCATCATATTATACTCCTCATGGCCGAATAGATGGTAATATAAACTACTATGTCTTTGGTTTTCATTTCAACAATTCCACTTGATATTCTAGCTCATTTCATGCATGAATTTCACTCAAACACATCAAACACAACTTGAATCACACAAATCCTTCCTTAGTCGTGCACCATACTCATCATATCATCAAAACTTCTTTAAATTTCTTACTTGAAATTCAATTAAAATCACACTAATCATTATGGCAGCAAATCATCATCTTAAACACACCAATCTTACTTTAAATCACAAGATTAACTTAGTTAATATATTTACCAAACTGTCTTGAATCACTTGCTTTGTTTTCCTTCAAGATTGAAACTTCAAAACTCTAAATCCATGCATAAAAATTTCATTAAGTGCATACATCTCACTAGATAGCATTTATCCAATTTTTCACACATAAACACTATGAAAACTTAAACTTTCTCACTTGGAATTCACTTACCTTTGTTGGATATCACTCCTAGCTTTGTTCTCCACCTTTTAATGGCTTAAAAACCACTTAAAAACCACTTGAAAATGGTGTGAAATCCACTAACACAGCTGCTGCTTTAGGTTTGTTTTTCTGCTCTGTTTCTGTGGAACACCCCTGCAGTTTTCTTTTTTCTACCGACTTACTTCTACACTTTTCTCTTGATTTTTTGATGGGATCTAAGGAAGCAAGCAAATTTGGACAATTTGAAAGAGTCACTAAGGCTTCAAAACATTATTCAAGTTCAAAATCATTAATTTTGAAGGCTGTTAGACTTAATCTTGAAGGTTTTCGTAGTTAATTGAAGGCAAACTGGAGTTAGTTGGGCTTTAAATAATTTGGGCTGGTTTATTTTAATTGTAATGAGTTTTAAATTAAGTTAGTTTATTTTATTTTAACTAATGTTATTTGGGCCGAAACATTTAATTTAATTTAAGCCCATGAGTATATTTAGTGAGCCCATTTGTTAGGGAGCTAGGGTTTCATGTAATATTTTATTTCTTTACTTATAAAAAGCTTGTAACCTTAAGCAAAAAGATGAAAAAAGAAGAATGAAAATGCAACCAATTATGGTTAATTGAGAGAGAGAATTTTCTCCTTTTGTTCTTCCATAAAAATGTGATCTTATCAAGCAATGCTTGTGGTGATCAAAATCATGATTTATCTCCCACCTTCTCATCTATGTCTTGGGAGTGGCGTCAATATCATTCTCCTATAATTTTGGTTTTTAACTGAGTTCTAATCATTGGGTCAAAGTTCTTTATAACTTTGGTTTTTTATTTTTATTTTATAAACTTGTTTTAATCTTTCTTGGAGTCTTGATTCAATTTGACTATGGGTGTCATATAGTTATATACGGGGTTCACATCAGTTGGTATCAGAGCTTTGAGTATTAATTCAGGCTTGGTTATCCAATTTATTTGTTTATTTATTTTTCTCAAAAAAAAAAATTTGTTCTTACTGTTCATGTCACTATTTGTGTGTTTTTGTTTCATCTCAATTCGCAAGTTACCGATATTCTTCATTATGAGTGATTTCTAGTATTAAAAAAAAAAGAAGAAAAAAGAAAAGAAAAAAAACACAGGAAAAAAATGGAAAAAAAAGAGCTTAATTGGAGGAAATAGAAAGTTTATTTCCTTTCTAGTTAGGTATCTTGCACATAAGGAAAGCTTAAATTAAAGAAATAAATTTTAGTTCCTTCCTTTCATGTCCTTGCCCAAATTAAAAGAGTAAATTTTGTTTCTTTCCTTTTATATTCTTGCCTAAATAAAAAAGAATTAATTTTATTTCTTTTCTATTTTGTTCTTACTTAAATAAAGAAATAAAATTTATTTCCTTTCCATTCTGGTCTTGCTTAAATCAGGAGGGGCAAACTTAATTTCTTTCCTTATTTATTACCTTGAAATCATTTTCTTTTCTTTTGTTTTTTACTTTGACCATAATTAATTCATTTTTGTTCCTTCATTGTTTCTTGAACTTCTTTCTTGTTCTATTATTTCCTTTTATAAACGTATTCCACTCTTATTAAGATTTGTTAATGTGAGTACTTCAACAGAGACCTTGGTGGATCGATTAGTTCTATAAAGAACTTAGAGACAAAACTTTGAGTGTGGACAGAGAGTGTTGAGTTATATCATGAGTGTTTAATAAAAACAAAAGTAACGAGTGATAAACACGTGAGAATTAGAGTGAAACACGTAAGAGAGTGTATGAGATTCGTTTTTTTTTTTTTTTTTTAATATTCTTTCAGGTGTCAAGCACATAATCGAACCATGATACAAATGAGTCACGATTTGAGGACAAATCACCTTGAGGAAAGAGGAAATGATGAGATCTAAGGAAACAAGCAAATTTGGACGATTTGAATGAGTCATCAAAGCTTCAAAACATTATTCAAGTTCAAAATCACTAATCTTGAAGATTGTTGGACTTAATCTTAAAGGTTTTGGTAGTTAATTGAAGGCAATTGGAGGCAAACTGGAGTTAGTTGGGTTTTAAATAATTTGGGCTGGTTTATTTTAATTGTAATGAATTTTAAATTAAGTTAGTTTACTTTATTTTAACTAATTTTATTTGGGTTAGAATATTTAATTTAATTTAAGTCCATGAGTATGTTTAGTGAGCTCACTTGTTAGGAGGTTAGGGTTTTTTGTAATGTTTTATTTCTTTACCTATAAAAAGCTTGTTACCCTAAGCAAAAAGATGAAAAAAGAAGAATGAAGATGCAGTCAATTATGGTTAATTGAGAGAGAGAATTTTCTCTTTTGTTCTTCCATGAACATGTGATCTTATCAAGCAATGCTTGTGACGATCAAAACTATGACTTATCTCTCATCTTCTCATCTATGTCTTAAGAGTGACATCAATATCATTCTCTTATAATTTTGGTTCTTGAATGAGTTCTAATAATTGGGTCAGTTTTTTATAACTTTAGTTCTTGATTGACATATAATCAATGGGTCAAAATTTTTTATTTTATAAACCTGTTTTAATCTTTTTTGGGTGTTGATTTAATTTGACTATGGGTGTCGTATCGTTATATACAAGGTTCGCATCAGTTGGAAATGATGGGATCCAAGGAAATAAGCAAATTTGGACGATTTGAAGAAGTCACCAAAGCTTCAAAAAATTATTCAAGTTCAAATCACTAATTTTAAAGGTTGTTGAGCTTAATCTTGAAGGTTTTCGTAGTTAATTGAAGGCAATTGAAAGCAAACTGGAGTTAGTTAGACTTTAAATAATTTGGCTAGTTTATTTTAATTGTAATGAGCTTTAAATTAAGTTAGTTTATTTTATTTTAACTAATGTTATTTGGGTTGGAACATTTAATTTAATTTAAGCCTATGAGTATGTTTAGTGAGCCCACTTGTTAAGAGGTTAAGGTTTCATGTAACGTTTTATTTCTTTACTTATAAAAAGCTTGTAACCTTAAGCAAAAAATGAAAAAAGAAGAATGAAGATGCAGCCAATTATGGTTAATTGAGAGAGAAAATTTTCTCCTTTTGTTCTTCCATGAATATGTGATCTTATCAAGCAATGCTTGTGACGATCAAAACTATGACTTATCTCCCACCTTCTCATCTATGTTTTGGAAGTGGCGTCAATATCCTTCTCCTATAATTTTGGTTCTTGATTAAGTTCTAATAATTGGGTCAACATTTTTTATAACTTTGGTTATTGATTGACATATAACCAATGGGTCAAACTTCTTTATTTTATAAACCTGGTTTTATCTTTCCTAGGGTGTTGATTCAATTTGACTGTGGGTGTCGTATCGTTATATACGGAGTTAACATCATTTTTCTCCTTCAATTTTCTACTATCTTCACTTATATATATATATATATATATATATAGCTTTCATGGACCTGAACAATTGCCCCTCAAGTTTGTCATAAAATTACAAGCATGCCATTTGTTTTTCTTAACCATTTTGCCCTCAATTTATCCTACACTTTTAAGTATTCTCAATTATCAATTTCCGAAAGTGCCCCCTTTTTTTCGGAAATTCCTTTATCATTAATTGCATCACATACTTTAATAAATCATCACATCACTTTTCGAATTCAAATTTATTTCCGATCCTTTCAAAAATTCTACTAAAATTCGATTACACATCCGAAAAATTTAAGTGATTTTATTATGCCATAAATGAGGGCATTCTAGTACAACATGTTTACAATGCTTATGCAACTCATTTACAGTATTGGATTCGGAAAGGGATATCACATTCAAGCCAAGGTTTCATTGGAGGTTCATGCAACAAATTATTGATGACATTCAAGAGCAATATAGAAGTGATTTGGGTTATTTCAAAGCAAGAGTAGGGGTTATTTCGTGATGTTTACTCTATCTTTAGCTTCTTTCTTATGTTGTTAATTATTCTTTTTATTTTGGCTTGATTTTTATGTAGATCTATAGATAACTAATTTCTAGGGGATTCAATGTAGTTAGATGTGGATGATTTTTAATGTTTATAAAGAATGATTTCATGCATTTGTATTCTAGTTTTTAAATGTGATCTTGTGTGAGTAATTGTTTGTCATAAGTTTGTATTAACCATTTAACATAGAAATATAGCTAAATGTTTAATGCGAACATATCTATGATGAACTCAAAAGAGGATCATGTATATAATTGTTTACCTAACCAATTACACTATGAAATTACGTATCGTTCATGGAAAATGACACAAGAATAGTGAAGTATATATTAAATGAAGTTGAATTTCTCTAGATCTTTTATTCAAATGTTTGCTACAATTAAATTAAATTATTTTGTTAATTTGAATTTACAACCTTACTTTTTAATTCAATTTTTATCAATTGATTTTTAAATAAAGTTGCGTAAATTAATTTCAATAATTAGTTCTGATTTGAACTATCTTTATGGGGTCGATCTTGATTCACCATTATATTGCATAGAGACTGTGTATACTTGCACAAGTTTTTGTGTGGGAAAGTGTAATACAAAAAATGCCCATCAGCCAATCGTTATAGTTTTCTAGGGATTTTTGCTAAACGTAATCGCAAGGTGCAAATCACAATCATCAGTCGCGATTTTGGCGTCAGACGTGCATGAAGGAAACTCCTCAACCTTACATGAATTCACTTATAAATTCATCATTTTCTTATATGCATAACACGAGTAGCAGACTCAAACATTTTCAAAATAGTTTTCATTCATTTTAGTATACATTTTCATAGTTTCAAGCCAAGGATTCATTAGAAGTTCATGCAACAACTTGTAGGAGCCATTTAAGAGCAGTAAAAGAGTGATTTGGAGTGATTTCAGAGCGAGAGCAGTGGTTATTTTGTGATGTTTACTTTTGCTTTTGTCTTATTTATTATGTTGTTCAATTATGGTTTTTATTTTGGCTTGATTTTGTGTAGGTCTATGGAGAACTAAACTTGTTTTTAGGGGATTCAATGTAGTTTCATATGAATCTATTCTTGTGGATGATTTATGATGTTTAAATGAAATGATTTTATATGTTTGTATTCTATTTTACTATTTCTTAATGCTTTTGATTGATTTTAAACCTAGTCAGTTGAATGACTTTATGTTATTAATATGCTTGAAAAAGATATTGATAATTAGAACTTGGTAAAATGGCATTTAAGAATTAGAATAGAAATATATCTAGTTTTCAAGTGTGATCTTATGTGGGTAATTGTTCGTAATGAGTTTGTATTAACCATCTTGTATAGAAATGTAGTTAGGTATTTAATGCAGATATACCTATGATGAACACGAAAGAGGCTTATAGATATAATTGTTTATCTGATTAATTACAATATAAATTATGCATTGTTGATGTAAAATGACACAATAATAGTAATGTATAAAATGAAGTTGAATTTCACTAGACATTTAATTCAAGTGTTTGCCGTAATTTAAATTAAGTTTTTGTGTTAATTGGATTTTTGCAATTTTACTTTTAAATCAATTTTATTAATACTTGTTTACATAAACTTGTGTAAATAAATTTCAGTAATTAGTTCTAGTTTGAATTGTTAATATGGGATCGACCTTGATTTGCCACTATATTGCATATAGACCATTTATACTTGCACAGGTTTTTTGTGTAGTAAAGTGTAATACCAAAAACACACATTAGTTTTCTTTGCATTGAATGAACTCATTTACAATCTATTTTAGTTTCTTTTAACTCTAATACTTATTCTGAAACTTTTAATTTATGAGATCCGCTTTCCGAAAATCACTATTCATACAGCACTATTCATCCGAAAACATTATTCATCGAAAAATTATTTTTCATAAAAATGAAACTTTGGATTTTATAGTTCATCTAACACATTTAAAGTTTTCCTAACACCAAAGTATCCCATTAAACCACTCTCATATGCCTTTCTAACAAACAACTTTTCTTTTCTTATCGCATCAAGCACATAATGCAAATGTCTAACATGTTCATTTAGACTCTTAATATACACTAATATGCCATCAAAGTACACAACCACAAATTTACCAATGAAGAAACGCAATACATGGTTCATCAATCTCATGAAAGTGATAAGTGCATTAGTTATATGGCATGACTAAACACTCATTCAAACCATGTTTCATTTTAAATGCAATTTTCCATTCATCACCTTCCCTTATCCTAATTTGATGTTATCTACCCTTAAGATCAATTTTTGAAAACACACATGATCCATGCAACTCATTCAGTATGTCATCTAATCTAGATATACGATGTCGATATTTAATTGTAATTTTATTGATAGCTCTACAATCAATGAATGTACGCTACATCCCATCCTTCTTAGGTACAAGTAGAATTGGTATGACATATGGACTCATGCTCTCCCTTATATACCCTTTGTTAATACTCCTTGACCTGCCTTCAAAGCTCTTTGGTCTCTTCAGGATTACTATTATAAGTTGGTATATTTGAAATTGTAGTCTTGGGTATGAAATCAATTTGATGCTCTATCCTCTCTTTAGTGGTAATCCATCAGGTATCTCCTCGAGAAAAACTTTAAATTAGATATCTCCTCGAGAAAACAATTTTTAAAGTCGTATAAAATAATTATAATAACACCAGACCAAGAAATATCAAAGTCAAAGTTAGAGAAATAAAGTATCTTTGTACAAAAGCAAAAACATTTGTTGCTTAGCTAAGAAAGCAACCCTTAGATCATTCTCTTTTTCATAAACACTCATTTTTTTTCTCACTTTTCTTCTCTCATTCTCTCCTTTACACTCGACTTGCTCACTTTTCTTTTGCACACACTGTAGTGTTTTGTCACTCTTTTTCAGACATTCAGCTTCCTTTCTCTCAACCTCTTCTGTGTTTGAACTTTAGGCCTCTTTTTGTTGTTTTTTTTTTTTTTTTTCACTCTCTCTTTTGCTCACTCTCTCTTATTGTCACTTAATCCTCATAAACCTGCCTAGGTGTTAATGATACAAGAATCATTGTTTTTCCATCCATAATAAATGAGTATCTACTTTTAAACCCATCATGCATAGCTCTTCTATCAAATTGCCACGACCTTTCTAATAACAAGTAACCATCATGCATAGGTACAACATCATATAAAAGCTCATCCTTGTATCTCCTAATAAAAAATGATAACCAACACTTATTTAGTAACCTTTACTTCCCTACAATCATTCAACCATTGCAATTTGTATGGTCTAGGATATGATGTAAGAGGCAGACTTAACTTCTTCACTAATTTTGTGCTATCAACATTGATACAACTACTCATATTAATGATCACACTACAAACTTTATCTTTAATATTGCATCTAGTATCGAAGATGTTGTCACATTGCATTTCATCATCTTTTTTTACTTGCACACTAAAAGCAAGTCTTATCACAAGTACTTTGACATCAGCAGGGTACTTCACTTTCACCTTCAATTTCTATATCTCCATCATTCTTTAGAATCATAGTTCTCTTGTTAGGATATTGAAAAGCTATGTGACCCCTTTCCAAGCATCGAAAACACTTGATATCTTGATTTCGACCTGATGTAGCTTTGGTTTTACCTTTCTCATTGCTGTCTCCAACTTCTTTGGCTTTATGTGCTTCAGTCTTAAGCGTAAAAACGATCTTGTCATCCTTTTTGCTCCCATTTTGTTTCCAAAAAGATGAAGAACCCGAATTTTGTCTATATCTAGTGTTGGTGCTCTTCCTTTTGAGTTATCTCTCTACTTTCATTTATATATGCACCATATCTTCTAATTCCACATAGTTTTGTAATTCCACCACATTAGCTATATCACAATTTAATTCTTACAAAAAAAATGTAATAGTTGCCTCCTTATATTCCTCTGTATATTGCTTTAATCATGACAATTTCTATCTCTTTGTGGTAATCCTCAACACTTTTAGACCCTTGAGCAAGGCCTTGTAATCTTTGATAAAGATTATGGTAGTAATGAATAAGAACAAACCGTCTCCTTATCATAACCTTCATCTCTTCTCAAATGTCAATATGACGCTCTTAGTTTCTATGCTTATTTAACATAAGTTGATCCCACCAAATCACAACATAATCAATGAATTCCAGGCTACCAATTTTATGTTTTTCTTCTCAAAATAATTATGGCAATCCAACACTAACTCTACTTTCTTTTCCTAATCTAAATACACATTAGGATCATTCTTTAATTAGAATAGAGGAATCTTCATTTTGATTCTACCTCAGTCACAATCTAGCCTCTCTTTACATCTTCCAAAATTTCTATCTCTTATATTAAACCTTCTTTTCAACCACCTCTCATAAATCTACCCATGTTGACAATGGTGACATCGTCATCAACTTCAAAATCTTCTCTATATTCATCCTCATTGTCATTATTACCACCATGCAATTATAAAGTTTTCCTTTGCGGATCTTTTTCCAAATTAACTATGATAGCATTTTATCTCCAATCTATCTCTAATATCTCCAAACACTATGTTTAACCTCTCAAATTGTTATTGCATTGCTTTAAGTATGAACGACACATTCATCTTTTCTCCTCCTTCAACATATTTATCTTTATCCATAGACATAATTGAAATATGCAAAAGAAATATTAGAAAAGACTTCACAACACTCCTTCATGTGTTTCACTCCACTCACTCATGTATTGTTCACTCAACCTTCGTGTTTCACTCTTTTAACACTCGGGTTTCGCTCTTTTAACACTAGATTGTCTCTATAATATTGTTTTCATACACACTCGCTCAAACTTTTCCCACTAAGTTCTTTATTAAACTAATAGATCACACCAAGGTCACCTTGAAGTAACCTCTTCCAACAAATCTTAGCAAGGAAACAAAGAAAATGAAAGAACAACAAAGGGACAAGAAGCCCGAAACAATCAAGAAGCAAAAGAAAATAATTATAGTCAAGGTGAGAAACAATAAATAACAAATAGATTACAAAGAACAAATTTAATTTGGTGCCAGAAAATACTTGTCTTGTAAATAAGGTAATTTGAAATTAACTCATTTCAACCCAAACACTATAGTGTTCAACTTTATTTTTTTTAGATTTTTTTCCTTTTTTTGTATACTTTTTTCTTTATTCTTCTTTTCTTCTTCTTCTTCTTCTTTATTTATTTATTTTTTTTTTTTGTTGTTGATAATTTAGAATGCACACATAATGAAAAACAATGAAAAATGGAGGATTAAATGTAAAACTAACAATATGATGCAGATTCAAAGAGTTCTAACTATAAAAAACGAAATAACACAAATAATGATGCTAACAGAGATATGATGACACAGATAGAGATAAGATGATGCTAATAGAGATATGATGATGCAAACAACAAAGAAAAACAAAAGGATATGATGAAACAAATAAAGGCGATATACAAGACACAAGAAAATACAAATGATAACTAAACTTGAACTAATAACTGAAGCTCCAATACCAAGATGATGCGATACCCATATGTTGATAAGGCACCCACAATCAATATTGAATCATAACCTTAAGAAAAATTAAAATAAGTTTAGAAAAGGAACATTGACCCCTTGATAATACGATAACTAAGAACTAAAGTTATAAAGGAACTATATGTTGTCAATCAAGAATCAAAGTTATAGAAAAAAATATATATATTAATGTCATGCCTAATAATAAGAAGAGAATGTGGGAGATGACTCAGATTTGATTGCCACAAGTATTAGCTTGATAAGTTCACAAAGTTCTTTAAAGAACAAAAGAGAAAAACTCTAATTTAATTTCTCCAAATTCATCTTTCATCATTTGGTTTACATGAATGTAATATTTATGGATACTCTTGGAATAACCCTCTAAGCATGGGAAACATAAGAAATAAATGCAGATAACAAAAAACAAGAAATAATAAAACTTGGTTGACTAGGATTCAAAGAATTCAAGAAAATTCTTCAAATCCCGAAACTTATTGAATACACACCACTAAAACTTATTCAGTCATAACTTTCTCTTGAAATTTTCAAATGACATGCTTCAATATGCCAAAACAAATTTAAAATGCTAATCTTTTCGATGACATATGGCATATCTGATAACTTCTTTGGTATCAAAAGTCATGACATCATAAAAATACCCCTCATGCATGCAATTTAGGCCCAAATCCCTTCAATCTTGATGGTCTTGGACTTGAATGATTTTTTTAAGCCTTTGTGACGCCTTCAAACTATCCAACCCAAGTTGTAGATGATTCTTGGCCCAAATATCCTTGATAGCCCATTTAATGCTTCTTTTATCCTCTTAGCTTTAGCTTTTGTCATTAGCCCACCGTTAGTGTACAAAAGATCATTGAAATTGCCTTGTTGTTCTCCATGATTGCTACTTAATTTCCATTAATTTGAGAGCTAAACTCTTCTGCTTCTTGATAGGCTTCAAACCCATTTCAAATGTCTTCAAGGACCCCTCTATAAGTTCCTCAAGCCTTGTGGAGTTAACATCTTTACTCTTTTCAATAGTTGTGACTTTTGCTTTAAACATTTATAGCAAAGATTCAAACCTTTTCTCACTATCTTACACTTGAATACATCTCACCTAACATGTAGCTCCTGTTGGTGATGTTAGTGAGCTTGGCTTCGAAGTCTGCAAAAGTCTCATTTTCCTCCATGTGTAAGCTTTAAATTGTGATGTCAATATTTGAAGCTTGGATCTCTTAACTATTAAGGTTCACTCATGAGTGAATTCAATAGTATCCTAGGCTTTCTTTGTAGTCTCACATTTTTGAATGTGTCTGTATTGACTCTCATTAACCGCACAAAAAATTGCATTCAAAATTTTCGAGTTCCAAGTTGCCAAATTCTAGTCTATAAGTGTCCAAGCTAATTTGGGCTTTACGGTAAAACAAATATCTTCACCTATGGTTGTTAGACACTACAAGAAAACAACATAATGATATCGGATTATCCATCCCAGGCATAACAATATAGCATTTAAAAAAACAAATAAATAAATGAACTCATCCAATGCCTGGTATGAATAAACTTATGTTTATTATTTAAAAAATAGAAAGTCACTTATCTATACCGGACACTGTTTGCTTGCTCTGGATAACTGATTATCCATACTAGGCCATTAATGACCCGATATGGATAAACTTATGTTTATTATTAAAAATAAATCACTTATCCATACCAAGCACTATTGGCCCGGTATGGATAATTGATTCCAGACCGAACATCTAATGCTTGGTATGGATAAACTTATGTTTATTATTAAAAAAAGAAAATCACTTATCCATACCGAACATCTAATGTCCGATATGGATAAATTTATGTTTATTATTAAGAAAAGCTAAAATCACTTATCTATACCAAGCACTGTTTGTCCAGTATGGACAATTGATTATCTATACTGGGCTATTAATGACCTGGTATGGATAAACTTATGTTTATTATTGAAAGAAAACGAAAATCACTTATCCATGTTGAGCAGTATTAACCTGGTATAGATAACTGATTATCCATACCGAACATCTAATGCTTGGTATGGATAAACTTATATTTATTATTAAAAAAATAGAAAATTACTAATCCATACCGGGCACTACTTGCCCGGTATGGATAGTATGTTTAAAAAAAATAAAAATAGATTATAGATAGTTTGGTATGGATAATCTAGGCAAATTTTCAGTAGCCCTCCCCTCCCCTTTCATTTCTCCATTTTCTTTCTCTCTCTATCTCTTTCTCTCACATCTTTTCTCTTATCAAACCCTAACCGCCTAGTAGCCGACCGCCGTCACCACTGACCACCTCCGTTGTCGACCATAGTTGGTGAGTCCTCTCCTCTTCTTCTCTTCTTCTTTTCCTTTTATTTTTCCTCTTCTTCTTCTTCTTATTTTTCTTCTTTTCTTCTTCTTTTCTTCTTCTTCTTCTTCTTTTTGTTCTTCTTCTGCTTTCATCTACGAGATGGCCGGACTGTTGTCCGATCGACGGTACGACAGTCCGACCGTCGCTTTTTTTTTTAATCTCATTTTTTCATTTCTTTTCTTCTCTTGCAGTTGTTATTGAGAATGATGCTATCCGGCACCATCATATTCACCGATCTACTGCTTTTCCGTCGTCCAAAACTATTATCTTTGCCAATTTAATTTGGTATACACCCACTAAGTAGAAATATTTAGCGTGTTGGATCTACAACGTGCAAGTTATTGAACTGGGCATTGTAGATAAAGATTGAGGAGATATCGGCAGCACTTCCAGTGAGTCACATTCATTCACATTTTAGGAGTTATTCTTTTAATATGTATATCTATTTATGTTAAAGTGCATTGAGACGAACATATGTATACAAGTACACGTATTGGTATATATGAAATTTTGTAAATGATAAGATATATAAAGTGGAGAAAAGCTTTTAGTATTGTAAAATGGTTATCGCTCTTCTTGTATTTTGTGTCTACTTTCATCATTGTGATTCTCAATAAATGTGTGATTTCATAAAAGTTGTGTGGTGAAGTGATTTTGAGTCGGACGGAGGGTCTGAAAGGGTAGTTGAGAAAACGAATATATTTTAGAAGTGTTGATTTCAAAATTGCAGGTTTTTAAGATTTTGGGATTTTCAGAAAACAGACGAAACTCTACCAAATTTTCAAAAAAAAAAATAGTATATATATGTACAATAATAATAATAATCAAGTTAAGTAAGGTATCATCTTTTAACTCAAATTTCATCCCAATGCAAATCGATTAGGAGGATGTTACAATTATTCATACTGGGCACTTTCCCGGTATGGATAGTGGATAGGTCGCGAGTCAACCCATAGGTTGACCCGTAACTTACATCATATCCATACAGGGTACCGCTTAGTATGGATAATATTATCCATACCGGCCTGGTGCCCGACATGGATGCCATTGGTATCCATACCAACGACATCCATACTAGACTGTCTGCCTGGTATAGATAGTCAACCATACCGGGCAATGCCCGGTATGGTTGACCTATTTTATTGTAGTGAGAAGAGTGTAGCCTTCTTCAATGCTTGTCCTAACATGCTCATCAACGGACTTCGAGTAGGCTTTCATTCAGACTTTCCAAAATGAGTAATTTGTGTTATTTAGAAGTGGTGGTTTTGTATGGGATTCACCCTTTCTCATGGTGAAATCCATAAAATCTTAAATTGACAAAAAAAAAAAAATAGTTAAGCACACAAATAAACACAGATCTAGCTAAGTGTGTCTAGCCACTCACTCTAAGACCAAATGAAAGTGTGCTAATTGTTGATCTAATACGAACCGGGAGGGGGGTGAATAGGTTCTCACATAATTTTCTGTTATTAACAAATTTGCCAAATTGATTTAATAAAAATAAACATTAACAGGTGTGGAAGCAATAAACAATAATGACACAAGCATTTTTGGCATGGAAAACTCCTTTAACACAGGTAAAAACCATAGGATCACTCTTGGCCACTTAATGGACAATTCACTAGTGATAAATGTAGTACACCCTTAAGTTGATACAAAAGACATGCACTCCTTTTGGAATATCCCATCTAGTCTGCCTATGGGCCTTTTTTCCTAATGATCATGCATGATCCACTTGGTGACTAGGTGCATTTGTTAGGTCAATAATTATTAGGATTAAGTGTCCAATTTACGTATTATTTATGTTATATTTTCGTGTGAAATTAATGCCTTTATTTTGTTTTGTGTTTTTGGTGTTTAAATTTAGGTTTTGAGAAGAAAAGATTGAAATTGACATATTTTCAAAATTAATTATAGTGCCAAGAAATCAGGAAACAAATATGGAACCAGATTGGATTCCTTTGATAGTAAGAAAAGAACAAATTCAAATTTGGAAATAAATTTAAAAGCAATTAGGAAGAGAATTGATTGAGGTCGCATTTAATATTTGAGTGCGGATCAAAAAGTGATTACGAGAGAGAAGAAAAGCATGGGTCGTGGCCAAGACTCTATCCAATGCTCGCAGTGTGGCTGCGAGTGACGTTAGTAAAGGAGCGTGTCAAGCTTAATGTTCGTTATGCAATCGCGAGGATAAGTTGCGAGGGAGTGAGTCATGCCAATGCTTCCACTGCAACAAAAACTGAAGTCATGACTTGCAATCGCGGGGAAGAAGGATGTAGCACTAGGTCGCGATACAGTAAAGTTCTACAATTTCAGAAATCTTGCGAAGCACATTAATTCCAGAATAAAATCTCGAAAGGAAACTTGTGATTTGGTCAATTAATTGAGAGAAAATCCCGCACATTAAATTTTCGGTCCTCGATAATCTCACCAAGGTCCATAATTTACTCCTATAAATTGATAAGTTCACTAACTTGGAAAATTATCCTGGAGACCAGAGGAGACAGGGGTGGAGTAGAAGGCCAATCCTGATTCTATCTTTTTTTCTTTATTTTTATTTTATTTTATTTTTTTGTAAAGACATGTGTGGTTAATTTTTTTGTTAGGGTTGAATTGAAGCCTAAATATTAACTCAATTTGTTTATCTTTTTCAATAAAATTTTATGTTTTGCATGATGAAATTAATGTCTCCTGTTAATTATATCCTATTTATTATCTTTCTTTAATTGATCACTTTAGAAGCATGTTTAATGGATTATGTTGTAAGAATATTAATTGTGCGCCAAATGGGTATATTTTTTGTTTGCAATACTTAATTACCTATGAACCAATTGAGGGACATTAGTTTGTAAAGATCTAAAATAGACACCATGTTCTAGGATTTGTGAGACATTCATATTTTGCTTTTTGTGATCCTAAGTTCATTTGAAAACTACTACTTTTCCTTTCTTTCTTTGAGCCATTCACCATTTGGTCCTGTTACAACCTATGTAAAAGATCTAGTAGATCTCTAGAGAAGTTGAATTGTTTTGTTGAAGTAAACAATGTTTAATATGTTACTGATTTATGATTCCTTCCATGAGGTCTTTTGATTCAATAAGTGGTCTTTCTATTGATTATTAGCATGCATTGTAAAATATTATGATATTTTCTTGTGTATAACTTCTAATTTGCATGTATTGAAAGAGTGTTGAGTCAATGTTCTACGTGATTTAAAATGAGAGATATCTTATGAGCATTAGAATCGAGGCAAAATATGGCCATGATATGTGTACTTGATGCTTTCAAAGCTTGAATGTTGGATGATGAGTTGGAGAGATTTTATGATTGTGTGAGAAATATTAGTGATTTAATTTTATTCTAAACACAAGATTGTGGATGTGTTGGTTTGTCTTGAAAATTTCATGAAGCAGTATATTGATAGGTTTGAACAAAATTATTATGTTTGTAGGTATCGTAATTAATAAACTCTTAAGAAATTATAACTCCTCCACTAAAGATACCGAAAGACTTAAAGTCTCGTAGTACATGTTAAATGACATTGTGAAGACTTCCAAAAATAGTCAACTAAAATGTAGGGTCGAGCTGTGTGCGTGCTGCTGGTGCAAAGAAAGACAGCGCTGACAGGTGGGCTCATGACGTGATGAGCTGCTAACAGTTGCTGGCTGTGTGCCACGTGTTCAAAAATGATTTCAGTGGTGGTTCCGTGCACGTGTCTCCCAGTGAAGTGATAAAGTTAATTCCAAATTAATTGCTGAGCGAAAATTTCGTAATGGGCCCCTGAAAAATATCTAAAAGCCCAGGTGTTTGCCTATAAATAGAGCGAGTTCTAAGACAAAATTCATCAGCTTTTTTAAATCAATTTTTATCGGTTGTTTGGACTAGAGTCCAAAAATAATGGAGAGGTAGATCCATGTAAGACCAATTTTTGATAGGAAATCAAGCGGAGGAGAAATAAGTTTATTTCCTTTTTTCTATTATTTTATTATAAAAATTGTTTTTGTTAAATTTGTTTCTTTGGTCATTATTATGTTAAACTAATTTTTTTTTTGGATTCAAGTTGTGATATAACTTAACTATTATTTTGATTTATTTATTAATTCAATATTATTTTTATAATTGATTTTTATTTTTATATTTTACTTTATTGGTGTTTATTGTTGTCAATTAATTAAAGCTCATTAATTGATTAGATATTATGGTTATAATACATTTGAGAGAGGTATTATATATATTTGGAAATCAATAGAGTAGCATAATTTATATGAGATAGAGATATACTTATATGAGTTTTGTAAATGTGTGATGATAATTTTTTTTTAATGAATTCAAGTTAATTAATCTACATAGAGATATAGTCAGGTTTGTTGATTTGGGTATTTTTACTCGACCATCGAAAGAAGTTTGCAAATAATTTAAAATTATCTTATTAAACACAAAATAAAAATGATCTTTAGATTGATGAGAATAAATTGAATGAAATAGTTAAGTGAAATTGTATGTTTGGATATTTATTAACTGCTGAATACTCATTAATTCTCATTATTTTAATTTAATTTGTTTTAGTTTAATTTTCTTGTAATCAAATTAATTTCGATAGTTTAGATAGAGCTATCTTTAATTAATTTCAGTACTTAGTGTGAAATTTGAGTCTATTCTTAAGAGTAGACGTTTTCGGGTTTAGATTGGGTTGAGTTGGAAATCTCCCAATCCAACATGTTAAAAAATTTTCAACCGAATCTAACTCAATAAATTCTTCAAACTAACCCAACCCAACTTAATAATAGTTAGGTTAGGTTGGGTTAGGTTGATCGAGTTAGATTTAATTCATTACAAAGGCATTAAAGGTCTAGTTAAATAGTCTCATAGTCGTAGTGAGTACAAATAAAATAAGTACAAATAAAGATTCAATTATTATAAATAAAAGATTCAATTTATCATAAAAGTTGTTCTTAATCTTCATCCCAGACAAGTGTTTTTATAGATAGAGGAGAAAATCTTGGATTTAGAACTATGGATAAGCGTTTGTCAGGTTTGGGTTTGGTTGGGTTGGGTTGAAAAAGTTTCAACTCAATCCAATTAATTTAATTTTCAACCTAACCAATCTTTTTTTTTTTTTTTTTTTTTTTAAGATTTAACTCAACCCAATCCAATAAAAAATGATCGGGTTGGGTTGGAGATGCCATCCTTATCTGTCCCTATAGGATTGATCATAACTCGCTGATGTATATAAAGTAGACAATGCATATTTGCACGTATCTAGAGCATTATTAAAATTAGTTGGTCATGGTAAGACGACGGGGAGTGAAGGCCATTGAGACATATGAAGATATTATTAGCCAGTCCAATTCGCATAACATTCATCTCAATCATAGCATGCACGTATTCACTCTCACGTCCAAATCTCATAAGCCCATGCCCCTTTGTGCATCCAGTAAGCCTTGAAAAGCTGAGATTTTGATGGTGGATTTTGAATTAGAGATGAAATGGAGAAATGGGGTGTGATTGAGAGAGAGTAAGGAGAGTGTTTGTGGTGGGCAAAAGAATGGAAAATGAAGAGGAGAGAAAGCCAGGAAAAGCGAAGAACAAGGAAGAGACGCAGAAGAAAAGCAAAGCTGCTTGTCGACGTTGGATTTCAGTCGATGAGTAATCAATACCCAATACCTGCAATTAATGTGAGAAAACACAAATACCAAGAAAAGATGCAGACAAATACTGAGAATCAAACAAGGAACACGGAGCTTTTACGTGGTTCGGCAATAATTGGCCTACGTTCACGACTGTCTGTCTCTTAAATTCTGCAGAGTGACAGTGTATTATTGATTATTCTTTCATGATGTTACAATGATCTTAATCCCTTTTTATAGGGAAAGAGGTGTTACAATTCTGGTTGTAGCAAATCAGGAAAAGAATCCTGAATTAATTACACTTCCTAAATAGTCAGGAAAAATAAGGAAACGAATTAAACATTAATTATGCTTCCTAATATATTTGAATAATATCAGGAAAATACTGTAATTATCTCAAGATAAGGTTGATTTGAATTTGATTTTGAGTAGACTTTCATATCTGATGAGGAAATCATGGTTCGACTGGGTAATTACCATATTCGGAGAGAGAATCATAGTTGAACTTGGTAACTGCCTATTTTTGGAAGATACTGCACTTATTACGCTCTTGGACGAGCTGATGTGTCTATGGCGGTCTTGAGCTCGAGCTCGCTGAGAGACGAGCTGTGAAACGAGCTCGTTGCAGCGAGCTGACAAGATACTGAGATGAGCTGTGCCTTCTGCTGGGCCTGGAGTTGATATCTGAGCCTCGTCTGATGGGCTTTGACTGGGTTGACCTTATTGGGCCTTCTTATTAGGTCTGAAATGGGCCTAATTTGGACTTTTACCAGCCCAATTAATGAGTTCGAAAAATACATATAACATTAGCCCCCCAACTCTCAGTTCGCTTCTGCGAGCTGAGAGTTTGGAACTGCTGGTAAAAGTTAGCTTCCTTGGCACGCTAACCTTCATAACTGCTCCTGTGCACTTTCAAATTCCACCTTTTCAGTTGTGACACGTGGCGATCATGCAGATGGTAACTGAAGCGACGCCTGCACGTCCTTTACACGCGTATTTAATGCGCACGTCTTTCAACTGACGGCTGCATGATTTCCAAAGCCGTGCTTCACGCTGCACCGTCAAATTTATGACGGTTACTCTTTTCAAAGATCTGACGATTAGGGTTCACGCTCGTTTTGTCTATATAAACTGATGGAAACTCTTCCACTTTCTTCTTTCATCTATCATTTTCTCTCAAAGCAATCAAGTGTTCAAACTTTCAAGCAACCAGGACCTACTGCCTTTTCACGAAATCAACGTCCTTACTCGTCGTTTCTTCAATCTCATCAACGATTCAAAGTAAGACAATCTTTCTGCTTTCAGTTTATTCAGTTTCACCACCATTGTTGTACCTTCATTATTCTGAGTTTTGAGTTTATTGGTCATGGCATTTCTTCTTCTGACTCAATCTGGTTTTTTAACTTGTTCAGATGTCTTCAAGCGGAATTCGCAAGGGAAATGTTCCAAGTAGTGAGGCTTGTGAGCATGATGCAGCCCGAAAACATGCTATACAGGGAAGAGCAGCTCGGGATACATTCGCTCGTCATCCTTCCTCACTAAAACGTCATAATGTGGAAGGACTTGTTGCTCAATTCCACATTCCTTTTGGTTGTCGTGCACTGTTGCCTGATTCAGGTAATCATGCATGTTATTCGCCCAGGGGATTCATCGCTGTCAGCACTCAGCACTTTGAGCAGGGGCTATGGTTCCCTATTCCGCCATACTTAATCGCATTTCTCAACAAGGTCAAGCTCGCGCCATTCTAGTTGACTCCAAACTCATATGCGCAGCTGACCTCGCTGGCCATGGTCTTCCTTAGGAACGGTCTTCGCCCTCCTACACCAAAAATTATACAACAGTTCTATCCTTCAAGGCTCTGAATACAGCAGAAGGAGAGAAACCGGATGACATCTACTACCTTACAGCCCGTCAGTCGCAATACAAAGATCTCTTGCCCAAAGGAGAAGCAAAGGGCAAATCCAACGTCGGGCCGTACAAGACGAGCTGGTTTTATGTCTCGTGCCCCTCTCTCGCAGATCTCCAAAATTTCAGCTTTGTCCTGAAACCAGGTATTCATAAAGGAAAATATAACGAGCTGAGGTTATTTTGTATCTTTATTACCATCTTTTAATTATTTGCTGTGCAGTGTTGAAAATGGACGAGTCTCCTCTCAGCGGCGAGGAGGAACGAGCTCTTGACAAGCTCGCAAGCTCAGAGGACGCAGGTACCAGCATCAAATTCGACGATGTGATCATTAGAGCTTACGACCTTACTCCTCCTAAGGAATCCCGTCTTCTACGATCTGAGGAGGACATAGGCAAAATGGGTGATAGACCTAGACTTCGTTCTGTTTTTGAAGTTCCAGTTCGGGTTGGGAACACGTCTGCTTCCCAGGCTCCGCCACCAGTCTCTTCATCATCAGCGGGTACAACTCGCTCACCTTCTCCAGCTCGGGAGGCTTCTACCCGAGACGCTCATGCTCGCGCCTCCTCTAAGGCGAGATCGTCTTCAGCTCGTTCTTCTTCAAAGGCGAAGTCGTCCTCAGCTCGCACCCCATCAAAGGGTGCATCTCGAAAAACTACTTCTTCAGCTCCTACCCCAGCTCGGGCAGGATCAGATCCAGTCCACACGGCCCCTATTGTACAAGTTGATTCATCCTCTTCTCCACATCACACATCTACCCCAAGGGCTTCGCTGCCATTTCTAGCTCGCGCTCCAGCCCCCGTTTCTTCCTCTGGGCGAGTTCCAGCTAACAGGAAGAAACTCGTTCTTATGAAATCTCCTCCTCCTGAGCGACCTACTACATCTCCCGCCTCCTCGACTCTTTCAGCGAAACGGCCTGCTGAGGCCTTAGCCACTCCAGCGGCCCCTTCAAAACGTTCCAAGCCATCTGTCGAGGACCAGGCTCCTGTGGTCGCTGCTCCCAGTAAAGTGCCTGCTGTTGCTGAGAAACAGGCCGTTGCTCCTTCCCCCGCTGCTCCCAGCGAAGTGCCTCCTGTTGCTGGTTCCTCTAGTCTTCAGCCGAATCCAACTTCTAGCTCGCTGCCTGGAAAAGGTGACGCTCCACCCCAGGTTGCTTCGCAGGAAGCCCAGGCTGGCCCCAGCAAAAGGGGAACTAAACGCACCGTTCACTTACGGCCTACTGCTACTTGGGATGGCGTACGTGATATTCCAGAAGCTGAGAGGACACCCTCGCCAACGAGACCAACCGTTGAGGTTGGGTTTGGGGGAAGATATTTGACCTCCTTCCTCGACAACTGGGACACAATCATGCTTGACCACACAAATGTCTTGGAAAATAAATATCTGAGGGGCGAGGATCTGGATGAATTCATAACTCATCATTCCATGCTGGTAAGTCATTTTCCCTTATTTGTGTACTTCTTTATTTTATAGAATGTTAACTTATAACATCTTCAGGGTGCTCTTGGCGCGATGAAGCGGAGAAGGCAGACAAGGGCTACAAACGACGCCATAAGGAAGTTGGAAGACGAGTTGGAGGAGGTCACTGATGATATAGCTCGCTTGACCACGGGCAGAATACAAGGTCAGGAAGCTCAGATCGCTGAGGCAAACGCTGCAAGGCAGGCAGCCGAGGAAGCTCTTCGTAAAATGGAGAATGAGCGCAACATGCTGAGGGATGAGTTACTCAAAATGGGGGAAGATCTAAAACGGTCTGAGCAGCGGGCCGAGCTGGCAGAGCAGAAGGCTTCAACTGTAGAGGAAAAAATCGAAGTGCTTCATCGCCAAGTTGAGGCTGCCTTGGCACGAGCTGAAGCTGCTGAAAAACAAACTGAGGAAGCTAAAGAGCGAGCTGACGAAATGGGAGCTGCAACTAAAACTGCTGAGGAGGCTGCAACCGCGGTTAATCGTACCGAGGAGGCTGAGCATTGAGCTGAGGTGCTTAGGCGACAGGTGGGGGAGGCCATTCAGCAAGCTGAGGCTGAAAAGAAACGAGCAGAAGCCGTTCAGAAAAACGCTGAGGACGTTAACCAGCTTGCAGACAATGCCTTCGAGGAGCTAACAGTCTTCAGAGAGCAGGCTGCTCGAGAATTGGAAGTGCAAGTCGCAGATGCAAGGGACGAGGTCGAGGCAAGAACAGGTCGTGATTTTCTCTTCACATTGTGGACGTCCCACTCAGAAATAGATTTTTCTATCTTTGGGGACATAGGACTTGAAACTATTGAAGATTTTAAATCACGAGCTACCTCGTCCTCAGCTGGTCCAATCCTTTCAGAGCAAGCTCCTGGCACGACCTCCCAGGCTGAGCCCATTACTCCTTCACATAAAGTACCTTCAACGGACCCAGGCCCTTCAGCTCAAGATTGAAAACTTGCTTTCCCTTGTATTTTTTTTTTCAGATTTTTATTTGTAATCAAATCTCATATCTAATGAAATTTCTTTCATTACTCTTTCTGTGTTTGAATGCATTTAAGTTACTGCGTATAACATATTTCATGCTTTTCATCTTTAGAGCTACCATATTCCTTGCGAGCTGATTATCAACGAGCTTTAAATCTGATAATAATCAAAGCAATTACTTAATCCAACAATTAATAAAATTTGGTAAGTAAAAGTAATTGAACCGTTAGAATTTTGACGAGCTATACGGAGGCACTTAGCCATCTGCCTTTTAGGCTCTTTTGGCGAGCTATGCAAAAACACTTAGTCACTTGCTTTTTAAGCTCCTTATTTTTAGCGAGCTATGCAGGGGTCGTCACCTCGCCTGCTTTTTAGGCTCTTTGGCGAGCTATGCAAGGACACTTAGTCACTTGCTTTTTAGGCTCTTTGGCGAGCTATGCAAGAACACTTAGTCACTTGCTTTTTAGGCTCTTTGGCGAGCTATGCAAGGACACTTAGTCACTTGCTTTTTTGACTCTTTATTTTTAGCGAGCTATGCAGGGGTCATCACCTCGCCTGCTTTTTAGGCTCTTTGGCGAGCTATGCAAGGACACTTAGTCACTTGCTTTTTTGGCTCTTTATTTTTAGCGAGCTATGCAGGGGTCGTCACCTCGCCTGCTTTTTAGGCTCTTTGGCGAGCTATTTAGCTCGCAACCCGTTTCGCCATAGTGAAGTGAATTGAGTCGCAAGTTGGGGAAATGGAGCTTTCATTAACAAAGAATAATTTTGAATTACATATTACAAAGAGTTTTACTGATAATAAGGGCGGAGATGTTCGGCATTCCATGCTCGAGGGACCTCAGCTCCATTTTCATTGTTAGCTAAATGATAAGCCCCATTCCCCAAGCTTGTTGTGACAACATATGGTCCTTCCCAGTTCGGGCCTAAGGATCCATCACTTGGCTTGCGGGCTCCAGGCAGAATGAGACGCAATACTAAGTCTCCCACATTGAATCTGCGAATCCGAGCATACTTGTTGTAGTACCTCGCTATTCTTTGCTGATAGACAGCTACCCTTAGTCTGGCCGTTTCCCTGTGCTCTTCAAGCAGGTCCAGGTTTGTGGCAAGTAGCTGATTGTTGTTGTTTGGATTGAAGGTTGCTCTTCTTTGCGAGATAACTTCAAACTCAACTGGGATCATAGCCTCAGATCCATATACCATTGAAAATGGGGTCTCGCCAGTGGAGCTGCGAGCTGTGGTTCTGTAAGACCACAATACTTTTTGAAGCTCATCTACCCATGCTCCTTTCTTTGCTTCCAGTTTCATTTTCAGGGTCTGCTTGATGATCTTGTTCACTGTCTCAACTTGGCCATTGGCTTGTGGATGATCCACTGCTGAAAAGCTCTTAACAATCTTGAGGTCGTTGCAAAACCTGAGAAACTGGTCACTAGCGAACTGGGTCCCATTATCAGTCACGATCTGCTGTGGGACTCCGAATCTGCAAATAATATTGCTCCACACAAACTTCTCAATCTTTGTCGTGGAGATTTCAGCTAACTCCTTTGCTTCCGCCCACTTGGTGAAGTAATCTACCGCGACCACCGCATGTTTGCATCTTCCCCGAGCCATTGGTAGAGGTCCAATCAGGTCCATCCCCCAAATAGCAAAGGGCCATGGGCTCACCATCTGTTGGAGGTAAGCCGGTGGAGCTCGCGGAATATGAGCAAACCTCTGACACTTGTCGCATTTCTTCACTAAGTTGATGGCGTCCTGCCTCATAGTGGGCCAGTAGAAGCCTTGACGAAGTGCTTTTTGAGCTAAAGACAGCCCCCCAGCGTGGTTCCCGCAATGGCCTTCATGTATTTGCCTTAGTACTGTTTCACATTCAGGACCATCAATACATCTTAGCAGTGGAGCTGAGAACCCCTTCTTGTACAGCGTATCGTCATAGATGCAATATCTAGCTGCCCTAGCTCGCAGACGCCGAGCTTCCAGCTTGTCACCAGACAGCTTTCCATCCTGCAAATAGCTGAGAATCGAGCTCATCCAGGAATCAGGTTGCACAATTATGGCCATTGTCATATTCTTTTCCTCTGTACTTGGAGCTGGTAGAAACTCGACTGGGATCGCCCCAAGGAAATCTGCATCTCGTGTAGTTGCGAGGCGAGCTAATGCATCAGCATGCGAGTTCTAAGCTTGCGGGATCTGTTTCATTTCGTACTTCTGGAATGCACCTAGCAGCTCGTGAACTTTCTGGAGGTAGAGGGCCATTTTTGGTCCCTTGGCTTGATATTCCCCCAATACGTGGCCGACAACGAGCTGCGAATCACTGAAGATTTTCAAACGCTCAGCTCGCATCTCCTTAGCCAAACGCAGTCCCGCGAGCAGAGCTTCATACTCAGCCTCATTGTTCGTCGCCTGGAAAACAAACCTTAGACACAGAAGATTTTGTGGCCTCCAGGACTGATCAGTAGAATTCCAGCTCCAGCCTTCTGCTCGCTGGCTGATCCATCAACATAGAGCTCCCATGCTAGACCTTCAGAAGATTCAGCTTCATCATCCACAGGCCCTGTAAACTCCGCAATGAAGTCTGCCAGAGCTTGAGCTTTGATAGCCGTCCTTGGCCTAAACTGAATATCGAATTGCGCGAGCTCCATTGCCCATTTCAGCAAACGACCTGAGGTGTCAGCTTTCTGCAGGACTTGTTTCAACGGATATTGGGTGAGAACTTCAATTGTATGAGCCTGAAAATAAGGTCGAAGCTTCCTTGATGCAATCACCAGGCAGTAAGCTAGTTTCTCCATCTGCGAATATCTGGTTTCAGCATCCTGTAACCGTTTGCTTACGTAATATACCGAAAGCTGCGTCTTTTCATCTTCCCTCACCAGCGCGGCACTCAGAGCTTGCTTTGACACTCCTAAATATAAGATCAGCTTTTCATTTTCTTTGGGTTTGGAAAGAAGTGGAGCTCGCCCCATATATTCCTTCAACTGCTGGAAGGCTACTTCACACTGTTCAGTCCATTCGAAGCTCTTCGCTTTCTTCAGGATGTCAAAGAAAGGGACACACTTGTCTGTAGCTTTTGAAATGAACCTACTCAGTGCTACAACCTGGCCATTGAGGCTCTGTATGTCTTTCACCCTGGCTGGAGATCTCATGTCGATCAATGCCTTGATCTTCTCAAGGTTTGCTTCAATTCCTCTGCTGTTGACCATGAAGCCTAGAAACTTCCCAGAAGCTACTCCAAACGCACACTTGAGCGGGTTTAATTTCATCTGGTAGCTCCTCAGAATCTGAAACATCTCTCCCAGGTCGTGAACATGGTCACATATCTGCTTGGATTTTACTAGCATGTCATCGACATTGACCTCCATGGTCTTTCCGATCTGCTCCTTGAACATCATGTTCACCAAGCGTTGATAGGTTGCTCCAGCATTTTTTAACCCGAAGGGCATCACCTTGTAGCAATATAACCCTCGATCCGTCATGAAGGAGGTATGCTCTTCGTCTTCGGGTTTCATTGGGATCTGGTTATATCCCGAATATGCGTCCATGAAGCTCAGGAGCTCGTGGCCAGTAGTAGCGTCCACGAGCTGGTCTATTCTTGGCAGGGGAAAACTATCCTTTGGGCACGCTTTGTTCAGGTCGGTGAAGTCGATGCAAGTCCTCCACTTTCCATTCTTTTTCTTTACTAGCACAGGGTTAGCGACCCAGGTCGGGTAGTAAGCTTCTCTGATGAACTTGTTAACCAGCAGCTTGTCTACTTCCTTCTTTAGTGCTAAGTAACGTTCCCCTGTCATTGCCCTTCTCTTTTGGCGGACTGGTTTGTGGTGAGGGTCAATATTCAATCTGTGAGACATCACCTTTGGATCTATCCCTACCATATCCTCATGATTCCATTCGAATACATCCAAGTTCGCCTTCAGGAATTCAGCGAGCTGGGTTCTTAGCTCTGGAGTTAAACCTCTTCCCAACTTCAGGCACCTTTCAGAATCTGCCTCACTGACTTGTACATTTTCTAATTCTTCAAATGGACCTGTAGCTCGGTTTGTATCTACCTCGCGGGGGTCCAAGTCGAGACTGACTCCTTTCTCAGTCACAGCTCGTGGCTCGCCCCCTGAGACCACGTTCACCTTCTTTCCTCTTACACCCATTTTGACAGCATCTTCATAGCAGCGTCGAGCTAAGTGCTGCTCTCCTCGAATACATCCAATGCCATTAGGAGTTGGAAACTTAACTGTGAGAGTTCTGGTCGAAGTAACCACATCCAACTCGTTCATGGCAGGTCTCCCGAGGACCACATTATATGCTGATGGGCAATCAATGATCAGGAAGTCTGTCAGGGTCGTTGCCTGACGACTTGCCTCCCCAAGAGTCAATGGCAACTTAATCTGCCCTACTGGTACTACAGCGTCTCCAGTGAATCCGAATAAAGGCTCTGGGGACGGTGCCATTTGTTCTGCTCGCAGCCCCATCTGATCAAAACAACTCCAATACATCACATTCATCGAGCTTCTAGTATCAATCATGATACGTCTAACTTCCATATTGCTAATTTTAGCTCGCACGACCAATGCATCGTTATGAGGCCAGATCACTCCTCTTGCATCTTCATCTGTAAATACAATCTCATCCGAGGTCGGCTTTGCCTTTTTTGTAGGTCCTTCTGACCCATTGAGCTGAAAAGAATGATTCGCCTCTCGGACATACCTCTCATGCGATCTGTTGGAGTCTCCTGCGATGTGGGGGCCACCATAAATGGTAAAAATGGTTCTTACCGCAGGTTCGTGATCTGGCTCGGCAGCTCGTTGGGGCTGATGTTGATGTGTTGGCTGTTGATGGTGGGGTCGTTGTTGTGGAGGTCGCGAGTCTGCGGGTCTTGCTACATAGTCTCTCAGGCGACCTCGCCTGATCAATTTCTCAATGGCATTCTTCAACGCCCAGCAATCTGAAGTATTGTGCCCGACCTCATTATGATAGGCACAGAACTTGTTTTGATCCCTTTGATGAACGAGAGCCCTTATAGGATTGGGCCTCCCAAAATCCTCTTTATTTCTCTCCGCAGCGTAAATCCTGTCCGGTGATGCCGTCAGGACGCTGTATCCTTCATGGCGACCTTGACGCTGAGGTCGATCATACCTTGGCTCTCTTCTTGTTCTCTTAGTGATCTGGTTACTCGAGCCATTATTTCTTCCTTCTTCGTTCCTGCCATTATTTCTCCTCTTTGGCTGGCTGGAACTGCCCGCTTCATTCTTCTGATTCTGTTTTTTCGGGCCGAAGGTCTCTTCCCACCTGATCTCCTTCGCAGCTCGCTCATAGAATTCCCCCAGATCCTTCACTGGGGACTTGTAAATGCTTTCGTATAACTTTCCATCCTTGCGCAGTCCAGCTGAGATCGCTGTCAGTATACTCTCATCTGACGGATGCTCAACATTAGCGACCTCGCGTCTAAACCTGGTGATGTACTCCTTCAACGACTCACCTTGACGTTGAAAGATAGTGGCTAGATGGCAGGATGGAGCGAGCTGCCTTCTCAGTGCCCTGTATTGACCAACGAACTTCTGTTGGCATTGCTCCCAACTTCCTATGTTGCGAGCTGGAAGATTCTTGAACCACGTCCTTGGAATATCCCCCAATGTAGCTGGGAATACTCGGCACTTCACCATCGGACTTCCTGTCTGCAGGTCCATCTGAACATTGAAGGCGTCGAGATGGTCATAGGGGTCACTGTCCCCATTATACTGCTGGATGCTTGGCATCTTGAACCTCGGGGGGAGAGGCTGTGTCTCAATCTCCCTCGTGAAGGGAGTCCTTCCCCCATAATACCCACGCTACTCCGGGGCTCCAGGTCGTGCCTCCAACTGCTGGACCCTCTGAAGGAGCTCTTCTACCTGCGGATCTCGAAGCTCGTACCTCCGCCTGTGATCATGATTAGGGGCAGGGTGCTCCGGATCATACCTTTCGTCCTCTTCGAACAGACCGTCAGGCTGATAGGATCTTCCCTGTCTGCGCTCATCATTAAGTCGCCGAGATGCAACTCTGGCTCTATCGCGTCCAACTTCTGCTTGTAGATTTCCACTCTGGCTTAGCCTTACCACCAGGCTATCTGGGCGCGCGACCTCCCTTTCTTCCCGAACAAGGTGTCTTCCAGCCCTGGAGCGCGCATTGGAGGAGCGGGCTGAGCCTGTAGGTCGTGGGACTTCCCTTGCCAGCCTGTCAGGTACTTGCATTGCTTCATGCTGCTGGGGTACATGCCTTGGAACCTGAACATCAACCCTGGGCATGTTCTGTACTTGAGTTTGTACCAACATATTCACGGCCTCTGTAAGTTGTCTGACCGTATCTTCCAACGCTTCTTGCCTCTGGATCAGCACATTCTGCCCTTCGGCTAATGGGGCAATTGGAACAGTCTGACAGGGAGGCAAAGGAGGGATGCCTGTCGCGGCGCCCAGTGCCTGTCCATGGGATGTTCCTGCAACATGCATGGGTGTGTCCTGCATGGGCTGGACGTTCTGTTGGGACTGGTTCATGTGACTTTCCGCTTGGTCATCATCTCCAAGGAACCTGTTTGATCTGGTCTTTGCCATATTGGAAATCGATGAGCTGAGACGAAAAAGATTGCAGTTTGGGCCCTTCTTCTAGCGCCAAAATGTCGACGTTGGATTTCAGTCGACGAGTAATCAATACCCAATACCTGCAATCAATGTGAGAAAACACAAATACCAAGAAAAGATGTAGACAAATACTGAGAATCAAACGAGGAACACGGAGCTTTTACGTGGTTCGGCAATAATTGGCCTACGTCCACGACTGTCTGTCTCTTAAATTCTGCAGAGTGACAGTGTATTATTGATTATTCTCTCATGATGTTACAATGATCTTAATCCCTTTTTATAGGGAAAGAGGTGTTACAATTCTGGTTGTAGCAAATCAGGAAAAGAATCCTAAATTAATTACACTTCCTAAATAGTCAGGAAAAATAAGGAAACGAATTAAACATTAATTATGCTTCCTAATATATTTGAATAATATCAGGAAACTACTGTAATTATCTCAAGATAAGGTTGATTTGAATTTGATTTTGAGTAGACTTCCATATCTAATGAGGAAATCATGGTTCGACTGGGTAATTACCATATTCGGAGAGAGAATCATAGTTGAACTTGGTAACTGCCTGTTTCTGGAAGATACTGCACTTATTACGTTTTTGGACGAGCTGATGTGTCTATGGCGGTCTTGAGCTCGAGCTCGCTGAGAGACGAGCTGTGCATGAGGTGAGCTGTGAAACGAGCTTGTTGCAGCGAGCTGACAAGATACTGAGATGAGCTGTGCCTTCTGCTGGGCCTGGAGTTAATATCTGAGCCTCGTCTGATGGGCTTTGACTGGGTTGACCTTATTGGGCCTTCTTATTAGGTCTGAAATGAGCCTAATTTGGACTTTTACCAGCCCAATTAATGAGTCCGAAAAATACATATAACACTGCTGTTAATGTTTGAGAGAAAGTAAGGAGTTTGTTATTTTGTGCGAGAGAAAGAGTTTTATTCCACTAAAAGCTTTCAATTAAATTATTTTTATAATGTATTATTTTATGATGTTGATCACTAAAAGCATCCAGTCCATCCAATACATTATCACAAAAGCACCCAATTAAATTACATAGGTCAAAAAGTGACATATACAATTTCGCGATAATATTATTGGCAAAAAAAATACATTATCCTACTAAATCAAAATACAAAAAATAACCTCATCGGAAAACATTTGTTTATTTATTAAACGCATTCAATTAAATTATTAGTACATCAAAAGTTAAGTTTGAACATATCTTTGCACTTCAATAATTAAAAAAATGGGGGGGGGGGGGGGGGGGGGGGGGGGGGGGGGGGGGTTTAAACAACTCTTCTTATATTTTTTTCTTTGCATTATAGAAAATCCTTGTTTTAACTAGTCATATTTCTTACAACTAATGGGGGTTTAAACAACTCTTCTTAATTTTTTTTCTTTGCATTATAGAAAATCCTTATTTTAACTAGTCATATTTCTTAAAACTAATTTGTAAATATTGAAATATACAGTATATTCATTAGTCATTAATTAAAATTCATTGAAAACATCAACCTTAAATTATTCCCAAAAAAATGAAGATTTTTTTATAACTAAATCTATCAATTTACTAAATTGCTTTTTGTACTCCACTATACTGAAAACACACTTGGTTTTTTTTTTTTTTTTTTTCTTGGAGTTTTATAGCTACCAAACTTATAAATATGCCCCTCACGTTTATGTTTTTTTCATAAATAAGTCTGTAACTACATATTTATATGACAATCACTTGCAACTTATGTATTTTGATTTACATTATCACATATTTGTTAATGATGTTTTGAGATTATATAAGACATGTTTTATGATACTTTTGTGATCATATGATTATATTTTAATCCTATGATTTTTTTTATATATATTTGATTAAGTTTGACCATTAGTTAATAGGTTGATCATTGATTGACGGTCAAATTAAGTACTCGTTAAGTAGCCAAAAACTCAGTACTCGCTAGATAATCAGTCGAGTAGAGAGTAACAAGTTCTAAAACATTGTTATTAGCTAGTCTTGCTGTTAAGTTGGTATTTTGTTTGCCACGATAGTAAGTTTCCTTTAAGGTGGGAGTCATTTTGACAATTCTCATGAATCTCGTCGCTGCCATACCACCTTATCATTCATATGTTTGCTTCCCACTTCTTTCCTGTTTATTATCACGTGTTTTTCATTTTCCCTTTTTTTTTTTTGGTCATTATCCTTGCCACATATTGATTAATTGTGCTTCCATCCTGCATTTGGTCGTTCTTACCTTTTTTGTTTGCTAGCTTAATAAGAGAATTTGCTTACTTTTAAGGTAACTTGTCGGCATGTTACGACAAAAAGGTTGCTCTATCTCTATGACATCTTCCTAAACATTGGACGTTGAATACTTATTATAGAACACTTATATAACTCTCCTTGTTATCTTTTTTATTGACTTCATATTCCTTTTCCTTGCTTTATTTGTTTTAGCGGAAGTACTTATTATGTCAGGTATCCATTTGTTGGATTAATTATTTTCTTTCCCTAGCAATTAATAATATTTTTTCCCTAATTAAAATTCCTAATTAGTAATCACATTATTAGCACAATGAATTCTTTAAAAAAAAATAAAATAAAAAAAGTTGTTCATTCAATACAATTGAAGTTTGTATTACTGCATACAATTTGTTTTTGTTAAACTCTTTATGTAAAAGTATATATTTGTTTTTCTTTTAATTTTGAATATGTGAGTTGAGAAATGAGACATCAATTTATAATTTTATTAATTATGAACTTGAGAGACTTATGAGTCGTTTGTTTTTTTGTTTGTACACTGAACGGACTATTGAATATTGAAGACTAAATAGTAACTAAAACTTGAAATCTGAATAACATATATTTTTTTTCTCTTATTTTTGAATATATTGTAAACTTGTTTGCTTTTAAATTTAAAACTGTCTAAATATTAGTAAGTTGACATTTATATCATTTTTATTATTTGTTGTTATGTGATTTTAATTAATTTAATACAAATATCTAAAAATAAATAATTTAATAAATTCCGAAACATTTTTTATGAACATATCAATAATTTTTTATTCATAATTAAAATATCATTAAAAATATAGTAGTATGAACCATATTTATACATTTAAATATATTAATATATTTAAGAAAACAACTAAAAAATAATGTTTAAATTGTAAATTAAAATATATTAGATTAATTCCAAGATAATTTGGGATGAGATGTATTTAGTTTTACTTTTCAAATATATTTTTTGTAAGTATTAAGGGGAAAAAAAAAAGAAAAGAAAATTTGAGTAATATAAAATTAGAATAAATTTGAAATTATGTTATTTTGAGGAGGATAGATTTGGAATAAAAACTTTAAAATATCATTAAGTAAATAGTTAAAAATTCTTAATTTTTTCAATTATTTTTTAGTAATTTTAAGTGGTTTTACCGCTTAAAAAAAATGACGAAAACAACTTAATAAGTACAATTTAGTACTATCAAGTCTTAAGTAGAAAAAATAAATAATCCTTTATTATTGAGTCATCTGAATTTTATCATTAATAGGTTTGAAGACTTACAATAATGTGTTTGAGATACCTCAATTTCATCATTAACGAGTTTGAGAGACTTAATGTTAATAAGTTCAAGGTACCTCAATTTGTAATTAGTAGTTTAACTTTGAGTTTGTACTAGATACAAGCTAGAATAACCTGGAGATTACTTGCTAAATACCAATGTTTCAAAAATCATCAGAAATCAACGATTTTCCAACGAGAAATCAATAACCGATGACATGCCTATTCGATAAGGGTCAAATTGGAGGTCAAGTTAGTTGGGTTGACTAATCGACCGACTAGGCCCAATTTGACCGACTCGACCCAATTCATGTGTTCGTTTTTTTTTTTCCTTAAAAAAAAAAACCTACGAGCCCAAAATGACATTGTTTTGGGTTGCCCAAAATGACGTCATTTTTGGTAAAAAAAACAGATAAAAATGAAAGCTTCCTCCAAGAAACTTTCGTCTAGTGCATCTATTGGTGGTCTTTTATATCTCCCAAGGTTTTCACTATTCATCAAGCTCTTAGAGAAGCTACCAGTCTCCTTATCGACAGATGTCACCAACGATCTCCTTACCGATTTACCGTCACCGTCTCTATCATCATCGCCATCTTCCATGAGTTTATATATTGTTATGCCCGTTTCCCCAATCTGGACAAATGGGCCAGTTTAGACCCAATGAGCATGAACAGGAATAAAGACCCAGAAGGCCTAATCCTCAGGTCGCTACAGCGAGCTCGCCGAGCTCGCGAGATCGCCGAGCTCGCGAGATCGCCGAGCTCGCGAGATCGCCGAGCTCGCTAGATCGCTCAACACCAAAACGGTTCGAGCATACTTTCAGCCTGCCTCAACACCTATTCATCTCGCTCAGCCCGCCGAACCGGAGAGCTTGCGCCAGGTAATACCTTGTGCAGAAAGTTATCAGTTCCACCTAATGCTCCGATTTCTCACCGATATCATTTGCACAAGTACCAAGGAGCATTTAATGTGGCGGTCATGCATTTAATGAAGAGAAAACCTCTCCTGGTGCAATAAATGCAGACGTGCGCTTGGAAGAAACGATCATTACTTTTGCAATAAATGCAGCATGACTTATATCAGAATTAGTTGAAATAACCATAATTTGTAACGTGTATTATACTCTTTTGTATCTCTCTCTCCTCTATAAATAGGGGAGATTTTTACTGTACAAACAAGTTGAAAATACTAGAATACCGTCACTCTACCGGAATTACCTCAGAGTGGCCGTGGACGTAGGCGTAGTCGCTGAACCATGTAAAAATCCTTATGTCTTGCATTCACTCTTCTCCCTCTTTTCTGTGTTGATTGTCCCATTTACTATCTCTACCTACCAAGACAAACAGTCCTTCACCTTTATTACAATACACCAACCTTAAATCTCCATTACTACGAATTTATTACATTAATTGTCATTTATTACCACGTTCGCAGTTTGGGCTTCTGAATCTCTGAGTTGACTGTTTCAAGACGTCAACATCTTTTGGCGCTAGAAGGAAGGCCCAACGACGATCTGGTAACTTTTCTCCAGATTGACTTTTCATTGACCGTTTATATTTCATCTATTTGCAATGGTTAGGGCAAGGATGACAAGAAATGTTGGCGTGGCGGACGAGCGACCTGAGGACCAGGACGACTAGCAGAGCACCCGACCTGCCAGAGAAGAAGTCACCCAAGAGTGGCGACAACGTCAACAAGCCCTGGAGGATACAGTAAGACAGCTGACTGAGACAGTCAGGGCGTTGGTTGAAGTTCAAGTTCACACTGGACGGAGGCAGGTCGAGGTCGCGCCTCCCGAGCGAGCTTGTCGACAGACCATAGAGGAGATTCCGACCCTGGAGGGGGCAGCCAGCAGAGACAGATCGCCATCAGAAGAGTCCGTCCATTCTTCAAACCTGAACCCAAAGAGGAGAGGACGGTATGTGCAGGAGAGAGCTGACCCGCCTCACCTAGCTGACGTAAGGGTGAGGGTGAATCGTGAAGGTGATAGACATGTGGAAGATAACTTCGGGCGCGAGTGAGCTCAATAGAATCGTGACGGCCGCGAGCCCGAGCTATGAAGGGGAGCTAGACAGGTAGAAGACATCAATGAGGTGCGCAGGCCACGAGATTGCCGCTTCAGAGAGCAAGAAAGCACTAGTAGGGGAAGCTCCATGTGGCGACCTCAACCCCAAGATCCGATGGTAGAGAACTGTTGTAGAGGATCCAGCAGTTAGAGGCTCAACCTGGACTTCAAAGCTGGGGAGAGCGGGATGACCATAGAGTCCCGTTTGTTAGGGAGATCGAGACTGTACCCCTGCCACCTAAGTTCAGACTTCCGAGCATTCCCTCATATGATGGTAAAAGTGACCTTTATCACCACCTGGAAGCCTTCAACGTGCAGATGGACCTCCAGACAGACAACCAGTTGGTCAAGTGCCGAGTCTTCCTGACTACCTTGGGAGATGTCCCGCGAGCCTAGTTTAAGGGCTTCTCAACTCGCAGTATAGGGAGTTGAAGAGAATGTCAATAGAAATTCCTTAACCAATATAAGGCCCTGAGGAAGTAGCTCGCACCCCCGTGCCACCTTGCCACCATCTTCTAGAGACATAACAAGTCATTGAAGGATTACATCACCTGATTCAGGGATGAGGTGAGTAATGTTGAAACACCCTCCGATGAGAGCATCTTGATAGCGATTTCTGCAGGACTCAGGAAAGATGGGAAGCTCTATGAGAGCATCTATAAATCGTCAGTGAAAGACTTGGGGGAATTCTACGAGAGAGCTGCCAAGGAAATCAGATGGGAAGAAGCCTTTGGGCCGAAGAAGCCTAGTAATCAGCGGGGTGAAGCAAGCAATTCTCACCAAGGGAAGAGAAAGGGCCAAGATGGGGACAGGAGAAGCGAGTAGAGGCATTAGTCCGTTAATGTCGTGGCAAAGCGAGCAAGGCCCGAGCCAAGAAGGGAACAGCCTCCACACCAAGGTAGGTATAGAAGTTATAACACCCTATCAGATAAACAAGATCGAATCTTCACCGCAGAAAGAAATATGGAGAACTTTGGGAAGCCACCTCCTACAGGGGTCCCGAACAGGCACCGAGATTAGAGGAAGTATTGTATCTATCACAACGAGAATGTACACAACACCTCGGACTGTTGGCAGCTAAAGGACGCCATTGAAGAACTGATCAGACAAGGTCGCTTGGGAGAATATGCGGTACGACCTGCGGGCAGACGGCCTCAACAGCAGCGCTTTCAAACCCGAGATCAGCAGACTGAGCAGCAGCCACCCCAACGAGCTCCAAAGCCCGAGCATAAGCCCGTTGTAAGAACCATTTTTACTATTCATGGTGGTCCCCACATGGTAGGTACTTCAAACAGGTCGCACCAGAAGTACATGAGGGAAGCTAACCATACCTTACTGATGAGTCATAGCAGGACAAAGGGACCAATCAAGAAGGCTAAAACGACCTCGGACAACATTGTGTTTACCGAAGAGGACGCAAAAGGCGTGCACTAGTCCCACAATGATGCTATTGTTATCCGAGCCAAGATCAGCAACACCGAAGTGCGGAGGATCATGGTAGATACTGGCAGCTCAGTCAATGTAATGTACAAGGATTGTTACGACCAAATGGGGATAGGATTCGAGCAATTGACACCCTCACTGGAACCCCTCTACGGCTTCACTGGAGACACGGTAACCCCAATGGGCTAGATCAAACTTCCACTCACTTTGGGGGAACCTGGTCGGCAATCCACTGTTCTGGCAGATTTCTTGATTATAAACTGCCCCTCAGCATACAACGTGGTGCTAGGAAGACCTTCCATGAATGACCTGGATATGGTGACATCTACCAGGACGCTGATGGTTAAATTCCTAACCCCCAGCGGAGTAGGATGTATACGAGGGGAGCAATACCTGGCGAGACGTTGTTATGAGGATGCAGTGAAGATGAGAGAAAGAGGTAAAAAGGTAAATGTGCTTTTAGGTGGTGAACCGCGAGCTATGACAGAGACAGGAACGAGCCACGACCTCGACCCCCATGAAATAGATGTAAATGGGGCTACTGGACCATTGAAGAACTAGAGGACGTGCAGGTCAGCGAGCTAGACCCAAAAAGATGCTTGAAGGTGGGGCGACACCTGTCCCCAAAGGTCAAGGCCGAGCTCGCTGACTTCCTGAAGGCAAATCTGGATGTCTTTGCTTGGAACCACGAAGACATGGTGGGGATTGATCTTGGAGTAATGTGCTATAAGCTGAACATAAATCCACAGCATAAACCAGTACGTCAGAAGAGGAGGCTAATGACATCGGAACGGTATGTTGCCTTGAAAGAAGAGGTTGAAAAGCTACTAACCAACAGGTTCATTCGTGAGGCCCATTATCCCGTCTGGGTGGCCAACCCGGTCCTTGTAAAAAAAAAGAACGGGAAATAGAGGACATGTATAGATTTCACTGACCTGAACAGAGCCTGCCCGAAAGACAGTTTTCCTTTGCCCAGGATTGACCAGCTCGTGGACGCAACAACTAGACACCAGCTCCTAAGTTTCATGGATGCTTACTCGGGCTACAACCAGATCCCCATGAGTCCGGAAGGCGAGGAGCACACCTATTTTGTCACTGACCGAGGGTTGTATTGCTACAGGGTAATACCCTTTGGGCTGAAGAACGCAAGGGCAACCTACCAGCGTCTGGTCAACGCGATGCTTCAGGGGCAGATTGGGAGAACCATGAAGGTGTGTGTGGATGATATGTTGGTAAAGTCCCAAAAGGCAATATACCATGTCCGCGACTTGGGCGAGACCTTCGAGATCCTAAGAACCTACCAGATGAAACTGAATCCATTGAAGTACGCCTTCGGGGTGGCATCTAGTAAGTTCCTTGGTTTTATGGTGAACAGCAAGGGGATAGAGGCAAATCCAGAGAATATCAGGGCACCTGTGGAGATGAGATCCTCAGCCCGAGCCAAATATGTACAGAGCCTCAACGGTCAGGTCGCAGCCCTCAGCCGATTCATCTCGAAGGCCACAGACAAATGCATGCCATTCTTCGAAGTGATCAAGAAAGCGAAGAATTTCGAGTGGACTAAGCAGTGTGAAGAAGCTTTCCAGCGGCTAAAGGAATATATGGGCCGGGCCCCTCTCCTATCAAAACCTAAGGAAGGGGAGAAGCTCTTCCTATACTTGGGAGTGTCGAAGCAAGCCCTGAGCGCGGCCTTGGTCAGAGAGGAAGAAATGATGTAACTGCTAGTGTACTATGTCAGCAAGAGGCTGGTTGACGCAGAGACTAGGTATTCACAGATGGAGAAGCTCGTGTACTGCCTGGTTATTGCCTCAAGGAAGTTGCGTCCCTACTTCCAGGCCCATCAGATCGAAGTTCTTACCCAGTACCCTCTCAGACAGGTCATTCAGAAGGTAGACACCTCAGGCAGATTGCTCAAATGGGTCATTGAGCTCGCCCAGTTCGACATAGAGTACAAGCCTAGAACGGTAGTCAAGGCTCAAGCACTTGCAAATTTCATTGCTGAATTTACAGGGCTTGTGGAGGAGTAGGATGAGATTACAGGTGTCCCGACCTGGAGTTGTATGTGGATGGATCCTCCAATAAACACAATTCAGGAGCTAGAGTGTTGCTGATCAGCTCAAAATGTCACAAGATCCTTAGCGTACTGAGATTCGGGTTCCAAGCGACCAATAATGAGGCCGAGTATGAGGCGTTGCTTGCTGGACTTCGCTTAGCGAGGGAAGTACGAGCTGAGCAGTTAAAGGTCTTCAGTGACTCCCAATTGGTTGTATGCCATGTTCAAGGAGAGTACCTAGCCAGAGGACAGAAGATGGCTAAGTATCTCCAGAAAGCCAAGGAGTTGCTGGGGGCTTTCCAATGGGCTGAGGTGAATCAGATCCCACAAGCTCAAAACTCTCACGCAGATGCTTAGCTCACTTGGCGACCACTCAGGATGTTGACCTCCTAGAGTCCATCCCTGTAGAGTTCCTGTCCGCTCCGAGCATAGAAAGAAAAGGTGAGCTGATGGCCATAAGTGTCGGCCCGACTCTTGGATGAGCCCGCTCTTAAACTACCTGCAGGAAGGAAAGCTCCCAAGCAATAAGCTAGAAGCACGTCACCTGCGAGCTCGAGCAGCCCGCTACTGTATTTATGATGATAAGCTGTACAAGAAAGGTTTCTCAGCCCCGCTTCTACGCTGTATTGACGGCTAAGACTGCGAGACCGTGCTAAGAGACATACATGCAGGTCATTGCGGGAACCATGCGGGAGGATTGTCATTCTCTCAGAAGGCCCTTAGGTAGGGGTTTCTATTGGCCACCATGAAGTAGGATGCCACTGATATGGTGAAGAAGTACGACAAGTGCCAAAGATTTACCAAAATTCCCCAAGCCCCACTAGCTTACCTCCAGCAAATGGTAAGTCCATGACCTTTTGCAATCTGGGGAATGGACTTGATCGGACCTTTACCAACAGGTCGAGGAAGGTCCAAACATGCAGTGGTGGCTGTAGACTATTTCACCAAATGGGCTGAAGCCAAGGAGCTCGCAGAGATCTCCACCTCAAAGATTGAGAAGTTTGTATGGAGCAATATCATATGCAGGTTTGGAATCCCTCAGCAGCTCGTGACAGACAACGGGACGCAGTTCACCAGCGAACAATTCCTTGACTTTTGCAGCGAACTTGGGATAGCAAAGATCTTCTCGGCTATAGATCACCCTCAGGCCAATGGTCAGGTCGAAGCTGTGAACAAGATCATCAAGCAGACCCTGAAGACCAAGTTGGAAGCAAAGAAAGGGGCTTGGGTGGACGAGTTACAGAAAGTGCTTTGGGCTTACAGAACAACAGCTCGTAGCTCTACTGGCGAAACCCCATTCTCCATGGTGTACGGGTCTGAGGCTATGATCCCTGCAGAATTCGAAGTTACCAGCCAGCGAAGAGCGTCATTTCAACCTGAAGACAACGATCAGCTGCTGGCTACAAATCTAGACCTGATTGAGGAAGCAAAGGAGACAGCTCGCATAAGGGTAGCAGTCTACCAACAAAGGGTCGCCAGATATTATAACAAGAAAATCCGAGCTCAAGGCTATAAAACGGGTGACCTAGTCCTAAGATTGATCCTCCCTACAGCACGCAAGACAAGTGATGGAGCGCTCGGACCGAACTGGGAAGGACTCTACCTCATCAAGGAGAGCTTGGAGAACGGTGCCTATCATTTGGCTAACATGGACGGATCTGAACTCCCAAGGGCCTGGAATGCAGAACACCTTCGTCCCTATTACACCTAAAACTGTCAGCTCGTTCTATGACTTTTGTACATAATTCCTTTTTGATAATTATTTGTAAAGTAACTTCACTTATTTGTTGTTACATGTACAAATGCTTAATGCAAAAAACAAAAAAATTGAACGAGCGAAGTATAATTATTATCACGAGGGATGACTATTGGAATCTATCTCTATAAAGCAAGCTGCTATTTATCATGCATTATCTCTTGAAGACATCTTCTGCAATCACTCAAGAGATCACTCACATCCGAAAGGCTTGTGCAAATAACCACAAAATTATAAGTCATCTGGCAAACATGCATACACCGCTCATATATGCCCACAAGAATGCTTCCACGATCAGTTCTCCATTTTCTAACGTTGACCATATCGTGTAATCTCACGAACTAAACTCTGCTGAACACTAGAATTATCCTCCGCGACCTTCGAGCTACATCTCATTCTCATAAATGAAGGATTATTGATAACGCTTCTTATAGCGACCTCGCGATCTGTGAGCCATTTTCTCTTATATGTCGCAGAAACTATTATCAGCAGCCCGCGATCTTCGCACTTTGGAGGTACAGCTCAAGGAAATACTTAGTATAGACTCCCCTGAAGGTGATCATGCGGAGGGGGAGGCTATCCAGATATAACTCGTGGAAGGAGCTGCCATCTACACGCTCTGGAAGGGACCATTTGGGAACTTTATTACCGCACTCTAGAAGGTTATTGCCTGCGGAAGGAGTTGCAATGATGGTCTCGCCTGCGAAAGGGGTCGCTGTCAACACCCCAAGGGGCGTTACATGGGGCTCGTTAACGATACAAATAGGTCTCACCAGCGAAAAGGGCTGCAATCTCCGCACCCTGAAGGGTTCAACGGGGGACCTCCAATCACTCGAAGGACCTCACAAGAAATTATCTCGCGACCTCGCGAGAGGGGCTACGGCTCTCAAATCATAAATTGCCTCGCGACCTCGCGAGAGGGGCTACGACTCTTAAATCATCAAATTGCCTCGCGACCTCGCGAGAGGGGCTACGGCTCTCAAATCATCAAATTGCCTCGCGACCTCGTGAGAGGGGCTACGGCTCTCAAATCATCAAATTGCCTTGCGACCTCGCGAGAGGGGCTTCCCACACCAGGGTTTGCTCTCAAATCGTATCAGTGCCTCAAGGTGCCTCGTCGAGCTGGGAGTATTAAAGTTCGTGAAAATGCTACCTCAAGCTCACTAAGCCTTGATGCAATAAGTGCTCAAACAGATACACTTAGAATAAGCACCCCAAAAGCTGTAAGTACCTTTCTTGTTATTTGAAAATGCTTGAATGAACTATTTGTAGGATCAAGCACTCTCATGAGCTGACATATTATGAGTGTAGTATGTTTACCAATAAGTCTTAACGACGGTTCATGATAGAAGTATGAGTATGTCTCAATCACATTCACTATATATATTTTCACTACTCGTTAGACTTGCTAGCAAATTGAAACTGCAGGGAAATTGCCTGTATAACTGTCTCGAGCTGAGGGCTCGCTGCCCAACAAAAAAAATTTTGAAATAAAATCCTCGCTGAAGGAGGAAAGGTCCATCAATTATAATTCGAATAAAAAGAAGGGAAAGACTAAAAATCCTCTCTAAGCTTGTGCAGGCGCATCTGGAGCAGGGCAACCTAGTAAGGCACCAGCTAGGGGCTCGACTTCAGGAGGATCGGGAGAAGCTGAAGGACCTTCGGGGGCTGGAGTAGGAGCAGATAGGAGGTCTTGAGACGCTGGCTGACTAGTTGGGGGAGCGAAAGAAGTACTGCCTTGTTGGGCGCCCTGAGTGTTAGTTGTGTACTCCATGAACCTTCGAATTGCTGCGACCGCAGGAGGCCTGAAGAATGAGTAGTCTATCTTCGAATGACGCCGCCAAATTGTATACAGGAAATCATTCTTAGTAGCGGAGGCGGTTTTATCTCGCTCATCAGCGATTTGGGCTTGAGCACGCTCCTCTGCTCGAGCAATCTCCTCTCGCGCTGAGGCAAGCTCTTGCTGCTCCTGGTCCACCATTTTCTCAGCAACCTCAGCTCGCCTCTCCATTATCTCGACTTTCTTCTCAACTGCGCTAGCTCGTGCCTCAGTAGCACTCAACTCGCCTTTGATCTTCATCAGCTCCGCATGGATCTTGCTAATTTCAGAGGTCGCTGTTTCCCTGCGAGCTGTTTCTTGGGACAAAACTGCATCAGCATCCTTAAGTTTGCTCTGGATCTTCTGATGCTCCTGCTGAAGGAGGTTCACTTCGCCCTGTAATGCTCCCCTCTCCTCCTCGAACGGTTCCTTAGCCATCCTAAAAGCCTCTTTCTCACCTAGTTGATCATCAATCTCCTTCATCAGCTTCATTATTATCATACCAAAAAAAAAAAAAAAAAAAGGAGAGGAAGGGTGAGTTTTTAAACTTAAAAGATAGGACTCCCATGAGAAGAAGGCAATCTGAAGGCTTACCAGTGTTGCATAGCGAGCTCCATAGCCCACCAGCTTCCGCCCTGCGACTTTCGATCTTTAAAGCCTCGGGGGATGCTTGCTCATAACCTCTAGCATGAAGTCCACGAACCTGGTGAAATATTCCATCTCTGCTATCATATCAGGATGTAGCTCGGAGTCCCCGAGTGATCCCACTCCAAATCCTTCAGACCGCTTCGGAGCTTCAGTGCTAGGACCTCTGCCAATGGTGATGGCCCCCGGCTCTCTAACCTCAACAACCTTCTGACGTGTTGGGGATGAGGGCTCGGCTATACCTTTTCCTTTCCTCCTCCTGATCAAGGCCTCGGATTCTGGTGAAGCAGGGCCCTCCTCAGTAGAAACCCTGGCCCTCTTGGCCGCAGGGGAACCTGCCTCCTACTGCCCTTCAGACTGGAGGGCTTGTCTCTTAGGCGTTGCAGCCGGCCCAGTCTGAGGAGAAGCTGCCCCAGTGGGCTGAGGAGGTGCCCGTTGAGCAGGATCTAGTGAAAAGTCATCGACGACCATGACCTCCGGTTCTTTGAGCGCGGGAAGTGAACTGATTGGAGCAATGTCTAGTGCGAACCTATTCATGTCGTCCGAAGAAGAACTTGATGACGAGCTCGAGAAATCCTCTGGAATAGGCTCAAGCTCAGAATCGGACCTTACACCAGAAGGAATGGCAAAGACTGAACGGGCTTCGCTCTGCTGTCCGCCAACTCCCAGATCTCGGTGTATGTCAAGAAGAGAACCTGTAACTGGTGGAGCAAGACCACATGCTACCAGATCGTTGCCAGAGGGAAGCGAGTCGTCGCTTCAACCTTAGCCGCTGCGAAGGCTTCTAGGATCACGGTCTCCTCATCAGTGGGCTCGATCCTAGGGCCAGAGACATCTGCAAAAAGAGGAAACAAGCTCATCAAAATAAAGAAAAATGTATAATGATAATAATAATAATATATGTATATACATTCATGAGTCAGCATCCGCCAACTATCGGGCGAGAAGACGAAAGACGTGTTTTCCAGGTCGGAAATAGAAAGGCAAGTGACCAGAAACCAGTGGGACTTATACTCGCCCACATTAGACTTAATGTAGTTTTGGGGCAGATATCGTTTACAGCGAGGATGGCGGCATGAGATATAATACAACACGTCTCTATGCTCAGCCTTGCGACCATGAGTACCTTTGAAGCAGTACAGGTAACGGATAATGTAGGAGTAGGAGGCCTAAATCCATATTTAATAAAGGTCGTGGCTAAAGTGGTTAATTAGGCATAGGAGTTGGGAGTAAGCTGAAACGGGGCCAACTTCAGATCGTTCAATAGGGTCATGAGATAGCTGGGGATAGGGAACCTAAGCCCAAGCTCCATGTGCTCGCAACTTACCGTGACAAAACCAAGAGGTGGAAAGGCTATGGGATCATTCTCCTGCGGCACATTAGCTCTACATCCTAAAGGGAAATCGAACTCCTGGGCTAGAGCTTGCAGAGCTGGAAGAGTAAGGTTGGAGGCAGTGTGATGAAAGGGGTTTCGAGCTTCCCTCTCCTTAGCTTCAGTCTGAGAAGTAGAAGGCTCAGCTAGCCCAGTAGGCTCCTCCACGACCTCGCCACTTCGGGAAGTCACGCCCTGTGTTACTCTAACCCGTCGTGCTCCTCGCTCCTCAGAAGGGGAAGCTTCATCACCAACGTGACTGCGGCGTGAGCGACCTGACATCCACAGAACAAAAGGAACGACATCAGAACGCTGAAAGCATGCTGAACCTAGCGAGCTGCAGTGAATGACTCCTAAAACTGCTATCTTACATGTCAGGTCGCGCACTGAGTCATCAGGAATGATGGGGGCCCAGAATGTGGGCCCAAAAGGTAAAGTTACTTAACACCCGTATTTCTAACCCCATGTCTACAGGAACCTAATTAAACAGTGCAGAATTGAGCTATTCAAAATTCAATCTGCCTACGCTATGTCAGCAATAAGTAAGGGGTTCAAGTAACTCAGAAAGTCACAGATGACACACAGTGTACGCCATCAAATATGAAGCCATTTCAAGCAAGTTAACACGAAATTTTAAGCAACCAGCAAAACAAATTTTTACAGAATAGAGCATACTGAATACTCAAGTTCAAGTTCAGAATTAGAAAATAGAAAATGCATGCCAAGAATCGGAAACTATCAAAATTCGAAGAGCAAGGTCAGAGGACTCACTGTATGTGTTGGAGAGAAAGACTGGAACCTGAAATGATGAACTCAAAAGAAGCTGTTGAGAAAATCCAGAGGGAGCAAAGAAGAAGATGTTGAACAAGAAGCGTCTGTTCTTTTTCCGTTTTGAAGAAGCAAAAAATGGAAGAGAACAGTGACCTTTGATTTAATAAGATTCAGGCCTGTTCCCCCTGATCGTCCGATCCAGCAAAAGGAGTAACCGGCACAGATCTAACGGATAGGCACAGACCTCGGTCCTTTACCATCGTGCAATGTCAGTTACAAGACACGCTCATTTAATGTGCGCGGCTCAAGACATGTTTATGGTACCAATCCTTGCACGATTGCCACGTGTCAACGGTTACAAGTCAGGAATCGAAACAACACCCCGAGTGCTCGCAAATGGGCGCTAGTCGCATTTTTTGAATCAGCTCCCAGCCCGCAGATCGTACTGAGAGCTGGGGGGCTTGTATTATGCCCATTTCCCCAACCTGAACAAATGGGCCAGTACAGGCCCAATGAGCATGAACAGGAATAAAGACTCAGAAGGCCCAATCCTCAGGTTGCTACAGCGAGCTCGTCGAGCTCGTGAGATCGCTCAACACCAAAACAGTTCGAGCATACTTTCAGCCCGCCTCAACACCTATTAAGCTCGCTCAGCCCACCGAACCAGGGAGCTCGCGCCAGGTAATACCTTGTGCAGAAAGTCATCAGTGCCACCTAATGCCCCGATTTCTTGTCGGTATCATTTGCACAATTACCAATGAGCATTTAATGCGGCGGCCATGCATTTAATGAAGAGAAGACCTCTTCTGGTGCAATAAATGCAGACGTGCACCTGGAAGAAACGATCATTACCTTTGTAATAAATGCAACATGACTTATGTCATGATTAGTTGGAATAACCATAATTTGTAATGTGTATTATACTCTTTTGTATCTCTCCCCCCTCTATAAATAGGGGAGATTTTTACTATACAAACAAGTTGAAAATACTATAATACCGTCACTCTGCCGGAATTACCTCAGAGTGACCGTAGACGTAGGCGCAGTCGCCGAACCACGTAAAAATCCTTGTGTCTTGCATTCACTCTTCTCCCTCCTTTCTGTGTTGATTGTCCCATTTACTATCTCCACCTACCACGACAAACACTCTTCACCTTTATTACAATACACCAACCTTAAATCTCCATTACTACAATTTATTACGTTAATCGTCATTTATTACCACATTCGCAGTCTGGGCTCCTGAATCTCTGAGTTGACCGTTTCAGGACGTCAACATATATATATATATATATATATTCAAGGGAGCTTAAGCCTTAATGTAGTGACTTTAAGCACTAAAGTAGTGATTTAAACAAAAAAAAAAAACTTGAAACATATTGAAAGTAGTGATTTTTAACACTTAAAGTAGTGATTTTTAAGTTTTGACACTTAAAATAGTGATTTTTAAGACACATTAACACTTAAAATAGTGATTTTTAAGATACATTGACACTTAAAGTAGTGATTTCAACCAAAAAAAAAAAACCTTGAAACATGTAGAAAGTTGAAACTTAAAAGTAATGATTTTTAAGTTTTAACACTTAAAATAGTGATTTTTAAGACATATTGACACCTAAAGTAGTGATTTTTAAGATACACTAATACTTAAAGTAGTGATTTTTATCTTGTTTTTCTTTATTAAGAGTTATCTATTGAATTTGGATGATGTAAAATTGTAAATATTGAAGTTGATTGTTCATGTAGAGAAGAGAGTCTAGGTGTTTAATGGCCCGTGAGGATATAATGATATATATGTACTTCTAAATTTTAATGTCAAATTGTTATTGAATATTTGTTGCTTATATTATTTGTAATATTTGTTATGTAAATGTGTAATGCATGCTTCAATATTTGTTACATGATTAGGTTGATTAATATTCATGAATCATGATGAATGTTATGAATCTTTAGGAGCTTCCACTATCCAATCTCTCAAATGGAATTCAAGTGATATCGGATGGGAGTATGGGACATTGGTGGATGGGAAAAGCTTGGAAAAAATTAAATACAAATTGTGGAGGAAGGTTATGTCCGGAGAGACATATAGGTTGAAAGAACATGTGGGTCATATATTTGGAAATGTGGCCAAATATCCTAAGGCACTACTAGAGGATGTAGCTAAATGTAAAAATGAAATTATGGAGACAAAAAAGTAAAAAAAAAAAAAGATGATTGAGGAGAATTTGAAGAGAGAAGTAGTAAATATCAGGGAATAAGAGGAGATGGAAGAAGTAGAAATAGGAAGGGTAAAGAAAGAGCACCATTTTGTTAGTCTTATTGATAGATTCTTAAAAAAGATTAATCCGAAGTTGTCACAAGGTTCAAGGATGACAATGCGACAAAAAAAATCAATGAAGCACTCTTTAAAGAGAGAACCAATCAAGTGCATAAATGGGTGACTAGTTGGATGTTTGAAAGTGACATTTCATGGCATGCTATTCATAATGATAGTTTCTTACACTCCTGTAAAGCAATTGGTTAATTTGGACCGAGTTATAGACCTTTAACTCATTATGAAATTGGAGAGTGATATTTGCCGTAAAAGGTGGAAGAGATCAAGTTGTTTTTGAAGAGGCAAAAAGAAGAGTAGGCTCAGAATGGATGCTCAATTATGATAGATGTTTGAACAGATAGAAAAAGGACGAGCATATGAATTTGTGTGTGAATTTCAAGTATGTATTTCAGTTTCATATAATTTATCCACTATACCTTATTAGATTGTCTATATCATTGATATTATAATTATTAAGTTTGATTATCTAATAAACAATGTTTGATTGATATTTGATTATTTTATTACAAGGTAGGAACCACTCTCCTTTCTTCCAAGGAGTGTTTTAATGTGGCATATACTGCTGAATATATTTTCAAGTATGTGAATGAATGTATTGAAGAAATTGAACCTGAAAAAGTTGTTCAAGTAGTAATCGATAATGCCAATAACAATATGGTCGCTGCCAAAATTTTGAAGGAGAAGAGGCCAAACATATTTTAGACCTCATGTGCTGCTCACACCATCAACCTCATGCTTGAAAGTATTAGCAAGCTTCCAAAGTTTAAGAAATTTATTAAGCACGCAAATTAGTTGACAATCTTCATTTATGCTTATCATCGAACTTTGGTAATGATGAGGTCCTTTACAAAGAAGAGGGATATTGTGAGGCTGGGAAAGACTAGATTTGCATCAATTTTCCTTACTTTGCAAAGCTTGATGGATAAAAAAAAAAGTTTTAAAGTTAATGTTTAGTTGTGAGGAGTGGGACAAGTGTTGATTCTCAAAAAATGCTAAAGGGAAATTGGCCTACTCAACTGTGATGAGTTTTGAGTGTTGAAATAGTGTGACAAATTATTTAAAGGTTTTTGCACCTTTGATAAAAATGTTGAGACTAGTGGATGGAGATTGAAAGTCATTAATGCCTTGGTTATATGGAAAACTAAAAAGGGTTAAGCAAGATATTAGAGATGCCTTGAACAATATTGAAAATAGTTATCAGCCAATCATTGAAATAATTGATGAAAAAATGAAAGATTGACTAGATTCTTCATTGCATATGACAGTCTTTCTATTAAACCCCTATTACCACTTCAAGAATCTAAAAATTTCTCTGGAAAGTGAGTTGATAGAAGTCTTAATAGTATGTTTAGAAGGTTTCTATCATGGTGATCTATTCTCTTAACATCAAATTATCATGCAAGAACGGCCAAAGTATAAGATAAAGGAGAGTGCCTTTGGGAAACCATTGACTATTAAAGGATGTGAAGATGGATTCTATGGATCTAAGTAAAAAAATGAACATTCTAATTCATATGAATTTTTTATAGTTGTTTTACATATTTATAAATTACTATTATAGATTATATTTTTAGTATTATATTTATGAAAAAATATTTTCCAAGAACTAATTCTATATTTAATTATTTTCTATGGTGTAGTTGAATGGTGGAACATGTTTGGAAGCCAAACACCTAACTTGAAAAAATCCGTAGGAAGAATTCTTTCATTGACCACTAGTTTATCCGGATGTGAAAGAAATTAGAGCAATTTTGAATGGATAAATGTAATATCCATAACATATTTTTAATGTTCTAAATTTCAATTATTTATTGATTTATTTCATTTTAATTTTTAAATCTTATGTAGATACATTCAAAGAAAATGAATAGACTAACTATAAGTTGATTAAACAATTTAGTCTTTGTTCAATTTAATTCAAAATTGACACGTAAAAAGCAAAGGTAGACTGAAAAGAATGTTGATGTCTACTAGCAACTGATGCTGCTGCTACCGATGCACAAGGATGACTTGTTCTAGGTGTTGATGATTATGATGAAGTAGGTTCCGGTTTGGAACAAATGAGACAACTTAATAATTTTCATTTTAAAGAGGAGGATAAGATTTGGACTATTATTCAAATGAAGAGTGGTTACGTCTTCCTCTTTACCCTTCAGATTTTTAAGGCCTTAACATGCTATCTTGGACTTTTACTTTTTGGTTTCTATTCATACTTGCTATGTTATATTTATAACTTGCATGTTATACTTATATATGATATTGGTTATGTTTGAGATTGAAAGAAGGATCGTGGATCTTAAGTAGTTGAGATGTGAATCGCGTGGTAGTTTTTTAAAGTGTTGTTATTTTTATATATTATAAGGAGAATTATTGAAAAAATAGTTGTTATACTGCTGAAAATTTTAAAACATCCAGTATATACATTACTATATTGTAATTGTGTGATTGTGCTAATGTAGCTTTGGAGATTGCATGAGATAGGTTTGATGATGTTTTGTGATCATATGATTATATTTTGATTCTATAAATGTTTTTTTTTTCTGTTTTTTTTTATAGGTTTGACTTAGTTTAACTGTCGGTGAATAATACTCATTGATTAATCACCAAATAACCACTAAATTGTTAACCGTTGCCTCACCAGTCAATTAGTGGTTAGCGATCTTTGGAACGTTGCTAAATACTAGTATTGCATGTCCAACTATAGAAAAAAATCATTTGAACAAATAGACTATTATCACAAAACTTGATTTAAGATATAGAAAGGTCGTATTTCTACACAATGTTTATGTTGGATTAGTGAGATTTTTATTCCTTCATTTAAATTTAAAGTAAAAACTTACATACTAATGCATGACACATGAATTTATTGTCAAAATTTTAAAATTGGATATGAGTTATGAGCATTTTAGTTTAATTAATGTGCAAATCCCATATACGTAAAAATCTCCTAATTATGAAAGTAAAAAATTTTAGGAAGAGTACATATTTTACCTATCTGGACTGTTTATATAATATTTAATTTTGGTAGGCTATGACTATTCAATCTTATCCCATGTAAAAAAGACATGCCTATTTGACCAATTTGATACTAATTTTTTTTCTAATAAAAGGAAAAACTTGTGTAACGTATGGCTACAAATTACCATGTAAACCTTGATCTTCAATACTGGTTTGGGAACTTAGTTAATATTTTGGTTTTTCACTTAAACTAATAACAACTTTATTGTATCACAATTAATACAATTGACTTTTTCACTCTTTAAAAAATGAAAACATTTGACATAAATTTTGACCTAAGAAGAAAAATTAAAAACTAAAAACACCCAACAAATTTCTTACAATCAAAATACCAACCCCAATTACTTCCCCACCAATCAATCCCAATCTCTACCATTTTTTTGGCCTTTCAAAATCCTAATCAAAACCAGAACCCACACATTCCATAACATATTCTCTCTAATGGATTATGAAACTCTTCCACCAATAATTGCAACAATCCCAGCAAACACCACAAAAAAAACTACACTTGCACCTGGGTTTGGATTCCACCCAACTGATAAGGAGCTAGTTGGCTATTACTTGAAGAGGAAGGTCACCAACAAGCCTTTTCGCTTCAATATTATTAAAGAGATAGATATCTACAAAATTGAGCCATGGGACCTTCCTGGTAGATATTGCTATTGCTTTTTTTTTTTTTTTTTTTTTTAATATTTAACTATTTCTCAATATAACTATTGCTACCTTTTTGTCTATCTCTTATTTCTGAGGTTGATAAATTTTTTTAATGTCTTTTTCATTTTATTTATATTTAGCATTTAAAGATGTTTTAGTATTTTTGCTAGTTAAATTAGGTTTCAAAAGGGGTTTGTTTGGCTATTTCTAGTTTTTGAATTTCTTTTTTCTTTTAATTGCATGCTAGATTTGTTTATTTACATGTTTTGGGTTACATATAGTCTCACAATATGTTGATTAATGTTGTTCTTCCTAGGAAACATTTTGTAATGCCAGTGGGTTATGTGTATCTTTTTGTTATTGTTTGAGCTGCATTTGAATTTCATATTTCTTTATGCATGGGGTTGTAGATTATTCAAGGTTGAAGACCAAAGATCAAGAATGGTACTTTTTTAGTGTCTTGGACAAGAAGTATAGAACTGGGGCAAGAATGAATAGGACCACAGGGAAAGGGTATTGGAAAGCAACAGGGAGGGATCGTGAGATTCGCCAAAATAGACAATTGATTGGATTGAAAAAGTCCCTTGTGTTCTATTATGGGCATGCTTCAGATGGGCAGCGGACAAATTGGATTATGCATGAGTATCGCCTTGTCGAAGAGGAACACAACAAATTTGAAGCTGGACAGGTGAGGCTCTATAGGAATTGTTATTGGTGATTTCATTCAGTATTTGTCCGGTTGTTATTAGATTTATTAAAACAAAAAGTAAGACAGTAGACATTATGTTTGGTTAGCTTGGTTTAAATGGTATAAGCAACTGAACAAACTACGTTTATCGTTTTGTTGATTTAGTTATGATTAGAATTGTATTATTATTGGTAGTTAGGTTTAATGTGTTATGATCAATTCAACAAATTAAATTTATCGTTTTGTGAGTTTACTTATAATGTTGAAATAGTATCATTAATGGGTGGTTTGGTTTAAATGTTATGAGCAACTCGACAAACTAGATTTATCGTTTTGTGAGTTTAGTTACTATACAGGGAGAAAATCTTATATGAGATACTCTCATCACGTCATCAATAGTGAGGTTGTATAATTATATTGTGTTATGTAGAACAATTTACATTGTGCAAGTAAGACTACATTATGAAATTTTACAAGATATAGGACATAACTTAATATAGTTGAACGGTCTCATTGCTTACATAAGGGCATTGATTTTTTTCCTATGCATGAATTGTGTTATTATTGGGTAGTTATGATAGGCATCATGTTTAAGTATCTTCGATAGTTATGAGAGGAATAGTATTATTAACATATAGGTAGTTTGGTTTAAATGTTATGAGCAACAAGACATGTTATCTTTGAGTGGTAAGATCTCTTTTATTAAACTTGTAATTAGGGTACGGTGAAGTCTCAAGTATTGAAGTTTAATTGTATTTTTCTTTTTTTCAATTTCTTCGAAATCAAATTGCATTACCATTGTGATATGAAGATTATTGTTTTTTTTTTTTTTTTTTTCTTTTTTTCTTCCCCTCCTTTGGTGGAAAAGAATTTATACGTACTCTGCAAAGTATTTCATAAGAACAACATAGGAGCAATGAGTGGGAATCAATATGCACCATTTATCCGAAAGGAATGGGGTGATAGCAAGGGAACTTTTCCAGGAGAAGCTACTGGAGATGATCAAGTTGCTGATAATCATGCATACAATGAAAGGAATAACGACGCATACATTGAAACCATGAATCATGAGAAGGTTTGTTTTTTGAATTTCCCTTCTATTTTGAAGTTTTATAATTTGAAAGCAAATTCTGATAAACCATGACTAATGAGAAGGTTGTTAAGCCCTTGACGCTTTAAGGAAAGCTTTAACAAATATAAATGAGCAGATATTAGAATGTTGATCACTTAGGTTAGCCATTCTTATGTACTTTCTTCCACTTATCTTATAATACTGTAATGAGTTCCTTACCCTTCAATTGTTTTTTAACCTCAAAATTTCTTGCTCCTTGAAATTTTAATTGTATCAAATATGGGTTGGTTTGTTGCAGATTTCTGACTCCATGAATAAGGAATCTCTGTTGCAGACTTCTGATTCCAAGAACAAGGATCTTCTGAACCTCAATGAACTTCCAACCGAAGCTCAAAACGATTTACTAGTGTGCAACAGAGATAGGGATGATAGTCCTTCACTATTTGCTCTGAATACACAGACACCTCTCCCTCTCCAATGCAAGAGACAAAGGCAAAACGATTCAGATCCTTTAGCAACAGCAACAATTTCTCCATTGTTGGAGTGTTCTCTAATGGAGCCTATTGAGCCAAAGGAGAGCACTCGAATTTTTGGGGTTACATTTCCAACTGATTCATCAGTACTTCCTAGCTATGTCAAACTGATCAATGATTTGACTGTCGAGAGAGAGACATTGAAGCTTGAAATGAAGAATGCTCGCAAATTGATTCGTTAAGCAAGGAAAACAAGGATCTGAAGAGTTCCAAAAATAACAAGCACATGTTGATGCTCATGTAGGTAGTTTATGAAACAATCGGCCTCGTATAGGCCTTGTCTCTCAGATCATCTGATCGGATAATGATAATAAATTTAGGTTGCTTCTTGTAAGAGTATTGAACTCGTGGAATATATGTTTTTGCTAGCTATAATCTTAACTGAGACCTGGTTATGTATGCCTGAGGGAATGTTAGTGTTAATATCCGGAGTCCAACCAAATTAAGTTGCTGGTAATCAATGATTATTGGATTGCCACATAGAATCTTTTGTCATGGATCATGATTATTGGTAGGGATGTCCCTAACATCATTTCGAGGCCTTGTGAAGCTTGCACATGCTGGATCTTTATTGTCCTATGTTTGAATACCCCTAATCTTTGTGTTCACACGTCAGACTAGCTTGAGGTTGGTTGAACCATCCCCCCACTACTAGAATTCAAGTTTAAGCTTAATAAAATCATTTAATGTGGGAAGTCTTTTCTATTTAGAGTGGGCGTTGTTGTCTCTCGTTATGGAAGTTAATATTTTGGTCTTGAAATGATTGATTTTGATATGTTTTGGTATACATTTAATTCATTCAATATTAGATCTACATAAGAAAAAAAAAAATGCTATTGAATGAATCGTTAATGAATAAATTAGATTGGTTTTTTAATTAATAAATTAGATTGGTTTAACGAGAATCTTGCAATGTGTTAGGATGCTTGTTTTTATTTACAAAAGATTGAAATCATATTGTTTAGTGGATCAATATATATTTTGTGAAAATTAATCAAGTAAAAAGTAATATTTGTAGGAGTGGTTTCACTATATGATTTAGTTACAAATAATTAAACAATAATATTATAAGGTTGTGATTATTGTTAAGGATTGGACAAATCCTGGTGCTGTGGTTTTCTGGACAAGGTAAATATAATAGACAAAATATAGGGTAGTTTATTTTTCAAGTTTTAAGTCTTTTCTACTCAGGACTTAAATTAAGTGGGGTAATTTTAGATACTTTTTTTTTTTATATCTAAAATTAAGTGGAAAAAGTCTCTATTTTGAAAAGTCAAATTCTTTGACTTTTTGCATAATTTTTAAGTTATAATTTACTAGTATTAATTTAATTATCACTATAAATACCCCATTCCCCATAATATCCCTATTTCCGTCAAATTCTAATTCTAATTCAAACTCTTAAATCCCAAATAATCAACTACAATAATAAAAAGGAGTCATTGCCACCGCCTCTCTAGATTGCAACCAAAGAAGGCCTTCGATTTTTTACCAGAAGGGGTTGGCTTGCCTCCTCCTGACCTCCTCCGATTAGTTTTAAAGGGACGAGGTTATTGGCGACAGAGTTGCTGACGTCTATCGTCATTGTCAAAGGAGGTAGCCACCCTCCGCTTGACAAACCGAAGCCTCCTTCATTGTAAATAAATTTTCTATTAAGTTTAAAGTAAAATATTAAATTATTGTTTTATTTAACAAAAGAGGATAAATAAATAATAAATAAAAATAAGTATTTCTTAAAAATAAATGAATATCAGAATGCATAGGTGTATATAGTGGTAATAGCCACAGCACTTTACAAGTTAAAAAATCTCAAAAATAAAAACAAACTAACTAAAACGTCTTACCTTTTAGGTCTTGATCAGTGCTTAATTAAAATAAAATCTTATAGGATTTAAGATGTAAGATTTAGTCCAGCTCTTATTTTAGACAAAGCACTAAAACGATAAAATAATCTAATACTTTAATTATTAGTCTTGTGCAAGTAGGGATGACAATGAGTTAAATCAAGGTCAGATCCGTCTGACCTAAACTCGATCAGTTTTTAAATGGGTTGCTCCAAGCCCTACCCGTGACCCAAACGATTCATCACTTTCCACACTAAACCCAAACTCATTTAGGGTAATTAATATGCCCTAAACCTGATCGATTTTGATTTTTAACAAGTTACAAAATTGATATTAAAGATAAATATACAAACAATAAATAAACCATAAAACTTTAAATAACTCAATATATGGGTGTTGTGCAATTCATTCTTATATATATTTTGTTAAAATAATAAAAAATAATGTATTTCAATAACAGTTATATAATAAATATCATCTTGAAAATTAATTTTAAATTGATTTACTTTTCAAAAAATGATTCAAATATTTTTTTCATTTTATTTTATTAAAATGATATAACATGCATTTATTTTTTCTCTATTTATACATAAAAGAATGGACAGTACTAGTTTTAATTCAACTCTTTACTACACCAAACACAACTTAGGATTAATTAATTCAATCCAATCCTATCCTCTTCAATCTAATCCAACCATTCTTGTGTGTCAAACGAGGCCTTAAGGTTCCAGCTTCCACCACTTGACAGTTCCTATAACACAAAATAAGGTTAGACGACAACGTTGGGGGGTGGTCGACGATTATCCTCTGATGCCCATGTTAGGCCAAGGCTAATGTAGAGAAAAAAATGTTAAAGGAAGTAAATGATTTAAATTACAAAAGGGATCTACCTCTAATAAGGTTTATGGTGCTTTTTAAAAACGTATTTTTGGGTATTTGTTAGGATACTTGTCCGTTTCTAATTTTTACTAGTCATAAGAAAAGATAAATGTTACCATCATAGTATCATATTCTTGATGCATGCTCAGCACGTCTTTGCCAATGGAATGCTGTTGTTATACCATAAGGATTCCACCGAAGCACTAGTAATTTAAATTGTTCCAATTGTCGTAACTTTATTAGGTTCAATGAAGGCTAGTTGTCATTATTTAGTCTTACCGTTAAGTTGGTATTTTGTTTCCTTTAAGCCAGGAGTCATTTTAACAATTCTCATGAATCTCGTGCCCGCCCTACCACCTCATTATTCACGTTGTGTTCTTTTCCCACCTCTTTCCTGTTTATTATCAAGTGTTTTTCTTTCTCCCTTTTTTTTTTTTTTTTTTTTTTTTTTTTGGTTGTCCTTGCCGCATGTTGATTAATTGTGCTTTTCATCCTGCACTTGGTCAACCTTGCCCTTTATGTTTGCTAGCTTCGAATTTACTTACTTTTAAGCTAACTTGTAGGCATGTTACAACAAAGGGTTGTTCTTGGTAGCTCCATGACGTCCTTCCTAAATTTGACCAAGAATACTTATCATTAATGGTCATTGATGGTGGAGTAACACTTATATAATAACTCTCCCTTTTATCTGTTTTATTGACCTCATATTCTTTTGCCTGCTTCATTTGTTTTACCGAAGGTACTTATTATGTATGGCATCCATTTGTTGCATTAATTATTTTCTTTACCTTGCAATTAATAATATTTTTCCCTAATTAAAATTCTTAATCAGTAATCACATTTAGTACAAAGAATTCTCGAAAAAAAAATTAAAAAAAAAGATGTTCATTGAATATCATTGAAGTTTGCTTTAGTGCATGTGATTTTTTTTTTCGTTAAACTCTTTAAGTATAAGTGTGTGTGTTTGTGTGTATACATATATATAAATATATATATTTTTTCATTATAAATTTGAGAGTTGAGAAATGAGACATCAATTCATAATTTTATTAATGATGAATTTGAGAATCTTATTATTGGATCATCTCAAATTTATCATTAATAGGTTTGAAGACTCACATGAATGAGTTCAAGATACCTCATTTTTATCATTAACGAGTTTGAGAGACTTAATATTAATAAGTTCGAGACACTTCCATTTGTCATTAGTAGTTTAACTTTGAACTTGAACTGATACATGCTAGAATAACTTGGAGATTACTTGCTAAATACTAGTATTGCATATCCAACTATAGAAAAATCTTTTGAACAAATAGACTATTATCATGAAACTTGATTTGAGATATAGAAGGTCATATTTCTAATACAAAGTTTATGTTGGATTCATGAAATTTTTATTCGATCTTTAAAAATAAAAACTTAGATATTAATGCATAACACGTGAATTTATTGTCCAAATTTTAAAAATTGGACATATTCTTGAGCATTTTAGTGTAATTAATGTGCAAATATACGTGAAAATCTCATAATTATGAAAGTAAATAATTTTAGGAAAAGTACATAAATTACCTATTTGGACTGCTCATATAAAATTTAATTTTGGTGGGCTATGCCTATTCAATCTTGTCGCTTGTAGAAAAGACATAACGCTTTAACCAGTTTGATATTACTTTTTTTTAAAAAAATAAAAATAAAAAGAAAAATTTTTGTAACGTATGGCTGCAAATTACCATGTAAACATTGATCTTTAAGACCGGTAGACTGACTACAACAGCTTTATTGTAACACAAGTAATACAATTGACATTTTTACTTTTTTGAAAATGAAAACATTTGACACAAATTTTGATCAAGGAAGAAAAACTAAAAACTAAAAACACCTAACAAATTGAAGCTACCAACTCCAGTTACTTCCCCACCAATCAATCCCAATCTCTACCATTTTTTTGGCCTTTCAAAATCCTAATCAAAACCAAAATCCACACATTCTATTACCTATTCTCACTAATGGATTGTGAAACTCTTCCACCCACAATTGTAACAGACCTAGCAAACACCACAACAACAACAATTGCACTTGCACCTGGGAGTCAATTCCACCCAACTGATGAGGAGCTAGTTAGCTATTACTTGAAGGGGAAGGTCATCAACAAGCCTTTTTGCTTCAATGTTATTAAAGAGATTGATATCTACAAAATTTAGCCATGGGACCGTCTGGTAGATATTGCTTTTGCTTTTTTTTTTTTTTTAATACTATTTTCTCAACTCAGCTTTTAATAGTACTACCTTTTTGTCAATCTCTTATTTCTAAGATTGATAAGGTTTTTATTTTTATTTTTATTTTTAATGTCTTTTCCATTTTATTTATATTTATCATTTAAAGATGTTTTAGTATTTTTGCTGGTTAAATTGGGTTCCAAAAGGGGTTTGTTTTGTTATTTTAGTTTTTAAATTTTCATTTTTCTTTTAAATGCATGCTAGATTTGTTTATTTATATGTTTTTGGTCACATATAGTCTCATAATATGTTATGATTTATCGTTTTATGTATTTAGTTATGATAAGATATTGTATTATTAATTGGTAGTTGGGTTGATTGTTATGATCAATTCAACAAATTAAATTTATTTTTTGTTAGTTTAGTTGCAACATAGGAATAGTATCATTAATGGGTGGTTTGGTTTAAATGTTATGAGCAACTTGACAAACTAGATTTATTGTTATGTGATTTTAGTTACTATATAGAGAGAAAATATTATATGGGATAGTCTCATCACATTAACAACCATATTGTATAATAACATTGTGTTATGTAGAATAATTGATGGGGAAAAAAAAAACTCTAAAATGGAAAATATCATCAGTTTATCTCAACTTTTGAAAATGGTAGCCAAAAAACCCTAAATGTTAGGCCAAAAATGGTTTTCATCCAAATGTAAGTGATTTCCATCCAGATGTTAGATGGTTTTGTCAAAAAACCTAGATAAGACAAAATTACTCTTACCGTCTTGTATTAAAAATTAAAAAAATTAAAAGAATATTAAATATTAAAAAATTAAAAGATTACAACTTTAAGCATTTAAGTAAATTAAAATTAAATAAAATTTATAATAATTAATAATATATTAAATTAACATTTAATATTTAAAACAATAAAATTTGAAAAAAATGGAGGTGGAGAGATGTAATCTCCACCATTCATGAAGATAGATGAACAGTGGGATCTCCACTTTTTAAAATTATTTAGGACTCCAAACATGATCTCTAAAAAAATAAAAATTAAAAATTAAAACAATAAATAATTTGGTAATCTTTCACAGTTTATCACCACTGCCAAACCACATCCAAACCAACATCATTATTGTTCATCATCACCCATTGCTAGTGTTTTGTTTAACACCCATCAACTATACCACTAAACATAGAACTAACATTATCACCATTCATCATCCATAATAATCATCGCATAAAATTAATTAAATTAAATTGATTAGTATTTAATACTTAAAAACCATTCTTGGCTTCATCTTTACTATTTTTAAGAAAAACTTAAAAATTAAAAATTAAGAAAATATATATAGCCTAGATTTGGATCCAGAAGATGGGTTTAGAAAGTCCCAATCTTCTGGATCCAGAAGGTTTCCATCTTAAAGATAGAGATCAGGATCCAATAGGCATCCAAAAGACGATGATAACGGAGAATGTGACAGAAGAGAGTGACAGCAGAGGGTGGAGAGGGAAGAGAAAGCTATGGTAGAGGTTGGACAGGAACGAGAAAGCGATGGCGGAGGAGGGTGGAGAGGAACGAGAAAGCGATGGCGGAGGAGGGTGGAGAGGGAAGAGAGAGCGACAGTAGAGGATGGAGAGAGAATAGAGCGATAATGAAGGGGGAGAGGTAAGAGAGAGACGGTGGAGCATGGAAAGGTTAAAGAGCACGACAAAGGAGGGTGGAGAGGAAAAAGAGACAAACGACAGAGAGTGGATGAGGAAGGCGGCAGGTTGAGTGGTGTTGGTGGTTGAATGCGATGAATAAATGGGTAAGGTTTGTGAGATAAATGGTGATGATGAAATTGTGTTGTTTATATAGGTGGGTTAGATGGATGCTACATGTCTTCATCCAATTCATCCATTGCCAAGTGTTTTCATCTAGTCCATTTATTTTTATTTAATATTAAATTAAAAATTAAACATAATATGTAATTACTTAAATATCCTTATACCCTTATAGATTCGTTATTTTTTGAGGAAAGTGTCCATCCACTAATGTTTGGGTTTTTTTAGATAATAGTTTGAAAACCAGAGATAATTTGACATTAGTTTTCATTCCAGGGGATAAAATAATAATAACCATAATTTATATTGGGAAAATACGACTACAATCTGGAATTTTACTAGATATAGGACATAATATAGTTAAACAGTCTTATTACTTACGTAATGAGGCCACTAATTTTTTCCAAAGCGTTAATTTTGTTATTATTGGGTAGTTATGATAGGCATCGTGTTTAAGTATCATGGATAGTTATGAGAGGAATTGTATTATTTATATAGGCAGTTTGGCTTAAATGTTATGAGCAACTCGACAAGTTATATTCGGATGATAGGATCCCTTTTATTAAACTTTTAATGAGAGTGAAGTCTCAAGTATTGAAGTTTGATTGTATTTTTCTATTCTTGCAGTTTCTTGGAAACCAAACTGGATTACAGATGTGATATTAAGATTATTGTTGTTTTTTTTTTTTTTTCCCTTTTTTCTCTCCCTCTTTGGGTGGAAAAGGATCTATATGTCCTCAGCAAAGTATTTCATAAGAACAACATAGGGGCATCGAGTGTGAATCAATATGCACCATTTATCGAAGAGGAATAGGGTTATGGCAAGGCAACTTTTCCAGGAGAATCTGTTGAAGATGATCTAGTTGTTGATAATCATGCATACATGGAAACCTTGAATATTGAGAAGGTTTGTTTTTTGAATTTCCCTTCTGTTTGAAGTTTCATATTTTCAATGCAAATTCTGATAAACATTTCAAACTTGTGAAAGAAAAGGGAGTAGAGAAAACTATAGGTTGATAGTTGATTTTAAAAAGGTGGCTTAAGGTTGGTATCTCTCCAGACACATGATAAAGAACGCTGTTATGTCCCTTGAAGCTTAGAGGAAAGCTTTAACAAATATAAATGAGCAGAAGTTAGAATATAGGTTGCGCAGGTTAGCCATTCTTATGTACTTTCTTTCACTTCTCTTACACTATTATAATGTGTTCCTTACCCTTCAATTGTTTTTGAACCTCAAAATTTCTTACTCCTTGAAATTTTAATTTTATCCAATATAGGTTGGATTGTTGCAGAATTCTGACTCCATGAATAAGGAATCTCTGTTGCAGACTTCTGATTCCAAGAATAAGGATCTTTTGAACCCCAATGAACATCCAATAGGTGCTCAAAATGATTTACCAGTGTGCAAAAGAGACAATTATGTTTGTTCTGAATACACAAGCACCTCTCCTTTTACAATACAAGAGACGAAGGCAAAACGATTCAAATCCTTCAGCTGTAGCAAAAATTTCTCCATTGTTGTGGTACTCTCTGATGAAGCCTATTGAGCCTAAGGAGACCATTCGAATTTTGGGCTTATGTTTCCAGCTTATTCATCAATACCCTTTAGCTATGTCAAATTGATCAATGATTTGACTGTTGAGAGAGAGACATTGAAGCTTAAATGAAGAATGCTTAAGCCAGGATTGACATCCTCCATTTGCAAATTGATTCATTGAGCAAGGAAAATGAGGATCTGAAGAGTACCAAAAATTGCCAAGCGCATGTTGACGCTCATGTAAGTACTTTCTGAAACCATCAGCCTCGCATAGGCCTTGTCTCTCGGATCATCTAATAAAATAATGATTGTAAATTTAGGTTGCTTCTTGTAAGGGTATATAAATTGTGGAATGTATGTTTCTACTAGGTATAATCTTAACTACCATGAGGGAACGTTAGTGGTTAATATTTGGAGACCAAACAAAATTGCTGGTAATCAATGATTATCGGATTGCCACAAAGAATCCTTTGTCTGGGATGATGATTATTGGTAACGAAGTCCCTAAAATCATTTCTGAGGCCTTATGAAGCTTGCATACCACATCATTATCCAGGTTGTGTTCATTTCCCACCTCTTTCCTGTTTATTATCACATGTTTTTCTTTTTTTGCATTTTTTTGTTATTATCCTTGCTGCATGTTGATTAATTGTGCTTCCATCCTACATTTGGTCATGCTTGCCTTTTTCGTTTGCTAGCTTAATTTACTTACTTTTAAGTAACTTGTAGGCATGTTACAACAAAAGGGTTTCTCTATGTAGCTCCATGACATCTTTCCTAAACATTGGACATAGAATACTTATTGTAGAACAATTATATAACTCTCCCTTTTATCTTTTTAATTTATTGACATCATATTCCTTTTCCTCGCTTTATTTGTTTTAGCAAAAGTGCTTATTATGTCAGGTATCCATTTGTTAGATTAATTATTTTCTTTCCCTAGCAATTAATAATATTTTTTCCCTAACTAAAATTCCTAATTAGTAATCACATTATTAGTACAAAGAATTATTGAAAAAAAAAATTTGAAAAGTTGTTCATTCAAAACAATTGAAGTTTGCGCTACTGTATGCAATTTGTTTTTGTTAAACTCTTTATGTAAAAGTATAATTTTTTTTTTCTTTTAATTATATATCTGAGAGTTGAGGAATGAGGCATCAATTTATAATTTTATTAATCATGAATTTGAGAATCTTATTATTGAGTCATTTGAATTTTATCATTAATGGGTTTGAAGACTTACAGTAATGAGTTTGAGATATCACAATTTTATCATTAATGAGTTCGAGAGACTTAATGTTAATAAGTTCAAGATACCTCAATTTGTCATTAGCAGTTTAAATTTGAACTTGTACCTGATACGTGCTAGAATAACTTGGAGATTACTTGCTAAATACTAGTATTGCATATCCAACTATAGAAAAAATCTTTTGAACAAATAGACTGTTGTCACAAAACTTGATTTAAAATATAGAAAGCTCATATTTCTACACAACATTTATGTTGGATTCGCAAGATTTTTGTTCATTTTTTTAAACTTGGTGTAAAAACTTATTAATGCATAACACATGATTTTATTGTCAAAATTTTTAATTGGACATGAGTTTGAGCATTTTAGTTTAATTAATGTGCAAATCTCATATATGTAAAAATCTCCTAATTATGAAAGTAAATAATTTTAGGAGAAATATATATTTTACCTATTTGGATTGTTCATATAATATTTAATTTTGTTGGGATATGACTATTTAATCTTATCCCTTATACGACATATCTATTTGACCAGTTTGATACTAACTTTTTTTCAAATAAAAGGAAAAATTTTGTAACATATGACTGCAAATCACCATGTAAACCTTTATCTTTAATGCTAGTTTGGGAATTTGGTTAATATTTTGGTTTTTCACTTAAACTAACTACAACTTTATTGTATCACAATTAATACAATTGACTATTTCACTCTTTGAAAAAGGAAAACATTTGACACAAATTTTGACCTAAGGAAAAAAACCGAAATCTAAAACACCCAACAAATTTCTTACAATCAAAGGTACCAACTCCAATTACTTCCCCACCAATCAAATCCCAAACTCCACAATTTTTTGGCCTTTCAAAATCCTAATCAAAACCAAAACCCACACATTCCATAACCTATTCTCTCTAATGGATTGTGAAACTCTTCCACCTAGAATTGCAATAGTCCCAGCGAACACCACAATAACAACTACACTTGCACCTGGATTTAGATTCAACTATACTTGAAGAGGAAGGTCAACAACAAGCCTTTTCGCTTCGATATTGTTAAATAGATGATATCTACAAAATTGAGCCAGGGGACCTTCCTGGTAGATATTGCTTTTGCTTTTTTTTTTTTTTACTATTTCTCAACACAACTATTAGCACTACCTTTTTGTCTATCTCTTATTTTCGAGGTTGATAAGTTTTTTTTTTTTTTAATGTCTTTTTGATTTTATTTATATTTAGCGTTTAAAGATGTTTTAGTATTTTTGTTGGTTAAATTAAGTTTCAAAAGGGGTTTGTTTGGTTATTTCTAGGTTTTGAAGTTTCTTTTTCTTTTAAATGCATGCTAGATTTGTTTATTTATATGTTTTGGGTTACTTATAGTGTCACGACCCGGGCCCTGGGCCGTGGCAAAATCGTAAATATTAATTGGTAGAAAATTTTCAATTGACACCATAAAGTTTATAATTTTTTTTTCTCTTTTTTAAAAATATAAAATTTTTCTCTGTTTTGAATACTTCGAAGTACCAAGATAAAATATTAAGGAAATGAAATAAAAAGTTTCAAAACACTCTAAAATAATTCCGATGGAAACCATTCCCACAGATATGTGAACACCTGTTAGAAATCATAGGTTCATAGTCATAAATAAAATTATGAACACTCAGACATGTAATCAGCTTATTGTATTTAAGCATTCACATCTACTTAGATTTCCAAATAAAAATCCACAACTCTGATGTTCTTAATAAAATGCTTTAAATACATCAAATGAGAGTTCCCTAAATTGGTTCCAAGGACATCCATCTCTAAATACCAATTTGAAATGAAATATACTAAATAACTATACCACTAGCAGAGTTCCTGATTTCCTTGATTCTTTACCTACTCCGCTTGATGGCCACCTAAGTCACCCTATACATTTCCTGGAGGGGAAAAATAAAGAAGAGGTGAGCTAGTGCTTAGTAGGATTTCAATCCCGATAAGGTTTTGAAACCACTTTCCATAATCATTATTAAAAACTTGCATGGTCAACTATCTCAACAAATCCCATAAATCATTTCATAAAACATATAGGCTCTTAAAATAGTAATAAAACATTTAAATTTCTAAGTCAAGTCATAGCATTTTCAAAACAATATAGATCTCGTCCCCTAGTCATATACCTGATGGCCTATAGTTTCAGTAAATTATTTTGAATAGGAAAACAATGTTTGGCACACTATGACCCTGGTAACCATACCAAAAAATACCCTGCGCAGTGACCCCGACATAAAGTCGTATAATACGAATAGTTCATGATAACCTCACATAATGACTAGGACGGTGGACCTTTATCTCATTCAAGTTACAAAACAATTCAAATAAATTAACCATGCAATCAATACAATATATATAAAAATTGATATTGTGAAAACCCTCATTTTATTTTTGAAAAATTTTGGCAGCATAACGGTTGCTAATTCAATAAACCAAATTTTTTTCAAGCTTGTCATAAACCACAATATACTTTCAAAGCAATCCACAATATATCTCCACAAATAATTACCACACTTTCAAAATTATCAAAATTCAAATAAATTCCAACTTTAAAATAAAAATTTCTAAAATATCAAGATTGAACTTTACCTCAATATGGGTTATTAACTACTCCGAAAGCCTTAATTCTTAATATAATTATCATCGTCTCAAACCGAATCTACAAAGTAAGAAAATATAGAAAATTTTTAATATGACTGTCCTAAGGGGAAAATAACCATAAAAATGGATTCTACACTTAAAAACAAGTCCATAGACGCGTTCAGAGTTAAATTTCGAGTCCGGGAGGTCGAGAAACTTACCTCTGTTATATGTGGTGGCCGGCGGCGACTTTTTGGCGACCACGGTGGTGGGAGGTGCGGCTAAGTGGGTTTTGTTGTCCTCGACACACTTGTCATGAAAATGGGGTTGGCCGGAGTCAAAATCGCTTAGTTTCACCGAGATCTAAGAAAATCGAAGTTGGTTAGTGGTAGAACTTTCTCTGCAAAATTGAAGACCCAAACGGTGATAAAAATTGATGAAATTGGTACCTATAGAATCTACGTCGCACGAGTTTTTCAACGGTACCAGGTTTGGTCAAAACGAAGATCAAATGTGGTCAGAACAAGAAGTCAAATTGAGGGTCGCGGGAATGGAAAACAAAAAAAAAAAAAAAAAATCTAGAGGGAGAGAGTTTCAGTTGGCTAGAGGAAAAAGACAAATTATATAATCCGAAAAAATTACAATTTGCCCCTTAACTATTTACAAATTGTGACTTTAAACTAAAATTTTAAAAATTTAAGTTTTTGACCCTTGCACTTTTACAAAATTTTCATAAAATTTTTCAATTTCACCCTTAGAAAAAATTTAAGGTTTTACATATAGTCTCACAATATTTTGATTAATGTTGTTCATCATAGGAAACATTTTGTAATGTCAATCGTTATGTGTATCTTTTCGTTGTTAATTGGGTTGCATTTGAATTTGATATTTCTTTATGCATGGGGTTGTAGATTATTTGAGGTTTAAGACCAAAGAGCAAGAGTGATACTCTTTTAGTGCCTTGGAAAAGATGTATAGAACTGGGACAAGAATGAATAGGACAGCTGGAAAGGATATTGGAAAGCAATAAGGAAGGGTCATGAGATTTGCTAGAGTAGACAATTGATTAGATTGAAAAAGTCTCACATGTTCCATTATGGGCATGTTTCAAATGGGTAGCAGAAAAATTGGATTATGCATGAGTATCGCCTTATCGAAGAGGAACACGACAAATTTCAAGCTAGACAAGTGAAGGTCTACAGGAATTGTTGTTGGTGGTTTCAGTTAGTATTTGTTTTGTTGTTTTTAGATATCTTAAAAAGAAAAGTAAGACCATTGACGTTATGTTTCTATAGTTTGGTTTAAATGGTATAAGCAACTAAACAAACTAAATTCATCGTTTTGTTGATTTAGTTATGATGAGAAATTGTATTATTAATTGGTAGTTAGGTTTTATATGTTATGATCAATTTAACAAATTAAATTTATCATTTTATGTACTTATAATGTGAGAATATTAATGGGTGGTTAGGTTTAAACGTTATGAGCAACTCGACAAACTAGATTTATTGTTTTGTGAGTTTAGTTACTATATAGGGAAAAATCTTATATGGGATACTTTCATCATGTCATCAGCAGTGAGATTGCATAATTATTTTGTGCTATGTAGAACAATTTATATTGTGCAAGACTGCATTATGAAATTTTACAATATAGAGGACAAAACTCAATATAGTTGAACGGTCTCATTGCTTACATAAGGGCATTGATTTTTTTTTTTTCCAATGCATGAATTATGTTATTATTGGGCAGTTACGATATGCATCATGTTCAAGTATCTTCGATAGTTATGAGAGGAATAGTATTATTAACATATAGGTAGTTTGGTTTAAATGTTAGAAGAAACTCGACACATTATCTTCAAGTGGTAAGATCTCTTTTATTAAACTTGTAATTAGTGTGAAGTCTCAAGTATTGAAGTTTAATTGTATTTTTCCTTTCTTGTAATTTCTTGGAAATCAAACTGGCTTACCATTATGATATGAAGATTATTGTTTGTTTATTTGTTTTTTCCTTTTTTCTCCCCCTTTTTTGGTGGTAAAGAATTTATATGTGTTCTACAAAGTATTTCATAAGAGCATCATAAGAGCAACGAGTAGGAATCAAGATCCAAGAGGAATTCGGTGATGGCAAGGGAACTTTTCCAGAAGAAGCTACTAGAGATGATCTAGTTATTTATAATCATGCATACACTGAAAGAAATAATGATCCATACGTTCAAACCATGAATAATGATAAGGTTTTTTTTTTTTTTCGAATTTCTCTTTTGTTTTGAAGTTTTATATTTTCAAATCAAATTTTGATAAACCATGAATAATGAGAAAGTTGTTAAGTCCCTTGAATCTTTGAGGAAACCTTTAACTAGGGGTGGCAATTCGGAACCCGACACGAAAATTACGGGTTAGGGTTGAATATAAACGGGTTGGGTAAATTAATGGGTCAACCCGTCTAACCCGTTAGCTTATCGTGTCGGGTTCGTGTTTCCTGAATTGTGTTACAAGTTGACCTGTTAGCGAGGGTAAAAAAGTAATTTTATATTTACAAGGGTATTGATGTAATTTCAATGGTACTATATATACCTTTTTTTTCTTCACAAACCAGCCCTAGCCGCACAACTGCCCACACACTGCAGACTACACAGTGCACCCTTCTTCCACTTCGACAGCAGCCACTCCCACTCCTACCGTCCCACGCCACACTCTTCCAGATCCAGTCTTCCATTCGATTTCGAACAACACCCTTGACCGTGAGGTGTGACTCGTCAGCCATCTACACCACACGGTCCACACCAGCCATTCGGTTTCACTCTTACTGTCCCACACTTCCATTTTGTTCATCTTGACAGTAGCCACTCCCATTCCCACAATCCCACACCACACTCTTCCAAATCCAGTCTTCCATTCGATTTCAAACAGCACCTTTGACCGTGAGGCGTGACTCATCAGCCATCTACACCACACGGTCCACACCAGCCACTCGGTTTCACTCCCACTGTCCCACACTTCCATTTTGTTCATCTCGACAGCAGCCACTCTCATTCCTACCATCCCACGCCACACTCTTCCAGATCCAGTCTTCCATTTGATTTCGAACAGTACCCTTGACCATGAGGCGTGACTCGTCAGCCATCTACACCACACGGTCCACACCAGCCACTCGGTTTCACTCCCACTGTCCCACACTTCCATTTTGTTCATCTGCTAGCTCAGCCAACCTGTGACGTGCCGTGACCTTCATCTTGCTCATCTGCTCGCTTAACCAGCTCAAATCTCATCTCCTTCATCTTTAACAGCCAGCTCCACAACTTCATCATCTCCTTCATTTCCGACCTCCCACAGTATCCAACTCAGATCTCATTCATCACCTTCATTGTCAACAACCAGCTCAGGTAGCGTCAACATCTTCTTCATCTTCGATCTCCCAGCCTCCCACTGTGGCAGTACCCAGCTCAGATCTCATCATCTCCGAGCTCCGACGATAGAAGAACCCAGCTCAACTAGCTCGTTCATCTCTAACAATCACGGTAGCAACAGCTAGTTCAGTTAGCCCTTTCATCTTCTTTATTGTCGACAGTAGCAGTGACCACACCACACGGTCACATATTCATCTTCGACAGTCACGGTTTTGCCTCAGGTAAGCTGAATGTTTTTGTATTTGCTCAATTAATCTAAACAAACTTGTTGGGTTTGCTTGTTCAATACAAATTATATGCTTATTTTAATGTTTGTTTTATATTTATCACTTATCAGAAATAGATTGCTTTTTAGATGCTCTGCTTTTTAGATTGCTATACTCTAATAATATTATCTCCGGTTATTACCTAGTGAATTTGGTTTATGAATCAACATATTCTCATAATCGTTTGTGCATACCTTTTTTTTAGATCAACAGATAATATGATTGAAAGATAATCTTATAATAATGTTCACTGATCAGGATTCAGTATAGGACTTTTGGTGATCATGTACTCTTTTGTTTTGGCGATAGAATAATGTTTGTTGTATGAGCTAAAAATCCACTTGTAATAATGACATTTTTCCTAACTCTAAATAGTTCAGGTTTTTTTTTCTTTTTGATAAAGAAATAGTTCAAGTTTTATAAATAGAATCATTAATTTATAAAGTAGAATATTTAATGAGTTTCTATTCAATTTTGAGATTGCTATATGACAGGTTTTATAAAATAGTTCAAGTTTTATAAAGTAGAATATTTAAAGAAATAGTTCATATTGTAAAACTATATGACATGTGAGTTGATTATGAGATTGCTTTTCAATTTTTTATGTACAGCTTAAATTTATGGATTCTAACGATATCAATATCAACGATTGGGAAACCAATAGTATGGAAGAGGATTTCGATGAGTATGTCGAAGTAGAGACCAAGATACAGGAAAGGAGAAGAATGTCATGGTGACCAAACCCGCCCCCAAAAGAAAGCTTAGATCAAAAGTGTGGAGTGTGTTTACAAAGCTACCACGAAGTAAAGATGGAAAGTTAAGGAGTAAGTGTAAACTTTGCAACAAGATTTATATTTGTGAAAGCAATTATGGTACCGGCAACATGAAACGCCACATGGAATTAACCTGTTTGATGAGGAAAACTAAAGATATAAGTCAAATGTTCATTAATAAAATCGGTGCAGATGGTGTGACACTTATGAAATCCAAAGATCCTAAAGTATTTCGAGGTATGATATTTGCAGCCATTGTATGTCATGATTTACCTTTTCAATTTGTGGAGTGGACGTGGATTAGGAAAATAATTGAATATTTGGATAAGGATTTCACTTTAGTTTCTAGGAATACCGCAAAGGCGGATGTGTTGAAGATGCATGCCAAAGAAAAAAAAAATTAGGAATATGCTAGAACAATCTCCTGGTAGAATTAGTTTGACATGTGATTTGTGGACATCTATAGCTATTGATGGTTATTTATGTCTCACATCACATTTTCTTGATAAAGATTGGGTTTTGCAAAAGAAAGTGTTGAATTTTTCTTTTATGACACCATCACATGATGGAGTTTCCTTAGCTCATAAGATTAATACATTGTTATGTGAGTAGAGAATTCAAAATAGGATTTTTTTCATTTACTTTGGACAATGCTTCATCGAACAATTCTTTATTGACATTTTGAAAAATCAATTGAACATAAAGGGGGCACTTGTATGTTATGGTGATTTTTTACATATTCGTTGTTGTGCTCATATTTTAAATTTGATTGTTCAAGATGGTTTGAAGGAAATAAATGAGGAGGTCCATAAAATTCATGAGTGTGTGAAATATGTGAAGGGGTCACAAGTGAGGAAACAAAAGTTTTTAGAATGTGTGAAGCAAGTTTCTCTTAATTGTAAGATGGGTCTAAGGCAAGATGTTCCAATTAGATGGAATTCGACTTATCTTATGCTTGAAAGTGCTATTAATTATTGTTGTACTTTGTGTACATTAGAGTTGAGTGATAGTAATTTCAAGCATTGTCCTTCTTCAAGTGAGTGGGAAAAGGTTGAGAAAATTGCTTTATTTTTTAAAGTATTTTATGATGTCACTTGCATTTTTTCGGGAATGAAGTATCCAACTTCAAATTTATATTTCTCGAAGGTGTTGGAAATTTATGTGCTATTACAGCAAAACTTGGAAAGTGATGATTTGTTTTTGAAAAATATGGCAACTCAAATGTACACTAAATTTAACAAATATTGGGGTGATTTTTGTACCATCATGGCCATAGCATTGATTTTGGATCCTCGGTACAAGATGAAATTTGTTGATTTTGCTTATAGAAAAGTTTATGGGGAGGATTCATTTGAGTTTGAAAATGTTCGAAGTAAGTTGCATTTGTTGTTTGATGAGTATGTGAGAAATGCTTTAGCTACTTCAACATCTAATCTTGGTGGTAGTGGTCATGACCTGCTCATTAATTCTTCGTCACAAGCTACCATTGCTCCGCCATCTTTTAGTCTTATGAAGGTAATTACTAATGCTATTTACTAGTTTGTTCATATATTTAATTTGGTTTGTTTATATATATATATATATATATATATATGTATTATTTGCATAATATTAACATTGTTTTTTGTTCATATATTTAATTTGGTTTGTTATATATATATGTATTATTTGCATAATATTAACATTTTTTTTATTAATAAATATTTATAGGAGTGGGAATCGTTTGATAAAGATACATCTGATAGCGAATTGACAAGAAAAACGCAATTGCAAATGTATTTGGATGAGCCAAAGCTTCAAGATACAATGAACTTTGATATTTTGAATTTCTGGAAAGCCAATGCAATTCGATTTCCTGAACTAACAATGATGACTCGTGATGTTTTGAGCATCCCAATATCTACAGTGGCATCTGAATCAACGTTTAGTGTTGGTGGTTGAGTCCTTGATCAGTATCGAAGTTCACTTAAACCACACGTGGTAAAGGTTATAGTTTGTACTCGAGACTGGATATATGGAGACAAAGGTAATATTTTACTAAAAAGTGTTAATTGCAATTTGTATATGTTATATAATTATGAGTTTTATTTTTCTTTTCTAATAGAATAATCTTAATTTTTTTTATTTGTCATTATTGTAGAGAATCCAAATCTTAGATTGGATGAACTTACCGAAGATGTGATGAACATAAACGATGATAGTGAAACTGTTAGTGTTAGTAATCACACTATCGAATCCATATCATTACAAATTACCATGTAGTGGTAAAATTTTATTGGTTTTGATAAAATATTTGTTAAAATATTTTTTTCATGTATAAATGTATAATTTCCTAATTAGTTAACTTTTAATTATTATCTTTTGGCAGGTTTAGTTTGGCGGATGAATCAACGCTTAATGTTGTTGTTTTATTATAAAAGACTATATTTGCGGATATATTTTTTATGTTGTTGTTTTGTTTTTTAATATGTAAGACTATATTTGCAAGAATATTTTTATAATCATCTTTGTAAATATTTGTATTTTTATGGTTTGGATTGTATTTGTGGATGATTGTATTTTTTTAGGTCTTATGTATCTTTATTTTAATTTTGTGTTTTATTAGATCTATAATTAAAATTTAAATGTATTAACTATCATTAAAATTTAAATGGGTCATAAACAGGTCAACTAATGGGTTATTATTCGTGTTGGTTAAACGGATCATTAACGGGTCACTAACGTATCGGTTAAACGGGTCACTAACAGGCTATTAACGAGTTGTTCAACGACCCGTTAAGAAACAGGTTAAACAGGTTGTTTTTGTGTTGACCCATTAGTAATCGTGTCGTGTTTGGGTTGAGGGGGTTCAACCCGTTTCCTTATTGTGTCGTGTAAAAAATTATCGGGTCGTGTCCAACCCAACCCGTCAACCCGAATTGCCACCCCTACCTTTAACAAATATAAATGAGCAAAGTCATTGTGTTTTAGCCTCAAAATTTCTTGCTCCTTGAAATTTTAATTTGATCAAATAGGGGTTAGATTGTTGCGGAATTCTGACTCCATGAATAAGGAATCTCTGTTGCAGACTTCTGATTCCAAGAATAAGTATCTTCTGAACCGCAATGAACTTCCAACAAATGCTCAAAATAATTTACCAATGTGCAATAAAGACAGGGATGATAGTCCTTCACTATTTGTTCTGAATACATAGGCACCTCTCCCTCTCCAATACAAGAGACGAAGGCAAAATGATTCAAATCCTTTAGAAGTAGCAAACTTTTCTCCATTGTTGGAGTGCTCTTTAATGAAGCCTATTGAGTCGAAGGAGAGCACTTAAATTTTTGGGGTTACATTTCCACCTGATTCATCAATACCTCCTAGCTATGTCAAATTGATCAATGATTTGACTATTGAGAGAGAGAGACATTGAAGCTTGAAAAGAAGAATGCTCGCAAATTGATTCGTTGAGCAAGGAAAACAAGGATCTGAAGAGTACCAAAAATAACAAGCGCATGTTGATGCTTATGTAAGTAGTTTATGAAACAATCGGCCTCGTATGGGCAGTGGCAGACCCATAAGTTTATGTGAGAGGGGGGCACTTTTATATATATATATTTATATTTTGTAATATTTCTTTAAATTACTAAAAGAACATTATATGAAATAAACATAGTTAAAATACATAATCAATAAAGAATATGTAGTTTTACTTTTTACAAAATTGTAAGCAAAATTTATTAAAATAATATTTTTAATACAAATATAAAAATAAAAGTATACTAATTATGAGTTGATTGTGCACTAACCCCATTTTTCTTAATAAGAAAAATTCAAATTTTATATTACTTGAAAAAATAAATAGAAATTTAATTTAGAGATATGTCGTCTTTATGATAATAGTTGTTATTTAGATTGGAAATAAATGTATATAATCAAACTATATATATTTATTATTAAAGTCACTAATCAGCTATATTTATAATCTTTTATCCAATAAATATATATGATTTATAGTAAAGTAAAGTAAATAAAAATAAAAGTAAAAATAATTATAATTTGTATGAGTATTTTTATTTATGAATTTCATCATATAAAATAGTTTATATAAAAGAAAAATAAATCACACTAATAATCGTGAGCAAAGTAAAATTTATTAAGATTAAATAAAATAATATATTTTATTCTCTAATTCATGTAAATATGATATAGTTTACGATAAAAAAATAATTTGAAATGAATATAATAATTTATAAAATTAAAATATTTTAAATTTGAAGATCAGTTTGTAATAATGGAAAAAAAACAAAAACAAAAAAAAAAGGGAGACAAAGCAATTATTATTAGTGAATTAAAAAAAAAAATCCATTATTAAGGCATATGCAGATTGAACCCAGGTTCCCAGTAAGAAGGATGACGACCACAGCCATCACAGCTAGTGTGTGGCTGTGATCTATTTTGGCATTTTATATATATAATATTTTACTTGAGCAAAAAGAAGAAAAAGCAAAAGCTTTTAATTGTTGTTTGGATTCGAACTCGGATGACAAGGGAGACAAAGGTGCGCTGCAACCATTAGCGCCAATCGCTTGACATGAAGCATTGTGACATTGATATTATTTAATTAATTTTTTTTTCAATTTCAGTGGGGGCACGTGTCCCCCCTGGCCCTATAGTGGGTCCGCCTCTGCATATGGGCCTTGTCTCTCAAAACATCTAATCAGATAATGGTTATAAATTTAGGTTGCTTCTTGTAAGAGTATCGAACTCGTGGAATATATGTTTTTGCTAGGTATAATTTTAACTGAGACCTGGTTATGTATGCCCGAGGGAATGTTAATGGTTAATATCCGGAGTCCAACCAAATTAAATTGCTGGTAATAAATGATTATTGGATTGCCATAGAGAATCTTGTGTCATGGATGATGATTATTGGTAGGGATGTCCCTAACACCATTTCGAGGCCTTGTGAAGCTTGCACGTGCTGGATCTTTATTGTCCTATGTTTGAATACCCATAATCTTTGTGTTCACACTTCAGAGTTGAGGCTGGTTGAACCATCCCCCCACTACTAGAATTCAAGTTTAAGCTTGATAAAATCTTTTAATGTGGGAAGTCTTTCTTATTTAGAGTGGGCGTTGTTGTCTCTCCTTATGGAAGTCAATATTTTGGTCTTGAAATGATTGATTTTGATATGTTTTGGTATACATTTGATTCATTCAGCATTAGTTCTACATAAGAAAAAAAAAAGGCTATTGAATGAGTTGTTAATGAATAAATTAGATTGGTTTTTTAATAAAAAATTAAATTGATTTAAGGAGAATCTTGCAATGTGTTAGGATGCTTGTTTTAATTTATAAAAGATTGGTTTATGAAATTATATTGTTTAGTGGATCAATATATATTTCGTGAAGATTTTTCAAGTAAAAAGTAATATTTGTAGGAGTGGTCTCACTATATGATTTAGTTACAAATAATTGCACAACAATATTATAAAGTTGTGATTGTCGCTAAGGATTGGACAAATCCTAGTTCTGTGTTTTTTTTGGACAATGTAATATAATAGACAAAATATGGGCAGTTTGTTTTTCAAGTTGTCAATCTTTTAATATCTAATATTAAGTGGAAAAAATATCTATTTTTAAATGTCATAAGGCAAATTACACAAACTTCCCTGAGGTTTGGTGAAATTACACAAATATGATGATGTTTGGATAACTCACATTCTTATTATCTGAGGTTCTAAAAACTTAATACAAACCTCTCTTGTTGTTAGTCAACAGTTAGTAAACCTCCGTTAAATCAAAATTGTCAAGGGTAAAATGGTCAATACATAACTTATGAATATTTTAGCTTAAGATACATATTTTCGTTAAAAAAAACTTTAGATTATTATAAAATAATGTAATTAATATAGAAAAGTTTTAGAAAATAAAAAAAGTGGCATTTTTTCACTCATCTTCTTCTTCTTCCCTATCATTATAAACACCTATAAAGATTCAACCTAGATACGTCATCTTTTTCATCTTCTTTATCTTTTTTTTTTTTTTTTTCTTCATCATCAAAGAAAATTTTAAGGGGAAAAAAAAAACCAAAAACCTAGACCTCTCCAGTCTGTCTTCATCATCTTTTCTTCTTTTTCATCATTTGTGTCTAGGTTTCCAGATCAGAACCCAAACATCGATCTCAGAGCTTCTAGTCCTCACAAGTCCTCTCGATCTCCCTTCCCTCTCTTTGCTCTCATTAGGACTGGGTTGATGATTTAACGATTGATTTTTGCTCTCAAATGTTATTGTTGTTATGTGTGCGATTAATTGATTTTGTGGATTGATGATTTTACAAATGGTGTTGATAATTGTGTTAATTGTTAATGGCATTGATGATGATGTTCTTGGGTCTGCTTGATGATGATGGTAGTAGATTGATGATTTTACAGATGGTATTGATGATTGTGTTGATTGTAGATGGTGTTGATGATGATGCTCTTAGGTTTGTTTGATGATGATGAGAGTGGTTTTTGTTTGTGTTGATTAATAATGATGGACCCCTATTTGTGTTGTTTTTGCTTTTTCAATCAAATTAAAAAATATAAATATTATATTAATTATAAATTTATTATAAAAAAGTAAAATATTGACTTTAATCTGACTTGAAGGGTATTTTAGTCTTTTGTATCTTTAATCGTTGATCATGAGAATTTATAGGTGATGGGCCCCTTTTCCTTATGCTACTAGGCCGCTCGCCGGGCAACCTCGCGGTGACCTTCCATTCAGGATCTACATCGGCTGGACAGTTCCCGTGAAGGGATGTAACTTGCAGAAAATACGGCAGCTATCTTTTCGTCTATCTCTTTCTACAACACCCAAATTTTAACCTACGCGTGGAAAATCCAACGCGCTAAGTATTTTCATTTAGTGGATGTATACCAAATTTAAATCTCATCATTTCGTAAAAATATAAGATTTCACGGTTCTCCAATTTTTATACTAATTCATAACAAGATCAATTTACTAGAAAACACACACATTAATTGCATAAAAGTCATTTTTCACTTATGACCTTTACAAATCAAATTTCACAATTTTCAACTATTTGTAATAAAACACAATAAAATTTAATAACTGACAAATACCTACAAGCATTTGCATCATGCCACTTTTTCATACTCACATATACAATTTCCTCATAACATTTTCTCAATTACAAGTGATAAATCATTATTTCACAATTTTCGAACTTTTACCGATAATTTGCAAGGAAATCTAATTACCATTTACTGCACGTATAAACACATATATTTTCATTTTCAAGCATGACAACTTGATTTTCTTTAATAATATTCAGTGTCTTTTGTAAGCTGACACGATATCGTGGATTGGAAAACGGGTTTCTTCGGCATCGGACACTCGGTGACTACCCGTCGGATCACATTTCACATAATACATAAATTCTGGGACTGGACACTTGGTGCCTCGCAAGGTCCATGAATTCAATATCAATGTCTATAAGCATATCGGTGTAGTACTGTTATAATCACCCTATTGACATGCCAAGTTTTCCGGCATCGGACACTCGATGCCTACCCATCGAATCATATTTCACATAACACATGATTTCGAGGATCGGACATTCGGTATCTCTCAAGGTCCAAAATTCACAATTTTTGTATCAATAACACGACGTAATACTGCTAATATTCTTCTATTCGATTGTCAATTTCCAATCCCCACCTCATTGTCCAGGTACTAGGGCCCTTATAATTTTTTTTTTATTTATTTACAGAGATTCCATCTAATAACAACTTTTCATTTCTAAATAAAATTTCATTGGAAACACGACGCACACGACTTTAATTGCCATTGTTTCCGTTTATTCAAAATATCATTTTAACATCACAACACATCATTTTTTTCCCTCCATCTACTCATCAAATTAAATCAAACTTTCTTGCCTTTATAAATTTTATTTATTACAAAAAATTTAACGATTTAAACAACTTTCATTTCTAATTACAAATTTCGTTAGAATAGCTATGAAATAAATTTTAGTCATACTTTTCCATTAAATCGAATTATCAATTTTAGTGTCATAAAACACTATTTTTAGCACTCAAATAACTCATCAAATCTATCAATCACACAATGCCCTTCATCTAGCATAGTCTCCGTCAAAACACAAAATGGTTGAATTCTTTCCAAATTCTTTCTATTTCCACTCAATTATCATTCAAGTCACTAGTCAAAGTCATTTAACAACAATTTATCAAAATAAATCCATAACCCCTTTGATTTGCACAATTCGGCCAATATCTTCCTATCGCAAAACTTTTTGAAATTTTTCGTTGTTCAAAGCTACACCATGATTCATCATACCAACCATGCTTAGTTATGGTATCAATTTAACTAAAAATAAGAAAATATCACATTTTAACAAATCAACACTTTACTAACAAAGATAAAAATCTCAAGCAAATATACACCAACAACCACACCATGCCCCACTTTTTCTTCATTCATTTGATTTATTTTACTTAATTCATATAAAAATAACACATCCATTCTCAAGAATTAATTCATTACACATACACTCCTATATTAGCAAAAAATTTCCTTTTCATAAATTTCAACCCAATTAAATCCATCACATAAAATGCCAATTATCTACTTAATTTTTAACTCAACATCTATATTTAATAAATTCACCACTTCACCCTATTTCCAAAGAATATTCTCATATCCATTTCATTTAATATCCTTTGCATCAAAACATTCAAACACATCTAAATATCACTAAAATACATCAAAATGATTGACTAACCACTTAGACACCCATTCTTGATCTTAATCCAAATCAACATCCAAACTTTCCAATTCCATTTTCCTTCCATTATTTTGATTCTAACCAACATAATTTCATTCCAAAACCTCATACCAAGCATTCAAGCATTAAAACCCACATAAATACATGCTTAACATAAATGGTCCACATACTAACATAATGCTACTCATTTGATTTTCTTTCCCACAATTATTTCAATCAACATAAACTTTCATATAACCTCATCCATGCATTAAAATAATTCCATTACATCCATATTTTCAATTTGACCACTTACTAACAAAAACATTACTAAATTATCCACTTCATTCCAAGCTCAAAAATCACACCCAAAAGCATTAAATAATCATCAATTTAACCACTAAAACTTTAAACTACAAATTCATCAATCTCCCTTAAAATTCACAACACAAACCCTAACTATTTCTTTTCAAAAATCTTGATTCAAGAATCCTAAATACTTTTCTTCACATCCAACTTCAATATGATGATGATCAACCTCAAATCATCTCAAAAATTTCATCAAAAGGTCATTTAAATCAACTATCAAAATAATACTCATCAAACTAGTTTTGGGTTTCATCAATTTACCTTCACTTTCTTCCCATTTTTCTTGAGAAAACTATGAGGGGTTTGATGGAGGAACACCCTAGAGACCTCTTCTTCTTCTTCTCCTTCTTCCTCCTCTTCAGGGCATGCTCTTCTCCCCCTCACAGCTACAGTGTCTTTTTCTTCCTCTCGAGTCTGCTCTCGTCTCTCCTCATGGTTTCTCTCCTCTTGGACTGACTCCCATTTGCTTCTTCATTCATTCATGCTTTAACTTTATATACTAACTCTTACATTTGACTAATTTGCCCTCTAACTATCCTCAAAATCACATAATTGCCATTAATTATAAATCAAACCTTTTGATTGGTCCATTAATTCCATCTCATTATTAACTAACTAAATCCATTTTCTTTTAGCCCAAATTCAACTTATGACCTTGCTTTGACTAAATTGTGTCACAACACCATTGGTTAATCACATTTCCATAGATTGTGTTAGTTTGATACTTATCTTCTCATGCATTTCTTTAATATTTCTTTAACTTAAATTTTAATCCTCATTTAACTCTAATAAATTTCAAAAATATTCCACGGTCATCCTATTATCAAATTAACCATGCAATACTCTAATTGGATATCCTAACCTTCAATCCCAAGCTTAAAAAAAAATTCAGAAGGTTTCGAACTCACTAAATTCGCAACGTTTCCAACGAATGTATTTTTATCGATTTATCTTTGAAACCTTCAAAATCCACTTAAATGGACTCATTTTCGCTCCGTTTCAATTTCATGAGGCTCTATTACTCATTCTAAATATTTTCGATTTTCCGAGGTCGAACTCGAAAAGTCATTATTCACACACCACTATTCACCTGGAAATCACTATTCATCCGAAAAATATTATTTCTCTTTTAGAAGTGTCGTTTAAGTTTCTAAAATATCTCTTGAGTATCTTAACACTTATTTTGACACTTCTCTAAATTTTCAAATTTTCCCATAAATTCGTCCAGATTTTCGGTCGGATCCGAAAACCACTCAATTTTACCTCAAACGGACTAATTTTTTTATCCATTTTAGTTTTCTTAGACTCCATTACTTATTCCGGAGCTTTTCGACTTCAGGGTCTGCTTTCCGAAAAATTTACTATTCATATGAATACTATTCATATGAAAATAATATTCATCTTGAAAAAAATTTATTCATCCTGATATATTTTCATTTCGTTTAAATGGAGGAAATTTGAGTTTTAATTAACCAAAATTAATATTGAACTCATGTTTATTAAAATTAAACTTTTACATCATATAACATAATTAATTCTAAATTAATTTATGTTATATTTTGTAATCGAACTCGTGACCTCTAATGAATTAATTCACAATTAATTTGTATCAGAATCACTACTGAGAATCAAATGCAAGATCTCTTAAAAAATTAATTAAATAATTATCAATTCATAATTCATAATTAAATATTAAATAATTTGAATGATCAATTTATTCAAATACAAAGTGAATACAAAATTTTCTACTTCTTTAACAACTATAATTGGACGGTCCAGTTACAATATTCTATATACACGTTTCTTATAGTGAAATAAGCTATCAAGAGAATCTGATGGACATACAGTTTTGAGCTCTAATAACACTGGAATGATTAATTAAACTCTTTAATTAAATAATTCACTATTATTAACCTTAAAGTCATTCCACTAAAAACCGAAGATTGTACTCTCAAAGCTATTTTTACACAATTTGAAGTTTCAATGTCCATTGATTTAATCATTATATATGATTTGATCCTCCACAAATAGTTAATAATTATAGTTAAGTCAAAATGTCTGTTTTACCCTTCTAATTATATCTTGATCCTTAAGTACCATTGATTCTGTAAGGAATAGTATATTTATAATAACTTATGAATTTATTTTTCCATTTACATATGAATAGAAAGTTGAGCGCTCTTATTGATCAAAACCTGAATAAACTCTTAAACGAACTATTTCTCTACTTCTCACAAGAAGGAGTGGATTCCACTATTATATAGAATATTCCTAGCTATTTACTAAATTATATCCCTAAAGTACAAAGTTATTGATCGAATATCTATGCCAATCTCACCCATATTAACCAAAGGATATAACTCAACAAGTAAGAGTTCATTATACACTCAGGATTAAGATCAATTCATGTATGATTATCTAGTCAATAAATATAAATCTGTAAGTGTAATGGATATAAATTAAAGACTCATATTCATCGTGATCAAATCTTATATAATCTTTATTATATAAGATGTCTTCATTTCCATGTCCACCACATGAATAGTTTTGGATAAAACTATTATACCGAATACAAAATGGACCACAATTGTAGATTTACCACAAACAAAGTACCCAACTTTGTTTGCTTTCTACAGACTCCTTAGATTATTTATCTAAAACTAAATCCACTTGTATATAACATTTATATACTTAGTTTGAAATTACATCAGTAATCATGTATGTTTCTCATGATATATATAATTTTTATAAAAACATATAAATTGAATAAAATGAATATTTTATTAGTAGTTATAAAACTGTTTACATAATTACAAGCTTTTAGGGTATAAACCCCAACACCAGCAAACACCGCAACAACAACAATTGCACTTGCACCTGGGATACAATTCCATGCAATTGATAAGAAGCTACTTAGCTATTACTTGAAGGGGAAGGTCATTAATAATCCTTTTCACTTCAATGTTATTAAAGAGATTAATATCTATAGTAGGGTCAAACTTCAGAGCATTGACCGTTGACTTGATCCTAGCAACCTTATTTTGTAAACAACAAATAAGAAATAACACAAGTGACTTTGACATCAGTGTGGTATCAGTCGAAGACACTTCGACATTCAGTCGGTAATAGGATTGAAATAAGCAATATATAGACAAAAGAATCTAAAATGTGTTGTTCGACATGTTCTATTTTAATGAGGGTATTATATGGCTATATATGATGGTGGAAAATGTCAACCGTAACATTGTCTGTATTTGGGCTTGCTCGAGCATGGTTAAACGGGGAGAGATAATCAAAACTCTTTATCAGAGGAAAAGTGCGGTGGCCAAAATGGTTTCTTTGGATGAATGTCAATTTGTGGGGAGACTTCTATATGTATCTCATATTCTCCACACAACTATTTATATATAGGATATACCAATCACTCTTTAAAGTCGAGATAAGTTTGCCACAATTACTATGGCATTTGATACTGACGGGACCCGATCCGAATCCTACTGGGCACCCCATGGACCCTTTCGGATTATAGCTAGCATCACTTAAAGGATTTCATGGAGTGAATCCTTATTATCAATTTACTGATACACATAAGGTTTTCAAACTTTTTTTTTCTTCAAAAATCTAGCAACATAAAGGCTATTTATTAGGCTATGCCACCCTATAACAACGAAAATTTTTCACTTCTAAATTTCCATACACGTTCTCCATTACCAAATTGGACCTCCGGTCCATATCGTATCAAACCTAGCCATAATCAATCTAATATAATAAAATCATCAATCAATTCAATATAATATAATCATTTTAACATCCAAATTTGTTTCCATGCATCCAAGTCAAGAACATTTGCTAAAAATATAGATATTTACTTTATGCACAAAAAGATTCAAATACATAGACAAAATATCTTATTACATAAGGGGAAATCTTTCAAATCTATTTATAACCCAAAATATGGTTTATACATAAGTGTATTCAAATCAAAGTATACAAAATAGTCATTTCACAGATGCATCGAATTTCTTCAGCCCACCTAATTCGATGTAGGAGAATGAGCACCTGGATCACATGTATATGCACCTGGGGAGGTTTTTTGTAAAACATAAAACAGGAAAAATAAGCTAACTAACCCAGTGAGTGTACTATATCTTTTTAATCAGAATTTATTCTTTCAAAACTACCTCCCTAAAACGTTTTAGTAAATTTTTCTATTTTCTAAACATTTTCACTTGAAGAAACCATAATCTTAAATTTAATAAATCATTTCTAAAAACTTACTTTTGTATAAAATTCAATACAATTTCATAATAAAATGTGTTTATAAACTTCTAAAATGGTTCATAAGCTTTTATAAAGTATTCCAGTATCATCTTTCTAAAATTCTTAGTTAGAAGCAAAATTTCTTTCTAAAATCATACTAATGGAACCCAAAGGCTATAATCACATGGCAACCGACCCAAAAGCCACTCAATGTGAGATACTAGTCACGAAGAGAATACACTAACAACACACAACGTGACAATGCTATAAAGACGTTGTCTACTACACAGTAGAGATATATCTTATATGGTCCAAACATAGAATACGACAATACCCTACACGCGTAAAGAACGACACTCTAGATTCAATGGACTAAATCCCCCCGATGTTAGTGACACGCCCTTCCCAATACTAACCATACACTACGGGGTATACTGACTGGGTTTAAATATACAAGCTATAAGTTGAGTCTCGTATGGTTTCGGGTATATCATTAGCTTTTTAATAACTTTCTTAAAATATACATTTAAATATTACATCTTTCCTTCTACATCCGTTAAAATTTCGAAAGCATATTTCGTTAAACTTTTTTTTTTTTTTTTTTCCAAATCATAAAATAGTCATGAACCTTAAAATTTCATATATAAAACATTTTCCTCTCAATTCAAAACTATAAAGGATTCATACGCTAATATAATTGAAAGTATATTATATAAATATGAGAAGTAAATACTTAATGCATAAACTTAAAGAAAATTTTGATGTTACACTCACTTGTACCCAAGCTCCTAGAATGCCTTCCAATTCTTCTCCTTTGCTCCCTTTTTACCAACAATTCATATTCTACTTTAACATACATCACCAAATCAACTTGAATCAACACTAATTCACCTAGTACTATCATTAAGCTAATATGCCCTTCACATAGGTTATTTTTCCTATTCCTTCACATATTCATTTTTCCTTTGATCTTTCTATACACCAATCCTTCTAATTCCATTTTGTCATCATCCTAACCCATTTAAGTAACAAAAAAAAAAGGTTCACATCAACTCCCCCACCTTGGCTGAATGCTACTCACACCCCTATCCAAACTTTTTCTTTTTATTTCTTTGATACTTATCATCTCAAAATTACCTAACACACCATCTATATGTATCCATACATTAAAATCTATACATTGACACTAAACCTAATCATGGCCGAACACAACATAGATATCCAACATCATCCTTCATATCATTATAATCATTAAACACACTAAAATCATTCATTCAACATACCAAGACAACTTATACACCAATAAATGTTCAATTGAACTTTAATCAAAATTTCACCCATATTAGTATGCTCATTCTATCTCCACAAGGTCCTAACTTAATTCTCTTACAATTTTGAAGTTTAAAACCACTAAATCCATGCTTAAAAACCTCAATAATTTCATAGATATGTCACTTGGAACTTAAATCAAACATCACACATACAATTTCACATACTAACCAATATAAAAGTTTAGGAAACTTGGTTCTTACCACTTGGAAATCACTTAGTCTTGAAAGATAGCCTTCTTGAGCTTGTAGACAACCTCTAGGTGGTTAAAATTCACTTCAAAATCAACTCAAGGTGTCAAAGAATGCAAGCTGACCCAGTTCTGTTCAAGTAGACTTTTCACCCCTCAAACTCTCACTTTTCTCTTTTGTTTTCTCATCAATGCATTCAACTATATATGGGTTTTGTTTAGTTTAATAATTGCCCTCCATTTTCCTTAAATTTACAAGGTTGCCACTACAAAATGCCCCTAAACTAGTCTTGAATTCACAAGTATGCCATTGGTTAGAAATACTAACTTGTGATTGGTTGCTTTCTAAAGGTTAGTTCCATTCTAACCAAATCCATCCAAATCTAATCAAGTGCTAACTAACTCATCATTATCCCTTCACATTTTGGTTTTCCCAAAATGCCCTTACCACTTTATCTTATTTACCAAATTGCCCTTCTTCTAGAGAATTCTTTAAATTCCAAAAATACCCTTGACATATTACTAAAATTACTTCTTTGCCATTTTCTAGAAATTTCTATTTCCTCCACTAATTTCCTTTTCAAGCCTCATAATTCTCTACATAACCTTCCTAGGAAACTTCATCCCTCTTTTTATAAATTAAATCTTAAGTGATTGAAATTAAAATTTAAATCGGTTACACTTAGAAAATAATTCACCTTACTAATTCTTTATGCTCCATTTTATGTTCGATTAATCTGGAAACTCTACTAAAATTTAAATACTCCTCTTATTATAATAATTTCACTTTATTATTATATGGGAAGGTATTGATACATTGTACAAAAATATACATATATAGTAACGGACTCGGGAGGGTGTATTACAGATACCGTATCTGTTCCACCATTACTCCCCTTTATGGTGACTATTTTGATCAATCCCATAAATCACCATTTATTGGGCTCATAACGCATCATCATAAAGTCTCGCTTTTTCATTTGAGTTGGGCCATGTCACAAGTTGATTGTCGAGTCTTTTAGGCCTCTGCATCATGGGCTGATTTATTTACCCACTACAATATCTATCAAAATTGAGCTATGGGACCTTTGTGGTATATATTGCTTTTGCTTTCCTTTTTCCTTTTTTCTTTTTTACTATTTCCCAACTTAGCTATTAATAGTACTACCATTTTGTCTATCTTTTATTTACAAGATTGATAAGGCTTTTGTTTTTGTTTTTTTGTTTTTTTTTAATATCTTTTCCATTTTATTTATATTCAGTGTTTATAGATGTTTTAGTATTTTTGTTGGTAAAACTAAGTTTTAAAAGGGGTTTGTTTGGTTATTTCTAGTTTGGAATTTTATTGTTTTTTTAAATGCATGTGAGATTTGTTTATTTATACATTTTTTGGTTACATATAGTCTCACAATATGTTATGATTTATCATTTTGTGGATTTAGTTATGATAAAAAATTTTATTATTAATTGGTAGTTGAATTTAATTTTATGATCAATTCAACAAAGTAAATTTATCGTTTTGTGAGTTTATTTAGAATGTAGGAATAGTATCATTAATGAGTGGTTTGGTTTAACCATTACGGTCAACTCGACAAACTGGATTTGTCATTTTATGAGTTTAGCTACTATATAAGGAGAAAATCTTATATGGAATACTCTCATCATGTCAGCAACGAGATTGTAAAATTATATCGTGTTATGTAGAATAATTTATATTAGGAAAGTAAGACTACATTCTGAAATTTTACAAGATATAGGACATAATTCAATATAGTTAAATGGTCTCATTACTAACATAGTAAGAGCATTGATTTTTTCCTACACGTGAATTTTGTTACCATTGAGTAGTTATGATAGGCATCGTATTTAAGTATCATGGATAGTTATGAGAGGAATTGTTTTATTAATATATAGGCAGTTTGGTTTCAATGTTATGAGCAACTCACCACATTATCTTTAGGTGCTAAGATCTCTTGTATTAAACTTTCAATGAGCATGAAGTCTCAAGTGTTGAAGTTTAATTGTATTTTCCTTTCTCGCTGTTTCTTGGAAATCAAACTGGATTACAATTGTGATATTAAGATTTCTTTTTTTTGTTATTTTTCCCTTTTTCCTCTCCGTTTTTTTGGTGGAAAAGGATTTATACATCCTCTGTAAAGTATTTCATGAGAACAGTATAAGGGCATGTTGTGTTCTCCAATGGAGCCTATTGAGCCAAAGGAGAGCATTCGAATTTTTGGGGTTACATTTGCAGCTTATTCATCAATACCTCCTAGCTATCTCTGTAACACTCTTCACTTGATTCTCATTCGGATGGAAACTTGAGTCGGAGGACGCTATCTTAATCGGTTTATTCGTTATTATTTTACGTATATGCATTATTATTTTTTTATTAAAACTTCATTTATTCTATTATTTTAATTTTACAAAAAATCCGGCAGAGTTTACCCTATTTATCTGAAAATCCAAAATTTTAAAAACCTACAAATTTTAAAGGAAAACACTTCTAAAACACTTTTAGGTTCTTAACTACCATTACAGACCATTTGTCCGACTCATAATCACTTCACCACATAAACTGTTATTTCTTTACAAAATCACTTTACAAATCAAAAACATTTTTTACGATTTATATACATTATCATTTATAAAATCTTGTACAAACAAATACATATGCATTTATTCTACATCGAAGTACTTAGACATGAATGTACGATACCAAAAGCATGCCTACCTAAAATGTGGAGAGATGTGACTCATAGGAAGCGCGACAATTTTCTTCTTGTCAATCTTTATCTATAGTGCCTAGTTCCATAACCTACGCGTTGTAGATCTAACGTGCTAAATATTTCTATTAAGGGGGTTTGCACATATTTTAAATTCAGCTTTTTTTTTTTTTTTTCATACATACAAGCTGATAAAGAAAGATTCCATAATTTTCGAATTTTCAAAATAAATCAAAAAGGGGTCAAGTTATTAATCAAAATACACATAATTTGCATAAATATCACTTTTCACATATAACCTTACTAAACCAAATTTCACCATTGCATCCAAAACACCCTTTTATATAATAAGGTTCCACAATTTTCAAACTTTTATCATATATTCACCAGGTTATCCATTTACTAATAAATTCATAAAAAGAAATACATAGAAATCAATTTTCTTTTAAACATAACAACACGATTTCATTTAATATCTTACAGAACAAATACATACAGGCATTTGTACCAGGCCACTCTTTCAAACACAAATACACAATGTTCCTGTAACTTTTCTCAAACTACCAGTTGTAAATTAGTAGTTCACAAATCATTTAACCTTCAACATAAAATGTATCTCAAACAACAATTTAGAACTTTATGAGCTACTTTTCAAAACCACATATTCAATGTAATTACGTTATTAGTCATTAAAATATCATCAAAGCCATTTATAAATGCTGATATGATACCATGGATCGGTAACGGATTTTATGTTTCCATCCGGCATCGGACACTCGGCGCCTGCCCGCTGAATCTCAATTTCACAATTGTATCGATTTCTAGACCGGACACTCGATGCCTCTCAAAGTCCGTGAATCAACATCGGTATGTAATCGTAATGATGTAGTACTACTAATAATTACCCTATTGCATGCCAACTACCAATCCTCACCTACCAATGTACACGTTTACTCGGGCTCTTAATATTTTATTCATTAACAACAATTTAACAATCTATCATTTTCCATTTTCGAATAAAAACTTCGTTAAGAACGCAACAAAATAAATTCCAACAATCAAAATAAATTTAAATCACACTTCTTCTCGTATAATCTAAGCATTAAACATAGCATCACAAAGCATCATTTTATACTCAATTATTCATCAAAATTTTTCAAAGACCACATTGCCCTTCACCTTACTAATATACGGCTAAGACACTAACGTGGTTCAATTCTTTTCCAATTCTTTTCACTTCGAATCGAAAATAATAAAATTGTAACAAATTTGACATTTTATAACCATTCAGCAAAGTAAATTCACAACCCCTTTTCATATCATATTTGGTCAACATCCATTTTTCACTAACTTTCCAAATTTCTAATCATCAAATACCACAAAAATCACCCACAACATAATTCACACATACTCAACAAATTTCATCAACACCGTTGTGCCCTTCTTCTGATATATTTGGTTAAGGCACTAACGTGTTTGTTTCTTTTCGTTTCTTTCTCGTTTCTTTTCCGTTTTCATTCGGAAATCATAAAAATCTCATTCAACCACCATTTTATCACAATTTATCAAAACAATTTCTCAAAACCCCACACATATGCCTTTGGCCAACATACACATTTCCACATTTTTTCAACTTTTTCATTATAAATTGTCACAAACTCATTCAAACCAAAATTTACATAATATTCATGAAATTAATTCACTTAAAGTTTAACAAAATCACATACTACTATAATAATACCTTTACTACAAGAAAAGAAAAACAAGATTTTTTTGAAAATAAGCGTGCACCAACTACATCACAACCATTCTACACTTTGTCTTCATCCACTTGATTTATTTAACCCACATTCCTTCAAGAACAGCACATCAAATCTCAAAAATCCATTCAATACACATATATCCCTACACTAGCAAAATCTCTTTTTCATGAATTTCAACCCAAGTAAATCCAACACCTACAATACCAATTAACCATTAAATTCTACCTCAACTTCTATATTTAATAACTTCACCACTTTAGCCTATTTCCAAGGAATATTCTCACATCCATTTCATTTAATATCCCTTGCCCCAAAACATTCAAACACACCTAAATATCACTAGAATACATCAAAATGATGGACTAACCATTTAGACACCCATTCTTGATTTTAATAAAAATCAACATCCAAACTTTCAAAGTCCATTTTTCTTCCATTATTTTGATTCCAACCAGGATAATTTCATTTCAAAACCTCATAGCAACCATTCAACCATTAAGATTCACACAAATACATGCTTAACATAAATGGTCCACATACTAACATAATGCTATTCATTGATTTTCTTGATTTCCTTTCCAACCATTATTTCAATTAACATAAACTTTCATATAACCACATCCATGCATTAAAATAATTCCATTATATCCATATTTCAAATTGACCACTTACTAACAAAAACATTATTAAATTATCCACTTCACTTCATGCTTAAAAATCACACCCAAAAATATGAAATAATCATCAATTTGACCATTAAAGCCTTAAACTAAAAATTTCATCAATTTCCATTAAAATTCATATCACAAACTCTAACTATGACTTTTCAAAAATCTTGATTCAAGAACCCTTAATGTTTTTCTTCACATCTAAGTTCAATATGATGGTGATCAACCTCAATTCATGCCATAAATTTCATCAAAAGATCATTTAAATCAACTATCAAAATAATACTCATCAAACTAGTTTTGGTTTCATCATTTTACCCTCCCTTTCTTCCCATTTTTCTTGAGAAAACCATGAGGGATTTGATGGAAGAACACCCTTGGAGCCTCTTTTTCTTCTTCTTCTTCCTTCCTTCCTTCTTCCTTTTTCACGGTAATTTTCTTCTCTTCTCTTGGCTTTTCTTCCTCTCACGGGCTGCTGCATTTTTTTTTTCAAATTTCCCTTGCTTTTGTTGACCTCCTTCTCCTCTCTCAACATCTCATACCTTCAACTTTATATACTAACTCCCCAATTGCCATTTTACCCTTCAAAAGTCTCAAAAATCATAAAAATACCACCCATAAAAATTTGACAAGTGTCCTTCTTCTTATCCACCATGCCACTTGTCACATTTTCATTGGTTGATTTTTCCATGCTTATCTCTTCTTTATTTAATTTGACTTTGACCTTTCTAGGATGCTTAGATTCGACTTTTCTGGAATTTTTTCGAATCTTTTCAAAATTCACTGGGGCCTATATTCGAACTGTCTACATACTCTTGGTAACCTCGGTGACTCTTAAAAGTCATTCCATACCCCTTTTCGGCTCTCCGCTTAATTTATTGAATCGCCTCAAAGGATTTCTAGATTGACTCTATTTCTATCCGAATCTCCTTCAAAAGCATCATTTAGGGTTCTAAAATATTTTTACACTCATTCTGATACTTTTCTAAATTTTTGATTTTTTCGAAAATCCGTCCGAATTTCTGATCAGATCCAAAAACCGCTCTGTTTTGCCTCAAACGAACTCATTTTTTATTCGTTTCAGTTTCCTTAGACTCCATTACTTATTTCAAAGCTTTTCGACTTTGGGATCCGCTTTCTGAAAAATTTACTATTCATACAGACTATTCATTCAAAAAAAACTATTCACTCAAAAATCACTATTCATTTCGAATATACTATTCATTCCGATATATTTTCATTTTGTTTAAATCAAGAAAATTTGGGGTGTTACAATGTCAAATTGATCAATGATTTGACTTTTGAGAGAGAAATTGAAGACATAAAATGAAAAATGCTCAAGCTAAGATTAACATCCTCCATTCACAAATTGATTTGTTGAGCAAGGAAAATGAGGATCTGAAGAGTACCAAAAATGCCAACCACATGTTGACGCTCATGTAAGTAGTTTATGACACCATCGGCCTCATATAGGCCTTTTCTCTTGAATCATCTGATCGAATAATGATTGTTAATTAAGATTGCCTCTTGTAAGGGTATATAACTCATGGAATGTATGTTTCTATTAAGTATAATTGAGTCTTGGTTATGTATGCATTAGGGAATGTTAGTGGTTAATATTCGAAGTCCAACCAAAAGTGATGGTAATCAATGATTATTGGATTGCCATAGAATCCTTTGTCTAGGATAATGATTATTAGTAAGAAAGTCCCTAACATCATTTTTTAGGCCTTCTGAAGTTTACATACCACCTCATTATTCATGTTGTACTTTTTTCCCACCTCTATCCTTTTTATTATCAGGTACTTTTCTTTGTCTACTTCTTTTGTTGTTTTCCTTGCCGCATGTTGGTTAAGTGTGCTTCCATCCTACATTTGGTTATCCTTGCCTTTTTTGTTTGCTAGCTTAATAGGGGAATTATTGCTTACTTTTAAGGTAACTTGTAGGCATGTTACAACAAAAGGGTTTGCTTTATATAGCTCTATGACATCTTTCTTAAACATTTGACATAGAATACTTATCGTAAAACACTTATATAACTCTCCCTTTTATCTTTTTTATTGACTTCATATTCCTTTTCCTCGCTTTATTTGTTTTAGTGGAAGTACTTATTATATTAGGTATCCAATTGTTGGATTAATTGTTTTCTTTCCCTAGCAATTAACAATATTTTTTCTCTAATTAAAATTCATAATTAGTGGTCACATTATTAGGACAAAAAATTCTTTTAAGAAAATAAAAAAAATTGTTAATTCAATACAATTGAAGCTTATATTACTGCACACAATTTGTTTTTGTTAAACTCTTTATGTAAAAGAATAATTTTTTTCTTTTAATTATAAACCTAAGAGTTGAGAAAAGAGACTCTAATTTATAATTTTCTTAATTATGAATTTTAGAATCTTATTATTGAGCCATCTAAATTTTATCATTAATGAGTTTGGAGACTTACATTAATGAGTTCGAGATACCTCAATTTTATGATTAACAAGTTCAATAGACTTGATGTTAATAAGTTCAAGATACCTCAATTTGTCATTAGCAGTTTAAATTTGAACTTGTACCTGATACGTGCTAGAATAACTTGGAGATTACTTGCCAAATGCTAGTATTGCATATCCAACTATAGAAAAAATCTTTTGAACAAAAGACTATTATCACGAAACTTGATTTAAGATATAGAAAGGTCATATTTCTACACAACGTTTATGATGGATTCACAAGATTTTTATTCCTTTTTTTTTTAACTTACTGTAAAAACTTACATATTAATGCATAACATGTGAACTTTTTTGTCCAAATTTTTAAAATTGGACATGAGTTTTGAGCATTTTAGTTTAATTAGTGTGCAAATCCCATATATGTAAAAGTCTCCTAGTTATGAAAGTAAATAATTTTAGGAAAATTACACATTTTACCTATATGACCTATTCATATAATATTTAATTTTCATGGGCTATGACTATTCAGTCTTATCCCTTATAGAAAAAGCATACCTATTTGACCAGTTTGATTCTAACTTTTTTCTAACAAAAGAAGAAACTTTTGTAACGTATGGCTACAAATTACCATATAAACCTTGATTTTTAATACCGGTTTGGGAATTTAGTTAATAAATTGGTTTTTCACTTAAACTGATAACAACTTTATTTTATCACAATTAATGCAATTTTCTTTTTCACTCTTTAAAAAATGAAAACATTTGACACAAATTTTGACCTAAGAAGAAAAACTAAAAACTAAAGACACCCAACAAATTTCTTGCAATCGAATGAAACAACTCCAATTACTTCCTCACCGATCAATCCCAATCTCCAACAATTTTTTTTGCCTTTCAAAGTCCTAATCAAAACCAGAACCCACACATTTCATAACATATTCTCTCTAATGGATTGTGAAACTCTTCTACCCACAATTGCAATAGTCCTAGCAAACACCACAATAACAACTACACTTGCACTTGGGTTTGGATTATGCCCAACTGATAAGGTGTAAAACCCAAACTTTTGGAATAGTATTTCTAGATGAATAGTATTTTGGATGAATAGTATTTTTATGTAAATAGTATTTTCAAGTGAATAGTATTTTCGAGAAATGAAAATTTTTGTAAGTTTCATAAGATAAAATTTTTTTCAGTGAATAGTATCTGCATGAATAGTGATTTTCGAAAAATGAATCACAAATATTAGAAGTCTCGGAATAGGTATTAGAGTTATTAAAAACTGAAACGGATCAAAAATGAGTTTATTTGAATAAGTTTTAAGTGATCCAAAAGTAACGTACGAAAACACCCTTTTTCTGGATAACAATAGGAATCTATGATTTTACGGTCAATTGAATTTTTTTTAAAGCATGGAATTGAAAACTAAGACACCCAATTAGAGTATTGTATAATCAATTTGATGACAGGATGATCATGGAATATTTTTAGAATTTATTAGTGTTAAATAAGAATTAAATTTTAAGTTTAAAGAATTATTAAGTGTTGCATGAAAGAATGATTAACAAAGAAGCACAATCCATGTGAGTTGGAATGGACCAATGATGTATTGACACATTAAAGTCAAAAAGAAGTGTCATTAGTTGAAATGGAACTAAAAGTTGAATGACTTAGCCAAAGATTAATTGAATGGAATTAATTGAACAATCACAAGGTTTAATTTATAACTAATGGCACTTGTGTGAGTTTGGAGTTAGTTGAGGCAATTTAGACATTTGTAAGGGCTAGTATATAAAGTTGAAGTGCATTAGAGCCTAAACAAGTGAATCATTCGGCGAAAAGAGAGGGGAGACGTGAAGAAGAGATGGACCGAAATAGAAAAAGAAATTTCAACCGTGAGAGGAAGAAGTGCAGGCCGTGAAGAGGATGAAGAAGAAGAAGGAGAAGAGGCCAAGGTTTCAAGAGGTTTTTCATCTACTTTCTACCCTTGTTATCATCCATAAAGAATCAAGGACAAGTGGTAAGTGAAATGGAATTATTTTGATGTTAATTGATAGTGATTTTGAATGGGTTTTTAAAGTTTGATGATATAGTGTTTGTTTGATGAAGTTTTTGGGCTTGAATAAAGGTTGATCATCATCAAATTAAGCTTGGAAGTGAAAGAAAAAGTGAAACAAGTTTGGGTCAAGAATTTTGTAAGGTAAGGGTTAGGGTTTGATATATTGATTTTGAAGAAATTAAATTGATTTTTAGTTTAAGGTTTTAGTTGATCATTTGATGATTATTTGATGCTTTTGGATGTGATTATTGAGCTTGAAATGAAGATATTAGCTTGGTTATGACCAATATTAGTAAGTCGTCAACTTGGAAAAATTTATGTAATTAAATGGGTTTTGATATTTGGATGATATTACATGAGATTTTATGTTAATTTGAGATAATTTTTGGAAATAAAAGCAAAAGGAATGAAGTGATGAGCAATTATACAAGTGTATGACCAAGATATTTTTTTGCATGAGTTGAGTTGGTTTTAAATGTTTGAATGAGTTGTATGATGTTTTGGGATGAATTTGAGTTGGTTGGAATCAAAAGAATGAAAGAAAATTTTAAAATGGAAAGTTTGGGTGTTAATTTGGTTAAGGTCAAGAATAGGTATGTGAGATGTTATTCTATCCTTTTTTATGTGTTTTGGGAATGTTTATGATGTGTTTGAGGGTATTGGTGCAAAGAAAATCAAAAGAAATGATGTTAGAATATTGGTTGGAATTATGATATAGTTATGAATTTATTGAGTGTATATATTGAATTAAATTTTAAGTGGTTAATTTGTGTTTATTGTGTTAAAGAGTTATTTGAGTGAATGGTGGGTTTTTGGAATTGATTTTAAATGAAAAGTTTTAGTTAGAAAGTATGGTTGGACTAGTGGTGATGTTGCCTAAGCGTGGTATTCGAAATTATGTAGGTAACTCGGAATTGAGGGAACCCTAAAGTGTATTTTACCGTGAGCCATTACAAATAATATGTGAGTGTCTGTACTTAAAATGTTTTGTTATGATTTAATTAAATTTATGCCATGTTTTGTATTGAAAATAGATTTTAAATTAATGACCCCCTTGTGAAAATATTGCATGGATATGAGATATGAAAATGTGTTTACAAATTTTATATGTGAATGATTTAAACGAAATCGAAATGATGAAATGAAATATGTTTGAAAAACCAATGGTATGCTTGGTAGATATTATAGATATCTCCGATTAAGGTTGAGTAACCGAAGCGTGCATTGGTAGAGTTAGGAGTGTCCGTCTATCACTAATAATTCTAACAGCGAGAAGTGCCTATGAGAGGTTATATGAGTCAGTCTAGTCCTGTGTGTTGTCCAATGCACGTTCAGGATATATTATTAGCTAGCTTTCACTTAAACAAGGAAAAATGCCGCTCCGTAGTGAGGGAAAAATTCCGTTGCGTGTAGCTGGATAGATGGCCTGAACGGGGAAAATTTCGAAAAGGTCAGAGTGAGGCAAAATTCCGCCCCATACCTAGGATACTATATAGTACAGATTATCAGTGGTTGGCTCGGTTTACTCGAAAAATTTCAAAAGAAAATGTTATGGCCACCACTATTTAAATGTTTTGTTGTATTATATAGCATGTAGTTTTGTAATTTGATCTTATAATATATGAAATTATTTATAACAGTTGTTTATCCATGCATTGAATTGAAATGTGGTTTCCAAAAAATGGATTTTTGAATCATGGCTATTTAAATGTTTATATAAATATTCGAAATGATTTTAGAGAGGAAATTTTATAAAATGAATTTAATAGGACATCATATGACACTCACTGGGCTCGTGTAGCTTACATATATTTTGTGTTTATAAATAAAAACCTACCCAAGGTCAGATGCAGGGACCGGTACGTCAGTCGCAAGAACTCTAGCTTAAGATTAGGCAAATCAAGTAAGGGGTGCTGCTGTGATTACATTCATGTATTTTGGATGTTTTTAAAACTTTTGTATATGATTGATGGTACAGTTTCCCTAATTTTGAAAATGTATAAATAAACATATGCATGACATATGAATATATTTTGAGTTTCTCTTTGAAATTGATAATCTGTTTGTGGTTGCTTGTGATTTGTTGAAATGAGGACCTAAGGCCTAGAAGTTTGGGAAAAATGTTTGATTTTTGAAGTGTTTAATTTATATACAAATTTTGTAGGGTGGCATTGTTAGAAAAACAGTTGTTATGCTGCACAAATTTTTATAAATAAAATTTGTAAATGTGAAAAAAAAAATCCCCATGTTTCCATTGGAAACGAAAGTTTAGAAAGATTTTGAAAAAGTAAACAGCTTAGCTTCACGGAAACCTTTTAAGGGGATCAAATATCCATTGTAGGGTTACCATGAGATTACCGACAGGTTGCCTAAGGAAAGGGGCCCGTCATAAAGAGCTAGTTAGTTATTGCTAGAAAAGGAGGGTCATCAGAAAGCCTTTTCACTTTAATATTATTAAAGAGATTGATATCTACAAAATTGAGCCGTGGGACCTTCCTGGTAAATATTGCTTTTGCCTTTCTTTTTAATAACTGTTTCTCAATACAACTATTAGTACTACCTTTTTATCTATCTCTTATTTTTTAGGTTGATATATATATATTTTAACTATCTTTTCCATTTTATTTATATTTAGTGTTTAAAGATGTTTTAGTATTTTTGTTGGCTAAATTAGGTTTCAAAAGGGGTTAGCTAATTGGTTATTTCTAGTTTCTGAATTTTCTTTTTTCTTTTAAATGCATACTAGATTTGTTTATTTATATGTTTTTGGTTACCTATAGTCTCATAATATGTTGATTAATGTTGTTCTTCCTATGTACCATTTTGTAATGCTAATGGGTTATGTGTATCGTTTTGTTATTATTTGGACTGTATTTGAATTTGATATTTCTTCGAGGCTGAAGACCAAAGACCAAGAGTGGTACTTTTTTAATGCCTTAGACAAGAAGCATAGCATAGAACTAGGGCAAGAATGAGTATGACCACAAGAAAGGGTATTGGAAAGTAACAAAGAATGATCATGAGATTCACCAAAGTAGAGAATTGATTGTATTGAAAAGTCCCTCACATTCCATTATGGGCATGTTTTAGATAGGTAGCAAACAAATTGTTGTAAAAGTTTATGTTATTCGAGTAAAAGGTTAATTTAATTTAAAATTTAATTTTTAAAATTTGAATTTGAACTAAAAAGATGTCTTTCAATAAAAAGATGTCTATCAATTTATAGGTACTTATTTTGTAAAGTTGTATCTATTCATAGGTATTTGTTTTATAAAGTTGTGTTTATTGATAGGCAGCTATTCAACATTATTTATAAAAAGCAAATCATTTTTGTCATATGAAGAGTTTTTTTATTTTTATTTTTATTTTTTTTATGAATTCATTACAAAACTGAGAAACGCACCGAAATTTTGTAGAATTCAAAATTTCTACTACTTAGTTTCTGAATTTAATAGAGGATCCTGAGAGGCAATTACACTAGAATAGAGGATAATTACTATCTTAAGGCCATTGCAATTCCGCTAGACTTTGTTATTTCATATTTCAACTTCGTCATCTTGGTATATTTTTTTTCTCCTATGTTTTAATTATTATTATTTTTGTTTTGTTTTATTTGCAATTATTTCATTATAGTATAAACAATTTCTATAATATAAGTATTCTACTTTTGTGTTTACTTTCATTCTCTATTTGTTATTGTTCTGATTGTTGATTTGCGAACAATCTTAAAACAATAATATGGATCAACAATCTATTTTGCAAGAATCCTTATGCCGAGAAGCCTGAGAAATTCAAAGAAGTGGATTTTCAAACATGACAATAAAAGATGTTATTCTTCTTCATAACCATGAATTTGGCACATGTTGCCAAAGAAGATGCCCCAAAGATGAGAGAAAATTCATAAAAGGAGGCTTTGAATGCCCTAGATGCATAGACTTACTTTGAATTTTGCTATAGAAATTATATCCTTAACGGTTTGGATTGTAACATATCCTCCCGATCATTATACTGTACATGTGAAGGGACCCGTCCCAGATTTCCCCTGTAGAGATCTGAGAGGAGCCCTCCCGATACCTTAATGGAAATCCTTACAGTCTTCATAACGGTGACTCAAAAGGACTTCATGGAGTAAAGTCGTAATACATTTTCATTTTTCAAACATTTAAAAATTAGGGTAAAAATTTTTTGACAACACAACGACTATTTTCCGACATTTTTAACCTTTTCAAAACACCTGTAAAACAATTTATAAACACTTCTAAATTCATACATTCGTCTTCACTTCCAATTTGGACCTCAGGTCCATCTCAAAATCTAAACTCAACCACAATTCAAGGTGTTTCAAATCAAAACCATTACGAACTTAAAAACATTTTAAGATACATAAAGTTGATAACATCAACATAAAGTCAAAATATTTACATTATGCATATTTACTATACAACAAAATATTTACTTTAATTTTATAATAACAATCGTAATATGTGCTCACCTAACTTTGTGTTGGAGATCATTTGCCCTGAGCACCTATCTTTGCACTAGGGAAGGATTTTATTCATAAAAACAAAACAGAAAAAAAAGTAAGATAAAAGAGCTTAGTGAGTGTGATGTAATATGTTCATCTTCTTACAAAATACCTCTCAAAAACCATTTAGAAAATCTGGTTTTCCTAATGTTTTACTCAAAATCATAAATCTCATGCTTCTGCATAAACATTTATATAAATTTCGCTTCAAAAAATAATTACATTTATCATTAAAAATCCATACAATACATGTATATGATAAAATAAATAGATACAACTTTCAGTCATGAAACATACATCCAATGGAACCTAGGGAATTTGAAGGGACCCGACCCGGATTTCCCCTCTATGGAACCCGAGTAGAGCCCTCTCGGCACTCCGATGGAGGTCTTTGCAATCTTCATACCACAAATTGCCTCTAGAGGACTTTGAGGAGCAAAGCCATAATACGTTTCCATTTCGTAAATCACTAAGAATCATAATGGTAATTTTTTTTTTTTTTATAAACTCCAGCAACACAATGGCTGTTTTCTGGACATTTTCAAATCTTTTCGAATCATCAGTAAACAATTTATAAACACTTCAAAAATATATATTTTTTTCTCCACTTTCATTCTAGACCTCAGGTCCATATCAAAATCCAAAACTTAAGGCACGATTCAAAGTATTTCAATTAAAATCATTTCGAACTTAAAAACATTTTAACATACATAAAATCATGAGTATCAACATAAAATCAAATGTATTGACATTATCCATATTCATTAGACATCAAAATATTTACTTTAATTTCACAGTAATGGTCATTAGATGTGCTCGCCTAACTCTGCATCGGAGATCGCTCGTCCTGAGCACCTGTCTCTGCACCTGGAGAGGTTTTTATTCATAAAATATAAAAGAAGTGAGGTAAAAAAACTCAGTGAATGTTATGTATTTTTATTTGAAACTTTACTTTCTGAAATAACCTTCCAAAAATTATTTGAAAATCTAAGTTTCTTAAATGTTTATTCAAATCATAAATCTCATGCTTTTGCATAAGATTTATATAAATTTCTCTTGAAAACATAAATACACTTATCATTAAAAAATCCATACAATACATGTGCATGATATAATAAATAAATATAACTTTCATTCATGAAACATATATCCAATGGAACCCAGGGAAATCATAAATCACCACTCGATCCTAGGACACCGATAGTGGGGACGGTCAATCTCAGTCATAAGCCACTATGCATGTTACATTGCCTTGCATAAGGCATCGGTTATAATAGTATCTTAAAAACACGCAGAGGGCGACACGACAGATTTGATCCCCCTATAGTTAGTGGACTTGCCCTCAACTGACCTGTCATACGTGTAATAAGGTACTTCAACCGCATTTCAATTATTTCTCAGTCATATAATTCATTTAATGGGAAGGGTAACCATTGGTTTTAAAATATTTCATTCCATTTTGTTTTAAAAATTTATTCCGTATACTAAAATAATCATTCTTAAGAACATATTGCTTTCAAATCTTTGCTAAAAACATAAAAACATATTCCTTTATTAATTTAATACTATAAACATTTCTTTCATAAAACTTATTTAGATTTCAAGAGTTATAATATTCATAAAAACACATTTAAAGCATGTATTTCACATTTATAAAATAATTTAACACTCACATTAAAGCATAATAAAATAAAATTGCATTTTATCATTTCATAAAATAATTTGCATTCATTGATTCCTAACTCATGGAAAATTCACAATTTCCTAACTTGCGATCATTTCACAACTTCAAATTTTTTCGCCTCCTCATTACCTATATATTTCACATTCTATTATCACATATCAAATATGAATTCATATAAAGCTTTGCTATTCATGAATTCCGAAACACCGCATTTTAAGTCTAAATTCTATATCCACGCACGGAATACATTTTTAGATTATTTTGGCCCATATTGGCTGAACCTATACCAAAAATTTCATTCAATTTCTTACTCATCGAAATCACATTTAAACATATAGTTAGGGGTGTAATCACAAGCTCAATTCATAATTCATCACACTTTTGTAATTATGTAAAATTTTATTGCAAAGTATTCATTTAACTTTCAAATGATTTCCTTTCAATTTCCCTACTAAATTCATCATCAAAACAACCCATAAAACCATTCAAAACATCAAAAACGCTTTTCCATCCCTCTAACCACATTATGGTCGAATCATGACTTATCACAATACAATATTTTTACTTCAAATTTCCACATTAAAATCCATCATTTCATGATATTTTCAAGCATTTTAATCACTCAAAAATTCTAACTCAAATTTGGTCTATAACATCCTACCTTGACCGAATGCATACCAACATATTTTTCAACTTTTCCATCAAGCTTTTACACACCAATATCACACCAAAACTCATAGCAACACACTCAAACCACATTTATATTATTTTCCATCACTTTGGCCATGAGTTCACATGCATCTAAAACAAATTTTCTCTTCAAACTTCATACCAAAGTTACATGCAAATTCATTCTCATTCTCTTAAAGTTACGACATCTCAAACCTAAGGATTATTTCATCACAAAATTATCCCAAACCATAAATCCAAAAATTACACAAACAACTTATGGAAAACTCAAAGTTTATCTTTCAAACTAACCTCAAATAGATAGATTTCACTCCGAGGTTGATGTATCCTTCATGCATGTGAGAGCTTCAAAAATGGCTTCAAAAACTCAAAACACAGTCGTTGTCCCCTTTTGTATCTCACGATAGAACAATCCAGCTCTCTTGCATGCACTAAAAATTACTCAAAACACCTTCCAAACTCACCATGCAGCAAGCTATCTTTTTTCTCTTGCCAAAACACTTGTTGCATGTGTGAAAAGGTTTCAAAAACAGCTTCCTAACTCACTCAAACAACAGCTGACTTGGTTTCACCTTCATGGTAGAACAACACCCTTCATTTCTAATAGAAACTCTCTCGTTCTCTCTCTTAATGTCGAACTGTTTCTCTTCTTTTTTGTTGTGTTTGCTTTTGACCGAGTGAATTACTTCTTGCATGTGTTTAAAATTGCTCAAAAACCTCTTCAAATGCTCAAGAGTTGCAAGCTTTCATGGTGTCTCTCTCTCGGCCAAACATGGCTCTCATAAACCGACCACTTCTCTCCCTCTCAACTGTCTCTCGTTTGTTTTAATTTCAAGTGGACCGAATGCATCTCTTTCTTGCATTTCATTCTTGTTTCCCTTATATATATATATATATATCTCACATATGCCTTACACTTGGCACAACCTCCCTTTATTAGCCATACACTTGTCACCATATTATTTCTCATGTTAACAAGTGTCACCCATCCAAGCATTCTTCCTCTCTTATTATAACATGTGTAATTCCTCTTTCATGCATTCTTTCGCATTTTTCAAACTCCTAAAATACCTTTCTCATATTCAGAATAATCTCGGATCCATCTGAAAATTTTGTTATAACCCAAATTTACATCTGAAAATTTTATTAGTATTTGATTATCTATCTGGATCCAATCGATTTCAATTATTTTATTGTCTTGCAAATAAAATCATCTTCGGTCATATCTGAAAATTCTACTAAAATTCAATTGTACATTCGGCACTTGAAATTATTTTATTTCTCCATAAAACTATATACGACACTAAAATTGAATAGAGTACTTTCGTCCTATAAACTTTGGATCACTTAAAATCTTTTCAAATAGACTTATCTTTTATCTGTCTCAGTTTCATTTAATATTAGTACTAATTCATGAACTTTTGATTCGTGTGGGCTGCTTTTCAAAAATCACTATTCATATAGATACTATTCACAGAAAATACTATTTATCAAAAAAAAATTATTACTCCTATGGAGAGGAAATTCTAGGTTTTATTCATCCGAAAAAATAATTATTTATTATAAAACGAAATTTTTGGGTTTTACAATTCATCCCTCATAAAAATTTCGTTCTTGAAATTCACATATCATCTTTACTTGGTACGCTTCTCATTTAGAGTTGGTCGCATTGATGTTTGCGCTAAGGATCTGGAGACATTAATTGTATGGAGTTCGATGTCAGATATTCACGAATCATAAGAGTCTCCAGTATTTGTTTACTCAGATGGAACTGAACATAACGTAAAGGAGGTGGCTAGAGTTGATCAAGGACTAAGATTGCACCATAGAGTATCATCTAGGAAAAGAAAATGTAGTAGTTGACGCATTAAGCAGGAGACCCACGAGCTTAGTGGCACACCTGAGAGTTCGATACATTCCGTTGTTAGTGGAGATGAGGTCTTTAGGAGTCAATTTGGAAACAACGGATATAGGTGCATTGCAAGCTACATTCCAAGTTCGATCGGTACTCGTGGATAAGGTCAGAAAGTCACAGATTTAGGATCCTCAGCTGGTTAAAATAAGATAGGAAGTGGAGACGGGTCAATGGAAAGATTTTTTAGTGAAAGATGATGGTACACTGATGATGAGTAAGAGATTGTGTAAAACAGATGTGGCAGAACTTAAGAGAGAAATTTTAGATTAAGCCCACTCCTCGACATATGCTATACATTTAGAGAGCACGAAGACATACCATACCTTGAAAAAGCATTATTGGTGGAAAGATATGAAAAAAGAGATAACGGGTATGTTTTGAGGTGCTTGATATGTCAGCTGGTTAAGGCGAACCACCGAAGACCAGCAGGACTTCTGCAGCCACTCCCTATCCCAGAATGGAAATGAGAGCGTATTACGATGGATTTTATGGTAGGATTTCCTCGGAGTCAAAATGGATATGATAGCATATGGATGATAGTAGATTGACTTACGAAGTCAGCTCATTTCCTACCCATCCAAAGTACATATTCCCTTGACAAGTTAGTCAAGCTATATGTTGATGAGATTGTATGGCTGTGTGAAGCCTAGAATTTTCTCTATTTAGGAGAAATAAAATTTTTTTCGATGAATAGTATTTCTGAGTGAATAGTGATTTTTGAATCTGTAAAACCCAGAATTTCCTCTTCATAGAAGAAATAAAAAAATTTTTGACGAATAATGTTTTCGTGTGAATAGTATCCATATGAATAGTGATTTTCGGAAAGCAGACCACTAGAATCAAAAGCTCCGGAATTAATACTAATGTTAAACGAAACTGAGATGGATAAAAGATAAGTCTATTTGAAGAGATTTTAAGTGATCCAAAGTTTATAGGATGAAAGTATTATATTCAATTTTAATGTTGTATACACTTTCCATGGAGAAATAAAATGATCTAAGTACCCGAATGTACAATTAAACTTTAGTAAAATTTCCAAATAGAATCGGAGATGGTTTTATTTTGAAGACAATAAAATAGTTTAAATAAGTTGGATCCGGATAAATAATCAAATTTTAATAAAATTCTTGGATATGAAATTGGGTTCTAATAAGATTTCCAGATAGACCCGAAACGATTCTGAATACGAGAACGACATTTTAGGAAATCGAAAAGCTTGAAAGTAATGCATAGTGGGACATGTGTCAAGAAATGAGAGAATGAGAGATTGCATGAGAGACAAGTGTCACATTTGATGAATAATGTGAAGACAAGTGTGTGGTGGATAAGCAAGTGATGACAAGTTGGGGGGGGGGGGGTGGGTGGGGGGGGAGGAGAGGGGGGGTGACGGGCATATGAAGCATATATATATATATATATATATATGAAATGAAATGTTGAAATAAACAAATGAAACAAGAAGAGCACCAACACATGCAGTTTCGATCAACAAGTGGTGTTCTTTTGCCGAGAGGAGAGCTATCAGTTTTGGAGAGGTAAAAGGAAAGCTATTTTACCATGAGTTACCAAGGGAAGAAGCTGTTGTTCTAGTGACTTGGAAGCTATTTATTTTAGCAATCTCAACATAAGAGATCAACACCCACTCAGTCAAGCAAAATAATAAGAAGGAGAAGCAATTCGGCTAGTGAAAGAGGATAGGTCTGTCGAGAGGAAGGTGACAAGACCCGACCCAGATTCCTTCTAACGGATTCAGTGGTCTTATCGGACACCTCACGAAACCCTTCTGAAGTCTAACTAACAAACCCAGAAGGACGTCGTGGAGTGAACCCATAACTATAATGCTTTGCTAACATTTAAATCATAAGTTTATAACATCTCGTATTAATTCATAAAAATAAATTTTCAAAACATAATTAAGAGTATTTCAATAATTCGAATATCTAAAACATGAATGCGTCATAAAGAATTTTACAAAATTAGTTCACAATAAAAAATATGCACAACTCCGTAATTAAAATCCAAGTCAATGTTTACAAAAGAGATTATGCAGCATCATCGATCGTTTAGCCCACCTAATCTGAACGAGGTGAACTAGTACCCTAACCCTTTGATCCTACATCTGGGAGGTTTTTTCTATAATATAAAACCAAACATATTATGAACTACCAAGATTCAGTGAGGGTGCATGTGTTACTATTTAAACTAACCTTTATAAAAATTAGCTCCCGAAAACATTTGTCAAACATTTTTAATTAAAAACATTTTCTTCACTAAAATTTACGTTTTAAAATCTTACAATGCAGTTTAGAAATTCGTACTTAAATTAAGTTTAGGAAAAACTAAAGTATTTTATAATTTCCAAAAGTAGTTCTAAAATATTTTCTTTCTAAAATCAGCTTTTGATGGCATGCTTCTCTTTTTAAAACAATGCACTAATCAGGAACTCAAATGAAGCTATAACCACATGATCGATCAGACTAGCTCCTCTTAGTATGGGGGGTCACATGGCGTAAGAGCTAGCATCGCATACCGTGACAAATCTATAAAGATATCTCATTATTATGTGGTGGAACTATCATCGCACATCAAGTAACAAGATAACACCCCACAAGTGTAGAGGGCGACTCTACTAACTTGACTGACTCAATCCCCTTAGAGTTAGTAGGACTAGCCCTCCCAACATTTGCAATACACTGCGGGGTATACTGACCGGGTCTAAAGCTACAAGGTCTATCTATAAACTTGGGTCGTTCACTAGTTTTTGAAAATCTTTTTCTCTCTATAGTTCAGTTTGTGTTATATAAACATAAAATATACAAATACATAGCATACCAATTCTCAAATACATTATTTCTTTCTAAGCTAAAATGTGAAATCATTTATGAGCTAAAGTATGTAATGGAAAATTATAAAATGCTTGCATGATAACTTGAAAGACATATAACATATATTAAAAACATTTTCACACTTACTACTTGTTTTCCAAATCTGCTCGCAATTATTTCTCCAACGATCTCCTTTAGCTCTCCTCTTTACCAACGATGAGATCTTCGTTTAAAGCACACACACAGGTATATCAAACACCTAAATTCCAAGTCCGATCTATTATCAATAACCTATTATTCTATTTAAGAAGTAACAGACTGCATACTACCCAGGCCAGCTTGAGCTGCGAGCTCGTATCTCAGCTCATCTACCTCATCTCAAGCAAGCTCGCTCAGCTCACCCTTTCAGAGAGCTGCCTTTTTCCAACTCAGCCCGATCCATAGGCACTGCCTAGCTCGCCATTTACGAGCTATTGCCTTAATCCAGCTCGGACAGGCATTATAATGAGCTATGAATCACTCAACTTGCTCTCTGTGAACTCGTGCTTCAATTTAACCCGACCAGCATTGAAAATGGGCAGCGAGCATCATCCAGCTCGTACCTCGTGAGCTCCCGGTTTAACTCACATGAGCTCACTTAACACTCTCTTTCCAGGTTTCATGTTCTTACAATCATTCACACATTCCAACCTCATTAAGCTTTGCATAAATACACTTAACAACATTTCATCAGATTCTTCATCTAACACTAGGCTGCAACCACAACAGGTTGTGCAACGGGAAATTTAACATCCTAAACGGTAATCAAACTATTTCAACTCAAAATGATTTCTTAGCTACTTTACTTACCAACTTCTTCTTCAATCTCTTGCATTGCTTCTTACTCGTCTGTTGCCTCTAATCTTCATATCTATATACAAAAATCTCATTAAACATATGCACAGACCATGAGTTGTTTTTAACAACTTCTCACTAACATAAAACTATGAAAACTAGCCCTTACCACTTGATTCTTACTAGATCTTGCTTGATTATCTTCCCAAACCTGTTATTCACCTTCCTGCAGCTTGACTTTCCATAAAAAATGATAGAGAACAGCTTTGGTAGATAGCTGCTCTTGTCTGCCAATAGCCTCCTCTTCTTCCTCTCTAGATTTTTCTCCAACTCTCTCTCTCTCTCTCACTTTCACGGCAACATGCATTACACACTCATATTTATAGATATGGGCCAAGCTTCACCTTTACCCTTGAACTTTCTTAAATTTACAATTTTACCATTTTCTAGAGAATTCTTTATTTTCCCCACATGCTCTTGACATTTCACTTTATTTACAATTTTGTCATTCTTTTATAAAAAAAAAATTATTCCACCAATTGCCCTTTAGCTTTTCATACTTCAAATTTACTCCCGATCCTTTCGAAAATTCTATAAAAATTTAATTTCACCTCCGAACACTTAAAAATCTCTTTTATTATATCACAGATAAGAGTATATCTGTACAAGACATTATTTCGTACAGATGTACAGTAGTAAAACTGGGAAAAGGTATTACAAATTCTCCCCCTTATAAAAATTTCATCATTGAAATTTACATATCATACTGAAAAAGATGGGAGTATCTCTGATACATTTGATCTTCGTGCTCCAAGTAGCCTCTTCCACCTTGTGATTCCTCCACAATACTTTTACTAAGGGGATAACTTTATTGTGCAAAACCTGCTCTCTACGATCTAAAATTTGTATTGGTTCTTCTTCATAAGTTAGATTTCTTCTTAACTCTACTGGTTGCTCTCTAAGTATATGGGAGGGATCTGGAATTTACTTGCAGAGCATGGATATGTGAAACACGTTGTAAATCTTATTTAGCTGCGGTGGTAGCTTTAACCTATATGCTATGGGTCCCACTCTTTCCACAATCTCGTATGGCCCGATATAACGCGGACTTAGCTTGCCACACTTTCCAAATCTAAGCACGCATTTCCAAAGGGATATCATGAGAAACACTCTATCACCGACTTCGAATTCAAGGTCCCTACGATGGTTATCTGCATAGTTTTTTTGTTTATCACTTGCTATTTTAAGCTTGTCCCTAATGATTTTAATCTTGTTTGTAGTCATTTGGACAAACTCGTGACCCATAAGATTCCTTTCACCTATCTCGCACCAGTACATTCGAGTTTTGCACTTTCTTCCATAAAGGGCTTCGTATGGGGCCACACCTGTACTGGCCTGATAAATGTTATTATATGCGAACTCCACCAGTGGTAGGTGTGTATCCCAACTCCTCTTGAATTCCAAGACACACGCCTTGAGCATATCCTCAAGTGTCTGGATGGTTCTCTCTAATTGACCATCCATTTGGGGGTGAAAGGTCGTGTTGAAGTTCAACCGAGTGCTTATGACTTTCTACAAGCTGAGCCAAAACTTGGAAGTAAATTTGGGATCGCAATCTGACACAATAGAAACTGATATACCATAAAGCCTGACTATCTCATCTATGTAGAGCTACGCTAACTTACTTAAGGGATAGTTACCCCTGATTGGCAAGAAATGTGCGGACTTCATTAATTTATCCACTATTACCCATATAGCATTATGCCTCCTCTGACTGCGCGGAAGCCACCTTACAACAAAGTCCATGGTAATATTCCCCTATTTCCATTTTGGGATAGAAAGAGGTTGTAGTAATCCTGCCGATTTCTGGTATTCTACTTTGACTTGTTGATAGGTGAAGTATCAGGATATGAACTCTGCGATCTCTTTCTTCATCATTTTCCACCAATAATGCTCCTTCTAGGTGTGGTACATCTTTGTGCTACCCGGATGCATGGCATATGCTGAGGAATAAGCTTCTTCCATGATCTCTTTTTTCAGATCGCCTATATCTGGTATGCATAAACGTTAACCCATCATTACTGTACCATTTTCCTTGATTATAAAATCTATTTTGTGTCCTTCTTTAATCTCTTTTCTAAGCCTTACCAATTAGGGATCTTGTCATTATTGTTCCCTTATCTGATCTACTAAAATAAGGTGGACCTGAAAAGTAGCTAGCAATACCCCTGAGTCTACCATACCTAACCAGACTCTTAGCGACCTCAATTCCACCAGAAGTGGAAGATATATTGTCCTTAAGTGAGCTAGGGAACTCGCAAGTCGCCTGCTTAAAGCATCTACCACTACATTGGCTTTCTTGGGATGGTATTCGATCATACAGTCATAATCCTTAATCAACTCTAACCATCTCCTCTACCTCATATTTAGCTCTTTCTGAGTGAATAGATACTGTAAACTCTTATGATCTGTAAATATCCGACAAGGGACACCATAAAGGTAATGCCTCCAAATTCACAATGCAAATACTACTGTTGTGAGCTCTAGGTCGTGGGTAGTGTAGTTTTGCTTGTGCTTCTTCAACTGCCTGGACGCGTAGGCTACAACTTTACCATTTTGCATCAAAACACACTCTAATTCCAATCTTGAGGCATCACTGAATGTTGTAAATCCATCTTCCTCCATTGGTAAAGTTAACATGGGAGCTAATGTCAACCTTCTCTTCAGCTCGTCGAAACTCTGCTGGCAGACATCTGACCATTCAAATGTTTCTTTTTTTCTAGTCAATATGTTCAATGGGGCTGCTATCCTGAAAACCCCTCTACAAATTTCTTATAGTAACCTGTCAGACCAAGGAAGCTCTGAGCCTCGATAACATTTGTAAGCGGTCTTCAACTCATTATTATTTCTATCTTCTAGGATTCCACACTTATTCCTTCAGCTGATATTACATGACCCAGGAAAGCGATACATTTAAGCCAAAATTGGCACTTCCTAAGCTTCGCATACAACTGATGCTCTCGTAAGGTCTGTAATACTATCTAGAGGTGTTCCACATGTTCCTCATAACTGCCTAAATACACCAAGATATCATCAATAAACACTATCACGAACTTATCCAGTAGAGCCTGAAGACCCTATTCATCAGGTCTATGAAAACTGCTGGGACATTAGTCAATCCGAAATGCATGACTAGAAACTCATAATGCCTATATCTGGTCCTGAAAGTAGTCTTGGGAATATCTTCTCTACAGATATTTAGTTGATGGTATCCTGACCTCAAATCAATCTTCGAGTCTACTTTAGATCCCCGTAGCTGATCAAATAAATCATCAATCCTAGGGAGCGGATATTGATTCCATATTGTCACCTTGTTCAGCTGTTGATAGTCGATACATAATCTCAGGCTCTCATCCTTCTTTTTAACGAACAGCACTTAAGTCCCCATGGAGAATGGCTGGGCCATACGAAACCTTTATCCAGCAGTTCTTCCATCTGTACGTTCAACTCTCTCAACGCAGTTGGATTCATTCTGTACGGTGCGATTGAAATTGGCTCAGTTCCTAAAATTAAATCTATCTCAAATTCCATTTCTCGATCTGGAGGCAAACCTAGAAGATCCTCTGGGAACACATCTGGAAAGTCTCTGACCACGAGGATATCCTCCAGTCTCGCTTAATCATATCTCTTCTCCATTGCATAGGCTAGATATCTCTGGCATGACTTCCTAAGCATCTTACTAGCCTTCATTGCTAATATAATACTGAAAGAAAGCGATTTCCATATTCTGTAGAAAATAATATCCAGCTACCTGATCTAGTTGAGCTCTCCCCACTTCTTGTGAATTTGCTAAGTCCTCCTAAAAAACTATCCAACCAACCACGCTTTTAAATTGTCTTCTTTGGCCTTGGCATAGCTTCAATACTTATTTCTACTCTGATGGCAGCTTCTACTAACTCTTCGTATTGAGTATGGGCTGCTGAAGCTATATAAGCCCGGATCTTCGGATTCAGGCCTGCTACAAATCTCTTGGCCTTTTGCTCTTCATTATTCGCGATAAAGGGCACTACGCAAACCAACTTTGAAAATCTCCTCTCGTAGTCCACTACTGATGAATTGCCCTATTCTAACTTGAAATTTTTTTTTATCCTCACGTTTTGATAACTCTTTGGGCAAAATTTATCCATGAATTTTCTCATGAATATTGTCCAAGGTATTCCGGCTACATTCCTCCTGTGGATGGCTTTCCATCAGTCTTTAGCGCTGTCTTTTAATAGGAAGGTAGAGAATGCCACAATCTGGTCCTTAGAGCAACCTATGACTTGGAAAATCTCATCATTGGTCTCTAACCAGGACAATGCGTGCTCCAGATCACCAATTCCATTGTAAGCCTTAACACCCAATTTTCGAGCGCATTCAATAGAAACCCCTGTCTCTCACGGCTGATGAAACGCTACTGCCAAAACTTGGGCCAGCTACTCTACATTCATATTCCCACCTGCGGGCTCCGCAGGTCGTGAAAGCCCTACTTGAATCTGATCTATAGGCACGTTGATAGATTCATCAATGTGTCCCTCCCTTGATATGGGTACCTAGCAGCCGCTCTCTAGTAGATGGGCGACCTCGACGATGATTCTATGAAATTCAAGCATAAAATGCATGAAATAGGTGTTAAAATCATAATCTCAAAACTTTAGACAATTTCTGAAAAATTCAATAGAAAACGATCATTCGGAAAATCTTTTACTCAAAATCATTTAAAACTCTAGCTCTAATACCAAACTGATAGGACCCGACTTGGATTCCTTCTAACGGATCCAGTAGTCCTGCTGGGCACCCCACGGAATCTTTCTGAAGTCTAACTAACAAACCCAGAAAGATGTCGTAGAGTAAACCCGTAACTATAATGTTTTGCTAACATATAAATCATGAGTTTATAACATCTCGTATCAATTCATAAAAATAAATTTTCAAAACATAATTAAGAGTATTTCAATAATTTGGATATCTAAAACATGCATGTGTCATAAAGAATTTTACAAAATTAGTTCACAATAAAAAATATGCACAACTACGTAATTAAAATCCAAGTCATAATGTTTACAAAAGAGACTATGCAGCATCATCGATCGTTTGGCCCACCTAATCTGAACGAGGCGAACTGGTACCCTGACCCCTTGATCCTACACCTGGAAGGTTTTTTTTATAACATAAAACCAAAAATATTATGAGCTATCAAGGCTCAATAAGTGTGCATGCATTACTATTTAAACTAACATTTATAAAAATTACCTCTCGAAAACATTTGTTAAACATTTTTAATTAAAAACATTTTCTTTACTAAAATTTATGTTTTAAAATCTTACTATGCAGTTTAGAAATTTGTACTTAAATTAAGTTTAGGAAATACTAAAGTATTTTATAATTTCCAAAAATAGTTCTAAAACATTTTCTTTCTAAAATCAGCTTTTGATGGTATGCTTCTCTTTCTAAAACAATGCACTAATGAGGAACCCAAGGCAAGATACAACCACATAAGCGGCCAGACCAGCCTCGCTCAGTGTGGGGGGTCACGTGGCATAAAAGCTAGCATTGAACACCGTGACAAATCTACAAAGACATCCCGCTACTATGTGGCGAAACTACCATGGTACATCGTATAGCGAGATAATACTCCACAAGTGTAGAGGGCGACTCGACTGAGTTGACTGACTCAATCCCTCCAGAGTTAGTAGGACTAGCTCTCCCAACACTTGTCATACACTGCGGGGTATACAGTCGGGTCTAAAGCTACAAGGTCTATCTATAAACTTGGGTCATCCAGTTGTCTTTGAAAATCTTTTTCTTTCTATAGTTCACTTTGTGTCTTATAAGCATAAAATATACTAATACATAGCATACCAATTCTTAAATACACTATTTCTTTCTATGCTAAAATGTGAAACCATTTATGAACTAAAGTATGTGATGGAAAATTATAAAATGCTTGCATGATAACTTGAAAAACATATAACATATATTAAAAACATTTTCACACTCACTGTTTGCTTTTCAAATCTGCTTGCAATTATTTCTCCAGCGACCTTCTTTAGCTCTCCTCCTCACCTACAATGAGATCTTCGCTTAAAGCATACACACAAGTATATCAAAGACCTCAATTCCAAGTCTCATCTATTATCAATAACATATTATTCTATTTAAGAAGTAACGGACTGCATACTGCTCAGGCCAGCTGGAGCTATGAGCTCGTCCAGCTCATCTCAAGTGAGCTCATTTAACTCTCTCTTTTAGCGAGTTGCCTCCTTCCAACTCAGCCCGATCCATAGGCACTAGCTAGCTCGCCATTTATGGGTTGTTGCCTTAGTCCAGCTCAAACAGGCATTATAATAAGTTATGGCATCACTCAACCCACTCTCTGTGAGCTCACGCTTCATTATAACTTGACCAGTGCTGAAAATGGGCCACAGGCATCATCTAACTCACACCTCGCGAGCTTCCGCTCTAGCCACGTGAGCTAACTCAACACTCATTTTCCAGGTTTCACACTCTTACAATCATTCACACATTTCGACCTCATTAAGCTTTACATAAATACACTCAACAACATTTCATCAGATTCTTCATCTAACACTAGGTCGCAACCACAACAAGCTGTATGACGGAAAATTCAACATCCTAAATGACAATCAAACTATTTCAACTTAACATGATTTCTTAGCTGCTCCACTTACCAACTTCTTCCTTAGTCTCTTGCCTTGCTTCTTACTCATCTGCTGCCTCCAATCTCCAGATCTACATATGAAAATCTTGTTAAACATATGCACAGACCATGAGTTGTTCTTAACAACTTCTCACTAACATAAAACCATGAAAACTAGCTCTTACCACTTGATTCTTACCAGATATGGCTTGATAATCTTCCCAAACCTATTATTCACCTTCCTATAGCTTGATTTTCCCTCAAAAATGATAAAAAAACAGCGTAGGTCACTAGCTACTCTTGTCTATCGACAGCCTCTTCTTCTCGTTCTCTAGATTTTTCTTCAACTCTCTCTCTCTCTCACTTTCACGGCAACACACACCACACATTCATATTTATAGACGTGGACCAAGCTCCACTTTTACCCTTGAACTTCCTTAAATTTACGATTTTACCATTTTCTAGATAATTCTTTATTTTTCCCACATACGCTCGACATTTCACTTTATTTATAATTTTGTCATTCTTTTATAAAAATTCTTTTATTCCACCAATTTTCCTTTAGCTTTTCATAATTCAAATTTACTTCTGATCCTTCCAAAAATTCTATAAAAATTTAATTTTACCTTCTAACACTTAAAAATCCCTTTTATTATATTACAAATGAGAGTATATCCGTACAAGCCATTATTCCGTATAGATGTATAGTAGTAAAATTGGGAAGGGATATTATAGAAGGTATCATGACAACTTGTGTTTTGTGAAGTTTTGAAGCTGTTTTTGAAGACTTTTCACACATGCAAGAAGCAAAGCACAAGAAGCACAAGGTCAAGCATTCAAGAGAGAAGTGATTTCGGTTTTAAGAGGAGAAAGGGAGGAGCTTGACCGAGAGGTGAAGGAGCTGAAAACAGTGGCTATTTTGGTGGTTCAAGAAGCTGTTTTGAAACTTTTTCACTCATACATGAGGTCCACACCAACTTAGAATGGAAATCCATCAATTTGGAATCAATTTGAAAAGGTAAAATTTTAGTTTCCATGAATTAGTTTGTGTAATCCTTGGATTTATGAACTTGGTTGATTTTGTAATGAAATAATATTTGAGTTTGTGGTGTTCTAATTTTAAGATGATATAAATGGAATTGCATGTGGTCTTGGTATGAAAATTGAAAAGAAAATTTTGTGTTGGAAGCATGTTATGTCATGGCCAAAAGGTGGTAGATGGTTTAAATGAATTTTGAGTGTGTTGTTATGAATTTTGGTGTGATATTAGGGTGTAAAACTTTGATGGAAAATTGTTTTGGATGTTTCGAAAGACGTTAGGGGCTATTTTGACGATGAAAAATAGTTTGGAAATTCAAAGGAATGCATTAGAATATAATGGTGATTTTGCGATAAAAATTTGTGTAATTACGAAAATGTGATGAATTGTAAATTGAACTTACAATTACACCCCTAACCATATGTGTGAATGTGATTACGATGGAAATGTTACAGATGCGTTTAGCTACTACGTTGCTTAAAAATAGAATGCTCAAATATGTAGGTAATGTGGAGATGAAGCTACTCAAAATCGAAAGTTATTGTGAGCTAGAAAATCACGAACGTTTCGTGAGCTAGAAAACTATAAGTGTAAATTTATTTTACGAACGTCAAATACATTATTAGCTTATTATTTTTAAAGCATTATTATTTTGAAATGAATTTTCATTAAGCATGATGAATTATGAAATACTTTTATGTATTAGTTTAAAAAGAAATATTTTAAGCATGAAATTATAGAAATATTGAATTATATTGTTTTAATGAGATTTAAAGAAATATGTCTCAATATTTTCATGTTTATAGATCAAAAGAATACAAGTTTGAAGTATATATATATATATATATATATATATATGAAGTTTTAAATGACTAATGACTTACCCAACCTTATAGACTATTTATAGATTCAGACCCGGTCGGAATACCCTATACGTGTATGGCTAGTGTTGGGAGGGCATGTTACTAACATTTGTATGTGAGGCTTGAGTCAGTTGTGTTGCCCTCTGTACGTATAGGGTATTATCTTGCTCTACGCATGCGATGATAAAATTCTACTGCATGGTAGTTGAGATATCTTTGTAGTTTTATCACGGTGAGCGTCGCTAGCAATTTCACCACGTGACCTCACATTGAGCGGCACTAGTCTAGTCGCCATGTGATTGTAACTTCTCATGTTTCCATTAGTATGTTTTAGAAAGGAAAGCAAATTTATGATATGTGAAATTTAGCAAAGTAGCATTGTAATCAATTATAGAAATATTATGAAATATAATAGAATTTCATAATGTTATTCATAGTATGAATCTTTATAGTTGTTTATCAAACTTACTAAGTATATGGTTTTAGAAACAAAAATGTTTAGTAAATCAAGATTCTTCTAAAATTGTTTTTAGGACGATATTTTTAGAAAGGATGTTTCTATAGAAATGGATAACATCCACTGAGCTCCATTAGCTCACCCCTTTTCTTGTTTTTATTATGAAAAACCTCCCCAAGTGCAAATACTGGTGCCTAGAGCAAGTAAATTTAAGACACAAGGATAGGTGAGCCCTTCTGACAACGCAACGGTGAAATCAATGTATATATTTTTTATGCTTCATAAAAATGCATAAAGTGAATTTTGTTTTTAACCTTATGTAAATATTGAGACTTTTGGACAATGAGATATTTTGAAATTTAACGTGATTTCAGATTTAATTATTTCATTTTATAATTGAGTTATTTATTTTATGATTGAGTTTGATTGTGAAGAGAACCTAAGGTCCCTATTGGAAGTGGAGAAATGAATGAATGATTTTAGAAGTGTTTATATGTTGATTTACAGGCGTTTTAAAAGGTTGAAAAGTTCCGAAAACAACCGTTGTACTGTCGAAATTTTTCCACCCTAATTTTTAGATGATTATGAAATGAAGTTTTATCACAAGTTCGCTCCACGGAATCCTTTTAAGTCAATCACCGATAGAAGACTACAAGGATTTTTATTGGGGTGTCGGGGGGGTTCCGCTCGAGTCTCAATAGGGGAAATCTGGGTCCGGTCCCTTCAAGTTGCTTAGGGCTCTAGTGTTGATTGTATCAGATAGAGATCCGAGATTTGCATTTATATTTTGGCCAAGACTATAGAGAGCTCTGGGCATTCGATTACATTTCAGTACAACATTTCATTCGCAAATAGATGGACAGTCTTAGTGCACTGTTTAGACTTTGGAGGATATGCTTAGATCCTATATGATGGAGTTCGGAGGAAGTTGGGATACTCACCTACCACTGATTGAGTTTGCCTACAATAACAATTATCAAACTAGTATTGATATGGCCTCGTACAAAGCACTTTATGGAAGAAAGTGTAGGACTCTAGTGTGTTGGGTTGAGGTAGGCGAGAGGAAATTGAAAGGTCCTCAGCTTGTGCAGCTGATGACAGATAAGATCAAAATTATCTGGGATAACTTGAAAATTGCCCAGGATTGATAGAAAAGCTACGTAGATAAGCGTGGGAAGGATTTGGAGTTCCAGGTTAGGGACAAGGTATTTATGAGAGTATCACCATGGAAAGGGATAATCCGTTTCAGAAGACATGGTAAGTTGAATCCATGGTACATTAGTCCTTATGAGGTGATTGGCAGGGTGGGCGAAGTGGCGTATCGACTTGAGTTGCTAGCAGAACTCTCTAAAATTCATAACGTGTTCCATGTTTCGATGCTCCGTAAGTATATAGCTGATCCTTCACATGTCTTGGCAAAACAACCAATGGAGTTCAAGGAGAACCTAATATATGAGGAGGCACCGGTTTAGATTCTTGATAGGATAGAGTAAGTTCTATGCAACAAAGTCTTCCTATTGGTGAAAATGTTGTGGAGGAATCATGTAGTAGAAGAGGCCACGTGGGAGCACGAGGAGCAGATGTGCAGTTCAGTATCCGCATCTTTTTGAAACAAGTAAATATATTTAAATTTCGAGATAATTGCATGTGATTTATATAAAGAGATATAGCATTAGTGTTATAGGCTATGATTCTAATTGATTTAAATGATATGCAAATTTCGAGGACGAAATTTTTATAAGGAATGGTGAGTTGTGAAACCCAAAACTTTATTTTCTGAAAAATAATTTATTTTTCTATTAATAGTATTTTTATATGAATAGTATTCCTGTATGAATAGTATTTTTGGATGAATAGTGATTTTTGAGAATAGACCCCAAAATCGTAACTTCTAGAGAAGAGTTTTCGGTTTCTGATGAATAGTATTTTCGAACGGAAACCATCTATGTGAATAATAATTTTCAAACAATGGACCTTGTGAAGTAAAAGTTCTGAAATTAGTATTAGAGTTGACGAAAACTAAAACGGAACAAAAATAAGTCCATTCGAATAGGTTTTGAGCAATCCGAAAATTTACGAACGAAAACCCCCTTCTGGTTATTTATAGAGCAATGAAGTGAATTTAAATGTTTAGAAACATAAATTGAATTTTAGTACGATCCTTGAAGAGACTGGAAATGTCCGGATCGAATACTATTATAATCTCGGATCCGAACACATAATCAGATTTTAGTAGAATTTCCGGACACGTAATCGGATTTCCATAGAATTTTTGAATGTGTTGATTTAATTATAATAAAATTTTTGGACAAATCGAAAATGATTCTCAAATTCAAAACTGGCATGGAGATTTATTAAGGATTAGAATAAATTTAGTACCAAAAGAAATTATCAAAAAGGGTATGGTTGGATTCAATTATAAAGAACAAGTGTAAAGGCATTTTAGGAATTGAAAAAGTGTGGTTGAATGAATGCATGAGTTGGCATGAAAGCATGAGAAAAAAAAAAAGAAACATGCATGCTTGACATGTGGAAAGGAAAATGTAAAGTCCAGGATTTTCTCTCTTTAGGAGAAAAAAACAAAAAGTTCGATGAATAGTATTTTCAAAAATTACCTATTTGAAAAACTTTTCTCTATTTTTGAAGCTACTTCACACATGCATGAATGATACATCAATCTAGAAAGGAAATCTATCCATTTAAGGTTAGTTTGAAAGATAAACTTTGAGTTTTCCATGAGTTGTTTGTGTAGTTTTTGGATTCATGGTTTTGGATGATTTTGTGATGAAATTTTGTTTGGGTTTGAAGTGTTGTAGTCTTAAAAAGGATGAGAATGGGCTTGCATATAGCTTTGGTATGAAAATTGAAGAAAAACTTTGTGTTTGATGCATGATATGTCACGGCCAAATGACGGAAAATGATATAAATATAGCTTGAATGTGTTGTTATCAATTTTGGTGTAATATTGGTGTGTAAAACCTTGATGGAATGCTGGAAATGTATGGGTGTGTAGTTCAACTAAAGCAAGGATCCTAAGGTTATTTTGAGTTGATTTAATTGAATGATTTTCATGCTAGAAAATGTTTTGAAATGTTGGATTTTTGGTGTTGAAATGAAAAGCAAAAATGTTGAGTATTAGAATGTTATGTTTCGATCATAATGTGATTAGTATGATGAAAAATTGTTTTTGATGTTTTGAATGATGTTAGGGGTTGTTTTGATAATGAAAAAATGGCTTGAAAATTCAAAGGAATGCATTAGAATATAAATGGTGACTTTGCGATAAAACTTTGTGTAATTACGAAAATGTGATGCATTGTAAATTGAGCTTACAATTACACCCCTAACCATATCTGTGAATGTGATTATGATGAAAAGGATGCGGATGAATTTAGTTACAATGTTGCTTAAAAATAGAATGCTCAAATATATAGGTAACAGGGAGACGAAGCTACCCGAAATCGAAAATTATTGCGAGCTAGAAAATCGCAAACATTTTGTGAGCTAGAAAACAATAAGTATAAATTTATTTTACGAACGTCAAATGCATTATTAGCTTATTGTTTTTAAAGCACTATTACTCAAAATGAAATTTTATTAGGCATGATGAATTACGAAATACTTTTATGTATTAGTTTAAAAAGAAGTATTCTAAGTATGAAATTTATGAAATGTTGAATTATTATGTTTTAATGAGATTTAATGAAATATGTCTCAATATTTTCATATTTATAGATCGAAAGAATACAAGTTTTATTTTCATGTTTATAGATCGAATGAACACAAGTTTGAAGTATTTATATATGAAGTTTTAAATGACTAGTGGCTTACCCAACCTTATAGACTATTTATAGATTCAGACTCGGCCTGAATACTCTATACGTGTATGGCTAGTGTTGGGAGGGCGTGTTACTAACATCTGTGTGTGGGGTTGAGTCAATAGTGTCGCCCTCTGCACGTGTGGGGTATTATCTTGCTCTACGTATGTGATGATAAAATTCAGCTGTGTGGTAGTTAAAATATCTTTGTAGTTTTGTCACGATGAGCGTCGCTAGCAATTTCGCCATGTGACCTCACATTGAGTAGTGCAAGTCTAGTTGCCATGAGATTGTAGCTTCTCAGGTTTCCATTAGTACGTTTTAGAAAGAAAAGCAAAATTTTTAGCCGTGAGATTTATAAAATAGCACTTTAGTTATTTTACAAAAGTTTATGAAAAATAAAAGAAGATTTTGATTCTATTCAAAGTAATAGCTTTTGAAAACGCTTAAAAAATGACGGGCCCCGACTCTTATTCTTAAGGCGACCCGCCCGACAACCCCACGGTAACCTTCCAGTCGAGATCCCCTCCGATTAAATGGTTCCCATGAAGCTAAGTCTTTTTATTTTATATTCTGAAAGTCCTTTTTTGAAACCCTTTTTAAAATTCACTTTTCAGTGGAATTGGGTGAGAACTTTTTCAATTTAAAATTTATGTTTATAAACAAGATTTTATAAAAATTTCGGCAATACAACAGCTGTTTTTTTTTTTTAAATTCCACCTTGTAAACTCACATTTAAAGGATCTGTACACTTCAAAATAAATCATTTCTCAACTACTGGATCTCAAGCCCTTTTTCCACAAATCACAAATAACCTCAAACATGCATTCAACTTAAAATAATTTCAAACTTTGAAATATGATATGCATGAATATATATAAAAAATTCAAAAGTGGAATTTATATTTACATATAAAACATTTCACATGTTTAAGATATAAATATCATACATGAATTACTAAAGGAATCATAGCTGCACCCAACAGAAGTCTATCTACTCCGGATATGAAGTCCCTACTGCCTAAACGTCTACACCTGTATCTGATCCTTAAATATTTTTAATTTTAAAACAACAAAACTAGGGGTGAGCTAATAAGCTCAGTGAGTGTCAATGCTTTTGTATTAAAATTATGCTTTCTAAAATAGTTCCATAAAAAATTTAAAATACATTTTCGTAACTCTTTCCAAACCATAAATTTGAAATACATTTTCTAAAAACCTCATCTTAAACGAACTCATGTTCAACAATCAATGTAAATATGTTTCGTATGTAATGAAACTGGAATTTATTAAAGTATTTGAAAAGCGAATTTCTTATTTCGAAAAACTGTTTTGAAACACTTTTCAATTTGAGAGCATAACAGCTTATATTAACTTATTTTTACTGTAAAATCTCTCTTTGAAAAATAAATCAAGCACTGGCGCCTGATTACCATATGGTACCTTAGGTCACTATAAACTAAATTTCATATGGCCTTGGCCATACGTCCGGTTCTATGTAACGGGACTAGTCTACATTACTAGGAGCTAGTCCACATGCATGGGCGACACATTGAACTGGACTAATTGACACAATCCCTCCCGCAGGTTTCCTCCCATTGTTAGTGACAAACACCCCTTGACACTGTCATGCACGTTTAAGGTACTCTGATCGGAAATAACTACCTGAGACATATATAAGGCGTACCACATGCTTATTTCCATACATGTTGCTTTTCATAAATTAATACATAATTCACATAATCTTTCTGAAATACAAACAAGAGGTTTTCATTTTACAACTCAATTATTATAAGAATTTACTTTCAAGTGTTTAAAGCATGAATATCTATAAAGCATACCATAGGTTATAAAAATATTTCCAAACATTTGCTTTTCACTATGAATCTCACATTTCATGCAGACTTTAAAACTTAATGCAATAAGTTTCTCATTCCAAATTTCATTTATCACATAAAACTCAATTTCCAAACAACAACAACATGAATTTAAATTAATATACAAAACCAATGCAAATAGAAATTTAAGCATGTCAAATCAGTTTTGTTAGGACACTCACCTGGATCCCTAACTCACTATTTATCTCTAATCAATGGGATATTCTCTTTGCCTTTGAATAACCTACACATTACCGTAATCTTTTTTCAGATCACGCTACAACTAACATAATTCACACGAATATAAATTCACGCTTCATTCCAACGAAATATATAATCAATCTAATATTTCAAAACACTCCATTTTAATCCATATTAACTTTGATTACTCACGTTTAACATTCGTTCGTAATTCTAATTATTTAAACACTAAAAACACATCGATTTAAATCTAAATTCATTTGAACGGATTAAACGACGATCTCAAACCTAAACTTCTCCAAATAGCCAAATTCAACACAATAATTTATCATCATTTTTCTTGCATTTACTCATCAATTCACATTCAAACATCTCAAGAAACAATGAAATTTCCATTTATTATCACCAAATACTACTTTCAAGCGATTCCGAAATATTTAATCGTGAAGTGGTCTTTTAACGTCCAACAATTTCTTTTTCGATTTCCATGCTAATCCTATCATCCAAATATTCCCTAAAATCACATAAACCAATCAAAAACAATTTTTCATTACCAAAATACCCCTTTGGCCGAATATACACTAAACATACCCACCAAGATTTGTTTTCCATTTCAACACTAAAATGCACAAACCTATCAATATTCATTCTTTTGGCCAAATTAAACAAACACTCATCATCAAATTTTCCTCAAACATCACACTAAAATCACATACAACACATAAACCATTTTAAATCTCAACATATTCCATAGTAAAAATTCATCAAACAACAATTCAACTATAAACACCACACTTGGCCAAACCAACAACATCACCACATCAACATTTTCATCAATTCTAGCTTCAAAAATCACATGCAAACCATTATTCATCCTCTTGAGACCTTAGTTTATCAAACCCAAATGATATCTTATAAAAACCCATCCATTACTCAAATAAATTCATAAAAACTAACACTTACCTTTTGGAAACAATTTAGGATAGACAAACTTTGCTCCTAGACTTGATCACAATCTTGCATGTGATGAAATCCTTCCAAAAGTGCACTCCAAAAATTCAAGAACACATGTTGTCTTTTTGGTTGATACACAATAGAACACACATTCCTCACTTCTCAAATTTTGCTCTCTCGACAACTCACTTTCTTTTGCCAAATTGCTTCTCCTTTCTATGTTTGACCGAGCTGCATCTGTCTCTCCATTTGGATGAGCTGAAATCCTTGACAAAATGCCCACAAATCACTCAACTAGCTGTTGGATTGAAGACTCTCTTTCTCGGCACCAATAACAACTCTCACACTCTCAATTATCTCTCTCGCTCACACATACACCCCTTGAAATCGAATGAAACTTCCTTCTCCTCTTTGTTGATCGGTACACTACTTGCTTCTTTTGTTTATTAACTCTCGGTCACATACACAAACAACTCACCTTTTTCACTCAAATGACCGAATTGCTTCAATGAAAACAAATGAGTTGATTTTTGGTGTTAATTTTGGTTTCATTCAACATTAAATATCATTGTCAAATTCATGACATTTGTCCATCAACCATGGTCCCAACTTGACACTTGTCACATTCCCAAGTTGCATGCATGACAAATGTCAAGCATAGTCTCTTTTTATGCTTTACCATTTCCGTATTTGAATCCATTTCTGAACCATCTAGAAATTATACGAGAACTAAATTAACACTTCCAGAAATTTATTAAAATTCGATTAACACCTACGGTCACTAGAAATAATTATTATATTACTTCGAAAACGAAATCATTTCCGATCTTATCCGAAATTCTACCAAAATTCAATTTTCACATCCGGGTATTGAAAATTATTTTATTTCTTTACAGATACTATATACAGGATACTAATTGAATAATATACTTTCATCTAGTATACTTCAAATAACTTAAAGTCTCTTCGAAAGGATTTATTTTCACTCCATTTTAGTTTATATTAATATTAATTTAATATCAAATCTTTAAATCTATAAAATCCGTTTTTCAAAAATATTACTCATAAGGACCCCCTTTCCATTTGGAATACCCTTTACGTCGGAAAATAACTTATTTATCATAAAACGAAGTTTGAGGTTTTACAAAAATTTACGAAATAAGTGCTTTCAAAGATATAGAATTGGTTATGAAATAAAGATTTCTTTTAAATAAATTTTGGAAGGCTATTTTAGAAAACAAGGTTTAAATAGAAATGTATAGCACTCACTAAGTTTTGTTGGCTCACTCTTTTTCTATTTTTTTTATTATGAAAAAAAAAAAAAAAACCTCCCTAAGAGCAGGTACAGATGCCTAGGGCGAGTGAATTTTTGACGTAAGGATGGATGAGCTTTTCCGACGATGCAACGGTGAATTCAATGTATATTTATATTTGATGTTCCATAAATATGCATAAAATGAATATTTGTCTATGATCTTATGTAAATATTTGAGAATTTTTTTTTGTACAATAAGTTATTTTGAAATTGACATGGTTTCTAATTTAATGATTTTGTTTTATGATTGAGTTATTTTATTTTATGATTGAGTTTAATTGTGAAGAGGACTTGAGGTCTTTATTGGAAGTGGAGAAATGAATGAATGATTTTAGAAGTGTTTATATATTGATTTACAAGTGTTTTGAAAAGGTTTGAAAGTTCAAAAAACAGCTGTTGTGGTACCGAAATTTTTCCATTCTGATTTTTAGATATTTATAAAATAGAAATTTATCACAGATTCATTTTGCAAAGTCCTATTAAGTCAGTCACCGATAGAAAGACTGTAAGGATTTCCATTGGGATGCCAGGAGGGTTCCATTTGGGTCTCAGTAGGGGAGATCCGGGTCTGGTCTCTTTAGAGAATTCATACATAAGTGACATGTGGAAAGGAGAATTCATGCATGAGTGACATGTGGAAAGAAGACTTCATGCATGATATACATGTGGAAAGGAGTGGCTTAAATAGATGATAAATGATGTTAAACTATGAAGGATATATAAGTGAAATGAAAGAAGAGAAAAGTGTCATTCGGTCAAACAAGCAAGAAAAAAAAAAAAAAAAAAAAAAGCGAAGAGAGTGCTCTCAGTCAAGGAAGAAATGCGGGACGACAACAACTATTCCCTTGGGTTTAAGGTGATTTTCAAGCCAAAATGAGTTGCATGTAAGTCTAGGACCAAGATTCAATCCTTGCATGCCATTTTAAAGATGTAAGAGCTTGATTTTCATGAGATTTGGTTATAAAAATGATGGATTTATGGTGGTAATGGGTTGGCTGTGATGTGTTTGTGTTGGTGTGAGAATTTGTAACTTCAAAACCATGAATATGAGATTGCATGCAATATTGGATACAAGGTTTGATGGAAAAATTCATGATAGAATGCATGTAGTTCAGCCATGATGGGTTTTTAATGATCCAAATGGATTTTGGATGTTTGATCATGATAATTGGTGTGTTTTTGAAATGCATGCAAGTGAAAATAATGATGAAAATATGGATGATATGGTGCATGTGTCTATTCGGCCATAGAGAGTATTTTTGTGATGTAAATTTTGTTTGAATGTTTTTCCATGAACTATGATGAGTTGTGATGTGTATGGAAGTGTGGATGTGAAGAAAAATGGGTGTTAGGTGCTTGCATATGTTCAGCCATGGTGTAGTTAGGGTGATAAAAAAATTGTTTTTGATGTTTTAAATGATATTATAGGCTGTCTTGATGTTAAGTTGAATAAGAAAATTATTTTGGATGCTTTTGAATAACATTAGGGGCTATTTTGATGTTGAATTTAATAAGGAAATGTAATGTTAAAATTTGAAGCAAGCTTTGAGGTTGCAAGCTACCATGATTTGGTTTTTAGGGTATTAAAGTGTTATGCAATTAATTTTGAATTATTTGAATAGATCCATAGGTTATTTTGATGATAGAATTGACTTGGGAATTAAAAGGAATTGATTTGGATGTCAAATGATCATTTCGCGACTAAATATTTTTCAGAAGTTGCACTACTGTGATGTTTGATGGATTGAATTGAATTTACACCATATCATATGTGTTTGAATGTGTTTGCAATGAGAAAAATCAAATAGGATTGATGGTGTAAAAATTGATAGTTATTCGACCAACATAGGCCAAGATAATGCGAAGATGCGTTTAATATATTTGTATGAAATTTAAGTTCGTATTCAATTTATCAAGCTTTTGGCATGATTTCATTTTAATTACAATACATGTATAGTTCTTATATTTATATTATAAATGTAATTATCTTTCAAACATGTTATAAATGTATTTATTTTTTTCAAGTAAAGCAAGTAAAAAGTTTGATCGAAATACATGCATAGAGATTACATGCTAAAAATATTTTGAATGTTTTAAGCTTTTGCCTTAGAAAGAAAGTTTAGGTTTTTGTCTTAATAAAGCTTTAGGCTTTTGCCTTAAATATATATATATATATATATATATTTAGATTATAAACCATATACTAGAGAAATGAGAGTTTACAAGTAAGATTGATATGCTTTCAATCTAAGATACAGAGAAAAACTAGAAGTTTTAAACATATTGAAATATTTTAGATGTTTTCGGTTTACCCTAATCCCCAGTTATAGCTAGCCATAGTACCGTGTGCGTGTATGGTAGATTGGTTGAGAGAGTCACTAACTTTAGGGGGGGAATAGGGGTGAGGGGGAGGGGGAGGGGGAGGGAGGATTTGAGTCAGTGTGTCACCCTCTGCATTTATAGTTTCCAGTAAATAGTATTACATTGTTATTAATTTTCAAAACTATTTTGGGAGGATAGATATATTTTGAAGATGAATTTCCATGTATAAAAGTTTACCCACTTACTGATTTAATACTCATTGTTTTTTTTTTATTTTCAATAAAAATCCTCATCAGGTGCAGGTACGAGCCAGCAAGCAGAAAGAGTTCCGTCAAATGCACAAGTTGACTGAAGACTCGACGCCACTGCATTGATACATTTTGAGTTTTCATGTACATGCATAATTTTTAAGACGTTATGCACGTTTTAAAGATATTATTTTGGGTGATATTTATACTTTCATGTTTCATATTATATTTTAAGATTTTTGCATGCATATTATTTTATATAAATTTGATGATTTTTGAATGATTTTATAATCAGAATTATATTTGTGGATTGCTTGTGGAAATAAATGTAGGCCTGAAGCCTAGTAGTTGAGAATGTGAAATATTTTGAAGTGTACAGTTTTTTCTTTCATGTTTTACAGGGAGAATTTTTTTGGAAAACAGCCGTTATGCTGTCGGATTTTTAATAGAATCTAATTTATAAACGTTTTTTTAAAAGAAAAAGTTTCCACCCATTTCCACTAAAAAGACATTTCTAAAGTTTTATAAGATTTTCAAGTTTTAAGAAAAATGCTTAACTTCACGGGAACTTTTAAGCCAGTGTAAATCTTGTCTGGAAGGCCACCGTGGGGTTGCCAGGTGGGCTGCTTAAGTTATAAGAAAGAGGGGCCCGTCAGTTATATTTCTATTAATATTGATTTAATATGTTGAATTTAAATTCATGCTGTGAATGATTAAAAGTTAATTTTTATAATGAATAAAATGTTAGTATGAGAACCTTGTTGCATGAATATTAAAAGTTTGCATGAAATGTGAATTATAGGATGAAAAGCAAAATGTTTGGAAATATTTTTGTAAGGCTATAGTATGTCTTAATTGTTGGGTTTTGTGCCCTAAGAGCTTGTAACTATGTAAACGGTTTTAATAAATAATAATAAAGTATTCATTTTATTCAATTTATATATTTTGCAAAAATTATATATATCATGAGAAACATCTTTGATTACTGATGTATTTTCAAACTAAGTATATAAGTGTTATATACAAGCGGATTTAGTTTGAGAGAAGTAATCTAAAGAGTCCGTAGAAAGCAAACGAAACTGGGTACTTTGTTTGTGGTAAATCTACAGTTGTGGTCCATTTTGTATTCGGTACAATAGTTTTATCCGAGACTATTCATATAGTGACATGGAAATGGATGCATCTTATATAATAAAGATTATATAGGACTGGACCACGATAAACATGAGTTTCTAATTAATATCCGTTAAACATTGAGATTTATATTTATCGACTAGATGATCATATATGAATTGATCTTAATCTTGAGTGTATTATGGACTCCTGCTTGTTGAGTTATGTCCTTTGATTTACATGGGTGAAATTGATATAGATGCTCGATCAATAACTTCGTACTTTGGGGATATGATTTAATAAGTAGCTGGGAACATTCTATACAATAGTGGAATCCACTCCTTCTTGCGAGAAGTAGAGAAATAGTTCTCTTAAGGGTTGATTCAGGTTTTGAACAATAAGAGCGCTCAACTTTCTGTTTATATAAAAATAGAAAGATAAATTCATAAGTTGTTATGAATATATTGTTCATTAAAGAATCAATGGTACTTAAGGATCAAGATATAATTAGAGGGGTATAACGGACATTATGACCTAACTCTGATTATGAACTATTTGTGGAGGGTCAAATCATATGTAATGATTATATCAATGGACGCTGAAAATTTCAGATTGTATAAAAACATCTATAGTTTTGAGAGTGCAATCTTAGGTTTTTAGTGGAGTAACTCTAAGATTAATAATAGTGAATTATTTAATTAAAAAGTTTAATTAATAATTCTGATATTATTGGAGCTCAAAACTGTAGGTCAATCGGGTCCCCTTGATAGCTCATTTCACTATAAGAAACGTGTATATAGAATATCGTAATTGGATCGTCCAATTATAGTTGTTACATAAGTAGCAAAATATGTGTTCACTTTGTATTTGAATAATATTGATTATTCAAATTATTAGTTAGTTAATTATTAATTATGAATTAATAATTATTTAATTAATTTTATAAGAGGTCTTGAATTCGATTCTTAGTAGTGACCGGGTATAAATTAATTATGAATTAATTATAGGTCACAAGTATGATTACAAACTATAACATGAATTAATTTTGAATTAATTATGTTATATGGGCAAAAGTTTAATTTTAATAAACTTTGGGTTAAATATTAATTTTGATTAATTAAAACTCTAAATGGTTGCCTATAAATAGAAAAGAAATAGTCTTCTTTTTCTAACAGAAGTTATATTTAGGTTTTGTTTTACGTTCTTTGAAATCAAAACCTATTCTCACCTCTTATTCTTTTGAGAAAAGAAATCAATAGAAAGTGAGCACAATTCTATATAATTGTGCCCACTCACTTATTTCTTGGTGTAGAGTCACATCAAGGAAGGTAAGGTGGTGAGCAATCCACAAAGATCAATACAAAAGGTAACAGATTCGATCTTTATTTAATTTTATTATTTTATTTCAATGTTTTATGGATCTAGGGTTCTTGAGTTTTCTAAAAAATTTTAAAACTCAATGTTCTGCAAATCTTTATTTTATAAAAACAATTGTTGTTTTTTCCCTTCAATTGGTATCAGAGCCTAGGTTCCAATAAAACAATGATTTTAAAATAATATGTTTTGTATTGATTTGTGTGTCATTGAGTAGACACTGTTATTTATTTGATTTGATTATGATATGATATATTTTGTATTCATGTTGATGAATGGGGATTGCATGGTATGATGGTTAATTGTATGGTTCTTTGGTTAATTAATTCGATTAATTTGTAAGCCGAATGTGGTAATTTTTTTTTCAGTTGTAATTTATAGTTTTAGGGTTTTATTTTATTTTAAGAATTAACCGCATAACAGATCTAAAATATTGTTGCTGATGTGGGCCGGTAGTTGCGTTTGTGCATGCCTGGTGCATGTGTGCAAGAACTGGTTTTGAACCAGTTTGCTAAGCGGTTTTAAGGGCTGATATACTGGGTAACAGGATACGGATCTGATGCGTAAGTCAGTGTGCGGCTGTTTTGAACAGCCTAATATAAACTGACAACGTGCAGTTTTGTTTTAATAAATATATAATGTATCCGCAAGAATGTAAAAAATATATATATATCGAACACTGCAAACATATGAGATATGAGATGTGTGTGTGCAGTAAACGCATTGATGCAAATCTGCAAGTGTGTTGCAAAATAGGAGTGCACAGATGACTTAATTTTGTTTTGTTTTTTGTGCACCTATTGCAATGCATGGTTGCTGTTTGCACAGCACATGCATGCATTCGTTACACTGTATGTGCAATTGTTGCACACAGTGCATCTTTAGAAATTGCACGGGAATATGGGCAACACTCGGCAGAATATATATATATATATATATATATAAATATAGCAGTCCTTAATTTTGTGTTTTATAATTATTGGGTTTGAAAATAAAGAAATGGGCTTTTAGCCCAATCCATTTGATGGATGTTCTTAATTATTAAATTGGATTTAATTTTGAGCCCAAGAGAGCCCATGAATACCTCGAAGACTATGAAGACTACAAGTGAAGGCCAAGGAATGTCTTGGTTAATTTATGTAATCTTGAAATTAGATTTAGGTTATTAAAACCAAAGAACCCGGTCATACACATGTTGTTTATTTAAATTATTTATCATGCGATGATTGAATAATTTGTTGATAACATGACCATGCATAAAATATGTCATATAGAATAGAAAGTGCCTACTCACTGCATTATAACATGACATGCATCATATGTATTATTTTATTTTACTATTAAATTGTTTATTAGTATAAATAGTAGAATAATACATAGAATACCTCTTAAATAATTTGAATTGATTTTAGTGGAAAATCATAGGTTTCAAATTAGAAATATGATTTCAATAATTGACATTCATAATGTGGATTAGATTTTAATTAGTTAAAATCTGGTAACTTCATACTAAATCTAGTCTTTATAATTTTGATTATTTAGATTAGATTTATAAATTGAATTAGATTTTTAAGTGTTAAAAATTCGGTAATTCATTAAATATTAATAAGTTATGAACTTTAGTAACTTACAAATTCTTAGTAATTTAGATTATCTTCTTAGCCGTTAATAATCTAAGACGATTACTATGAATTTTTAATAGAAAACCCTAATCCTAAAATAGTGAGTGGGAGAGGGATATATGACAATATATCCTACGGTCTCTATCATTAGTTCAACACTGTGAAACTTAAAGGCGTCTCGAGACGACTTTGTTATCGTCCCCCTACGGGTGGTGTCCATTTAAGTTGATCAAGGTTGACTTCCTAATGGATAGGATTCCTAGATGTATCTTGGGATTGACCTACCCAACGGCAGTAATTCTCGAGTTAAGTTGATGGAATCCGAAATGATTGGTTACACTCATAAAGGAAATAATTAATTGTTAATTATTTTCCTGACTGAAAAACGGTAGTTAAATAATATAGGAATAAGAGTTATTTTGTTATATTATTTAATTGAGAATGTCTCAATCTAACATATAAATATTTGACCTACCCTATGGCGGCACTTATTTGTAGAATGTTAGATTATCGTGGCATAGTAATTATTTTTAGGGTATTTTCTAATTCATTATTCATGTATCATGCATCACGTTTAATTTTATGCCAAAGTCACATGATATTGATTTTTGCAAAATGATATTAAATGTCTTGTATTTTATTTATTTTCAGCAATGGTATCTCCGTTGATTTCTATTTTAGCTAATGATAAGCTTAATGGGAAAAATTATGTCAAATGGAAAAGTAACATGAACGCAGTCCTGGTCTGTGAAGACCTTAAATTTGTCACGACTCAGCCTTGTCCTCCCCAGCCAGTAGAAAATGCTGGACGCGCTGTGCGCGAGGCCTATAAGAAATGGGTCAAAGCTGATGAGAAGGCCCGCTGTTACTTGTTAGCAGGGATGTTTGAGGTGCTTGCTACCAAGCACGAGACAATGACAACAGCAACTCAGATGCTGGAGTCATTGCAGGACATGTTTGGGCAACCTTCTGAGCAGCAACGACACGAAGCTGTTCGTGCTGTTATAACTGCTAGGATGAAGGATGGTACATCTGTTCAAGAGCATGTCTTGAAAATGATGACCCACTTTAACACAACTGAAAAGGGCTCCAAGGCCACTAAGCCCAAAGGAAAATGTTTCCATTGTGGTGTTGATGGGCATTGGAAGAGGAACTGTCCTAAGTACCTCAAGGAGCTCAAAGAGAAGAAGATGAAAGGTAAATGTGATTTACTAGTCATTGAATCTTGTTTAGTGGAGGATGATTCATCCCCTTGGATAATTGATTCAGGAGCCACTAATCATATTTGTTCTTCTTTGCAGTTGATTGATTCATATAGGTAGCTTGATGAGGGTGAGTTCAACATGCGAGTCGGGACTGGGGAAGTCGTTTCAGCAAAGGCAGTGGGAGAAGTTAGACTTAATTTTAATAATAATTGTTTTATTGCATTGAACAATGTTTATTTTATTCCAAGTTTTAAGAGAAATTTGATTTCTGTATCTAAACTTTTGGAATTTAATTATTCTGTTTCTTTTTATAATAAATATGTTATTATTTCTAGAAATTGATTGGATATTTGTTTAGGGATGCAAGAAAATGATTTATATGTATTAAGACCATTAATGCATGAACCATTGCTTAATACTGAAATGTTTAAGGTTGAAAAACCAAAAACAAAACGACAAAAGATTTCTCAAAACGATGACACATATCTTTGGCATCTAAGACTTAGTCATATTAACCTTGATAGATTAAACAGACTTGTAAAGAGCGAAAATTTAAGCGAGTTAAAGATCGGTACTTTACCTGTTTGTGAATCATGTCTAGAAGGTAAAATGACCAAAAGACCTTTTACTGGAAAAGGGCTTAGAGCTAAGGAACCGTTAGAGCTTATACATTCGGACGTTTGCGGTTCTATGAATGTTAAAGCTAGAGACGGTTATGAATATTTCGTCACTTTTATTGATGATTATTCAAGATATGGGTATGTTTACCTAATGCAACGAAAGTTAGAAACTTTTGAAAAGTTCAAAGAATTTCGAGCTGAAGTTGAAAATCAATTAGGTAAAACATTGAAATCTCTACGATCAGATCGTGGAGGCGAGTATCTCGATACAGAGTTTGAGGATTACTTGCTTGAGCATGGGATTTTATCCCAATTGACTGCTCCTGGAACACCCCAGTAGAATGGTGTTGCAGAAAGGAGAAATCGGACCCTTTTGGACATGGTGAGATCTATGTTTAGTTTCTCATCATTACCTAGTTCATTTTGGGGATATGCATTGCAAACTGCAATGTATATTTTGAATGTCGTACCATCTAAGTCAGTTCCAAAGACACCTTTAGAGTTGTGGAAAGACCGTAAAGCTAGTTTATGACATTTTCGCATATGAGGGTGTCCAGCACATGTGCTGAAGAACAAGACTAGGAAGCTAGAACCACGTTCAAAAGTTTGCCTATTTGTAGGTTATCCCAAAGAAACTAGGGGCGGACTCTTTTATAGTCCTAAAGAAAACAAAGTGTTTGTATCGACAAACGCTACTTTTCTTAAAGAGAACTATATGAGAGATTACAAACCTCGAAGTAAAGTTGTACTTGAGGAGTTACTTCTTGGGTCAAATAGTACTCCGTCAACAACAGTTGTTGACAAAGACATAATTCAGACCACTTCTGAACGTCAGACAGATTCTCATCAGAATCATCTACCATCTCGTCATAGTGAGAGGGTTATTAGACCACCAGTCCGCTACAGAGAGATTGGAGAGGCACAAATCGCTATCTCCGATAAGAGTGTAGATGATCCATTGACATATCAAGATGCAATTGAGGATTCTGATAAGGAGGAATGGCTTAAAGCCATGAATCTCGAGATGGAGTCTATGTACTTTAACTCAGTCTGGGAACTTGTGGATCAACCAGATGGGATAAAACCTATAGGTTGTAAGTGGATCTACAAGAGGAAGAGGGGAGTGGATGGAAAGGTAGAGACCTTTAAAGCTAGACTAGTGGCAAAGGGTTATACCCAGAAAGAGGGAGTTGACTATGAGGAAACTTTCTCGCCAGTAGCTATGCTTAAGTCCATTCGGATTCTTCTATCCATTGTCGCATGTCTCAACTATGAGATTTGGCAAATGGACGTCAAGACTGCATTTTTAAATGGTAGTCTTGATGAAAGTATCTATATGGTACAACCAAAGGGATTCGTGTCCCAAGGTCAAGAGTAAAAGGTTTGCAAGTTGCAAAGGTCCATTTATGGACTTAAGCAAGCATCTCGATCTTGGAATATAAGGTTTGATACTTCGATCAAATCTTATGGTTTTGAGCAAAATATTGATGAACCTTGTGTATACAAAAGGATTATCGATAAGAAAGTGGTTTTCCTTGTACTTTACGTTGATGATATTTTACTCATTGGGAATGATATAAGAGTATTGTCAGATGTAAAGAGCTGGCTCGCTAGCCAATTCCAAATGAAAGATTTGGGAGAGGTCAGTTATATCCTTGGGATCCAAATAATACGGGATCGCAAGAACAAACTGTTAGCGCTGTCTCAGGCATCGTATATCGATAAGATTCTTATGCGATTTTCGATGCAGAACTCTAAGAAAGGGTTTTTACCTTTTCATCATAGAGTTCATTTGTCTAAGGAACAGTGTCCTAAGACACCTCAAGAAATTGAGGATATGAGACGGATTCCCTATGCCTCTGTAGTAGGCAGTCTCATGTATGCTATGTTATGCACGAGACCGAATATATGCTATTCGGTGGGAATAGTTAGTCGTTATCAATCTAATCTAGGATTTGATCATTGGGTGGCTGTAAAGCATATTCTTAAGTATCTTCGGAGAACGAGAAACTATATGCTAGTGTATTCTGGAGAGGATTTGATCCCATTAGGATATACAGATTCTGATTTTCAATCGGATAAAGATTCTAGAAAATCTACGTCCGGATCAGTATTTACTCTCGGTAGTGGAGCCATTGTATGGAGGAGTGTTAAGCAATCTTGCATTGCTGACTCCACTATGGAAGCTGAATATGTAGCAGCTTGTGAAGCAGCTAAAGAAGCGGTATGACTACGTAAATTCTTGACTGATCTAGAAGTTGTTCCAGATATGGATAAACCACTCACCCTTTATTGTGATAATAGTGGTGCAGTGACTAATTCCAAAGAACCAAGAAGCCACAAGCGAGGGAAGCATATAGAGAGGAAATATCATCTTATTAGGGAGATTGTACAAAGAGGAGATGCGAACGTGATGAAGATTGCATCACAAGACAACCTTGCTGATCCGTTTACCAAGACCTTAACGGCTAAAGTGTTTGAAGGTCATCTAGAGGGTCTAGGATTACGAGATATGTCACATCTGCTCTAGGGCAAATGGGAGATTGTTGGGTTTTGTGCCCTAAGAGCTTGTAATTATGTAAACGGTTTTAATAAATAATAATAAAGTATTCATTTTATTCAATTTATATATTTTGCAAAAATTATATATATTATGATAAACATCTTTGATTACTGATGTATTTTCAAACTAAGTATATAAATGTTATATACAAGCGGATTTAGTTTAAGAGAAGTAATCTAAAGAGTCCGTAGAAAGCAAACGAAGCTGGGTACTTTGTTTGTGGTAAATCTACAGTTATGGTTCATTTTGTATCGGTACAATAGTTTTATCCGAGACTATTCATGTAGTGACATGGAAATGGAGGCATCTTATATAATAAAGATTATATAGGACTGGACCACGATAAACATGAGTCTCTAATTAATATCCGTTAAACGTGGAGATTTATATTTATTGACTAGATGATCATTTATGAATTGATCTTAATCCTGAGTGTATTATGGACTCCTGCTTGTTGAGTTATGTCCTTTGATTTACATGGGTGAAATTGATATAGATGCTCGATCAATAACTTCGTACTTTAGGGATATGATTTAGTAAGTAGCTGGGAACATTCTATACAATAGTGGAATCCACTCCTTCTTGCGAGAAGTAGAGAAATAGTTCTCTTAAGGGTTAATTCAGGTCTTGAACAATAAGAGCACTCAACTTTCTATTTATATAAAAATAGAAAGATAAATTCATAAGTTGTTATGAATATATTGTTCATTAGAGAATCAATGGTACTTAAGGATCAAGATATAATTAGAGGGGTATAACGGACATTATGACCTAGCTTTAATTATGAACTATTTGTGGAGGGTCAAATCATATGTAATGATTATATCAATGGACGCTGAAAATTTCAGATTGTATAAAAACATCTATAGTTTTGAGAGTGCAATCTTAAGTTTTTAGTGGAGTAACTCTAAGATTAATAATAGTGAATTATTTAATTAAAGAGTTTAATTAATAATTCCGATATTATTGGAGCTCAAAACTGTAGGTCCATCGGGTCCCCTTGATAGCTTATTTCACTATAAGAAACGTGTATATAGAATATCGTAATTGGATCGTCCAATTATAGTTGTTACATAAGTAGCAAAATATGTGTTCAATTTGTATTTGAATAATATTGATTATTCAAATTATTAGTTAGTTAATTATGAATTATGAATTAATAATTATTTAATTAATTTTATAAGAGGTCTTGAATTCGATTCTTAGTAGTGACCGGGTATAAATTAATTATGAATTAATTATAGGTCACAAGTATTATTACAAAATATAACATGAATTAATTTTGAATTAATTATGTTATATGGGCAAAAGTTTAATTTTAATAAACTTTGGGTTAAATATTAATTTTGATTAATTAAAACCCTAAATGGTTGCCTATAAATAGAAAAGAAATAGTATTCTTTTCCTAACAGAAGTTATTTTTAGGTTTTGTTTTACGTTCTTTAAAATCAAAACCTATTCTCACCTCTTATTCTTTTGAGAATAGAAATCAATAGAAAATGAGCACAATTCTATATAATTGTGCCCACTCACTTGTTTCTTGATGTAGAGTCATATCAAGGAAGGCAAGGTGGTGAGCAATCCATAGAAATCAATACAAAAGGTAAAAGATTCGATCTTTATTTAATTTTATTATTTTATTTCATTGTTTTATGGGTCTAGGGTTCTTGAGTTTTTTAAAAAAAATTTAAAACTCAATGTTCCGCAAATCTTTATTTTATAAAAACAATTGTTGTTTTTTCCCTTCATTATAGGTATTTCTGATATTACTGGTTGAGGTTGAGTACCTTAAACATGCATTGATAGTGTTTGTCGGGAGCTTTTGTCATTAACAACGGGAGGGAATATGTCAATCAGTTTAGTTTAGTGTGTTGCTTATGCACGTACAGGGTATATTATTAACTAGCTTCCACTTGAGCAAGGGTAAATTTCACTAAAGGCATCTAAAATTCTTCCATATACTTGTAACTTTTTTCGATTATAAAGTTTATATTCGAAAAGAAAGTTATAAGTATATGGAAGAATTTTAGATGCCTTTGATTTACCCTAATCCCTAGTATACCCGGCCATAGTACCATTGCGTGTATAGCAAGATGGTTGGGATAGTTACTAGCTTGGGGGGTTGAGTTTGAGTCTGTGAGTTATCCTCTGCACGTATATGGTAGTGTAAATATGTCTGATGTTGAGAGGGGAATCGCGACCCCAAGAGTTTCCCATATCTATGACTACACATGGTAGCATTCCCAAGCTCTAGTAGCGATGAGAAATTTTGTCACAATAGGGCTAAGTTTCTTGGGTTGCCTTTGGCGAGATGAAAGAGAAAAGCACGTCAGTAGACGTGAAGTTATTAAATTAAAAATTTATTTCCAGTTTTAAGAAATAAAGAAAAGTTCATAAGAATTAATTAGTTTCGTAATTTTAATAAAGTTATAAGAAAATTATTAGTTTACAAATTATTTTGGGAGGATATATATACATTTTAGAAAATGATAGTTTAGTTGAAAAAGCTATCCACTCATTGAGTTTTATACTCACCATTCTTTCTATGTGTTTTTGAAAAATCCTCCCCAAGTGCAGGAATGAGCCGTCCATCAGAAGAGGCTCCATCAGACGCGTAGGTTGCCTGATGTAAAGATATCACTGCATAAGTTTATGTTCAAAAGTGTATGTCATGCGTTACATGTAAGTTTTGATGAAAATATCTGTAAATTATATTTTGGGTTGTATATAGCGTTTTGTATTTATATAATTAAATTTTTGACAAATTAAATTATATATTTATGTTAATTGAAAATTAAGTATATTTATGGATTTCAAATTAAAAAATGTTTGTGGTTGGATTGTGGAAACGATTTGAGGACTTGAGGCCCAGTAGTGGAGAAATGTTTGTTATAAAAGTATTAAATTTTGAAATTTGCAAGGTGGCATGTTCGGAAAACAGCTGTTATGCTACCCAAATTTTTATAAATTCGTTTTATAAATATTCAAAATAAAAAGAAAAATTTTCCCACATTCCCACATTAACAGAAAGTTTTGAAAAGTAAACGACGTAGCTTTACGAGAACTTTCCAGTTGGATCAGATATTCATTAGAGGGCTACCGTGAGGCGGCCGACAGACCTAGTAAGGAGAGGAACTTGTCAATTTTAAAACTTTTATTAAAACTTCAAAACTAATTAATTCTTATGAACTTTTTTTTATTTCTCAAAACTGGAAATAAATTTTTAATTTAATAACTTCACGTCTAGTGACGTACTTTTCTCTTTCATCTCGCCAAAGGCAACTCATGGAAGCTTAACCCTATTGTGACGGAATTTCTCATCGCCACTAGAGCTCGGGAATGCTACCATGTGTAGTCGCAGATGTGGGAAACTCTTGGGGTTGCGATTCCTCTCCCAATATCAAGCAGATCTTCGCTACCATATACGTGCAGAGGGCGACTCACAGACTCAACCTCAAGCCCCTAAGCTAGTAACTATCCCAACCATCTTGCCATACACGAAATGGTACTACGGCTGAGTATACTGGGGATAGGGGTGGCAATTCGGGTTGACGGGTTGGGTTGGACACGACCCGAACACGACACGATAATTTTTTATACAACCCGAACACGACACGATAAGGAAACGGGTTGAAACCCCTCAACCCGAACACGACACGATTACTAACGGGTCGACACGAAAACAACCCGTTTAACCCGTTTCTTAACGGGTCGTTGAACAACCCGTTAATGATCCGTTAGTGACCCGTTTAACCGACACGTTAGTGACCCGTTAATGACCCGTTTAACCGACACGAATAATAACCCGTTAGTTGACCCGTTTATGACCCATTTAAATTTTAATGATAGTTACTACATTTAAATTTTAATTATAGATTTAATAAAACACAAAATTAAAATAAAGATACATAAGACCTAAAAAATTACAATCATCTACAAATACAATTCAAACCATAAAAATACAAATGTTTACAAAGATGATTATAAAAATATATAATCTTACATATTAAAAAACAAAACAACAACATAAAAAAATATATCCGCAAATGTAGTCTTTTATAATAAAACAACAACATTAAGAGTTGATTGCATCCGCCAAACTAAACCTGCCAAAAGATAATAATTAAAAGTTAACTAATTAGGAAATTATACATTTATAAATGAAAAAAATATTTTAACAAATATTGTATCATTCTCAAATAAAAGTTTACCACTACATGGCAATTTGTGATAAGATAGATTCGATAGTGTGATTACTAGCACTAACAGTTTCACTATCATCATTTATGTTCATCACATCTTCGGTAAGTTCATCCAATCCAAGATTTGGATTATCTACAATAATGACAAATAAAAAAAAATTAAGATTATTCTATTAGAAAATAAAAATAAAGTTCATAATCATATAACATATACAAATTGCAATTAACACTTTTTAGTAAAATATAACATAATCACCATGACATTCTTCCCCTTTCCTGTATCCTTGGTCTCTACTTTGACATACTCATCTCCTTCCTCATCGAAATCCTCTTCCATACTATTGGTTTCCCAATCGTTGATATCGATATCGTTGAAATCCATAAATTTAAGTTGTACATGAAAAATTGAAAAGCAATCTCATAATCAACTCACATGTCATATAGTTTTACAATATGAACTATTTCTTTAAATATTCTACTTTATAAAACTTGAACTATGTTATAAACCTGTCATATAACAATCTCAAAATTGAATAGAAACTCATTAAATATTCTACTTTATAAATTATCTAAAAAAAAGTATGCACAGACGATTACGAGAATATGTTGATTCATAAACCAAATTCACTAGGTAATAACTGGAGATAATATTATTAGAGTATAGCAATCTAAAAAGCAGAGCATCTAAAAAAGTAAAAAACAATCTATTTTGATAAGTGATAATTATATCATAGCAGATATAATTAAACAAAGACGGAAAATACAAGTTACTAAGCCTAGGAAGAAATATGTTGAGTATAAAGAGCCTTTGTGGTGGTGCAACATATGCTACGCTGCATTTAGTATTGACGGAATGGGTTGTTACCTCTATAAAAAAAGGCACTTAAAGTGAACTCCAGAATATAATGCTCTAGCTGCTGCAATCTCTAAGGCACTGAGAAAGTTGTCAGGGGTTGAGTTTTACCTGCCCAGCCTCAATGTCAGCCTCGAATTTCCTTGCAGCAGCACCAGATGATGTAAATATAGAAGCTCTGTTGCCGTATCTGTACAAGTATTATAATGTGAATGTAAAACTCATATTAATGATATAATGATGGTTTAGAGTTTAAAAGAAGCTATACTCAAGGATTTACTTATCATTGTTAACGATGTCTATGGCCTCTTCCAAGCTGTCAGTCTGATGTAAACAAGGAGGACAAAATTTATGCCAGCAGATGTTAACTAACCCAAAAAAAAAAAAAAAAAAAAAAAAAAAAATGACAGATGTTACAGAAACAAAGAAACACAAAAGCAGTAATCAACACACCCTCGTCCAAAGAAGAACTGGGTACTGCCACAGTGAGAGGCTGCGAGCTCGAAGATGAAGAAGATGTTGACCCTACGTCGCTACCTGAGCTAGTTGTTGACAATGAAGGTGATGAATGAGATCTGAGCTGGGTACTGTGGGAGCTCGGAGATGAAGGAGATGATGAAGTTGTGGAGCTAGCTGTTGAAGATGAAGGAGACGAGATCTGAGTTCGTTGAGCGAGCAGATGAGCAAGATGAAGGTCACGACACGTCACGGGTTGGCTGAGCTAGCAGATGAACAAAATGGAAGTGTGGGACAGTGGGAGTGAAACCGAGTGGCTGGTGTGGACCGTGTGGTGTAGATGGCTGACGAGTCACGCCTCACGGTCAAGGGTGCTGTTCGAAATCGAATGGAAGACTGGATCTGGAAGAGTGTGGCGTGGGACAGTGTCACGGTGGGAGTGGGAGTGGGTGTGGCTGCTGTCGAACGAAGTGGAAGAAGGGTGCACTGTGTAGTCTGCAGTGTGTGGGCAGTGGGCTGTGCGGCTAGGGCTGGTTTGTGAAGAAAAAAAAGGTTTATATAGTTGCATTGAAATTACATCAATACCCCTGTAAATATAAAATTACTTTTTTACCCTCGCTAACGGGTCAACCCGTAACACGATTCAGCAAACACGAACCCGACACGATAAGCTAACGGGTTGGACGGGTTGACCCGTTAATTTACCCAACCCGTTTATATTCAACCCTAACCCGTAATTTTCGTGTCGGGTTCGTGTCGACCCGTCGTGTCGGGTTCCGAATTGCCACCCCTAACTGGGGATTAGGGTAAACCAAAGACATCTAAAATTTTTCCATATACTTGTAACTTTCTTCTCGAATATAAACTTTATAATGGAAAATACTTTCAAAACATCTTATCAACTTAATTTCATGCATGTATATATATCAAAAGCTTACTAATTTACTTTTCTTAAAAATAAATACAATTACAATATAAATTCAAGAAATATACATGCATAATAAAACTTAAAATATGATAGAATGTAATTAAACTTAATTGCTTGAAATAATGTCAATAATATTTCATTAAAATAACTCAATAAAATAAAACCACTCACAAATTTACTTCACCACTAATACCACTTCTTCCAAACCTCCCTTTTTGATGATTTTGCTTCCAAATCCTATAATCACATTCCACCATCAATTCATCACCCTTTTTCACTTAAATTTAATATCAATCTCAATTATTTCTTCAATTTAAACTCAAATGATAATATACAATATAATTTCAAATTTTGACATAATCTTCCAACCAACTTCCTAACCAACATTTTGCATTTAAACTTCTTCAAATATTCAACAAATCACTCAATTAAATCTTTAACACAATAAAATGACAATTAGTTGTAAGTAAATGCATTTGATTGGTCACCATCTCAACTAATTGATCCACTAACAAGTTCCATTCAACTTTTGTTCAAAATTCAATTAATAACTCTTCTTTTTTACTTAAAAATGTCACAACATCATTGGTCCTCACATAAGCACATGGATTGTGCTTCTTGCATGATTATCTTGTCATGCAACTCTTATTAATCTCTTAAACTTAAATTTAATTCCTCATTTAACATTAATAAACTCCAAAAATATTTCATAGTCATCCTATTATCAAATTGATCATACAATGCTCTAATTGGTATCTTAACCTTCAATCCCATGCTTCGAAAAAAATTCTATTGGTTTTAAACTCACTAATTTCACAACGTTTCCAACGAAGGTATTTTTATCGATAAATATTCGGAATCCTTAAAATTTACTTAAACTGACACATTTTTACTCCGTTTCAGTTTTTAATTACTTTAATTCCTATTCCGGGGCTTATGATGTCCAAGGTCCATTTTCTAAAAATCACTATTCATACAAACACTATTTATCTAAAAAAACTATTCACCCGAAAATACTATTCACAGGAAAAATTTTATTTCACGAAACTTGAGGAAATTTTTCATTTCCCGAAAACCACTATTCACTCGAAAATACTATTCACACGAAATTATTATTCATCTGAAAACACTATTCGTCCGAAAATACTATTTATCTAGAAAATACTATTTCTTCTAGGGAAATGAGATTCTGGGTTCTACACAGATGGCCTATGCGATAGTAAATTCCACACTAAATGATGTAGGATTCTGCTCCGCCATATACCCAGGATACTATGTGGAATAAACTTTCAGTGGTTGACTTATTTCACTAAGGGATTTTTTGAAAGCTTTAGTGCCACCACTGTTTATGATTTATAGTTATAAAAAAAAAAAAAAATCTTACAAAATGTCATTTTATACATATTTCAGTATTTGAAAAGCATTTCAAAATAGTTTTCTGAAATTAAAAAGTTTGTTTTTCAATACATTACTATACTTCAGTTTTATGATGCATGGCTTATATGGATCATAAATGTTTATTCATGCATTTAATTCATATATCGTTCTCAGAAAATTTATTTTAATTCTGCAGCATGAAAATAGTTAAGAAATATTGTTTTAAATTTTTTAGGGAGGAGATTTTTTAAAATAGTTTGAATAGAAATATATGACACTCAAGCTTACCCTTAGTTTTATGTTTTATAAACAGAACTTCCTAAAGGTAGGTGTAGGTGGAGACACTTCAGTAGCACCCCAGAGTAGTCGGACGTTATTGTGTGCTACTGTGAAGTTGTGATTATACATGTATGATAATTATGTTTTTGAAAACCTGTGTAATAACTTTGTTTATAATTATATGAAATTTTTAGAAAATATGTTTATGTATGACTTATTTATGATTTTCAAGCTGACTTTCAAATTGAAGCATGTTTGTGGTTATTTGTGAAAAGTAAAAAGTAGGTCTAAGACTCAGAAGTTGAGATAGGCGAATAGCTTTTGAAGTGTACAGGTTTTTAATAAATTTTGCAAGGTGGAATTTTTTAGAAAAACAATCATTGTACTATCAAAATTTTTATAAACCATGTTTGTAAATATGTATTTTAAAAAGAAAAATTTCTACCTATTTCCGCTAAATAAGAAATTTCTAAAAGAATTTTAAAAGGTTTAACTTCACGGAAACCTTTCAGTCGGAGCAATTCTTGACTAGAAGGTCATTGTAGGGTTGTCGGGCGAGCTGTTGTTGTATAAGGAATGGGGTGCGTCATTTTTTTTTTCCGTTATAAATTTGAGAGTTGAGAAATGAGACATCATTTCATAATTTTACTTATAATGAATTTGAGAACCTTATTATTGGGTCATCTTAATTTTAACATTAATAGGTTTGAAGACTTACATTAATGAGTTCGAGATACCTCAATTTTATAATTAATTAACGAGTTTGAGAGACTTAATGTTAATAAATTCAAGATACCTCAATTTGTCATTAGCAGTTTAACATTGAATTTGTACTTGATACATGCTAGAATAACTTTGAGATTACTTGTTAAGTACCAGTATTGCGTATCCAACTATAGAAAAATCTTTTAACAAATATATTATTATCACAAAACTTGAATAAAGATATAAAACATTCATATTTCTACACAAAGTTTATGTTGGACATATTTTTTTAGTATTTCAGTTTAGTTAATGTGCAAATATATGTGAAAATCTCCTAATTATGAAAATAAATAATCTTAGGAAAATTTACCTATCTAGACTGCTCATATAAAATTTAATTTTGGTGGGCTATGACTATTCAATCTTATCCCTTATAGAAAAGACATACCTCTTCAACCAGTTTGATACTAATGGCAGCAAATTACCATGTAAACCTTGATCTTTAATACTGGCTTTTGGAATTTAGTTAATATTTTGGTCTTTCACTTAGACCGATAACAACAGCATCATTGTACCACAATTAATACAATTGACTTTTTCATTCTTTAAAAAATGAAAACATTTGACACAAATTTTGACCTAAGAAGGAAAGCTAAAAACTAAAAAGATCCAACAAGTTTCTTGTAATTAAAGGTACCAACTCCATTACTTCCCCACCAATCAATCCCAATCTCCACCATTTTTTTCCCGTTTCAAAATCCTAATCGAAACCAAAATCCACACATTCCATAACCTATATTCTCTAATGGATTGTGAAACTCTTCCAACCACAATTTCAGCAGTCCCAGCAAACACCACAACAACAACAATTGCACTTGCACTTGCACTTGCACCTAGGTTTCGATTCCACCCAACTGATAAGGAGCTAGTTAGCTATTACTTGTAAGGGAAGGTCATCAACAAGCATTTTCTTTTCAATGTTATTGAGGAGATTGATATGTGCAAAATTGAGCCATGAGATTTCTTGGTAGTCTATTACTTTTGCTATCATTTTTTTTTTCTCTTTTTACTATGTCTCAACTCAGCTATTAGCACTACCTTTTTGTCTCTCTGTTATTTCTGAGGTTGATAAGGGCTTCTTCTTTTTTTTTTTAATTTCTTTTCCATTTTATTACATTTAGCTTTTAAAGATGTTTTAGTATTTTTGGTAATTAAATTAGGTGTCAAAAGGTGTTTGTTTGGTTATTTCTAGTTTTTGAATTTACTTTTTTTCTTTTAAATGCATACTAGATTTCTTTATTTAAGTTAGGATATAGGTTACTTACGTCAACCATTCTTATGTACTTTCTTTCAGTTATCTTATACTATTGTAATGTGTTCCTTACCCTTCAATTGCTTTTTAACCTCAAAATTTCTTTCTCCTTGAAATTTCAATTTCATCCAATATAGGTTGGATTGTTGCAGAATTCTAATAAACCAAATTTATCATTTTATGGATTTAGTTATTATCGAAAATTGTATTATTAATAGGCAGTTGGGTTTAATGTTATGATCAATTCAACAAATTAAATTTATCATTTTGTGAGTTTATTATAAGTAGGAATAGTATCATTAATGGGTTGTTTGGTTTGAATGTTATGAGCAATTCAACAAACTAGATTTATCGTTTTGTGAGTTTAGTTACTATACAGGGAGAAAATCTTATATGGGATACTCTCATCACATCATTAGTAGTGAGATTGTATAATTATATTGTGTTATGTAGAACAATTTATATTGTGGAAGACTTTATTCTGAAATTTTACACGATATAGCACATAACTCAAAATAGTTGAATGGTCTCCCTGCTTATGTAAGGAGCTAGTTAGGTATTACTTGAAGAGGAAAGTCATCAACAAGCCTTTTTGTTTCAATATTATTAAAAAGGTTGATATCTACAAAATTGAGTCATCGGACCTTCTTGGTAGATATTGCGTTTGCTTTTTTTTTTTAATTTTTTTTTAATTATTTCTCAACTCAGCTATTAGAACTACCTTTTTGTCTATCTCTTATTTCTAAGGTTGATAAGGTTTTTTTTTTTTTTTTTTTTAATATCTTTTCCATTTTATTTATATTTAGTGTTTAAAGATGTTTTAGTATTTTACTGGTTAAATTAGGTTTCAAAAGGGATTTGCTTCGTTATTTCTAGTTTTTTATTTTACAATTTTCTTTTAAATGCATGCTAGATTTGTTTATTTATATGTTTATGTTTACATATAGTCTCACAATACATTGATTAATGCTATTCTTCCTAGTTAACATTTTGTAATGCTAGTGGGTTATGTATAACTTTTTGTTGTTATTTGGGCTGCATTTGAATTTGATATTTCTTAATGCATGGGCTTGTAAATTATTCGAGGTTGAAGACCAAAGACCAAGAGTGGTACTTTTTTAGTGCCTTAGACAAGAAGTATAGAACTGGGGCAAGAATGAATAGGACCACAGGGAAAGGGTATTGGAAAGCAATAGTGAAGGATCGTGAGATACGTCAGAATAAATAATTGATTGGATTGAAAAAGTCCCTCGTGTTCCATTATAGGTGTTTTTCAAATAGGCAGCAGACAAATTGGATTATGCATGAGTATCGCCTTGTCGACGAGGAACACGACAAATTTGAACCTAGACAGGTGAGGGTCTATAGGAATTATTGTTGGTGTTTCAATTAGTATTTGTTCAGTTCGTTTTTAGATTTCTTAAAATGAAAACTAAGACGTTGGATGTTATATTTAGATAGTTTGGATTAAATGCTATGAGTAATTGAACAAATTAAATTGATCATTTTTTGGATTTAGTTATGATTGGAAATTGTATTACTAATTGGTAGTTGGGTCAATGTTATGATCAATTCAACAAATTAAAATTTCATTTTATGAGTATAGTTACAATGTAGGAATAGTATCATTAATGGGTCATTTGGTTTATATGTTATGAGCAACTCGACAAACTAGATTTATCATTTTGTTAGCTTAATGACTATACAGGGAGAAAATCTTATATGGGATGTTCTCATCATATCATCAGCAGTAAGATTGTATAACTATATTGTGTTATGTAGAACAATTTATATTGTGGAAGTAAGACTACATTATAAAAGTTTACAAGCTATTGGACATAACTCAATACAGTTGAACGGTCTCATCGCTTACGTAAGGTCAATGATTTTTTTCCTATGCATGAATTGTGTTATTATTATGTAGCACCATGGGCATCATGTTTAAGTATCTTCGATAGTTACGAGAGGAATACCATTGTGATATGAAGATTATTGTTTGTTTTTTTTTTTTTTCCTTTTTTTTCTCCCCCTCTTTTGGTGGAAAATAATTTATACATGCTCTGCAAAGTATTTCATAAGAACAATATAGGAGTAACGAGTGGGAATTAATATGCACCATTTATCCTAGAGGAATGGGGTAATGGCATGGGAACTTTTCTAAGAGAAGCTACTGGAGAAAATCTAGGTGCTGATAATCATGCATATATTGAAAGGAATAACAATGCTTACATTGAAACCATGAATAATAAGAAGGTTTGTTTTTCAAATTTCCCTTCTGTTTTGAAGTTTTATATTTTCAAAGCAAATTCTGATAAAGCATGAATAATGAGAAGGTTGTTAAGTCCCTTGAAGCTTTGACGAAAGCTTTAACAAATATAAATAAGCAGAAGTTAGAATACAGGTTGCTTAGGTTAAGCCATTCTTTTGTACTTTCTTTCACTTATCTTGTACTACTGTAATATGTTCTTTACCCTTCAAAATTTTTTTAACCTCAAAATTTCTTGCTCTTTGAAATTTTAATTTTATCAAATATGTGTTGGATTGTTGCAAAATTTTGACTCCATGAATAAGGAATCTCTGTTGCAGACTTTTGATTCCAGAATAAGGATCTTCTAAACCTCAATGAACTTCCAATAGATGCTCAAAATGATTTACTAGTGTGCAACAGAGATAGGGATGATAGTCCTTCACTATTTGTTCCGAATACATAAGTACCTCTCCCTCTTCACTGCAATGGATGAAGGCAAAACGATTCAGATCCTTTAGCAACAACAACAATTTCTCCATTGTTGGAGTGCTCTCTAATGGAGTCTATTGAACTGAAAGAGAGCACTTGAATTTTTGGGGTCACATTTCCAACTAATTCATCAATACCTCCTAACTATGTCAAACTGATCAATGATTTGACTATCGAGAGAGAGATATTGAAGCTTGATATGAAGAATGCTCAATCTAAGATCAACATCCTCTAGTCGCAAATTGATTTGTTAAGCAAGGAAAACGAGGATTTGAAGAGTAAAAAAATGCCACATCCATGTTGACGCTCATATAAGTAGTTTATGGAACCATCGGCCTCGTATGGGCCTTGCCTCTCGGATCATCTAATTCGACAATGATTGCAAATTTAGGTCGCCTCTTGAAAGAGTATCGAACTCGTGGAATGTATGTTTCTGCTATAATCTTAACTAAGACCTGGTTATGTATGCATGAGGGAATGTTGGTGGTTAATATTCGGAGTCCAACCAAAATTGCTGGTAATCAATGATTATTTGTAAAAAGTAATATTTCATCAAGATTTTTCAAGTGAAAAGTAATATTTGTGGGAGTGGTCTCTCTATATGATTTAGTTACAAATAATTACATAATAAATTTATAAAGTTGTGGTTGTTGTTAAGGATTGGACAAATTCTAGTGCAGTGTTTTTTCTAGACAATGCAATATAATAGACAAAATAAAGGGCAGTTTGTTTTTCAATGTTTAAGTCTTTTCTATTTAGGACTTAAATTAAGTCGGGTAATGTTAGCCCTTTTTTTTTTTTTTTTTATTTCATGTCTAACATTAAGTGGAAAAAATATAAATTTTAAAAAATCAAATTCTTTGACTTTTCACTCAAATTTTAAGTTATAATTTACTAGTATTAATTTAATTATTACTATAAATACCCCACTCCACATAATATCCCTAGTTCCATGAAATTCAAACTCTAACTCTAACCTTTAAATCCCAAATAATAATAAACTATGAGGATAAAGGATGAGTCAATTCCATCACCTCTCTAGATTATGATTAGAGAATGCACTCAATTTTTACCGAAGTAGGCTAGCCTGCCTCCTTCCGACCTCCTTTGATTAGTTTTAAAGAGAGGAGGCTATCGGCCTCCTCCAATATTTGCAACAGGGTCACTAATGTCTATCGTCACTATCAAAGGAGGCAGGTAGCCTCCTTTTGACAAATCGAAGAGGAAAGAGGTTGCCTCTTTCGTCGTAAATAATTTTTTTAAAAAAATTAAACTAACATATTAAATTATTATTTTTATTTATTTAAATAGAATAAACAAATACTAAATATAAATAAGTATTTCTTAAAAATAAATGAACATTGGAGATGAATTGGTGTATTGATAATAGTCACAACACTTAATAAGTTACAAAATCTCAAAACTGAAAACAAACTAACTAAAATCTCTTACCTTTTCGGTCCTGATAGGTGCTTAATTAAAATAAAATCTTATAAGATTTAAGAAGCAAGATTTAGTTCAATGCTTCTTTTGAACAAAGTACTGAAGAAGACAAAATATAATCTAATAGTTTATTAGTCTTATGCAAATAGGGATAGCAATGAGTCGAATCGAGACCAAATCAACCTACGCTAAACCCGATTGTTTTTTTTATGGGTTGCTCCAAACCTGATCCGAGACCCGAATGGACCCGCCCTAAATGGATCTGGACCCCATTAGTTTGGGTCAAATTTGATATTTTTGCCTTCTCTTTGTGCAAGGCATTAGGTTAGACAAAACTTAGTTTAGTATTTTAAGTAAGCTTTCTCACCATTTATCATTTTTATTATATTATTAATTATTTCTATTTAAAAATTAATTTAATAGTTAATTAAAAATATTAAAGGAATTATACTTTCAATATCAATTGGAAGTCACTATATTTTATTTAAATTAATTAAGAAGTCACAATTATTTTATTTAAAACTAGTTATAAATAGTTCTACCCTAAACAAGTTCATAATTAAGAGTTCACAATCCTAAACAAGTTCATAATTATTTTATTTCAAAATAATTTAATATAAATTAAAAGTCATAATCTCCAACGGGCTTTAAAAGCTTGTTGTAGCAAATAATTGGAGAAAAACAATTTTTTAATTTTTTTTTTTTTTACAACAACAAAAATTCATTATATATATAAATATATATAAATACATATATCTTATCACTATCATTTTATCTTTTCATTTACATTTTCTCATTTCATCTATTTTACTTTTTTATTTTATAAATGTTTTAGGAATAATGATATTTAATGTTTTAGTTCATATATGTTTTCTTAATTATTATAATGATTCTTATTTTTGTGTTATATATCTTATTTCTCTAAACACTATCATCTTTCCTTTCATTCTCTACACCACTCCAATTCTTTATCACTATCATTTCATCTTTTGATTTACATTTTCTCATTTCATCAATTTTACTTCTTTATTTTGTAAATGTTTTAGGAATAATTATATTTAATATTTAGTTCATATATGTTTTTCTTAATTATTATAATGACTCCTGTTTTTGTATTCTATTTTTATTTTTAAAGGTTCATAGATGCTTTTTATATTATTATGATTCTCTTTTTAATGTCTTTGGATTCTTACTTAATTACTTTATCTTTTTTTTTTTTTTTTTTTTTTGTAGTTATGAAACTTAAAATTTGATTTTATTAGGATTTTTAGCTAATTTCTTTCATAGTTGTTATAATTTCTTTATCTTCTTTATGGTGCGTTTACTTCATTTGCAAGAATCGGAATGATTTGGAATCGGAATGACTTGGAATCGGAATGAAGTATCGGAATCAGAATAAGTTGTTTATATCAACTACAGGAATCGGAATTGGAATCAGCAGTATTACCATTTAATTGTTTACTTTGCTTTGGAATCGGAATGGATTAATTATAAGTTACAAAAATGTCCTTAATTAAAATTATGGATTAATTATAATAGTGTGCAATTTTTTATTATAATATGCTTTTTTTTTAATATCAAATAAAAAACTCCATATTATAATAAAAACTATATATTATTTTAATAGTCCATTAACCTAATGTGCAATTTTTTATTATAATATGTAGTTTTTTTTTAATATCAAATAAAAAATTGTATATTATAGTAAAAAAATTGCATATTATTTTAATGGTCCACTAAGATAATTAAGAAATTGGTGATGAAAAACTAATGATATGCAATTTTTTATTATAATTTGCAGTTTTGTTTTTTTTTTTAATATCAAATACAAAAGGTTTTTTTTTTTTTATTAATTTTAAAGAAGGGTATAAGAGACATTTTATCCTAAAAAAAGGAATGGGAATGGGATTCCCAAGTAGGTTGGGGGGGATGGGATTCCCATTCCACAATCCCAAATTGATGTGGGACCCATATTTTCATTCCCATTACGGAATGAATTTTAAGCAAGTAAACACTATCAATCAATCTCATTCCCCAATCCATGAAGTAAACACACCATTAGAGTTTTTAATTTTTTGTTTAGATACTACACAAGAAGTTTGTGAATATTATTTGAATAATATCTATGAAAAGTATTGATAAGCAAATTTCATAATCATGAATAGGATTAATAATTATAAATAAAATAAATAATCATGAATAAAATATTATATAAACAAATTGATGAAATTCATATTTTTTCCACCAATTTATTTATATAATTTATTTTTTTAACAAATTATGGGATTATTCATTGCAAGCAATCATGCTCGTGTTAGAAAATCTATTTAACATAGGCTGCATCCATTATAGAAGTTGTTATCTATAGGGAGCATTGCCTATTACAAAAAGCGAAAATGATAACGGGCATCCCACCTGCTGTGGATAGCCATCTACAATAGAAATTGCCCATTGTAGATGTCTTCTTGGAATGATGACATTCTAACTAGCTCTATTTTATATCACATGATGTACACATATTTGCACCTCATGAGATTATAAATAATAATAATAATAATAATAATAATAAAGGTAATAATGATTAACACTGGTAGTAATAATTGATGTTGTACTTTGAGAACCTAGGTTCAATCTCCTATTGCTTGGCAGTATTCCTACAACACATAAGGTTTAAAGAAGATGTTAACCAGTAATCATACTCTGATGTTCAAGTTAGGCCGAGGGTAGTGTAGAGAAAAGAATGTCGAAAAAACTTCAGCTTAAGGAATTAAAAAAAAAAAAAAAAAAGTCTTCCTCTAAAAATGTTTATATTGCCTTTTATAAATGCATTTTCGAGTACCTATCAAAGCACGATGCGCAAAAAGAAGACTGCTATCATTATAATATTCTCTTCTTATAGCCAATACAACACCTTTTTTGCCTAATGCTATGTGCCATTTGGATTCCACGAAGCCTTAGCTATCACAATTCAATTAGCTCTATGATGGCTAGTTGTCTATCAATTAGTCTAATTGTTAAGTTTTACTTTCATTTGCTATAAAAATGTGCTTCCCTCAAGGCGGGAGTTGCTCTAATCATCCCAGTGAATTTCAAGGCTGTCTTACCTCCTTATTATTCTTTTTGGGTCATTTTTATGCATTCTTTCTTGTTTATCATCATGTGTCTTTCTTTTTCTGCTTCTTTTTGCTATTCTTATAGCATGTTGATTGACTATGCTTTAATCCTGCATTTGGTCATCTTTGCCCTTTTTGTTTGCTGGCTTGATAGGCAAATTTGCTTTATATGTTTCATGAATGGATTGTTTTGTATCTCCATCATGTCTTTCCTTAACATCTGACTTGAGATAACTTCATCACTAACAATCGTAGGAGGTAAAGAAGTACTTCCGATATAAATCTCACTTTTATCTGGTTGATTGACCTTACGTTCCTTTTGCTTGCTTTATTTGCTTTACAAGAGGTACTCATGTCCAGTAGCCATTTGTTGGCTCAATTACATTCTTTCATTAACAATTAATAAAAGTCCTGTTGGATCAAATATTTTCTTTTGTTAACAATTAATAAAACTTTCTTAATTACAATTCTTAATAAGTAAAAACGTTCTTACTGTAAATAATTCATTAACAAAATTTTAAAATAGTTATTCATTCAATACAATGAGGATATTACCTTATAAAATTTGTTTTGTTAAACTTTCTGAATGAAATGTTTAATGTTTTTTTCAATTATGAATTTGAGAGTTGAGAGATAAGGCATCAATTCATACTTTCATTATTACGATGCAAAATCCTTATTGGGTCACCTCTAATTTTGTCATTTAAAGTTCAACTTTGAACTTCACAAATACTAGAATAACCCGGATGTTACTTGCTAAATACCAGTATCACATATGCAAGACAATCTAAATAGAAATATCTTTTGAACAAAAAGACTATTACCACAAGACTTGCTTTAAGATATAGAAAGCTCATGTCACTGTGCAAAGTTTATATTTGATTCATTAAATTTTCATTCAACTTTATTAATTTAGTGTATAATATGCTTATTAATGCATAACTTGTGAATTTATTGCCAATTTGTAAAATTGAACATGAGTTTTGTCTTATACTTTAATTAATGTGCATATCCCATTCCATATCTGTAGATATCTTTCCAACTATGAATTTTGATATCCAATCTACTCATTTAATATTTGATTTTGGTAGGCTCAGACTATTTAATGTTATCTTTATTTAAGAATATAATTAAAAAAAAAAAAAAGACAAATATACTCAGTTTACATGTTTGGTGGTCCAATTTTGTTTTTCAATCAAAGGAAAAAGTTTTATAACGTATGAGAACAAATTACCATATAAACCTTGATTTTAATTACTAGTTTCGGAATTTAGTAAATTACCATATAAACCTTCAAATACAACTTGTACCACAATCAATACAGTTTCCATTTCAGTATTGAAAAAAAAAAAAAAAAAAAAAAACACTTGACACAATTTTTAGCCTACGAAGAAAAACTAAAAGTTAAAAAAGCTCAACAAACTTCTTGTATTTGAAGGTACCAACCCCAGTTACTTCCCTACCAATCAATCCCAATCTCCACCATTTCTTTTGTCTTTCAAAACCATAATCAATACCAAAATCCACACATTCCAGAACCTAATCTCTCTGATGGATTGTGAAACTCTTCCATCCAAAAGCACCCTTAAAACAATCCAACCAAACGCCACAACAACAGCACTTGCACCTGGGTTTCGATTCCACCCAACTGATGAGGAGCTAGTAAGCTATTACTTGAAGAGGAAAATCACTAACAAAGCTTTTCACTTCGATGCCATTGCAGAAGTTGATATCTATAAAAATGAGCCATGGGACCTCGCTGGTTGATATTCTTTTGACTTTTTTGTTTTTTCCTCACTATATCTCAATCAGCTATTAGCTATTTGTTATCTCTAAGGTTGATAGGGTTTTTTTATTTTAATTTTCTTTTCCATATTGTTTATATATAGTGTTTAAAGTAGGCATTTTTTTTTTCTCTTTTTAATTTCTTTTTTGCTTTATGTTTATATTAGTTGCTGGTTAAATTAGGTTTCAAAAGGGATTTACATAGCTATTTTTAGTTTTTGGGGCTTTATTTTTCGCTCTAAGTGCATTCTGAGTTCATTTATTTACATGTTTTTTTTTATTTTTTTTTTCACGTAGTGTCACAATATGTTGATTAATCTTGTTTTTCCTAGGTAGCATTTGTAATGTCAATGGGTTCTATATATCTTTTTGTTTTGGTTTTAGGGTTGCATCTGAATTTGATACTTTGTTTGTTTATGGGTGTTGAAGCTTATTCAAGGTTGAAGACCAAGGATCAAGTGTGGTACGTTTTCAATGCATTAGATAAGAAGTTCAAAAGTGGGGCAAGAATGAATAGGACAACAGGTACAGGGTATTGGAAATCAACAGGGAAGGATCATGAGATTCGCCATAATACACAACTTGTTGGAATGAAAAAAACCCTTGTATTCCATAATAGGCATGTTTCAGATAAGCAACGGACCAATTGGGTTATGCATGAATATCGTCTTGTTGATGAGGAAAACGACAAAATTCAGGTCGGACAGGTGAGGCTTTATAGAAATCATTGTTAATGGTTTCAATAAGTATTTGACTGGTTGTCTATAAATTTTTGGATGAGAAGAAAAGAAGAGTGTAGATGTTAAGTTTAGGCAGCTTAGTTTAAATGGTATGAGCAACTCAACCAACTAAATTTATCGTTTTGTGGGTTTAGTTATGATAAGGAATTGTGTTATTAGTTAGTAGTTTGATTTAATGTTTTGAACAACTCGACAAATTAAATTTATTGTTTTGTAGGTTTAGGTATGATACAAGAATGGTCTCATTAATGGGTAGTTTAATTTAAACATTATGAGCAACTCGACAAACTGCATTTATTGTCTTGTGGTTTTAGCTACTATACGAGGGAAATCTTATATTGGCTGCTTTCCCCACATCAATAGTGAAATTGTTTGATTACATTGTGTCATGTATCATAATTTACTTTGGGAAAAAATAGATTTTGAAATTTTACAAGTGATGTAGTTGAATGTTCTCATTGTTGATGTAGTGAGAGCATTGATTTTGTACTATACATAAATTATTAATAAGTAGTTATGAGAGGCATCATTTTTCAATATCATTTGGGTAGTTTTGAAAGAATTGTATTATTAATAAGTGGCTAGTTTTAAGTGTTATGAGTAACTCGACAAATTAGATTTATCAACATGGGAACGTGAAACTAGATTATGAAATTTTATGAGTTATATGACATAACTTAATGTAGTTTCACGGTCTCACCACTTAGCGAGAGCATCGATTTTGCCTATACATGAGTTGTATTATTAATGGGTAGTTTTAATGGGATAAATTTAAGAATCAAAATTTTCAATTTTCCAAAATAAGTTTAGCTACTACACGAGGAGAATCTCCTATAGGTAGTTCACACAATGTTAGCGATGAGATTGTCTAACTACTTGAATCACATAGCACAATTTACATAGGAAAGTGAAACTAGATTATGAAATTTTATGAGTTATATGACATAACTCAATGTAGTTTAACGGTCTCACCACTAATGTAGCGAGAGCATCGATTTTGCCTATACATGAGTTGTATTATTAATGGGTAGTTTTAATGGGGATAAATTTAAGTATCAAAATTTTCAATTTTCCAAATCTTTTATTATTTTTATTTATTTATTTTTTGAATCCCTAGATTATTCTTGTTACTATGTAAACTTTCATATGATAACATAAGGCTTGTTTTATTTGATGTAAAATGTAATGTTTTTAGTCAATAATCATGACTTAAAGTGTCGGGTCCTCTAAATCCTCATCCCCATTTTGGAGGGAGATAGTAGGGTGGTGATAGGGATGGGATGAAAATCAATCCCCAATTGCAAACGGGGATGGGGGAAGCCAACCAATCCCCATTTTTCCGATTTACATTATATAAATATAAATATATTAAATTTAATAATCAAATTTATTATAATAATTCCTCTCACTTCCTTTACCTATGACTTTATCATATGTAATCTTTATATATTGTTTGAAATTTTGTCATGTGTTATAACTTACATATGACCATTGTAATTTTTTCACAATATTATGCATTTCATAGGTTCAAATGTTATGGATTTAATATCTTGATGTTCTATGAAATTGATTTGTATTTTAATTATATGTTTTTGTTTTAATTTATGGTCAAATGAGAGAAAATGAGAATGGGAGAAACGAGGGAAATGGGGAATAAAAGGATGATGGGGAAACCCACCTCCAAAAACCCCAATCTCCATTTCCTCTAAAGGAAGATTTGGGTGGGAATGAGGGAAGGTTGAAGAGATGGGGATATGGATGGGGAAACCACCGCATTCCTATTTGCCCCTATTAACATCTTTACATATATCTAGAATTTAACATGTTAGTATTGATCGCACATTTAGAGTTCACTAAACAAACAAAAGTTCAGGGTTTTCTAGCCATACGAATGAAAAAGAAAAACAAAATTAATTATGTAGTGAGCTACTATTTGATTTCTGAAAGAATTTAACGCCAATTGTGAAACTATTAGTTTGGATGTCGTGGTGATACCATTTTGATTTTGAAGATGGATAAGTGATTGTATTTGAGGTTACTAGTTGTCCTTGTGTCACTGATCTTGAGAAATTAAAATTTTTTTCCTTGGGCCAGCAAGATCTCATTTATTAGACTCCTTTTAATTAGCGTGAAATCTCAAGTATTAAAGTTTAATTATATTTTCTTTTCTTGCATTTTCTTTAAAATCAAATTGGATTACAATTCACAATAAAATTTTAAATTTATTGTTTTTTTTTTCTGTTTGTTTTTTTCTTTTTTCCCCCTCTTTTGCGGACAAGGATACATATACACTATGCAGAGTGTTTCACAAGACCAATAGAAGTGCATTATATGCACCATTTAACGAAGAGGAATGGGATGACGGCAACGCAACTTTTCCAGGAGAAGATGCCAAAGATGATCTAGTTGCTAGTGATGATGCATATGTTGAAATGAATGGTGTTGAAACCGTGAATGATGATCAGAAGGTTTGTTTTTTGGATTTCCCTTCTGTTTTGAAGTTTAATATTGCAAAGCAAATTCTGATAAACATTTCAAGTTTGTGAAAGAAAAGGGAGTCGCGAATGCTATAGGTTGATGGTTGACTTTAAGAATATGTGGCTTAAGGTTGATAGTTTTACACATGATAAAGCAGGTTGTTAAGTCCCTTGCCACTTTGACCAAAACTTTGAACATTATAAGTGAACATATTTTAGATATCATAGAGAAAACAAGACAATTGTAAGTTAAAACTTTCAAATTTTATGGTATCATATAGTATAAATATCGACAATGTACGATATAGCTATATTAATATAATTGTTTTTCTTAAAAGCTGATCATGCTGCATCATTATTTATTTAATGAGAAACACTTAAACCAGAGATCTTGTGCATGCAGCTGTTTAAAATATATTTCAAACTTAGAAATAATGATGTAACCTTAGTAAATATCTGTCTGGTGACTGTTAAAGCATGCAAGGTAAACCGTAAAGACTAGGTCAAAACAAGCATAGTAAATTATACCAACTTATAGCTACTCATCAAAATGAGGTTATTTTTTGTAGTAAGTCTCTCCATTGACTTATTATGTGCAACATCTGTAAACCAGAACCGTGTTTGTGGTCCTGGTTGGCTTTGGTTAGTTTATGTTGGTTTTCAAGTGATCTTAGAGTTCTATGTGCTAAACGTGTAAGCTTTTGTCAAAGTCAAGGAATTTTGGTGGTATAAAGCACATTGGCGTTAAATGGGTTAAGATGGGTTTTATTTATCAATTAAAATTTCTAGATTTGATGATCACCATGGCTGATATAAGTACATTTTTTTTTTGTAGTTTTCTTCATCAAATGTCACTCAGGTTAGCCATTCTTCACGTTATTTCACTTACCATTGACTGTAATATTGTGTTCCTTACTCTTGAATTGGTTTTTAGCCTCAAAATTTCTTGCTCCTTGAAATTATCCAATATTGGTGGATTGTTGCAGCATTCTGAATGCATGAATAAGGATCCTCCATTGCAGACTTCTGAGCCAAAGAATAAGGAAATTCTGAACATTAATGAACTTCCAACAGATGCTCAGGCTCCTCTTCCTCTTCTCCAATACAAGAGAAGGAGGCAAAACGACTCAGGGTACATTCAATCCTATGTTCCGGGAAACTCAAGTGGGACTGGTCAGGATCCTTCCTCTGCAGAAAAAACAATGTCTACTTCAGCAACAACGACAGTATCGCTGGAGTTCCCTCTGTCAGAGCCTATTCTGACCAAGGACAGCGTTCGACTTTTCGGGGTTACGTTAGCTAACCATAGTGATTCGTCAGTGTCCCCTAGGTATGTCAAACTGATCGATGATTTGAAGAAACAGATGGACAAAGTTACTGCTGAGAGAGAGACATTGAATCTTGAAGTGAAGAGCGCTCAAGCCATGATTAACGTCCTCCAGTCGCGAATTGATTCCCTGAGCAAGGCAAACGAGGATTTGAAGAAGGCTGGAAACGCCTAGTTCAAGTTGATATCCATGTAATCTAAATTAATGCATGAAACCATCGGCCTCTTATGGACCTCGTCTCTCAGATCATCTGATAGAGAATGTTTGTTGTATAGTGGTTGTCAGAGCATCAAATGTTCGTTTCAGGTCAGGTACCGTGATGGACTAGTCTGTTTTTGGTTTTTATTCAGAGTCCAACCAAAAAATTGTCAATTTACTTGAGAAGTCCTTAACATCATTTTCTAGGCCTTTTGGAACTTGCCCATGCTTGATCTTTACAGTCTCATGTTCTAAACTTCCTAGTTTTGGTTGGATTTACCTTCCCTCCATTACTAGATTTTCAACTTTAAGCTTAATAAATTTTATTAATATAGGAAGCTTTTTCCTTTCATCATGGAAGAAGTTGTTTCTCGATTATGAAATATCTAGGTCATGAAGTGATAATTAATTTTGATAGGACTCATATGACTTTTAATTTGTTCCATGTTAGAAAAACTTAAGTTGATGAATGGGACACTAATAAATAAAGGGAAAACTTTAATTTAGTCCATAAATTTTAATATGATATATCTACTTTTTGTACGTGTTTTCTTAAATGCCTCCCGTGACATCTGATTTGGTCTCTTTGACAAAATTTTTAACATTTGACCGTGACAAAAATTACGAAATGATTTTATTACCCTTGACAGTTTATAAACAAGCTAAAAGTATCATTTTGCCTTCTCATCTTTCAATTATTTACACCAAAAAATAATATGTTTATTTACACTAAATCTGCATAAATTACAAAATCTGTATAATTTGTAAATAGAAATGAAAAAAATTAACATAACTTCAACATATAATTAAAAAATAAAAATAAGAATACATGTTTAATCAAAATAAAATTAAAAATAATAAAAAATATGTAATTATTAAAAAAAAAAAACATTAAATGATAATATAATATAAAATTAAAAATATGTAAAAAAATAAATGATAATATAATATTAAAAATTGAAAAAAATTGTGAAAAACATTTAAAAAAAAAAAATTGTTTCTTCATTTTCATTAAGATCGAAGTTCGAGTAACCTAGATCTCTAGATCCCCAGATGAACAACTAGGTTGCTCAAAACCAGATCTTCACCTGACTTCCTCGCTGTGGAAGAGGATGAGACCGAGAGAAGGAAGAGACCGTGTTCCTCGCCTTCGACCTCCACCTTTGTATCCTCCGAGATTGTGCCTTTACAACGATAAACAACGATGTGGGTTCAATCGGGTCTTTGGTGCTTTTGTTAATTTTGGAGCCTTTACAGATGGCCTGGTGCACGACTCAAGGTTGAGCGATAGCTTTGTTAAGGATGTTGGAGGTTTTGTTTCTGTTGGACAAGAAGTCAAGGTGCAGTTAAGTAAAATAAATACTGAGACAGGACGTATTTCTCTTACGATGCATGAAATTGATGATACTGGCAAATATCAGCAATAGAAAGATGTTCCTGCCTGCAGTGAGAAGGCAAGGCCTGCCAAATGGAACACTTCAAAGCCTAGTCAAAGAAGAGATGAGTTGAAAACCACCAAGTTTGTGAAGGGTGATTGTTACGGTTGATTTTGTGAGGATGATGATTTGAGAGGTTTTATGGGGGAGGAAAGAGGTCGATTTGGGATGGAGAAGAGAGGCTTTGGTGGTGGTGATGGTTGTTGCGAAGAAAGAGAAAGGTTATGGTTTAAGGTCTGCGTTGGTGGAGATGCAATCTTCACCTTACTTTTTTATTTTCTCTTCGCAGATTTTGTTTTTCAAATTTTAGTTTATTTTATATTTAATTTTTTCTTAATTAAATCTTCACCATCCATCACAATTTGATGGATGGTGGAATCTAAATTTTTTTAATAATTATTTTTAAATTTGAAATATTTGTTTATTATTACGATTAAATTTTTATAATTAGATATTTTAATCCTAATTAAAATAAAAGAATTATATATTTTTAATTTCTTAATTTTTTGGTGTTGACACAAGACTTATGAATGTCTAAAGACAAAATTACTACAAAAACGCTAAGTTTGACTAATAATTGACTAACTTTATAGACATTACAACAAAACAGAATATCTATACCGAGATATCCATATCGGGCTTTTAATGCCCGGTATAGATAATATTTTTTTATCATTAAATTTTATTATCCATACTGGCCAATAATGGCCCGATATGGATACTAGTATAAAAAAAAAAATTTATGACTAGTATCCATACCGGGCATAGGTAGCCCGGTATGGATAATCTTTTTTATTTTAATTTTTAAAAAAGAATTTTTAACATCCATACCGGGTGGGATCCGCTTGGTATGGATATGCTATAGCATCCATACCGGGCATTGAATGCCCGATATAGATAATATTTTTTTATTATTAAATTTAATTATTCATACCAGGCAATAACGGCCCGGTATAGATGATAATATAAAAAAATTTTATTTGATTATCCATACCGAGTAATAATGGCCCAATATGTATAATTTTTTTTTAAAAAAATTATTTGATTATCAATACTGGGCATGTATGGCCCAGTATGGATAATTTAGGTTTATATTCCCACCCAATTCTCTTCCCTTTCATTTCTCCACTTTCCTTCTCTCTCTATCACTTTCTCTCACATGACCTCCCCCCAAACCCTAGCTGTCCTATCTCTACTTGCCACCCATTTGCCTCGCCAGTAGCCCACTGTTCCCCACCAGCCACTCCTGTCACCAATATATACACTCCCCTCTTCTTCTTCCTCTTCTTCTCCTCTTCTTCTTTTCCTTTTTTTATTCTTCTTCTTTTTCTTCTTCTCCTTATGGATTTTGATTGGTTTTTGTTTAGTCATTAAATAGATTTGAGTTTCATGAATCGAAAATTAACAGGAATGAAGGTGACGGTGCATTGATGTCACTATTCTAGATTGTTCATCAATTAGTGGAAATCGAAGCAATGGTATTTTTTATTATTTTTATTATGACTAGTAGTTGAGAGATTTTGTGATTGATTGATTTTTGTTATGTTAAGTATGTTTAAGTAATTGATTTTATTGGAATTTAAGTATTAGTAGTTGTAGCTTTTTTGTTATTATTTTTATTTTTTTATAATGCAGATTGTATTGGTTGCTGAAAAAATTTAAGTTGGAGATAAGTAATTTGAACTGAGAAATAATTTTGTTTTAAAATAATTTTGTTTAACTACATTTGATTGGGAATCAAATGGTTTGGATGTCAAAAATGTTAGCTTTTGTGGTGTTTTTATGTGTTTCTATTTTTGGTATGGGTTTGCTTTATGGGAAATGTTGATGTCTAAATCTATTTATGGACAGGCTACATCAAAAAAAGTGATTACGCGAGAAGAGTGGGAAAAAAACTCAATGATGTGAAGATTAAGAAATAAAATATGAATAAGTTAATGATGAATTTTCTTGTCAGTAAAGGTTATGCCGATGTTACAAAGAAATTTAGGATGAAATCTGGAATTGAATGTATCCATTTTTTTTTAAATGACATGCCTTTTTTTGCTAATCTTTGATGTTTTGTGGGTTGCGTGAACGGCTAGGTTCAATATAATGTTTGCTTTTTCCTTATTTAGGAATAGCAAACATAGATCTTGCTACCATAACGGGTCGAATGGCTGTTAAAAAAGCTATACATTGTAGGAATATTGAGGATGCTATCAAAAAAGTTAATATTGTCCTTTTACCTTATTTTTTATTTTGTGAAATTCTTGTATACAGATATTGGATACAAATCCCCAACTCTTTTTCCATCTCCAACAACAGAGATTAATAGAATTAATTCGGAATGGGAAAGTGGAAGAGGCTTTAGAGTTTGCTCAAAATGAGATTGCACCAAGAGGAGAAGAAAATGTAAATTTATTTTTTATTTTGCTTGGTTTGCATGCTAAGCTAAAGTTTATCACCTCGAGCTTGGTCCAGATTATTAGCGTATTTTTGTGAAAAAAGTAATGGTTAGTGTTTCATTACCTCGACCTACCAACGAGCTACTAACTTTAGAAAATGTATTAAACTCATTTATTGTTTGGTCAGTAAAATATATTATATCTTAGGATTATGTACTGAGTTGTTATAACATTTCACAATATACAGTGACTTTAAATCATGTACGTTAACTTTAGATGATGTAATTTAAATGTTTTTTATATATTAAATTATATATATATCGCGTTTCTGTAATATTGTAATATTATATTATTAAATTAATTTAATATTAAATTATTTAATAGTTAGTTTTATTGTAATATTAAATTATATATTTTTTAATTTAATTTTTTTTTAAATTAAAATGTTTTCCATGTCATGCACTAGCCCGGTATGGGTAAATATCAATACTGGGCAAATGCTCGGTATGGATAATATTATCCATACCGGACATCCATACCGGACATCGGCTCGATAATGATATTGGACAGGTCACAGATCGACCCATGGGTCGACCCGTGACTTGAACATATTGATACCCCGTGACTTGAACATATTGATACCGAGTAATGTCCAGTATAGATAATATTATCCATACCGAATGGGCGCCCAGTATAAATATTGTCAATATCCATATAGGCGACATCCACGCCAGGCCGATTGCTCAACATAGATAGTCAACCATACTGGGCAATGTCCGGTATGATTGACCTGTTTTGTTGTAGTAAGGCTAAATTGATGAATTTTCTGATAATTTAGGGTTATAGAAGTATTTAAGCAAACATGTTTAAAAAGTAGATATTGCACCAAAACTTAAAAACTAATGAAGTTTTTCCATAAATAAATTAAAGAACAAATTTCATTTTCATTCCTATATTTTGGAAAAATGTTAAAGTTTTTACTATGTATTGACAAATTGTCCATTGAATCCTTAATGTTTGTCAAAGGCATCTAATTAATTCCTAACGTTAGTCTCTCGTTAGTCAAACCTAATAGAGTCAGTAAAAAGACATCTTTGTCCCTAACATTAGATAGTGGGCTTAAAATGTCCCTTCCAATGAAAAATTACCCATCACCATTTATAAATTTAAAAATTTAAATATATAATTAAAAAACTTGTTTTTACTTCATTAAAACTTAATTTTTACATTAATATATATATAAACTCTATCACGGTGAAGATCCATATTGTTGATGGATCCATCAACAATGCTGGATCTCCACCTATTGGAGTCCACAAATCTCTATGGCCAACGACCTCCACTGCAAGCCAAAGATTGTCACCACCACCACTCAATCACATTCAAACCCAAATAATCATTTAGGTTCAAACAAATAAACAAAACTTAATTAAAATTGAAGTAAAACCTAAATGTTTAAATCCCAAGATACATTTGCAACCACCATTCAACAAACTCAAACCCATATTCAAAACCAAATTATAAAAGCAAAAAAAAACAAATGTTGCATCGAATGCTCATTGGCAACATTATATAAGCCTTGATTTGTTGGTTCTTGGGTTGTCAAATCAAAGGCCAAAAAATGAAAAGCTTAAATCAAAATTGGATCTTTGAATATGAATCAACCTTATAATTTAAAGAAATTAGAAACTTAAAAATGAAATGGAGAGACTAACTTGCGATTGTTTGATGACTAAAGGCAGCTAATTGGTAGAAAGAAGATTTATATTTTAAAGGATTTTTTTCACTGTTTTGAGAACACCTTCAAACCTAGATTGTTTATTTGAATTCGACACCTTCTTAAATGAGTTTTTGGTCATAGAGGTGTTAGTGGTATGGTTGCGACTGAGGCAAACTATCTTTATAGGAAGGTTAGCTTGAAGAGGTGGGAGAGGGAGTAAGTGACGACAAGGATAGGGTGATCGAGGGTGCGAAGAGGAAGATAAGGTTGAAAAGGGTGTAAATTGGGCAGACGACGAGAACATCAAAGTAACCAGATAGTTTTGAATGATCTAGTTTCTAATGCTAGAGTAACCAAATCGTTTGAATGATCTAGTTTCTTTTTTATTTTTTATTCTTTTGTAAAAATCATTTTACTCATTAAGTTATGAAAATGAACAAATTTTTAACAATGTTTGAGGAAAGTGTGAAATTAATCCCTCCCATCAATCAATTGATGGTCAAACCTAACTGACATCATAGTGGGTATGAGTAAAATTTTTATTTCTAATCGTGACACAGGATGGTGACACATGTACGATTTAAATAAAATAAGGAAACAAAATAACAAGTAAAATTTGTTGGCTTAACTCATGTATGTCTTGACCACACATAAAAGGCAGCAAACCACACACCCCGTTCAACATTTTTCAACAATCCACACCCTCTTCAACAACCCATACCCTATTGACCTACTGTCAACCCACACCCTGTTTTACCAACCACCGACTATCTACCACCACGGTCCAACCAAATTGCAACTGTTGGACCTTACACCATCAAACAATCATCATTATTTCAACTGGATCTATTTTAAAAGTTCACTTGCTATAAGTAGAATAAATTCTTCTTAGAGAGAAGATTATAGCTTAAACGTCTTTGATTTAGACAACACAATTTGGGAACATTTCATATCATGTCAAAACATTCATTTCATGAACCATTTTGTTTGACAACTTTACTTTCTTATCAAATTATAGACAGTGGATGGAGATGTGTGTCGGAATATGACTCTACCTATCTATGTGACACATACTCCCCCATCTTTTGACTTGTCCAATTGTCTTTGCTGGGTAAGTAATCAAATAGACATGAATGTTCCCATTACATCTAGTTTGATATCATTCACCATAGGCATTTTTATTTATTATAATAAAAACTAAATTTCTTAATATGCCTTTTCGATCTATGTTATACTCCGCTTGCCTTTTGAATTTTTTCATCTTAGTCAGCTTACTTACAAATTTGACATTGATGTTTCAATAGCATTTTAGATGTTTTTAATATGATCAAGATGTTATTGCCATAATTATGATGATTCGTTTTTCCTTCTAAATGTTGTGTGTGTGGTCCATTTTTGGTTGAGTTTAAAGTTACTATAACAATCAGTTGAAGTTGAAGTTGTGCAAACTGTATACAAAATCCGATCCAACTACTCTGAGACTCTAGGTAAGCATTACTTTAAGATTTTTATTATAAGTTAAGTTATTTGTTATATCTAAAACTTTTAAATTTCAGTTGGCTACGGCAAATTTACCTCTAAAACTTGTTCGAACCTATTGAAATAATGAAACAAAGTTGGACAGCTGCAAGTTAATTGAACAGTGGTGGTGGACAATCGATGGTTGGTGAATAGGGGTGGGTTGATGGGGGTGAACAGGGTATGGGTTGTTGAAGAAGGTGTGGATTGTTGAAATGTGTTGGAAGGGGTGTGTTGTAACACCCTCTCCTGAGTCTGCACTGTACCAATGTATAAAATGAGATATTTTTGTTTATAAAATTTTATTTTAAAGTGTTCGGAAGTAAAATTTTATTTTTATACAAATTTTATTTTTATAAATGTTTTTGGAAGGATTGGGAGAAAATTTAAATTATAAAAGTTGAAGGATAATTTATGTAAATAAGAGATTTTTGCAAGAGTGGCACAAATGGTAAATATGGTGAAAGGACAATGGCATGTGGGAAAAGTAAAGAATTCTCTAGAAAGTGATAAAGTTGTAATTTTAAGGAAGTTTAAGGGTGAAAAGCGAGCTTGACCCATGTCTATAACTAGGGGTGTGTGTGTGTGAGAGGAGAGTTTACAGTGAAAAGGAGAGAGAACAAGAGAGTTAAGAAAAATTTAGAGAGAAAAAGGGAAGTTGTCGGCAGAGAAGAAGGAAGATAGATTGCAGTTGCAACAAGCTGATATGCTTCCATTCTTGGAGGAAATCAAGTTGCTAGAAAGTGAAGAACATATTTAAAAATCATATCTAGTAAGATCTAAGTGATAAGAGTAAGTTTTTATGATTTTATACTGATAAGAAAACTATCGTGAATAGCTCTTAGTCTGCAAGTGTTTAATAATATTTTTGCATGTAGATTTGGAGATTGAAGCAGCAATCGAGTGGGAAAGTAAGGCAAGAGACTGAGAAAAAAGCTGGTAAGTAATGTAGCTGAGAATCAATGTCGATTTGAAGTAATTTAATTATGATTTATTAACTAGCATTTCATGCATAGTTTTTTTTATCAAATCAACTTTCCTTCTTGATAATTCATGACTATAATCTTGATTTACCTCAAGATTCCATCAACAACACAATAAGAAAACAAATCAATCCATCATCACATTATACAACCCAACTACTATCATTCATGAAAGAAATCATGATAAATTACCTTAATCTTTCTTTAATCTTATTCTTCTAGCTTGAATAACCCTAGGATTTTGATTTGATGTGTCAAAATAGCTTGGAATTGACTTGATTCTTCCTCTCCTCCTATTGCTGTCCCACACAAGCTCTCCCTCTCTATATTTTGTTTCCTAAAAATGGCTAAGTGTTGGCTAGCAATCACTTATGTATATATAAGCTTCACTTATAAATTTGCCCTCAAAGTTTGATACTTATTTACATACCATGCCACTTCCTAAAATTTAACCAAATTGTCCTCCAATTTTGCTTAACTTCCATGGTATCTTTACTACTTTGATAAATTTCACAATTCTCACACTGGTTTATTCTAATCACACCTACATATACATAAAACTATAATTTAGAATAATGACTATTTTGCCATTCTCTTAAATTTATTTTACTATTTAGTTCAAACAACTTCCACTAACACTATAATGTCCTTTATAAAGAAAGTGTTTATGGAATTTAGCATTTTCATCCCATAATCTATCTTCTAGTATTGGGAAATTTAATATTACAAATAGACGCTTACATTATTTTTCATGCTAAAAATCTAAAGTGTTAGAACATTTGTATACCATATTATAAATAAACTATTTACTCGCATGCTAGAAAGTTAAATCATTGATAAGCTAAAAAGAATAATATAAGTCTATAAAGATTTTCAAGATAAAGTAAAAAGTATTTAAAATATTTTCACACTCACAGCTTGCTTCCCACTCTACTCGCACGTACTACTTCAACGACCTCCTCAGTGACCTCCTCTCAACTCGCCATATCACTTACACTGGACACAGATTGACAATCTTCTTTTCAGCTCACAGAACACTTCAATCTCAATTTAATTCTATTATCTCTAACTTATAATTTACACGAGCTGTTACGGACTGTAATACTGCTAGTCCAGCTCAAGCTTCGAGCTCGCACCTCAGCCTGTCCAACTCATCCTTTTCAGCAAGCTCTCACTTTGACCAGCTCAGCCTGGATTGTGGGCATTCATCTTAGTGAGCTTGCTTAGCTCACTCTCTCAGCGAGTTACCAACTCTTTCTAGCTCAACCCGGTCCATAGACCCTGCACAGCACAACCTTAGTCTAGCTTAGACTGGTGCGACGAAGAGCAATGGGTATTGCTCAGCTCGCGCCTTTGCGAGCTTACTCCCCAGTCGACCAGCGCTGACTAGGGCTGCTGGCATTATCCAACTCGTGCCTAGCGAGCTCTTGCTTAGACTCACGTGAACTCATTTCTAACACTCTCTTTTTCTTGATTTTTACATTTTTACACAATCATTAACATACCTCGACCTCACTTCATATTCATATATACTAATCCATAACATATTAACAACTTCATAACTCAAAACCAGGTCGCAACACCACAGTAGGTTGTGCGACAACACTTAAACATCAATGTATATGGATGAAATCCTAGTAGTAATTAAAGTATATTTATAGCAAAATTACTTGTAGATTAAGTGTTTGATAAATTGTTTAAGAGAATTAACAATGAAAAACTTGAAAAAGTGAAAGAAGTAAATTGTTAGGTGTGTTAGGGTAGTTCGGCTATAATGGGAGAATAAGTGATTTTTTTGAGCTATGATACTATTGAGCATGAATTAATGAATATTAGATGCTATGTAATCACTTGGAAATGATGGAATTGAAAAACGAAAAGAGATAGTTCAAGAATGTTGTTTAAGCTAGATGAAGGGCATTATTAGTTACTATGCAATGCCTCTTCATCTTTGCATTTTAACATAGTTAATGATCATAATTAAGCATATATAAGTCTAAGAATCATAGTAGAAAGCAAATTGAGTTTAGAATGTAAAAAAGATAGATTTTGACATGAAAAAATATCGAAAAATAGGGATATTTCATAGGTTTCGCCCCTCTATAGTTGGAATTTTTCAAAACTGTTTTACGAGTGACCTAAGTGAGATAGGGAGATGATCCAAGTGAAATCGGAAGTGAAACAGCCCACGGAATGGGTTGTGAACAGTATTCTATCAAAGAGGGTCCAAAAATTTTGACTTTTCGCTCTGGGCCTCTGAAAATTATACGGACTACGTGAGGATGTTCCTATGGGTATATAAGTTAAAATTTTGCAAAGAAACCGGAATTAGAAAGCCTCGGTTAAGTAAAACCTAGAATGGAAGGTTGTAGTAAAAAAGGGGTGTTTTAAAGAGTCTTTAATGTTAAAAGCAATGTGTGTAACTTTATGTAGCACATTGTGGTATATTTTAAATAAGAGTATGTTGTGCAGGTGACTCACAAACTAGTAGAGCGAAGGAGACTCATTAAAGCCCTCTGACAAGTTTGGAATCGAGGTAAGTACTACCCACTTACACTATTTCAATTCTAGTTGAAAAATAAATATGTATTGTCAAAAAGGAATTTGTGAAACGAATTTCAAAATCTAAGTTCGTATTTTTGTATAAAAAGATTCTTATATCGGATTCAGAAATGAAAATTGAGACTAAAGTATTTCAAAAACATTTGAATTTAAAGTTCAGTTAAAGGTTTTTAAAGATAAAGAAGTTTGGTACTTAATGCACTCACTAAAATGGTTTTCAAAGGCCATGTGTATTCCCAAAATTTTATATGTTGGTTAGCACTACGTGGCGATGCAAAAAATTCCGCTCGTAGTTGCTAAGATTTTTAGATTTTCTAGCGCTACGTTTACGATGCAGAAAATTTCATATGTAGTCATCTAGATTCATAGTTTACCTTGCACTGCGATGCGATGCAAAAAATTCCGCACGTAGTTGCAAAAGTTAAAGTATTGAGCTCTATAATATGCGATGCAGAAATTTCGCATGTAGTTGCTTAAAGTATAGATTATTTCGCACTACATTTTGCAATGCAGTAAATTTCGCGCATAGTTGTTGAAATATCTCAACAAGGTCACAATTGGCATCAGTTGAAAATTGCTCCGTGATTTACCACATTAAGCGGCATAGTTAATCGTCGTTTGGTTGAATTCTTTAAGGATACACATGGTGCTTTTAGTAATAAAGTTTCAATTTAAACTTTATGAGTATCAAAACAGGTTATAAATACTTATACGACGATTTTCATATTTATTATATTGATTAAACTAATGAATTTTCTTTGTTGTAGTGTAAAAATCTGTTCAAGTATTTTGATCGGGGAACGAAGTAAAAGAATCACCTCGTCGAAAATATAGGTAGACGAAAAACGAAGGATGTATATATAAATCATGTTTATATTTTGAATATATTAAACCGAGGAAGTACATGTATCATATTACAACTTTGGTAACATACATTTTGAAACTTGTAACTTTGTAAATTAGGTTGTATGTAATTGTAAATTTTACATATGATATATGTGTATATACCCCACTATGGTTTCATGCATAATGGTTATGAAATTGATTGTGAAAATGTATGTTTGTGGACAAAAAGAAGTTGGGTAGTGATTGAGAATAGTTAGAAGTGTAATTCCTTGCAGAAAAATTTTGGAAACCTTCAAAATACAGTCGTTATGCTGTCAAAATTTTATTTAAAATTGTTTCAAATCGAATTCAAAAAATTTACACCAACCCAACTATTTTCAAAGAAATAGAAATTGATTTAGTCAAAGTAAAGTAAACAGGCAAAGCATCTTAGGGGTTCGCTTCGCAGATCTCTCTTGACCATAAGTAGTGTTATAAGAAGTTTGTTAGAGTGCTCAGTAAGACCCTCAAGATCATAGCCTAAAGAGAATCTGGTTCGGGTTTTGTCAGAGAATATGATTTGAATTATAGAAAGAGCAAACAGATTTTTTAAAGACTAGTGGACAACCCAAGTTTATAGATAGACAGACCTTCTAGTATTAGACTCAACCGGTATATCCCGTAATTTATGACAAGTGTTGGAATGGCTACTCCTGCTAACATGGGGGGGGAGGGGGGGGGGATTAATTTTGTCATGTCTGTCGTGTCGCCCTCTACATTTGTGGGGTATTATCTCGCTATACAGTGTGCGATGGTAGTTCCGTCACACAGTAGCAGAATGTCTTTATAGCTTTGTCACAATGTACGATACTAGCTTTTACACCACGTGACCCCCCACACTAAGCAGAGCTGGTCTACCCGTTCATGTGGTTGTAGCTTTCTCTGGGTTCCCCATTAGTACAGTTTTTAGAAAGAGAAGCACATCATATAAAAGTAAGTTTTACAAAGAAAATGTTTTAGAAATTATTTTAGAAAAAAACTTTTAAAATGTTAAAGAACCTTTTATAAAAATCAAAGATTTAGAAATAAATTGTTTTAAAGAAAAAAATGATTTCAAAAATGCATTTCGGGAGGTACTTTAGAAAACATAGTTTAAACAGAACCCTCGCACACTCACTAGGTTTTATACCTTACAACTTTTTTGGTTTTATGTACAAAAATCTCCCAGTTGTAAGAACGAAGAGTCATGGTACCAGTTCGCCGTGTTCAGACTACGTGAGACCGACATTCGACAATGCTACGTGCTTACTTTTATAAACATTAAGTTTGAATTGTAAACCCCTATTCTTGCTATTCTATATTCCTAGTATTAGAAGTTAGAATATAGAAGTGGTCAATGTTATAATGAGAAAATTCAATGAAAGAGTAAAATAGTCTCTTCCTACAAATCAAGAGATCAATATTAAAGAATGGCAATTTGATCAATGATGAACTAAATAAATATGATACAAAAGTGAATAGGATAAATTAATGGCATGAGTTGTGCTAACAAAAGTAGTAAGGAGGATTTGAAATTTATGTATAATTGGAAGACAATTTAGTTGAAATTCACATGATGGCATAGTAAGTAAATAATTAACAAACGTCAAGGGCAATTATATAAATGCTTGCCTATATATACTAGTGTTGTCTTCCAACACTTAGAAAAAATTCAAAAGGAGATAGAGAGGGTTGAGAGAGTGGGACGACAGTGGTGGGAGGAGAAGAAGCAAATCATTTCCATCTCATTTCAAGCTTCAATCCATTTTTCTTCTTGATCCAAGCTAGAGTATCATACCCTAAGTGAAAGCTAGGTAAAATACCATCACTTTCTTTAACTTTTATGTGAGTTAAGATTGCATGAGAATGGTTGGGTTATGTGATAAGATGATGAAATTGATTTTTTTTCTAGTATTTCATTGATGAGGTTTAGATCCAAACCAAGATTTTATACATGTGTAACTAGGAAGAGAAGTTATTTGAGATGGAACCATGCATGAATTAGAAGTTAGGGTTTATGGATAGGAAACCCTAAGTATGTGTAAAAACATATTTGAGCAATCCTAGTAGTAGTTAAGGTGTTTCATGAAATGCCTAAGAGAAATAAAATGTAAAAATCTTGAAAAGTGAAAGAAAGCATGTGTTGTGTGTGATAGTGTAAGTCACGGCCACCAAGGGTAGTGTGTGAATCCCTTGAGTTTTGATAAATTTGAGCTTGAATTCATATATATTAGAAGCTAGAATATTACCTAAAAGTGTTGGAATTTATAAAAGAAACTAGATTGCATTGTTGATGTTTTTTAACTTGATGAAGGGCAAGAAGTCATGCATGTGTTTTGTTGATGTTTATGGCATATCTAAAGTCCTAAAAACCTGCATGAATGGGTAGGAATCAAGGTAATTAAGATGGACAAGCATGGGTGCATGAATGACAAATCATTTAGTAAAGAGTTAAATAACATTGGAAGAAAAGAATAGACAAGTGAAGAGGCTATGGAGACCTGCATGAAATTGGCTTAATTGGGGTTGCTTTAGACATCAAAACATGCATAAATGTCATAGCATACCATAGAAATTTGAAAGGAAAGGTTTGGATAAAAATTGAAGAAGTTATGGCTTAAATAGTACACTTAGGTAGTCATAAAGCGAGTTGAGAATGTGAATGCATTCTTTGATGCATGAAATGAATGTATTCATTCATAATTAAGTAAAATAACCTTAGATACAAAAGAGTTAAATTCGTTGCATGAAGGATGTCACAAAAGTGCGTAAAAAAGTGTTGAAAAATAGACGTTTTTCATAGGTTTCGACCCTCGATACTTAGAATTTTTCGAAACCATTTTACAACTGACTTAAGTACGAGTTAGGGAGATGATTAGAGCGAAAACGGAGCGAAGAAAATCTCTAGGATGGGCCCTAGGATAGCCTCGGTTTTAGGGGGTCCAAAAACAGTGATTTTTCATTCCGGGCTTCCGACAACCATTTTAAGCATTCCAGAGTATCCCTAGGTGATAATAAATAAGGCTTGTGCAAAGAAATCGGATTTAGAGAGTCTTAATTGAGTAAAAATTGAGTTGGGAAAGTTATAGTATAAAGGGTTTTCAATAGAGTAACTTGTATTGGAAACTCTACTTTTAAGTTTTGAGTTATGTATTTGAGTATGTTATAATAAGATGTTGATATGTAGGTAACGAGCAAGCGAGCGAGGCATGAAAGGCTTGTTGAGGCAATTAAGCATATTCGGATCGAGGTAAGTGTTCTATCACTTACGCTATTTCAACTCTTCATTTAAATATATATATTCTATTGTAGCTAAATGACTTCAAAAATGATTTTCAAAACTACGAGTTAAAGTATTGAAAAATGATTTCTATGTCAGATCTAGAAAAGAGAATTTGAAAATAAAATATTTATAAAAAAAAATAAGTAAAGGGATTTGTAAACCATGCATACCCCTCTAGTTTAATATGAAGATTTAGCACTATGCGGCAATACAGAAAATTTCATCCGTAGTTGCCCAGTTTTCAGTGTATCTAGCGCAATATGTGCGATGCAGAAAATTTTGCACGTTATCGTCTAGATTTATAGTTTTGGCACTACGTTGCGATGCAATAAATTCCGCTCGTAATTACCTAGAATTATAGCACCACAATTGCGACGCAGAAAATTCCGTATTGTGGTTGCTCAGATTTAAGATCATTTTACACTACGTTTGCGATGCAGTAAATTCCGCATCGTAATGGTTAAGATATCCTAGTAGCTTCACGTTGACGTAAGTTGAAAACTATCATGTGGTGGTTTGAGTACACGAGAGGTATGCATGGAGTTTTAGAAAGGAAGGTTTAAAATTTAAAAGATTTAACACCCAAACAAGATTACCAATTTTGATATAATTATATCTCGATGTTACTATCAATTGTTGAACTAATCTTTTCACATTTGTGCAGCTCATATATTGAAATAGGTGATTGACCAAGCAATTTTGCATTCTGAAAACCTTATTGGATAATTTAGGTGGGCATCGACTAGGTATTTTGGATAAACATTGAACAAAATTTTTGAATATGTAAATATTATAACTAGAAGATTGCATGTGCGGAAATTGTAGTCCATATTTTGATGTGTATATATATAATTGAACACCTACACATGATACACCACTATTACCTAATATATATCTATGTACTTATATATTGATACATATATGTAGCATGTAAATAATTATGATTGTGGTATAAGTTATGGAAATTATTCATTTATAAGAATGTGTGTTGTGAATTGAATGATAAAATGCATGTTTGTGGCCAAAAGAAGTTGGGTGGTAAATTGAAATAGTACGAAGTGTGTTTATTTTACAGGAAAATTTTGGAAACCTTAAAATTTCAACCGTTATGTTGCTGAATTTTTGAAAATTTATTTTAAAATCGAAATTGAAAAATTTATACACCACTCAAATTATTTAGAAATGAAAAGAGTACATTTAAATAAAAATTAAGGAATCGGGCAAATATTAAGGGATTCGCTCTGCGGATTTTCTTTTATCTAACAAGTCGAGTTAAGAGAAGTCCGTTGGAGTGCCCGACGGAGCTCTTCAGATAAGAGATTAGAGAGAGAGTCTAGTTAAGGGTCCTGTCAAGTTGGTATCAGAGCCCGGTTTTCTTAAAGTTGAGATAAAGTTCGAAAGAAACATTTGAGTTATTTTATGCATGAGGCTATTGTATGCATGAAATTTTTTAAGATTTCATGAGTATTACTTTCTCAGATTTCATGAGATTTTGCATCAGATTGCATAAGTTATAAAGCTTAAAGTTGAACATTGCATGAGTTTCAGAGTTATCTTGTGCATTGTTAGTGTTCTAACTCATATATCATATGATTTTCATGCCTATTTGGTATAAAAATTTAGATATGCAGCGGTGTGGTCTTCCCTGAACTAGGAGGACTATCGCAGTGGCACCCACACCAGAGAGAGAGCACGTTGACGAGTTCGTCAATGTGCCAGCCAGTTCCTCCCATCCAGAGCCATCACAACCTGCACGATCAGAGCCAGCCCCAGGCAATATAGAGCAAATGGCACAGATGTTAGCAGCGGCCCTCCAACAACCATGGGAGACGAGAGTATCTATAGAGCACGCCCGTAAGTTAGGCGTCAAGCCATATGATGGGACTGGAGAGCCCGAGCAAGCATTATCATGGCTGGAGACAAATGAGGAGATATTCCAAGTTATGGGTTGCTCAGAGGAGCAGATGGTTACCTTCTCCGCTTTTCTATTAAATGATCGAGCAAAAGACTAATGGAGAGCACATCAGAGAGCGCATCCAGGTGGAGTCACATTGACCGATTTCAAGAAAGAGTTTACATACAAGTTCTTTCCCAAAAGTTATAAGGATGCGAAAATCGAAGAGTTCTTCTAGTTCGAGCAGGGACCCTAATAATGACAAAATACGAGAAGAAATTCTCCGAGTTAGTCTGTTTAGTCCCTTTTATTGCAGAAAATGAATAATAGAAGGTGAACAGATTCACTATAGGGTTAAGTCCGAGGATCAGGATATATGTGACCTCAGCGGGGCATACTCGGTATGGGGAGCCAATAGAGGCAGCCACCCGAGTAGCGAAAAGTGCAAAGACGTTCCCTAAACCGAAGCAGCAATTCGGTCAAAAGCGCAGCTGGAGCGATAGTCAGCAAGGAGGCCCAAGCAAAATGGCCAAAAGCGAATCAAAGCCTTCAGGATTTGACAGCCGCAAGCAAAGTCAGAGGCCCCAGGCTAGCCAGAGTTCAGTACAATCATCCGACGGATCAAAAAGCAGATAGAGTTGGAGGAGTAGACCTGTTTGCAGCAGATGTGGTCGGTCACATCCCGGCGAGTGCCTTCAAGGTAGGACCAGATGTTTCAGATGTTGTCAGGAGGGTCACTTTATGAGGGACTGTCCTAGTGTAGCCATATCGAGCCCAGTAAAGGCCAGATCCACGGTACAGGGACAGACTAGTGGGGGTCGTGGACCAGAGAGAGGAGGCCCCCAGATTAGAGGAGCTACAGGCCCAGAGCAGCCCAGTAGTGGACCCAGCAGGAGTGTACCACCCCGAGCACAGCCTAGTAGACCCCGTAGTCAGGCTACGAGAGTATATACAGTGACCCAGCAAGAAGTTGATACAGCTTCGAAGGTTGTCATAGGTACTATTTCCCTATTCGATACAGATGCACATGTGCTAGTAAACCTAAGAGCCACTCATTCCTTTGTTTCTATGGATTTTATTGATAAAGTCAGAGTAGAGTTGAGGCCGACTGAGTGTAGTATGGTAGTATCACTTCCCACCGGGGATTCACTTATAGCAGATAGAGTCTATATGGGAAGTAGAGTTCGGATAGCAGACCATGAGTTTGAGGCTGACTTGATGGTGCTCAACATTCATGACTTTGATGTTATATTAGGCATGGACTGGCTGTCAAAGCATCGTGCCACAGTAGACTGCTACAGAAAAGAGGTCAAGTTCAGTAAGTCTAGGAAACCCGATGTAATCTTTTGTGGAGTGAGGAAAATACTCTTTACAAGTTTGATAAGTGTGATTCGAGTTAATAAAATGCTCCGGAAAGCATGCCAAGGATACTTAGTCCATGCAATAGAAGTTGGCAGTAATAAGTTGCAAGTGGCAGAAGTCCCCGTAGTTGATGAATTTGTAGATGTTTTCCCAAAGGACCTTCCGGGACTACCACCAAGTAGAGAAATAGAGTTCGAAATCGAGCTAATACTTGGTACAGAGCCCATTTTTATAGCCCCATATCAGATGACACCTGCAGAATTGAAGGAGCTAAAAGTATAGATGGAGGAACTGCTAAATAAATGATTCGTTAAGTCGAGTACATCACTGTGGGGAGCTCCAGTATTGTTTGTAAAAAAGAAAGATGGAAGTCTACGGTTGTGCATCGACTATAGGCAGCTCAATAGAGTCACTATCCGGAATCAGTACCCGCTGCCAAGAATTGACGATCTGTTTAACCAACTGCAAGGAGCTAGGGCCTTCTTGAAGATCGATCTAAGGTCGGGGTATCATCAGCTGAGGGTACGTAGGGAAGATGTTTATAAAATGGCTTTCAAAACTCGTTATAGGCATTACAAATTCTTAGTAATGTCATTTGGTTTAACGAATGCCCTAGCAGCTTTCATGGATTTGATTAACAGAGTCTTCATACCCTACCTAGATAAGTTTGTCATTGTGTTCATAGATGATATTCTAGTATATTCAAGAAGCCGAGAGGAGCATGTCAAGCACCTGAGGGTTGTATTGCAAACTTTGAGAGAGCATCAACTATATGCAAAGTTCAGCAAGTGTCAATTTTGGCTAGATAGAGTAGCATTTTTGGGACATGTGGTATTAGTAGAAGGGATATCCGTATGATCCCTAGAAAATAGAAGTTGTAGTGAATTGGAAGCTGCCCACGAACGTGACAGAAGTTAGAAGTTTCTTAGGCTTAACTGGCTATTATAGGAAGTTCGTGGAAGGATTCTCGAAGATTGCTACTCCTTTAACCAGACTGACAAGAAAAGAAGAGAAGTTCATTTGGTTAGATGTGTACCAAAGCAGCTTTGATAAGTTGAAGAAGAGGTTGACTACGACTTCAGTGCTTACACTTCCCTCGAAAGTGAGGGATTTACAGTGTATTATGATGCCTCTAGGTAAGGTTTGGGTTGTGTATTGATGTAGCACGATCGAGTGATAGCTTATGTTTCGAGACAGTTGAAAAAACATGAAATAAACTACCCAACACACGACCTGGAACTCGTGGCAGTGGTGTTTGGCTTACGAATTTGGAGACATTACCTTTATGGAGTACCCTATAGAATCTTTACTGATCATAAAAGTTTACAATATTTATTCAGTCAAAAAGAGCTGAATATGAGACAAAAAAGATAGGTAGAACTTATAAAAGATTATGAATGCACTATTGAGTATCACCAAGGCAAGGCGAATGTAGTAGCAGATGCATTGAGTAGAAAACCTACCAGTTCTCAATCCCAATTGAAGATAGAGTACTTATCCATGTTAGTTAAGATGAGATCTATAGGTATCAGATTAGAAACGACGAATTCAGGTGTCTTACTGGCAGCATTTCATATCCGCCCAGTGTTGGTAGATCGGGTTCGAGAATTGCAAGCTCAGGATCCGCACTTGATAAAGCTAAAAGGCGAGATAGAAAATGGGCAGCAGAGCAATTTTACATTGAGAGATGATGGAACACTAGTTTTGGGGTAAAGATTGTGTGTGTCAGATGTTAAAGAGTTGAAGAAAGAGATCATGGAAGAAGCCCACTTATCAACGTATACCATGCATTCAAGGAGTACCAAGATGTATCGGACTTTGAAAGATCATTATTGGTGGAGAGGAATGAAGAAAGAAATAGCACAGTTCGTATCTAAGTACTTAACTTGCCAACAGATTAAAGTTGAACATCAGAAGCCAATAGGGTTATTACAGCCTTTGTCCATTCCGGAATGGAAGTGGGAAAGGATCACGATGGACTTCGTAGTAGGACTTCCCTGGACGCAGAGTGGACATGATGCCATCTGGGTGATAGTTGACAGATTGACAAAGTCTGCTCATTTCCTAGCCATTAAGAATACGTATTCCCTGGAAAAGTTAGCACAGTTGTACGTGGATGAGATCATTAGGCTACATGGCGCGCCAGTATCTATAGTGTCAGACAGAGATCCTCGATTTACTTCCAGATTATAGTCGAAGCTACAAGAAGCAATGGGCACCAGATTGAGATTCAGTACAACTTTCCACCCTCAAACAGATGGTCAATCTGAAAGAACCATTCAGACTCTTGAAGACATGTTGAAAGCATGTATGATGGAGTTTAAAGGGAGTTGGGATATTCACCTATCTTTAATTGAGTTTGCCTACAACAACAACTATCAGTCCAGCATTGGCATGACACCATATGAAGCATTGTATGACAGAAAGTGTAGAACCCCAGTTTGATAGGACGAGGTAGGTAAGAGAAGACTGATTGGCCCGGAGATTGTCCAAGCTACAACAGAGAAGATCAATATAATTAGAGAACGGTTGAAGATAGCAAGCGACAGGCAAAAGAGCTATGCGGATAATCGAAGAAGAGATTTAGAGTTTGAAGTGGGGAACAGGGTGTTCTTACGAATCTCACCTTGGAAGGGTGTTTTGAGATTCGGGAAACGTATGAAGTTCAGTCCATGATACATTGGGCCATTCGAGATAGTAGCAAAAGTGGGTGAGGTGGCTTACCGATTGAAGCTGCCACCAAAGCTAGCGAACATTCATGATGTATTTCATGTCTCTATGCTTCACAAATACGTAACCGATTCATCGCACATGCTGAAGGACCAACCGGTGTAATTGAAAGAAAATTTAACCTACTAAAAGCAACCAGTAGAGATCTTGGATCGTAGGGATCAAGTATAACGCCACAAGGTGATTCCGATAGTAAAAGTGTTATGGCAAAATCACGAATCGGAAGAAGCTACGTGGGAGCCTGAAGAGCAAATACGCGCCCAGCATCCACAATTATTCGAAGCATGTATGCAGTTTAAATTTCGAGGACGAAATTTCTATAAGGAGGGAAGAAATTGTAAACTCATATTCTTGATATTCTATATTCCTAGTATTAGAAGTTAGAATATAAAAGTGGTTAGTGTTATAATGAGAAAATTCAATGAAAGAGTAAAATAGTCTCTTCTTACAAATCAAGAGATCAATATTAAAGAAGGGCAATTTGGTCAATAATGAACTAAATAAATATGATACAAAAGTGAATAGGATAAATTAATGGCATGAGTTGTGCTAATTGATAAAAGTAGTAAGGAGGATTTGAAATTTATGTATAATTGGAAGATAATTTAGTTGAAATTCACATGATGGCATAATATGTAAATAATTAACAAATTTCAAGGGCAATTATATAAATGTTTGCCTATATATACTAGTGTTGTCTTCCAACACTTAGAAAAAATTCAAAAGGAGATAGAGAGGGTTGAGAGAGTGGGACGGCAATGGTGGGAGGAGAAGAATCAAATCATTTCCATCTCATTTCAAGCTTCAAATCCATTTTTCTTCTTGATCCAAGCTAGAGTATCATACCCTAAGTGAAAGCTAGGTAAAATACCATCACTTTCTTTAACTTTTATATGAGTTAAGATTGCATGAGAATGGTTGGGTTATGTGATAAGATGATGAAATTGATTTTTTTTCTAGTATTTCATTGATGAGGTTTAGATCCAAACCAAGATTTTATACATGTGTAACTAGAAAGAGAAGTTATTTGAGATGGAACCATGCATGAATTAGAAGTTAGGGTTTATGGATAGAAAACCCTAAGTATGTGTAACAACATATTTGAGCAATCCTAGTAGTAGTTAAGGTGTTTCATGAAATGCCTAAGAGAAATAAAATGTAAAAAATCTTGAAAAGTGAAAGAAAGCATGTGTTGTGTGTGATAGTGTAAGTCATGGCCACCAAGGGTAGTGTGTGAATCCCTTGAGTTTTGATAAATTTGAGCTTGAATTCATGTATATTAGAAGCTAGAATATTACCTAGAAGTGTTAGAATTTATAAAGGAAACTAGCTTGCATTGTTGATGTTTTTTGACTTGATGAAGGGCAAGAGGTCATGCATGTGTTTTGTTGATGTTTATGGCATATCTAAAGTCCTAAAAACCTGCATGAATGGGTAGGAATCAAGGTAATTAATATGGACAAGCATGGGTGCATGAATGACAAATCATTTAGTAAAGAGTTAAATAACATTGGAAGAAAAGAATAAGCAAGTGAAGAGGCTATGGAGACCTGCGTGAAATTGGCTTAATTGGGGTTGCTTTAGACCTCAAAACATGCATAAATGTCATAGCAAACCATAGAAATTTGAAGGGAAAGGTTTAGATAAAAATTGAAGAAGTTATGACTTAAATAGTGCACCTAGGTAGTCGTAAAATGAGTTGAGAATGTGAATACATTCTTTGATGCATGAAATGAATGTATTCATTCATAATTAAGTAAAAGAACCTTAGATATAAAGGAGTTAAATTCATTGCATGAAGGATGTCACAAAGGTGTATCAAAAAGTGTTGAAAAATAGGCGTTTTTCATAGGTTTCAACCCTCGATATTTAGAATTTTTCGAAAACATTTTACGACTGACTTAAGTGCGAGTTAGAGAGATGATTAGAGCGAAAACAGAGGAAAAAAAATTGCTAGGATGGGCCCTAGCATAGCCTCGGTTTTAGGGGGTCCAAAAACAGAGATTTTTCATTCCAAGCTTCCGGCAACCATTTTAAGCATTCCATAGTGTCCCTTAGATGATAATAAATAAGGCTTGTACAGATAAATTGGATTTAGAGAGTCTCAATTGAGTAAAAATTGAGTTGGGAAAGTTAAAGTGTAAGGGGTTTTCAATAGAGTAACTTATATTGAAAACTCTACTTTTAAGTTTTGAGTTATGTATTTGAGTATGTTATAATAAGACGTTGATATGTAGATAACGAGCTAGCGAGCGAGGCACGAGAGGCTCATTAAGGCAATTCAGCATATTCGGATCAAGGTAAGTGTTCTATCACTTACGCTATTTCAGCTTTTCATTTAAATATATGTATATTCTATTGTAGCTAAATGACTTCAAAAATGATTTTCAAAATTACGAGTTAAAATATTGAAAAATGATTTCTATGTCAGATCTAGAAAAGAGAATTTGAAAATAAAATGTTTATGAAAAAAATAAGTAAAGGGATTTGTAAACCACGTACACCCCCGTAGTTTAATATGAAGATTTAGTACTATGTGGCGATACAGAAAATTCCGTTCGTAGTTGCCCAGTTTTCAGTGTATCTAGTACGATATGTGCGATACAGAAAATTTCATACGTTATCGTCTAGATTTATAGTTTTAGCACTACGTTGCGATGTAGCAAATTCCACTCGTAGTTACCCAGAATTATAGCACCACAATTGCGACGTAGAAAATTATGTATTGTGGTTTCTCAGATTTGAGATCATTTTACACTACGTTTGCGATGCAGTAAATTCCGCATCGTAGTGGTTAAGATATCCCAGTAGCTTCACGTTAACGTAAGTTGAAAACTATCACGTGATGATTTGAGTACACGAGGGGTATACATGGAGTTTTAGAAAGGAAGGTTTAAAATTAAAAAGATTAAACACCCAAACCAGATTACCAATTTTGATATAATTATATCTCGATGTTACTATCAATCGTTGAACTAATCTTTTCACATTTGTGCAGCTGATATATTGAAATAGGTGATTGACCAGGCGATTTTGCATTTTGAAAACCTCATTGGATAATTTAGGTGGGCATCGACTAGGCATTTTGGATAAACGTTGAACAAAATTTTTGGATATGTAAATATTATAACTAGAAGATTGCATGTGTGGAAATTGTAGTCCATGTTTTGATGTGTATATATATATAACTGAACACCTATACATGATACACCACTATTAGCTAATATATATCTATGTACTTATATATTGATACATATCTGTAGCATATAAATAATTATGATTGTGATATAAGTTATGGAAATTATTCATTTATGAGAATGTGTGTTGTGAATTGAATGATAAAATACATGTTTGTGGCCAAAAGAAGTTGGGTGGTGAATTGAAATAGTACGAAGTGTGTTTATTTTACAGGAAAATTTTGGAAACTTTAAAATTTCAATCATTATGCTGCCGAATTTTCGAAAATTTATTTTAAAATATGTTATGTGTATTTTCTGGACTCACCAAATGGGCTGGTAAAAGCCCGACTTAGGCCCAATAGAAGGCCCAATAAAGTCAACCCAATCAAGGCCTATATTTAAACTCCAGGTTCAGCAAGTTCCACAGCTCGCCCAGCAATCTTCTCAGCTCGTAGCAACGAGCTCGTCTCACAGCAAGATTATAGCTCGTTCTACCATTCTCCATAAGCATAGCTCACTGTTCAGCGAGTCCAGCTCGAGGTCGCTCAAGACAATAGACAGTATACAGATCGTTCAGAGGATAATTAATGCAGTATCTTCCAGAACAGGCAGTTACCTAATCTGATCGTGATTCTCTCTCCAGAAACGGAAGTTAGTTCAAATTCATACTTAGTCAACATTATCTCGGATTTTAAGGGGCAATTTCCTGATTTTATTCAAACATAATAGGAAGTGTAATTAATTCATGATTCTCTTCCTATTTTGTTGCTTCCTAAATTGTAACGATACTTCCCCTATAAATAGGGATTAAAACCATTGTAAACGACACATTGAATATCATACTGTCACTCTGCAGAATTTAAGAGAGACAGTCGTGGACGTAGGCACACTTGCTGAACCATGTTAAAAATCCTTTGCATTCTTGTTTGGTTCTTGATTCTTTATTGTTTTCTCTCGATTTCTGTGTTTTCTCACATTGATTGCATGTATTGGGCATTGAATACTCGTCGACTGAATTTCAACGTCAACATTTTGGCGCTAGAAGAAGGGCCCAAACTGCAATCTTTTACATCTCAATTCTGACAATATGGCAAGAACCAAACAAACCAAATATGTGGGCTCACAGGCTGACCAGGCAGAAAGCCAGCCCAGTCACCATCAACATGATGCACAACAGGTGGAAGGTGCACCCTTGCATGCAGCAGAAATGTCGTATCGTCAGGCAGCCGGTGCTGCTACAAACATACCGCCTTTGCCTCCACGTCAACCAGTTCCAAACGCCCCAGCAGTGGATGGGCAACAGGTGTGGTATCAGAGGCAAAAGGCGCTGGAGAACACAATCAGATAGCTTACAGAGGCCGTCAATATGTTGGTGCAGGCTCAGGTACAAAACATACCTAGGGTTGAGGTTCAGGCGCCAAGGCACGTGCCCCAGTAGCATGAAGCGATGCAGGTGCCCGAACGGCCAGCAAGGGAAATCCCGAGACCAGCAGACTCAGCTCGCTCCTCCAATGCGTGTTCTAGAGCTGGAGGACACCCTGTCCGCAAAGAAAGGGAGGTCGCGCGCCCAGCTAGCCTGGTGGTAAGGCCAAGCCAAGATGGACGCCAACGAGCAGAGGTTGGGCACGATAGAGTCAGAGCTGCAGCTCGGAATGTTGATGAGATGAATGGGCGACATGCGAGGTCCTATCAGCTAGGAGGCTGGCTTGAAGAGCACGAGAGGTATGACCCAGAGCACCATTCTCCAAGTCGCAACTACAGGAGGAGATACGAGCTCCGAGATCCACAAGTAGAGGAGCTCCTCCAGAGGGTCCAGCAGTTGGAAGCGCGACCTAGAGCCCCGGAGCAGCGTGGGCACTACGGAGAAAGGACCCCATTTACAAGGGAAATTGAGACGCAGCCTCTTCCCCCGAGGTTCAAAATGCCAAATATCCAGCAGTACAATGGGGACAATGACCCCTATGACCATCTTGACGCATTCAACGTTCAGATGGACTTGCAAACAGGTAATCCTATGGTGAAGTGCCATGTATTCCCAATTACTTTGGGGGACATTCCAAGGACATGGTTCAGGAATCTCCCAGTTCGCAGCATTGATAGTTGGGAGGAATGCCAGCAGAAGTTCGTTGGTCAGTACAGGGCACTGAGAAGGCAGCTCGCTCCATCCTGCCACTTAGCTACTATCTTCCAACGTCAAGGTGAATCTTTGAAGGAGTATATCACCAGGTTTAGACGCGAGGTCGCGAATGTTGAGCATCCATCAGATGAAAGTATACTGACAGCGATCTCAGCTGGGTTACACAAGGATGGGAAACTGTACGAAAGCATTTACAAGTCCCCAGTGAAGGATCTGGGAGAGTTCTACGAGCGAGCTGCAAAAGAGATTAGATGGGAAGAGACCTTCGGCCCGAAGAAGTCCAATCAGAAGAATGAAATGGGCAGTTCCAGCCAGCCAAAAAGGAGAAACAATGGCAGGAACGAAAGAAGGTAGGAATAGTGGCTCTCACAATCAAATTGCTAAAAGGGCGAGAAGAGAGCCAAGGTATGAGCGACCTCAACGTCAAGGTCGTTATGAAGGATACAGCATCCTGACGGCTTCACTGGACAGGATTTACACTGCAGAGAGGAACAAGGAAGATTTTAGGAGGCCCATTCCTATAAGGGCTCCAGTTCAGCACAGAGATCAGAGCAAGTTTTGTGCCTATCATAATGAGGTCAAACACAATACTTCTGATTGTTGGGCATTGAAGGACGCCATTGAGAAATTGATCAGGCGAGGTCGCTTGAGAGACTATGTAGCGAGACCTGCAGACTCGCGACCTCCACAACAACGACCCCAACAGTAGCAGCCAGCACAGCCACAACCCCAGCGAGCTTCCGAGCCAGAGCATGAGCCTACGGTAAGAACTATTTTTACAATCTTTAGTGGCCCCCATATCGCAGGTGCTTCAAATAGGTCGCACGAGAAATACGTCCGAGAAGCCAATCATACCTTTCAGGTCAATGGGTCAGAAGGACCTGTAAAGAAGGCAAAGACGACCTTAGATGAAATTGTATTCACAGATAAAGATGCTAGAGGTGTGATTTGACCTCATAATGATGCACTGGTCATCCGAGCTAAGATTAGCAATATGGAAGTGCGGCGCATTATGATTGATACTGGGAGCTCGGTGAATGTGATGTACAAGAGTTGCTTTGAGCAAATGAGGCTAGGAGTAGAGCAGCTGAGACCATTCCCAAAGCCTCTTTATGGTTTCACTGGAGATGTTGTTGTGCCAGTGGGCCAGATTAAACTGTCGCTTACTCTTGGGGAAGCAGGTCGCCAAGCTACTATGTTGACAGATTTTCTGATAATTGACTTCCCATCAGCATACAACGTGGCCCTGGGAAGACCTACTATAAACGAGTTAGATGTAGTTACTTCGACCAGGACCCTCACGGTAAAATTTCCAACTCCTAATGGCATTAGATGTGTTAGAGGGGAACAACATTTAGCCAGGCGGTGTTATGAAGATGTTGTAAAAATGGGCGTAAGAGGAAAGAAAGTTAATGTGGTTTCGGGGGCGAACCACGACTTACGACAGAGAAAGGAGTCAGTCATGACCTAGACCCTTGCGAGATAGATGCAGATCGAGCTACAAGGCCAGTCGAAGAGTTGGAAGATGTATAAGTCAGCGAGGCAGATCCAAAAAGGTGTCTGAAGTTGGGAAGAGGATTAGCTCCAAAATTGAGAACCCAGCTCGCTGACTTCTTGAAGGCGAACTTGGATGTGTTTGCATGGAATCACGAGGACATGGTGGGGATAGATCCAAAGGTGATGTCTCACAGGTTGAACATTGATCCTCACTACAAACCAGTTCGCCATAAGAGAAAGCAATGACGGGGGAGCGCTATCTTGCATTAAAGGAAGAGGTAGATAAGTTGCTGGCAAACAAGTTCATTTGAGTAGCTTACTACCCGACCTGGGTCGCCAACCCGGTTCTGGTGAAGAAGAAGAATGGGAAGTGGAGGACTTGCATCGACTTCACTGATCTAAACAAGGCGTGCCCCAAAGATAGTTTTCCATTGCCAAGGATAGACCAGCTCGTGGATGCTACTGCTGGCCACAAGCTCCTGAGCTTTATGGATGCATACTCGGGTTATAACCAAATCCCAATGAAACCCGAGAACGAAGAGCACACCTCATTTATGACAGATCGAGGATTATACTGCTACAAGGTAATGCCCTTCGGTTTGAAGAATGCTGGAGCGACCCACCAACGCTTGGTGAACATGATGTTTGAAGAGTAGATCGGAAAGACCATGGAGGTCTATGTTGACGATATGTTAGTAATGTCCAAGTAGGTAGGTGATCATGTGCGTGACCTGGGAGAGATGTTTCAGATTCTGAGGAGCTATCAGATGAAGCTGAATCCACACAATTGTGCGTTCGGGGTAGCTTCTAGGAAGTTTCTGGGCTTCATGGTGAACACAGAGGAATTGAAGCCAACCCTGAGAAGATCAAAGCATTGATCGACATGAGATCGCCAACCAGGGTAAAGGATATACAAAGCTTTAATGGCCAGGTCGCAGCACTCAGCAAGTTCATCTCGAAAGCTACGGATAAATGCATCCCATTCTTTGATATTTTAAAGAAGGCAAAAAGTTTCGAGTGGACTGAGTAGTGTGAGATAGCCTTCCAACATTTAAAAGAATACATGGGACGAGCTCCACTCCTTTCTAAGCCCAAAGAAGGAGAAAAACTGATTCTATATCTAGAGGTGTCTCAGCAAGCTCTAAGTGCTTCACTGGTGAGGGAGGAAGAAAGGACGCAGCTTCCAGTATACTATGTGAGTAAAAGGCTACAGGATGCTGAAACCAGGTACTCATAGATGGAGAAGCTCGCTTATTGCCTGGTGATCGCATCAAGGAAGCTGCGGCCTTATTTTCAAGCTCATACAATCGAAGTCCTCACCCAGTATCCGTTGAAGCAAGTTCTACAGAAAGCGGACACCTCAGGTCGTTTGTTGAAATGGGCAGTGGAGCTCGCACAGTTCGATATCCAATTTAAGCCAAGGACGGCTATTAAAGCTCAAGCTTTAGCAGACTTCATTGCAGAGTTTACAGGACCTGTGGATGATGAAGCTGAATCTTCTGAAGGTCCAACATGGGAGCTTTATATTGATGGGTCATCTAGCAAACAGAAAGCTGGACTGGGATTCTACTGATCAGTTCTGAAGGCCACAAGATCCTTTGTACTTTAAGGTTTGGTTTCCACGCAACAAACAATGAAGCTGAATATGAAGCGCTGCTCGTAAGGCTGCGTCTAGCTAGAGAGATGCGAGCTGAACGACTGAAGGTCTTCAGTGATTCGCAACTCATGGTTTGCTACATCTTGAGGGAGTATCAGACCAAGGGACCAAAGATGGCCCTTTACCTCCAGAAAGTCCATGAGTTGCTAAGTGTGTTCCAAAAGTACGAGGTGAAGCAGATCCCATGAGTTCAGAACTCACATGCAGATGAATTAGCTCACCTTGCGACCACGCGAGGGGCAGACTTTTTGGGGGCAATCCCAATAGAGTTCCTACCAGCCCCAAGTACGGAGGAGAAGAGTATGACGATGGCAATCACTGTGCAGCCCTGGTTCTTGGATGAGCCAAATTCTCAATTATTTGCAAGATGGAAAGCTGTCAAGTAACAAGCTGGAAGCACGTCGTCTATGAGCTAAAGCAGTCAGATATTGCATCTATGATGATGCGCTGTACAAGAAGGGGTTCTCAGCTCCCCTTTTAAGATGCATTGATGGCCCAGAATGTGAAATAGTGATGAGGCAGATACACGAAGGCCATTGTGGAAATCACGCTGGGGGCTCTCCTTAGCTCAAAAGGCACTTCGTTAGGGTTTTTATTGGCCCACCATGAAGCAGGACGCTATCAACTTAGTAAAAAAGTGTGATAAGTGTTAGAGGTTTGCCCAAGTTCCACGAGCTCCACCAGCTTATCTTCAACAGATGGTGAGTTCGTGGCCCTTTGCAATTTGAGGAATTGATCTGATCTGGCCCCCGCCAATGGCTCATGGAAGATGCAAACATGTCGTGGTCGCAGTTGATTACTTCACTAAGTGGGCAAAAGCAAAGGAGTTGGCAGAAATCTCCACAACAAAGATTGAGAAGTTCATGTGGAGTAATATCATTTGCAGGTTTGGGGTCCCACAACTGATCGTGACAGATAATGGGACTCAGTTTAGCAGCGACTAGTTTCTTAGGTTCTACAACGACCTCAAGATCGTTAAAAGCTTCTCAGCAGTAGACCATCCACAAGCCAATGGTCAAGTTGAAGATATGAATAAAGTTATAAAGCAGACCTTGAAGATGAAACTGGAAGCAAAGAAGGGAGCATGGGTAGACGAGCTTCAGAAAGTATTATGGGCTTACAGGACCACAGCTCGCAGTTCCACAGATGAGACTCCGTTCTCAATGGTATATGGGTCTGAGACCATGATCCCAGTTGAGTTTAAAGTCACTTCGCAACGAAGAGCGACCTTCAATCCAAATGATAATGATCAGCTGCTTGCTACAAACTTAGACCTGCTTAAAGAAGCCAGGGAAACAGCCAGATTAAGGGTAGCTGGTTATCAGCAAAGAATTGCGAGGTACTATAATAAGAATGCTCGAATCCGCAGCTTCAACGTGGGAGACTTGGTGCTGCGTATCATTTTGCCTGGAGCTCGCAAGCCTAGTGATGGGTCCTTAGGCCCAAATTGGGAAGGACCCTATATCATCAAGGCAAACTTGGGAAATGGAGCTTATCATTTGACCAACATAAATGGAGCTGAGGTCCCTCGAGCTTGGAATACCGAACATCTGCGACCATACTATCAGTAACTTTATTTGTTACCCATAATTCAACATTACAGAAAATGAAAGCTCCATTTTCCCTCATGACGTGCACCAAGTTAATAAGCTCTGTGCTGATTAGCTCGCTGCTCACTTAAACAAAAAGAGCCTAAAAAGCAGATGGCTAAGTGCCTTTGCATAGCTCACTTAAACTAAAAGAGCCTAAAAAGCAGATGGCTAAGTGCCTCTACATAACTCACTTAAATAAAAGAGCCTAAAAAGCAGGTGTGGCTAAATGCCCCTGCATAACTCGCTATAAAAGAGCCTAAAAAGCAGATGGTTAAGTGCCTCTGCATAGCTCGCTAAAAGAAAGAGCCTAAAAAGCAGGCGAGGTGACGACCCTCTGTATAGCTCGCTATGAAAAAAGAAAGAGCCTAAAAAGTAGATGGCTAAGTGCCTCTGCATAGCTCACTAAATAAAAGAGCCTAAAAAGCAAGCAAGGTGACGACCCTCTATATAGCTCGCTATGAAAAAAGAAAGAGCCAAAAAAACAGATGGTTAAGTGCCTCTACATAACTCGCTAAATAAAAGAGCCTAAAAAGTAGGTGAGGTGATGGCCCTCTGCATAGCTCGCTATAAAAAAAGAAAGAGCCAAAAAAGCAGATAGTTAAGTGCCTCTGTATAGCTCGCTAAAAAGAAAGAGTCTAAAAAGCAAATGGCTAAGTGCCTCTGCATAGCTCGCCAAAAATGAAATAGCCAAAAAAGTAGATGGCTAAGTACCTCTGCATAGCTCGCTAAAAGAAAAATAGGCCTAAACAGGTGCGGTTATGTACCCCTGCATAGCTCGTCAACGTTTCAATATGGTAGAAAAGGATCTGATCAATTACAAGATTTTATTAACTGATTGAATTTAGTGATTGCTTCAATTATTATATCAGATTTTGAGCTCGTTAACAATTAGCTCACATGAAGATCATAAAATATGTGACCACAGCTGCAATAACTCAAGCACATTCAATATGGAAGAAATAATGAAAGAAATTTCATTAAGACTAAAAGTTCTTTACAAATTGTTGATTGAAAAAGACAAGTACAAAAGATAAATTGTTAGCTCTGAGCTGGAGGATCTAGGCCAGGGAGAGGGTCTTCATGAGTAGGAGACGTGCTAGGAAGCTCGAGGTCGCCAGTGGGCTCAGTTTGAGAGGTCGCACCAGGCACCTCCGTTGCCAAAGGGACTGCATCAGCTGAGGATAAGGCAGCCCTTGCCTTGAACTTTTCTACACTTTCAAGTCCTACATCCCCAAAGATAGAAAAATCCATCTCTTGATGAGACATCCACAGTGTATAAAGAAAGTTTAGGCCTGTTTTTTCCTCAGCTGCATCTTTTGCTTCAGCAACCTGCATCTCTAGCTCCTGAGCAGATTTTTCTTTGAAGACCATCAACTCTTCGAAAGCATCGTTTGCATGGCGATTGATGACCTCGGCTTCATCCTTCATAGCTTCAATTTGCTGCTCTGCAGCCTCAGCTCGCTGAATTACCTCCCCTACCTACTGCCTAAGTACTTCAGCTCTATGTTCAACCTCTTCAGCCTGTTGAACAGCAGCTCCCATTTCTTTAGCCTGTTTTTCAGCAGCCTCAGCCCGCTGTATCGCAGCCTAGATTTGTTGCCTGAGGACCTCGATTTGGCTTTCCGCAATCCCAGCTCGATTTTCAGCCTCCTCGACCCGCTGCACAACAGCCTCCATTTTCTCAGTTTGTTTTTGGGCCAGCTCAGCCTGCTGATCAAACTGCTTTAGCACTTCCCTTAGCATATTTCGTTCAACTTTCATTTTCAGCAGAGCTTCCTTAACGGTCTGTCTAGCATTATTCGCCGCAACTATTTGTGCCTCAAGGCTCTCTGTGGTTTTCTCAGCCAAGAGTGCTAGCTCCTCATTAGCAGCCTCCAGCTCGTTTTCAAGCTCCATTATTCATTCATTGGTGGCCTTTGTCTCCCTCCATTGCTTCATTGCAGCAAGAGCATTCTGAAAATTCTACAAGTTAATATGCAATTAAGTAAAGAGGCCAGAAGGCAAAGAAAAGTGACTTACCAGCATGGAATGACGAGCTGCGAACTCGTCTAGCTCCGTGCCCCTAAGGGACTTATTCTCTAAGACCCTTGCATGAGTGAACATAATTGGTGTCCAGTTATCAATGAAGGAAGTTAAATATCTTCCCCCAGGTCTGAGCTCGGTTTCTGGTCTTGTTGGCGAAGGAGTCCTCTCGACCTCCGGGATATTAGGCTCGTCAGTCTGATAAACATTATGTCGTGTAACGAAGGTACGCCTAGTTACCCTCTTGCTGGAACCAGCTCGGGTTACCTGGGAAGCAACCTTAGAAGGAGCATCCCCTTTTCCAAGCTGCGAGCTGGAAGCTGGAACCAGCCGAAGATCTACTGTTGTTTCTGGAGGCGGTACCTTGCTTAGGACAGCGACCGAGGGAGTTTCTGTTTCCGCACGTCGCTTGGAACGCTTTGAAAGAGCAGCTAGAGAGGCTGAGGTTTCAGCTGGTCGCTTCGCTAGAGCTGTTGAATGAGCTGGAGTTTCAACAGGTTGATCGGAAGGAAACTCCAACAGAGTCATTTTCTTCTTTTTAATTGGAGCTCGCCCAGTGGAAGGAGCAAGAGCTGAAGAAGCAGTTTTTTGAGATGCACCCACTGCTGGGGTACGAGCTGGAGCTGATGTTGCTTTAGCAGATGTTGGAGCTATTGAAGCATGCGCTAAGTCTGCTGAAGCAGGCAAAGGAGCTTCTGAAATAGTTGTGAGATTTGGAGAAGGGGATGAATGTACTTCTACAAGAGGGGTTGCACGGGCTGGAGCTGTTTTTGCTCGAATTGGAGCAGGAGTTGATGTTGTCTCTGCTCGCGAGCAGAGTGTGCAAGCTGAAGCCGTTCCTGCCTGCGATGGAACTGGAGAAGTTTCTACCTGCGAGGTAGGGATAGGAACTTTGAAGATGAAAGGAAGCTCGCGCTGCCCAATGCTCGATATGTCATTCTTGACATCAATAAGGGGAGAATCATCTAAAGGAGCAAGGTCGTGAGCCTGAAGAAGAGCAATATCAAATTTGCTACTTATGCTCGCTTCATTCGATTTCGCGAGCACATCAAAAGCCCTCTTCTCCTCGCTGCTGAGAGGAGACTTGTCCATTTTTAGATCTGCAAATAAATAAAAAATAAATAAATAAGCAAAAGTTAAAATTATTATTTTAAGCTCAGTAAAGTTTCTCTTCTGCACACCTGGTTCAGGACGAAACTGAAGTTTTTGAGACGTGCAAGAGAGGGGCAGGAGACATAGAACCAGCTCGTCTTATATTTTCCAACGTTGGACTTGCCCTTTGCTTTTCCTTGGGGCAAAAGATCCTTGTATTCAGACGGACGAGCTGTGAGGTAATAGATGTCGTCCGGTTTTTCTCCCTGCTTTGTACTTAAAACCTTGATGTTATAGAAATTTTGGATTATTTTTGGAGTTGGAGGACGAAGGCCATTCTTGAGGAAAGCCAGAGCCAACGAGGTCAGTTGCGTGTATGAGTTCGGTGTTAACTGGAACGGAGCGAGCTTGACAGCGTTCAAGAATCTGATCAAATAAGAAGGAACTGGGAATCTTAGCCCGTGTTCCAGGTGCTGAGTGCTAACAACAATATACCCCCGCGGAGGATAGACGGCATGCTTTTTTGGAGTGGGTGACATCGCGCAACAACCTCTGGGGATATGGAATTGAAGAGCGATCCCCTCCAGTTCGGAGACTTGTATAGAGAAGGGGTAATAAGCAAACGTCTTGCGAGCTTCCCTCTCCTCTTCAGCTCGCTGCTTTCTATAACTCGACGCTTTGCTTCAGAAGCGACTCGAGCTTCAGCTGATCCTTCTCTTTGAGAGGCTCAACTAACTTTGCGAGTTCCACTTGAAGACATCTGTGTAAGAGAAGCAGGTTCAGATCGCGGCAGACAGACTATTAAAATACTAAAAAAATTTCTAAGTATCCTATTTTGCAGATTACTTGTACAATAGGGGGCTCGACCTATGAATAAACGACCTACGAGCTAATGGTCTACAGGTGCCTATTTCTACAGATTGCATGCATAACAGGCCACAAACAGTAATCAGCTCACAAACAAATATGCCACAAGATCAAATCAACAGAGTTTGAAAAGTCGTATTCAACAAAAATCCAGAACAGTGGAGATTCAACAATGTGATATAATCAAACCATTTAAGCACATTGATGGCCAAGTCTCGACAGCAATAATATAATGTATTCAAATCGCTAAGGCAGAAAGCAAAGGCTAAACCTAATACAACATCAACTCAATAAAATAAATCAAAGAACTGAAAGTTTGAAAGATGGAATCAGAGGTTTACCGTGAATCACTTATGAGAATGTAAGAACGGCGACTGGAAGTGCTGATTTCGTGAAAAATCAGTAAGTTTTCTGAACTTGGTTGCTTGGTTGCTTCGAGAGAAAATGATAGATGAAAAGGAAAAAATGAAAAGGCTCCACCAGTTTATATAGACAAACGAGCTCGATCCTCAACCGTTAGATCTGTATGCTATGTAACCGTCATTAATCCAACGGTGCAGCGCAAGGTACGGCTTTGTAATCATGTAGCAGTCAGTTGAAAGACGTGCGAATTTAATGCACGTGTAAGGGACGTGCCAGCGTTGTTTCAGTTACCTCTTGCATGACTGCCACGTGTCAAAGCTGAAAAGATAGAATTTGGAAGGGCGGGAAAATAATAATTCAAGCTGGCTTACCAGGGAAGTTAGCTTTTACCAGCGAGCTCGAGCTCCCAATTTACAAAACGAACTGAGAGTTGGGGGGCTGATGTTATGTGTATTTTTCGGACTCACCAAATGGGCTGGTAAAAGCCCGACTTAGGCCCAATAGAAGGTCTAATAAAGTCAACCCAATCAAGGCCCACCAGACAAGGCCTATATTTAAAACTCCAGGTCTAGCGAGCTCCACAGCTCGCCTAGCAATCTTCTCAGCTCGTAGCAACAAGCTCGTCTCACAGCAAGATTATAGCTCGTTCTACCATTCTCCATAAGCATAACTCGCTGTTCAGCGAGTCCAGCCCAAGGTCGCTCAAGACAATAAACAGTATACAACTCGTTCAGAGGATAATTAATGCAGTATTTTTCAGAATAGGCAGTTACCTAATCTGATCGTGATTCTCCCTCCAGAAACGAAAGTTAATTCAAATTCGAACTTAGTCAACATTATCTCGGATTTTAAGGGGCAGTTTCCTGATTTTATTCAAACATAATAGGAAGTGTAATTAATTCATGATTATCTTCCTATTTTGTTGCTTCCTAAATTGTAACGATACTTCCCTATAAATAGGGGTTAAAACCATTGTAAACGACACATTGAATATCATACTGTCACTCTGCAGAATTTAAGAGAGACAGTCGTGGACGTAGGCACACTTGCTGAACCACGTTAAAAATCCTTTGCATTCTTGTTTGGTTCTTGATTCTTTATTGTTTTCTCTCAATTTCTGTGTTTTCTCACATTGATTGCATGTATTGGGCATTGAATACTCATCGACAAAATCGAAATTGAAAAATGTATACACCACCCAATTTATTTAGAAATGAAAAAAGTACATTTAAATAAAAATTAAGGAATCGGGCAAGAATTAAGGGGTTCGCTCTGCGAATTTTCTTTTATCCGACAAGTCGAGTTAAGAGAAGTTTGTTGGAGTGCCCGACGGGACCCTTCAAATAAGAGATTAGAGAGAGAGTCTGGTTGAGGGTCCTATCAGGAACATTTATCGTGAGTTATGAATACTTTTGATTTAAATAAATTTTGTATACCTTTTTATGTTCTAATGATGTATGCATGTTTTAGACTCTTGAATGTTTGAGATATTATTATTACGATTTAAGAATTGGTTTTTGAAATTGAATGCTAGATTTTATAATATGTGACTTATATATTTGGCAAGGTATGTATAGTTACGGGTTCGCTTCATAATATCCTTTTGAATCTTATTAGTTAGACATCACATGGGTCTCGTGGGGTGCCCAACAAGACAGCCGAGTTCATTAGAGGGAATCTAGGTCGGGTCCTGTCCGTTCAGTATCAAAGCCTAAGTTTTAGAAGATTTTGAGTAAAAGATTTTTCGAACGTTCGTTTTTAGCTGAAATTTTTCAAAAATTGCCTAAAGTTTTAAGATTATGATTTTAACATGCATTTCATGATTGAATTTCACAAAATCATACATCGTCGAAGTCGCCCATCTTTTAAGAGAGCAGCTGCTCAGATACCCGCATCAGGGGGAGGACACGTTGATGAGTTTGTCAACGTGCCAGTAAATTAAAATCAAGCAAGGCCTTCGCAATCTGCAGGGCCAGCAGTGGGAAATATGAATGTAGAACAGCTGGCTCAAGTTTTAGCAGTGGTATTTCATCAACCGCGAGAGTCAGAGGTCTCCATCAAACACACTCAGAAATTGGGCGCCAAGCTTTACGATGGGACCAACGATCCAGAACGCACACTATCATGGCTAGAGATTAATAAGGAAAATTTTCAAGTCATGGGTTGCTCTGAGGATCAGATGGTAGCATTCTCCGTCTTCCTGACAGAGCTAAAAAATGGTGGAAAGTCATTCAAAGACGAAAAATAGTTGGAGTGTCCTGGCATTATTCAAGCAAGAGTTCATGGATAAATTCTATTCGAGGAGTTACTAGGATGCGAGGATTGAAGAATTCTTCAAGCTAGAATAGGGTAATTCATCAGTAGCCAACTATAAAAGCAGATTTTTAGAGTTGGTTGTTGTAGTGCCATTCATAGCAAACGATAAAAAATAGACTGCTAAGAGATTTACAGCAGGCCTAAATCCGAAGATTAGAGCTTATGTAGCTTCAGCCATCCATACATAATATAGATAGTTTAGTAGAGGCAACAGTCAGAGTGGAAAGAAGTACTGAAGCTATGTCGAGGCCAAAAAGGACAATTCAAAAGTGCGGTTGGACGAGTAATTTCTTAGGAGGACCTAGCAAATTCACCAGAAGTGGAAAATCGTCTGCTGGATCCGAAAGCCGTAAATCAAGTCAAGGTACACAATCCAGTCAGGGCTCTGTAAAGCCATCAGTAAGCTCCGGGAGCAGCAATGAAAGTTGAAAGAACTGGTCGATGTGCAAGAATTGCAAAAAGATGCATCCGGACGAATGTTTCAGAGATAGCACCGGATGTTATAAATGCGGACATGAATGCCATTTTATGAAGGATTATCCAAATATAGCTTCAGCTACCAGACTTGAGATTCGAACCATAGCATCAGGACAGACTAGTGGAGGTTGAGGATAGGTTCAAAGGGCCTCCCAAGTTATGGGGACCACCAGTTTCGACCAGTCCAATGGAGCAGCAAGCAAGAGTGTGCCATCTAAAGGCCAGCCAGGTAGATCCCTTGCTCAAGCTAGAGTGTTTATGGTGACCCAGCAAGAGGTAGACGCTACCCCAGAAGTTGTGACAGGTATTATTTCTGTTTTCAATCATGACACATATGCATTAGTAGACCCTAGAGCTACCCATTCTTTCGTATCTCGAAGGTTTACTCAGATAAGTGGTATTGAACAGAAACCACCTTCAGATTGTAGGATGGTAGTGTCCATCCCTACAAAGGATTCCCTTCAAGCAAAAAGAGTATTCCGGGAGAGTATAGTGATCATTGAGGGTAGAGAGTTTTCGATGAATCTGATTGTATTGGACATTCATGACTTCGATATCATGAGGAATGGATTGGTTGTCCATGTATCACGCCTGGGTGGATTGTTTTCGAAAAGAGATTAGATTTCCCAAAGTGGGGGAGTCGGATGTTATTTTTCGTGGAATATAGAAATCGCTTCCTTCCAGTATCATATCAGCAATGGAGGCTAACAAGATGCTTATGAAGTCATGTCAAGGATACTTAGCCTATGTAGTGGAAAAGAGGTACAATGGAGTGAGATTGGAAGGTATGTCAATGGTCCGAGACTTTCCAAATGTGTTCCCAAATGACCTTATAGGTCTACCTCCAGATTAGGAAATGGAATTTGAGATATATTTGATTCTGGGAACTGAGCCAATGTCCATCACACCATACAGGATGGCTCCAACAGAATTGAGGGAATTGAAAGTTCAAATGGAAGAATTGTTGGATAAGGATTCGTACGACCCAGCCATTTGCCTTGGGGAGCTCCAGTATTGTTCGTCAAGAAGAATGATGGAAGCTTAAGGTTATGTATCAATTATAGACAGCTAAATAAGGTGACAGGAATCAATATCCACTCTTGATGATCGATGACCTATTTGATCAGCTACAAGGATCTAGAGTATATTCGAAGATCGATCTGAGGTCAAGTTATCATCAGCTAAAGATTCACAAAAAGGACGTTCCGAAGACTGCCTTCAGGATCATATATAGGTATTACGAGTTTATAGTCATGTCATTCGGATTGACTAATACCCCAGCAGCTTTTATGGACATGATGAATAGAATCTTCAAGCCTTATTTGGATAAGTTCGTGATAGTATTCATTGATGATATCTTGGTGTATTCAAGCAGCTATGAGGAGCATGCAGAGCATCTCTAGATCATATTGCAGACCCTATGAGAGCATCAGCTGTATGCAAAGTTCAGCAAGTGCCAATTCTGGTTAAATAGTGTTGCTTTCTTAGGTCATGTAGTATCAGTCGAAGGAATCAATGTGGATCCTCAGATGATGGAAGTGATAATGAGTTAGAGACTGCCTACAAATTTTACCGAGGTTTGGAGTTTCCTCAAACTGATAGGTTACTATAGGAAATTTGTGGAGGGATTTTCCAGGATAGCTGCCCTACTGACTCGATTAACTAGAAAAGAGAGAAGATTTGAGTGGTCAGACGCCTACCAGCAAAGTTTCGATGAGTTGAAAAGAACACTGACATTAGCTCCAGTGTTAACTTTACTAACAGGGGAAAATGGATTTACAATTTTCAGTGATGCCTCAAGACAGGGTTTAGGGTGTGTTCTGATGCAGAATGGTAGAATGGTAGCATATGCTTCCAGACAGCTAAAAAAGCATGAGCAGAACTACCCTAACCACGACCAAGAGCTCGCAACAGTGGTATTCGCACTGCGAATTTGAAGACATTACCTTCATAGTGTTCCTTGTTAGATCTTTATAGATCATAAAAGCTTACAGTATCTGTTCACTCAAAAAGAGCTAAATATGAGACAGATGAGGTGGTTAGAGGTTATTAAGGATTATGATTGTACGATAGAATACCACATCGGAAAAGCCAATGTAGTGGCAGATGCTTTTAGCAAGTGACTTGTGAGTTCTCTAGCTCACTTGAGGACGGTATACCTTTCACTTCTAATGGAATTGAGGTTGTTGGGAGTCTAGTTAGGCGTGGCAGACTCAAAGGCGTTATTAGCTGCTTTCTATGCTCACCCGATTTTAGTATAGCAGATAAAGGAACAGTAATGGCAAGATCCCTAATTGGTAAAGCTAAAGTAAGAAATTGAGGAAAGACGCGGAACAGATTTTACGATCAGGGAGGATGGTACAATGATGATGGGACAGCATCTATGCGTGTCAGACATTAATGATCTAAAAAGAGAGATCATGAAAGAAGCTCATTCTTCAGCATATGTCATGCATCCGGGCAACACGAAGATGTATCCCACCCTAAAGAAATATTATTGGTGGAAAGAAATAAAGAGGGAGATCGCAGAGTTCGTATCTCAATGCTTCATCTGTCAACAAGTCAAAGCAGAACACTAAAAAACTGGCAGGATTTCTGCAACCTTTAATATTCCAGAATGGAAGTGAGAGAATATTACCATGAACTTTGTTGTAGGGCTTCCGCGCAGTCAAAAAGGGCATGACGCCCTGTTGGTAATAGTAGATAGATTAACAAAGTCTGCCCATTTGTTACCGATCAAGAGTAATTACTCCCTAAGTAGGTTAGCGTAGTTCTACATAGATGAGATAGTCAGACTCCATGATATACCAGTTTCTGTTGTGTCAGATTGCGATCCCACATTTACTTCCAAGTTTTGGTTCAGTTTGCAGAAGACTTTAGGTACTCGACTTAACTTCAGCACGACCTTTCATCCCCAGACGGACGGTCAATCAGAGAGGACCATCCAAACGCTTGAAGACATGCTCAGAGCATGTGTCTTAGAGTTCAAAAGAAGTTGGGATACGCACCTACCACTAATGGAGTTCGCATACAATAACAGTTATCCTGCCAGTATAGGTATGACTTTGTACGAAGCCTTTTATAGAAGGAAGTGTCGAACTCTAGTGTGTTTGGTATGAGGTAGGTGAGAAGAAGTTAATAGGTCTCGAGCTTGTTCAAATGACTACAAAAAAGATTAAAATCATTAGGAACAAGTTGAAAATAGCTAGTGATAAACAAAAGAGCTATGCGGACAACCATCATAAGGACCTTGAGTTTGAAGTTGGTGATAGAGTATTCCTTAAGATATCCCCTTGCAAAGACATGCTTAGATTTGAAAAGTGTGGTAAGTTAAGTTCGCTCTACATTTGACCCTATAAGATTGTAGAAAGGGTGGGACCTGTAGCATACAGATTGCAGCTCCCACCGTAGCTAAGAAAAATTCATGATGTGTTTTATGTATTCATACTCTGCAAGTACATTCCAGATCCCTCCCATATACTTAGAGAGCAACCGGTAGAACTAAGGAGGAATCTAACTTATAAAGAGAAATCGGTGCAGATATTAGATCGTAGAGAGCAAATCCTGCGCAATAACATTATTTCTTTAGTGAAAGTAATGTGGGGGAATCATAAGGTAAAAGAGACTACTTAAGAGCATGAAGATTAGATGTACCATAGCTACCCCCATCTGTTTCAGTATGACATGTAAATTTTAGGGATAAAATTTTTTTTATATAAAGAGGGAAGGAACACCCTCTCCCAAGTTTGCATTGTACTAATGTATGAAATGAGATATTATGAAATAATGAAAAAGGAATTTGAAAGTGTTCGAAAGTGAAATTTTATTTTTATAAATGTTTTTGAAAGGATTGAGAGAAAATTTAAATTATAAAAGTTGAAGGGTAATTAATGTAAATAAGAGATTTTTGTAAAAGTGGCATAAATGGTAAATATGGTGAAAGGACAAGAGCATGTGAGAAAAGTAAAGAATTCTCTAGAATATGGTAAAGTTGTAATTTTAACGAAGTTTAAGGGTGAAAAGCGAGCTTGACCCACACCTATAAATAGGTGTGTGTGTGTGTGTGTGTGTGTGTGTGTGTGTGTGAGGAGAGTTTACCGTGAAAAGGAGAGAGAACGAGAGAGTTAAAGAAAAATCTAGAGAGAGAGAGGGAAGCTGTCGGCAAAGAAGAAGGGAGGCAGACTGCATCTACAACAAGCTGATCTGCTACCATTCTTGGAGGAAATCAAGTTGTTAAAAGGTGAAAAACAGATTTAGAAATCGGATCTGGTAATATCTAAGTAATAAGAGTAAGTTTTTATGATTTTATGCTTGTAGGAAAGCTGTCGTGAATAGCTCTTAGTCTGCAAGGGTTTAATAAAATTTTTGTATGTAGATCTGGAGATTTAAGCAATAATCGAATGGGAAAGTAAGGCAAGAGACTGAGGAAAAAGCTGGTAAGTAATGTAGCTGAGAATCAATATCGATCTGAAGTAATTTAATTGTGATTTATGATGTTTAAGTGTTGTCGCACAACCTGCTGTGGTGTTGCGACCTGGTTTTGAGTGATGAAGTTGTTAATATAATATGCTGTGGATTAGTATATATGAATGTGAAGTGAGGTCAAGGTATGTTAATGATTGTGTAAAAATGTAAAAATCTGGAAAAAGAGAGTGTTAGAAATGAGTTTGCGTGAGTTTAAGCAGAAGCTCGCTAGGTGCGAGCTAGATGATGCGAGCAACCCTAGTCAGTGTTGGTCGACTGGGGAGCGAGCTCGCAAAGGCGCAAGCTAGGCAATGCCCGTTGCTCTCCGCTGTACCAATCCGAGCTAGACTAAGGCTATACGAGCTATGTAGGGCCCATGGGCCGAGTTGAGCTAGAATGAGGTGGCAACTCGTTGAGAGAGCGAGCTGAGCAAGCTCGCTGTGATGAATGCTCACAATCTGGGTTGAGTTGGTCGAAGTGAGAGCTCGCTAAAAGGATGAGCTGGGCGAGCTAAGGTACGAGCTTGCAACTCGAGCTGGATTGGCAGTATTGTAGTCCGCAGCAGCTCTTATAAATTATAAGTTAGAGATAAAATAATTAAATTTGGATTGAAGTGTTCTACGAGCTGAAAAGAAGATTGTCAATCTGTATCCAGTGTAGGTGACATGGTAAACTGAGAGGAGGTCACTGAAGAGGTCGCTGAAGTAGTACGTGCGAGTAAAGTGGGAAGCAAGCTGTGAGTATGAAAATATTTTAAATACTTTTTAGTTTATCTTGAAAATCTTTATAGACTTATATTACTATTTTTAGCTTATCAATGATTTATCTTTTTAGCATGTGAATAAAAAGTTTATTTATAATATGGTATGCAAATATTCTATCACTTTTATATTTTTAGCATGAAAGAGAATATGATTTGAATTATAGAAAAGCAAAAAGATTTTTCAAAGATTAGTGGATGACCCAAGTTTATAGATAGACAGACCTTCTAATATTAGACCCTGCTGATATACCATGTAGTGTATGGCAACTGTTCGGAGGGCTAGTCCTGCTAACATCGGAGGGATTAAGTCTATCATTTCTATTGTGTCTTCCTCTTTACTTGTAGGGTATTATCTCGCTATGCAGTGTGCGATGGTAGTTCCGTCACGCTGTAACGGGATGTCTTTATAGCTTTGTCACGGTGTGCGATACTACCTTTTATGCCATGTAACCTCCCACACCGAGCAGAACTGGTCTACCTGTTCATGTGGTTGTAGCTTTCCTTGGGTTCCCCATTAGTACAGTTTTTAGAAAAAGAAACATATCATTTAAAAGCAAGTTTTAGAAAGAAAACGTTTTAGAAATTATTTTAAAAAAAACTTTTAAAATGTTAAAGAACCTTTTATAAAAATTCAAGATTTAGAAATAAATTGTTTTTTAAGAAAAAAATGATTTCAAAAATGTTTTTCAGAAGGTATTTTATAAAACATATTTTAAATAGACCTCTCGAACACTTATTAGGCTTTATAGCTTACATCTTTTTTGGTTTTATGTACAAAAACCTCCCAGGTGTAGGAACGAAAGATCAAGGTACCAGTTCACCACGTTCAGACTAGGTGGGACCGACATTCGACAATGCTACATGCTTACTTTTGTAAACATTAAGCGTAAACATTTATCATAAGTTATGCACACTTTTGTTTTAAATAAATTTTGTAGAACTTTTTATGTTCTAATGATGCATGCATGTTTTAGACTTTTGAATGTTTGAGATATTATTATTACGATTTGAGAATTGGTTTTTGAAATTGAATGCTAGATTTTATAATATATGACTTATATATTTAACAAGGTGTGTATAGTTACAAGTTCGCTCCATGACATTTTTTTTAGTCTTATTAGTTAGATATCATATGGGTCTCGTGGGGTGCCCGACAGGACCGTCGGGTTCATTTGAGGGAATCCTAGTCGAGTCCTGTCATGTGTGGTCCGTTGCCTTTCATATGTGATCAAGACATGCATGTCAAACCAACAAATTTTGCTTCCTTTCTATTTTTTCCTCGTTTTATTTACACTTTATAGGTATCACTATCCTATGTCATGATTGGCAATAATAATTTTGCCCCCACCCACTATATTATTGGTTAGGTTCAACCATCAGTTGATTGAAAATGGAGACTAAACTTTTTTGAAAATTTAGGGTTCATTTGATGTTTTCTAAAAGCATAGTTAACAATTTGATTCTTTCCTAAAATTTAGGGATAAAAATGATTTTTATCCTTTTTTTAATCAATTAATTTTTTACATTTTATTTTCTTTTTTCTTTTTTATAAGTTAATTTATTTTTTAAAAGCTCCACCAATCATTGTTCGACACTTGTATTCTAGTTTAAGTATATAAATTACATTGTATAATGTGTAAATCACCTCTTTCTACCATGGTTAGTGTTAGGTTTGACTGATGATGAACATATTATAAGGACCATTTAATGTGTATATCAAACTTTCAGGATGATTAAGATGATTTGTAGTACATAATTAAAACCTGAATACTTTTCCAAAATATAGGGATGAAAATGAAATTTGCCTTAAATTAAATTGATTTCTTAATGAATAAATTAAATTGATCTATTAAGAAATTGCAATGTGTCAAGATGCTTGTTTTATTAATATATGTTTTATTAGGGAAATTATATTATTGTTTAGTGGACCACTATATATGTTATGAAGCTTTATGAAATAAAAGATAAAAATTAGTTTTCCTTTTTATTTTTCCCAAACTTTGGCTTCTAAGAACAAAAATACCTTTAAATTATATTTATTTATAAATCAAACATTTAGAGTTCTTTTAATGGATACAAATATAATGTGAGAAAAAGTAAGAAGAGAAGTTATTAAAAAAAAAAAAAATCAAATGTGATATCCTATAGACAAAGAAGCCAATGCAAGAGGATGCCATGGAGAGAGAGAGTGTAGGAAGAAGAAGATGACTAAGAGAGGAGAACCTAATAAAGAAAAGAAAACTAGATTGAGAAAAGAGAATCTGATAGAGAAGAGAATTAGGCAGGTAAAAAAGAAGTCGGCAAAAAGAGGAGAGCTAGATGGTACAAAAAATTAGTCTTTTCCTTTTATTAGATACAGAAATTTTTTTTTTTTTTTTTTTTGGTTTCTTTTTGTACTTTTGGGCATTCCATTGTTTTCTTTGGCTTGAAGATTTTCTAGATGTGATTCTAGTTTTCTTGAAATCAAGCTTTTGGGCCAAGAGGTCAGATGGTGAGGTTGTAAAATCCAAATAGAAAAAGAGAGAAAGTAGACAAAAAAAAGTAAATGGAAGAGATAAGGGGAAAAAAGCACGAAATTTAAAAAATAATAATAAAAGGGTATTTTTGTCTTTAAATGACCAATGTTGTTAAAAGGATAACTCGATAAGTTTAGATCAATTTTTTTTTAAAAAAAAATGCTTATGTCATTCCTAAAAATAACAACTCAACTAGAAACCAAATAGGCCTAAAAAGACCAATAGGCCTAATAGATTGACAAGACCAAAAAGCTAGATGAAAGATAAGGAGGTACGAAGCCCATATCCTAAAGACACGTTAGTAGTATGCCACACAGCAGCAAAAACATCAAGCAAAGTTCAATGTCGCCAAGACAGTAGTTGAGTGTAGGTTAAGAAGCTCATATAAGGCACAACTCAAAGCTGCAGTTATAGTGTAGCCTATTACATGTCATCAATTCAATATTTCCTTAACGACATAAAGGAGCTGAAACAGAAAATCTTGTACAAACTAACAAACACTACATATTTTCTTAATTCGTTAAAGTTCTAGGAAAGAGAAAAAAAACCTTCCATTATATAAATAATATAACCATAAACATAGACATTAAAAGCTCTCTATATTTGTTTGATTGTCTCCATTTCTTCTCCTTTATTTTGTATTATCAATTTCTACCGTTATGCACTTTTTCAGTATAATCAGCCTATACACTTTCATTATCACTCCTAATATTTCATCACAACCCTTTAGAAATCTCCATATTCACATAATTTGAGCAAATTCAAGTGTCGACCATTTATTAACATCAATATTTTGGCATTAGAAGGAGAGGCGCCTCCTGTTGAACCTCCAGTTCAATTAATCTTTATATCAGGCTTTGACGAACCCCGATTCCTATAATCAAAATAGTTCGCCCTGCAACCTCACGATAATCTTCCAATCGAGATATACTTCGACTGAAAGGTTTTCGTGAAATTAAGTCTTTATCTTTTACTAAAAACCTTTTATAACTTTTTAGAAATTTTTCTCTTTTTAAATTACATTTATAAAATAGAGTTTAGAAAAATGTTGGCAGCACAACGACTGTTTTTTTAAAAATTTCATCTTGTAAAAATTCACTGAAAACCTGTACACTTTTATATCAACACAATTCTCAACTTTCGAGCCTCAAGCCCTCTTTTCACTTTTCACGAACAACTACAAATATGCTTTAATTTAAAAGATAACTTGAAATTCATAAACAAGTAATGCATAAACAAGTTTTACTAAAATTTGCATACAATTTTATACAAATTTGTTTCACAAGTTTTCAAAACATAAATATCATACATGTATAATCATAAATTTCATAGCAGTACACGACAATGACCAACTACTCTAAGGCTAAATTCTCTGCTACTAAAGTATCTACATCTTCACCTGTCTTTGGGAGATTTTATTTATAAAACATAAAACTAGGAGTGAGCTAAATAAGCGCAGTGAGTGTCATATATATTTTCATTCAATCTACTTTCGAAAATATCCTCTCTAAAAACTTTAAAACAATATTTCTTAACTATGTTCATGCTGCAGAATTAAAATAAATTTTCTGAGAACCATATATGAATTAAATGCATGAATAAACATTTATGATAAATATAAACCATGCATCATAAAACGGAAATTCAGTAACTTGTTAAAAAGTAAACATTTTAATTTCAGAAAACGATTCTGAAATGTTTTTCAAATACTGGACTATGCATTAAATGATATTTTGCATGATTTCATTTTCCTGCTATAATCATAAATAGTGGTGCTAGTAAAGCTTTTGAAAAAGCTCTTACTAAAATAAGCCAACCACTGATAGTTTATTTCATATGGTATCCTGGACATATGGCGAAGCAGAATCCTACATCGCTTGGTGCGGAATTTATCATCGTACAAGCCATTTGTCTAGTAATTATGTAACGGAATCCAACATCGCTACGGAGCGGAATTCATCATTGCTCAGGTGGAAGCTAGCTAATAATATACCATGTACGTGCATTGGGTGACTCACTGGACTAAATTGACTGACACATTCTCTTCCGTTGTTAGTGACAGACACTCCCGACAATATTGTCAATGCACGTTTAGGGTACTCAACCTTAACTGATAGTATCGGAGATACCTATAAGGCATACCATAGACTCATAGAAACATTTCCAAACATGTTGCTTTTCATCATATTACTCACATTTCATGCAAAACTTTCAAAATTCATGCAAAAAGATTTTCGTATGGAAATTTCATTTATCATAAAAATTAACTTTCAATCATTCATAGCATGAATTTAAATTCAATATATAAAGTCAATATGAATAGAAATATAAATATTTTGAAGCATTTTGTTAGGATAGTCATCTTATTCCTTAATTCACTGTAAAGCTCAAAATCAACGGAAAGGTTTCCTCACCTCCGCATAACCTACACATTTTCATATTCTATTTTTAGGTAATGTCGCAACCAACGTTATTCGTATGCATATTTCCATAACCACACATCAATCTACACAAACAACTAGCTATACTAGTATTTCGAAACACTCTTTTTAAATCATATCAACGCCAATTCTTCGTATTTATCTTCCTTTCAAATTTCTAAATATCTATACAAGTAAAAGACGTTGAATGAGGCCTAAATTCACACTAACGCAATAAGCGACATTTTTGAATCATTCTCACCCTATGTTTGTAAACCCATATTCTTAACATTTCATTCCCTAATATTGGAAGTTAGAGTATAGGAATAGTCAATATTTATAATAAGAAAATCCAATAAAGGGTAAAATAGTCTTTCTCTACAAATAAAGAGATCAATATCAAAGAATAGCAAATTAGTCAATGATAAATTTAGTGATATTATATAGAAAAGTGAATAGAATAAATTATGTGCATGAATTGTGCAAATTGATAAAAGTAATGAGGAGGATATGAATTTAATGCATAATTGGAAGACTATTTAGTTAAATTTCATGTGATGGTATAGTATGTAAATAACTAACAAACTTCAAGGGCAATTATATAAACTCACGCCTATATATAGAAGGGTTGTCTTCCAACACTTGAAAAATTTCAAAAAGAAATTGAGAGAGAGTGAGGGAGAGGTTCAGTGAAGGTAGGAATGAGCAAAAAACAATCCATTTTCAAGTGTTTCTAGGCCAATAAAAGGTGGGAAATAAGCCTAGAGGTGTTATACAACTTGGATAAGTGATTTTCAAGTGAAAAACTCATAGTTTTCATGATGTTTTGATGTCAAAATCTGGGTGCAAAGCTATCCACTTGCTGATTGCATTTCTAATGAAAATTTTATGCATGGATTTAAGGTTTTAAAGCTTTAATCTTATGGGAAAAGCAAAGCAAGGGTTCAAGGCAGCTTGGTAAGTATTTTAGCAAGGTGAACTATTGATTTGAAGTTGAATTGAGGTGGTTTGAGTTGATAAATTGCTGCCATGTTTGCTAGTATTGTTTTGAGTGAATTTTAAGTCAAAAACTTGAGTAGAACATGATGTATATGTGATGGGCTGCATGGCAAAGGAAGATGATACATGATTCAAGTTGTGTTGATGTAATTGAATGAAAAGTTATGCATGGAATGAGTTTTGGATGGTAAAAATGTTATTTTGCAAACTTTACGCATGGGTTTGTGAAATTGTATGTGTGGTGTTTGATGTAAGTTCCAAGTGAGATATATATGAATTTATTGAGATTCTTAAGCATGGATTTAGTGGTTTTAGACTTCAAAATTATATAGGAATTAAGTTAGGATGTTGTGGGGATTTAATGAGCACACTAATAAAGGTGGAATTTTGATTGAAGTTCAAGTGAACCTTTAATTGTGTTCAAGCTGTCTTGATAAATTAAGAACATGATTTTAGTGTATTTAATGGTTATAAAAATGTGAAAGATGATGTTGAAAGCATCTGTGTCATGGCCATAAGAGGGGTGTGTGATACTATTGTGTTTTGATCCCTTTGAGCCCAAAGATGTGCATATTTAATGTTAGAAAATCATATGGGAGTGTTAGAATTGACAAGGGATACTAAATTGCATTGTTGATGCTTTTTTACTTGATGAAGGTCAAGAGGTTATGCATGTATTTCGTCGATGTTTATGGTATAACTATAGTCCTAAAAACATGCATGAATGAGTAGGAATCAAGGTAATTAATATGGATTAATATGGGTGCATAATGGCATACAATCTAGTAAAGATTGAAATAGTAGTAGAATGAGAAAATAGGTACTTGAAAGGGATATAGAGACCTGCACTCTTCGAGCTTATTTGGGGTTGTTCTAGACCTCAAAACATGTCAAGGGGTCATAGCAAACCATAGAAATTGGAAGGGAACGATTCCGATAAAAATTGAACAAGTTATGACTTAAATAGTGCACGTATGAAGTCGTAATGTGAAATATGAATGTAAATGCGATCTTCGATGCATGAAATGAATGTAATTGATCATAATTAAGTAAAAAAAAAACCCTAGATACGAAACAAATAACATCGTCGCTTGTTCGATACAAAAATGTGTGTCAAAAAGTGTTGAAAAATAGTCGTTTTTCATAGGTTTCAACCCTCTATACTTAGAATTTTTCGAAACTGTTTTACGGGTGATCTAAGTGCGAGTTAGGGAGATGATTAGAGCAAAATTGGAGTGAAAAAAAATTGCTAGGATAGGCCCTAGCATAGCCTCGGGTTTAGGGGGTCCAAAAACGGTGATTTTACGTTCCGGGCTTCCAACAACCATTTTAAGCCTTTTAGAGTATCCCTAGGTGATAATAATTAAGGCCCGTGCAAAGAAATCGGAATTAGAGAGTCTCGATTGAGTTAAAATCGAGTTAGAAAGGTTGTAGTGTAAAGAGTTGTTAATAGAGAGAATTATAGTGGAAAAGTTATTTTGAATTTTGAGTTATGTAATTGAGCATGTAATAATAAGAAATTGACATGTAAGTGATAAGCGAGCGAGCGAGGCACGAGAGACTCGTTGAGACGCTTGACTAGAGCTTACGCGGATTGAGGTAAATGTCCTACCACTTACATCTATTTTGATTTCTATTTTAAATCTTGCGTATAATTGTTAAACGAAAACAAAAATTATTTTCAAGCTCCAAATTTCAAGTTTTGAACATGTGAGTTCCTTATGGAATTCACAAAGTAATGGAATCAACACAAAGTCGCTTTTAAAATACTTGAATCGAGAAAATTTATTAAGTTGAAAAGTAAGAAGTTTTGTGTTTTTGCACGTAGCGAAATTAGTTTCGAAACCCATGTATATACCCTTAGATTATATGAGATTTAGCGCTACGTGACGATGCAGAAAATTTCGTCCGTAGTTGCTCAGTTTCTAAAGTATCTAGAGCGCTACATTGCGATGCAGACAATTCCACACGTAGTCGTTTAGATTCATAGTTTGGCACTATATAGCGATGCAGTACATTCCACTTGTAGTCGTCCAGAGTTATAGCACTACAGTTGCGACGCAAAAAATTCCGCATTGTAGTTGCTCAAATACAAGATTATTTCACACTACGTTACGACGCAGTAAATTCCGTATCGTGGTGGTCGAGATATCTCAATAGCTTCACATTGGTGTTAGTTAAAATCGTCCATGATGGTTTGAGTACTTAAGGGGTGTACATGGAGTTTTAGAAAGAAAAACTTTAAAAATAAAATATCTTAAGGTTAAGTTAGTTTATGAATTCTTACATAATTATATGATTATGTTACATTGTTCTATTGTACTAACGTGTCGATTTGTTGTGTAGTTCGTACATATTATTGGGTGCCATTATAGGTAGCGGTGGGACAGAAAGGTCATCACTACAAATTTAGGTTGGCGTCAAGTGGATGAATTGCATAAACATTAGACATATTTTGACTTTGTAAATAATAAAATTGAAGTACTTTATGATTGGAAAATTGTAGTATGATTTTGATTTGTATATATACTTGAACACTTGCACATGATCCACATTTATCACTTAACGTATCTATGTATATTTGATATATGTATGGTTGCGTAATTCCTAAAACGTGTGTAATATGTATTATTGCCATTTTGTCACTTTTGTCACGGTTTTGAGGTTTTCAACTACAACAAAATGCCATCTTGTCATGATTTCTATAGATTTTCAACACTCCAAAATTCATTGTTTTTCCACTATTTTTACACCATTTCCATACTATTTCTAACAACCCATAAACCACAAAACCAACAAAGTCCCAAAAGATAAAAGAAAAGGCAAAAAATCTAGAAACAACAATGAATCTACTTACTAGATCTGTGCTTTGTTGAAGGGAGATGAATTGGTTTCCTCATTGATGAAAGGACCATTGTTGGCAATCAAGGGAGTGTGATGGTGGTTGACGACGTGTGAAACTCGATTGGCAGCCTTCAAAATTCCTCCTAAGCAAAACAACAACATGCAAAATTACTCCACTATGGAGATGGCATGTAAAATGATGACATGCAATGGTGGTTAAGGTTGTAGGATGGTAGCGATGATCTCTCCAAATAATGATAAGTCAAGTTTTGATGGTGAGTGTATATGCGTAATTTTCTAATTTAACGTTTGTTTTAAATTTTAAATTAATAAGAGTAAATAGGTAATTTAGTGGCAAGGTTAATTTTGTCAAAATGGGACATAAACTGTTTGAAAGGCTAAAAATGTATCAATCTTTTTGGTGGGCTAAAAATGAATTTCACTTTTGAATGGTGGTGCTTTCTAAAATTCCCGAAATAAACAATTTAGTAACCAAAATTCCATCTAACATGTTGTTTGTATCAGTGTAATTTCACCTATTCTAAAGAGCAACAATAAAATTAAGTATGGTGTTTACTCCAATGTAAAATCAAGTATGGTGTTTACTCCAATGTCTTTTTATTCAATAATAACCATGAACATATACTCATAACAAAATATTAAAGTTGCATATAAAGCACAAAATAGAACTAGAAACTTGAATCAATTTATTACCAAACATGATTACAACATATAATATTATCATGTTACATTACATCGAATTTGTAGCAAGAGAATTAGTTACCACTCATATTCATAATTAAAAACATCATAAACAAAATGTTAAACTGAAATAAGTTATAAAATTGATGAAGACGATAAATAAGAAATCCTTAGTCGTTGGCTTGCAACTGGTCCAAGAATCACTCTTTATCCTCAATGTTCTTCAATCAACCTTGTTTCTTTCTTTTGATCGTTTCTCTATTCTTCTTTTCCTTCAAAATTTAGCTACACAACCCCTTTTGTTTCCTTCCAAAAATGAGTTCAATTTAGACTTCTAGTTATATTCAATCCACTTTCTTCACTTACCACATCAACCCTAGCTAAGATTGATCTTTTCTTCACTTATTTGCTACATCAAACCATCCCTAATTAACCCCGTGAAAAGAACAAAATGCCCTTGGGAGAGTTGCACCAACTTGAAAATTAAATTGCAAACCTGTAAATAATAACCCTAACTTTTCAGCATTAAACAACAATCACTTTTTTTGTCATAACTTCCTCTAAAACACTCCGTTCTGTGAATTGTTTGTGGCTATGAAAACAAGACATTCAGGACTTTGATTTGACATGTAATAGACCATACAATTCGGTTTATGCTACTTAGAGAGCCCTCGAAATCTAATCGTTCTCTATTGGTATTATTTCAGACTTAACCTAAAAATCATCTTTCAAACCTAAAATCCTTACTAGGCCACGTAACCTATCTGACACACTAAAAACTACATAAAGTACTAATTTTACAAAAAAAAAAAAAAAAAAGCATAAATAATAGATAATAAGGGTAGAAAAAATGTATAAAATATGATTTATGAGCCTATAACCTTATAAAAGGCAGCACATTGAAAGTGAATGTTCATGAATATATGGTTATAAATGTAATAGTGAATGGTGTAAACTACCGGTATAAATGTTGTTTTTCAATTACTGTTACATATTTAATGTGTAACTAAAGCGTTTTATACACAATATAGATAATAATATCATGTAACAAAGATTAAGTTTTATTATGTAGTGGTAAAATCTTTTACTCTATATATATTTTTTGTTTGAATATCCACTTATAGCTTGTTCACTAATTAATTTGTTTTCAATTTGAGGGCTACGAGAATGTAAATGATACCGTTGGAAGAAAGGTCTATGTGATATCAGAGGTGGTGAAGGAGCTATGGACTCATGCAATTTTGTGATTTTTGTTATGTGTTAGGGTTTTAACCAAATTTAACCCTTTTTTGATAACCCTTTGGGATACTACCCTTTTTTTTTGAATTTCCTGCAGCATAATTTTTTTGGGTCCAAAATACCCTTAATAATCCAACTAATTACCATTTACCATAGTTTTTCCCTCCATAACCCACCCATTTCTGATTCTCTCTCTAAAATTCCAACCCCATCAAACTTTTTCCTCTCATTCTCTCTCTAAAATGCCCTAACCCATCATCATTCCCATCCCTCCTCCCTCTCTTCTTCTTCTTCTTCTTCTTCTTTCTTTTTTCTCTTTTTTTTCCCGGATTGGATCTGGTTCGCGGGTCGCGGAACCAGAACCACCGAGCCTAGAACCAGACGGTTCTGGGTTCACGAACCCAGAACCACACTGGTTCTGGGTTCGCGAACCCAGAACCGTCGCGAACCCAGAACCATCGCTGGTTCTGGGTCGCGAACCCAGAACCAGCGATGGTTCTGGGTTCGCGAACCCAGAACCGAAGATGGTTCTGGGTTCGCGACCCAGAACCAGCGTGGTTCTGGGTTCGCGAACCCAGAACCGAAGATGGTTCTGGGTTCGCGACCCAGAACCAAGGCAGGAAAAAAAAAAAGAAAGAAGAAGAAGAAGAAGAAGAGGAAAATGAGAGGGGTCTGGTTCTGGGTCGCAAACCCAGAACCAGATTTCTTTTTTTATTTTTGTTTTTTTGTGTTTGTTTGTTAATTATTGATTTGATAATGTTGTTGTTGTTGTGGGAGATGTTGATGAATTAAATTGATGATGTTGATGAATTGTAGTTGATGATGTTGATGAATTGTGGGAGATTATGAATTTTGATATTGAAGGAATTGGAGGGGTAATTTTGTTCAAAAAATAATAATAAGGTCTGTTTTGATAATTCAGAAAATTAGAAGTCTATTCTGTAATTTTTAAAAATACATTTAAGGGCGCTTCTTGGATAAGAAGCACCCTTTATTTTAAATTTGATAATTATGAAATAACCCCGAAAATTTATTTAATTATGAATTTCACCCTGAATTTTTAATTAAGGTTGGGAATCTCAACCTCGAGGTTGGGATTCCCAATTTGAAAGTTAGGATTGATAGGGAATTCTAACCTTGAGGTTGGGATTATGGATTTTGATATTGAAGAAATGGGAGGGGTAATTTTGTTCAAAAAATAATAATAAGGTCAGGTTTGATAATTCAAAAAAATAAAAGTGTAATTTTGTAATTTTAAAAAATATCTTTAAGGGCGCTTCTTACCCAAGAAGCGCCCTCTATTCTAAATTTAATAATTACGAAATAACCCTAAAAATTTGTTTAATTACGAAATATATATAATTGAACATTTAGGTTGACATTCTCAACCTCCAGGTTGGGAATCCCAACCTAAAGGTTGGGAGTTCCAACCTTGATTTAATATTCATATTTGAAATCTCAACTTCAAGGATGAGAATCCCAACCTTGAGGTTGGGAATCCCAAACTTGAATAAATATATAAGTTTAGGATTCTCAACCTTTAGGTTGGGATCCCAACCTAAAGGTTGAGAATCCCAATTTTTGATATTTAACCCTATTTGAAATTCCCAACCTCGGGGTTGAGATCCCAACCTACAGGTTGGGATCGATTTCAAAAATTACTCATTAAGGGCGTTTTTGTCCTTTCAGTGCTTTTTTTAATAATAAAAAATAAAAAGGTTATTTTTGAGGATGGCTTCCCAAAAAACGCCATTTTCTCAATTTTCCCTATGTGTTATTTGTTTAATGTGCTGTGTGTTTGGAGCTGTGTTTATGTGCAAATAGAGGTGCAAGATTTATCTCAAAAAAAAAAAAAAAATATATATATATATATATATATAATAAAATAGAGGTGCAAAAGTGTTGGGCATGTCCAGACTGGTCCAACTCCAGTCTGTGTCTAGCTCGGCCCAATCCATTTTCGTAGGAGACTGAATTCAGTCTTAAACCCATGTTAAAAAGTCTGAATACGGATTAAGTTCTAAGGAATAATGTGGACCGACTCTAGTCCGAAGTCAAAAAATCCGACCCGCACAATAATACATAAAAATAATAAAAAAAGTAACTAAAACAATTAAGAGTTCATTGACACCACTGCATGGAAGTAACTTGACGTGGTGGTGTGGTGTTTCACTAATCTTCTCCCCGTGATTGGTTCAATTCTACATTCTGAAAATCCTTCGATCAAGGATCCAAATATGATTGGGCCTAATTTATCTGCCCAAGTCCTAAAAGACTGGGCCTTATGAATTGGGCTTTACACTATCCCCTCCACTTTTTTTAAATTTTTTACAAAGGATCCAAATCTGATTGGGCCAATTTTAGTCTGGCCCAGTCCTTTAACATTTGATCTTATGAACTGGTCTTTACAAGTAGGTGGGATAATCAACTGCAGGCCCTTCCAATGTATCCAGTAATTAGCCCAAACCCAAACTCGAAGTGCAGTGGGTTTGAAAAACTCGGACTGGGTTGGCCCAGCCCCTTTGACATCTCAAAAGCAAGTCCCGTTGTGTTTTAGTTTTAAGCTTTAGCTATGTTATGTGGAAACACCGTCTTCATTGGATTTTCTTATTTTGCATTTTATGTGGTTCCAATTATGCAATTGGAAGAAGGATGGTAACATGGTCTGTCTTTGTTTGCTGTGGTTTGGTGATTCACTCAATGATTATCAATTTTGTTGGACTTTGGACTGTTATTTAATAGGCCGCTTGGACTGTTATTAATTTATTAATTATTATTATGCATAATATATTTAGGAATTAGGTAATTGAATATTACTTATTGTTAAGCATGATAAAATATTGTTGTTATTAATATTATTATGCAAGTGAATGACATAATCATAAACATATAAACAAACTGGGCTCCAATTGAAACAGTATTGGACTACATACAAAATTGTGGCAGAATGGCCCTAGTATGGTTTAACTTGGTTTTTTTTTTTAAAAAAAAAAAAAAGGTTTTGTTGAAAACTAAGACATTTTTAATGACTCAAATGAGAAATAACTCTTTTTCTTTTAATTTTTCCAGCGTGACTTTTTTGGGACAAAAATAACCTTAATAATGAGAAGAATTACCATTGACCCATGGTTTTTCAGCTGAACCATTTTTCAGCTAACCCATTTTTGCAACCTCTCCTCCCTCTCTTCTTCTTCTTCTTCTTCTTTCCTTTTTTTTTTTTCTTGAGTTGGTTCTGGGTTCATCGCCGAACCCAGAACCGACGATGAACCCAGAACCTAATTCTGGGCTCGATCGCGAGCCCAGGACTGGGTTCTGGGTTCGTTGCCGAACCCCAGAACCATCTGGTTCTGGGTTCGTCGCCGACCAGAACCGTCTGGTTCTGGGTTCGGCACCGAACCCATAACCACCATGTTCTTCTGTTTTTTTTTTTTTTTTATTAATGTTATGATGATTTGATAATGTTATAATGTTGTTGTTGTTATGGGAGATGATGATATTGATGAATTGGATTGATGATATTGATGAATTGTGGTTAATGATGTTGAATTATGGGAGATTATGGATTTTGACATTGAAGAAATTGTTAACTCAAACTATGAAGGGGCAGTTTTGTTCAAAAAATAATAATAAGGTCAGTTTTGATAATTCAGAAAATTAAAAGTGCAATTCTGTAATTTTAGAAAATATTTGTAAGGGCGCTTCTTGGATAAGAAGCGCTCTCTATGATAAATATTGTAATTACGAAACAACCTTGTAAATTTATTCAATTACGAAACAACCCCACAGTTTTGATTTTTAAAGTCAAGATTAGAAATCTCAACCTAAAGGTTGAGATTCCCAACCTCGAGGTTGGGATTCCCAACCTGAACGTTAGGATTAGTAGGGAATCCCAACCTTGAGGTTGGGAATCCCAAACTTGAATTAAACATCTAAGATTGGGATTCTCAACCTTCAGGTTGGGATCTCAACCTAAAAGTTGAGAATCCCAACCTTGGATATTTAATCCCATTTGGGATTCTCAACCTCGGGGTTGAGATTCTCAACCTATAGGTTGTAACTGATTGCAAAAAATGACTCATTAAGGGCATGTTCTGTTTTTTTTTTTTGTTTGTTTATTAATGTTATGATGATTTGATAATGTTATAATGTTGTTGTTGTTGTGGGAGATGATGATGTTGATGAATTGGATTGATGATATTGATGAATTGTGGTTAATGATGTTGAATTATGGGAGATTATGGATTTTGATATTGAAGAAATAGGAGGCTAATTTTGTTTAAAAAATAATAATAATGTCAGTTTTGATAATTCAGAAAATTAAAAGTGTAATTATGTAATTTTAGAGAATATTTTTAAAGGCGTTTCTTAGGTAAAAAGCGCCCTCTATGATAAATATTATAGTTACTAAACAACCCCATAAATTTATTCAATTCCGAAACAATCCCACAGTTTTGATTTTTAAAGTCAAGATTAGAAATCCCAACCTAGAAGTTGAGATTCTCAACCTCGAGGTTGGGATTCCCAACCTGAAAGTTAGGATTGGTAGGGAATCCCAACCTTAAGGTTGAGAATCCCAAACTTGAATTAAACATCTAAGGTTGAGATTCTCAACCTTCAGGTTGGGATCCCAATCTAAAAATTGAGAATCCCAACCTTGGATATTCAACCCCATTTGGGATTCTCAACCTCGGGATTGAGATTCTCAACCTATAGGTTGAGATTGATTGAAAAAAATGACTCCTTAAGGGCATTTTTGTCCATTCATGCTCTTTTTTGTACTATAAAAAACAAAAGGATTAGTTTTGGAGTGACTCTCCAAAAGAGGTCAATTTATGCATTTTCTCAAAAAAAAAAAAAAACAGAGCTAGGTCCAAAGTGTCCATTAGGTCAAAGGCCCAAATAGTTTCTAACCGATTGAAGCCGACATGAACATAACCAAACCGTCAGTTACAACACTTAAAAAAAAAACATATGTTGGTTTTAACATATGAAACCGACTTTTTCTTGGTTTAGGTTCGTTTTTCATGTAAATCACATTGAATTTGGTGTTGCCTAGCCTTAATGTATGTGATTAAAACAATTTGAACATCAAAGATTATTAGATTGTATAAGCAATCTTTAATGTATGAGTTCTGTTATTTTTGATACATAAGAAATTTTATTAAAAAAAATTTAATAAAATTTTTCATGCCACCTATATTGTAGATATAAAAATGGCAAGTCATTATCAATGACCTTGTAGTATAGTGAAAACACACATGCTAGCTTGATTTTAAAAACTAGGGTTCGATATCTCACCTCTCTTAATAATAGTGAGATTTATTTTTATGTATATGAATTGTCTTATACCTATATATAGGTAGTTCCTAATTTTATAGGGATCATTTATTCAAACTGTATTACTAATGTTCTATCAGTTTGTTTTCGATTATATTCTAGATTTATCCTAGTACCCTAAGAGAAAAAAAAAAGAGAGAGAGAAAAAAAAAAAAAAAAAAAAAGGGGTAGATACTTACTGATGAATTAACACGGTAGATAGTGATGTACACATTTTTGCTTTATCAATATAGTCAATTTTGAGCATATACCTTTATTGTGATTATATAATATAATATACAGCCCAACTTGTAGCCCTTGCAATTTCCAAGCTGGCATAACCGTCATTTTATCACTCTCAAAGACCTCGCACTAAGTCGTGGCCCATGAGACGCGTGCAATTACGTCAGTAACACGAAGCCACCAAGCAACCAGCTACCATTGGCTCTGAATCATCATACGTGTCACACCCTCAAATTGCCACATCAAAGAGGCACCAACATGCCACCCACTCTACCCGCACAAATTCGGTGCCACGTCGACTCAAATTACAGTCAGAGCGTCCTGCGCAGGTAACTCTAACATTCCTTCTCACAAAGACTTTCACATAACAAACGCCTCTCTCCCCCTCTCTCTCTCAAACGCAATGGCTCTTTATTACTTTCTTCACACGAAAAAGCACTCTCATTAGCCAAACCCTAATTTTCGAAACAATCTACAAAATCCTCTACAAATCTCGATTCTCTTAACTAGGTTTGTTGTAGTGGTTTCAATGAGCTGTGAGTCGTCGTCCAAGTCGCTTGCTCCTGGCTTCCGATTCCACCCCACTGATGAGGAGCTGGTGCGCTACTATCTCAAACGGAAAGTCTGCAACAAACCCTTCCGTTTTGATGCGATTTCCGTCATCGACATCTATAGATCCGAGCCCTGGGACCTCCCCGGTACGTATCTTTCATGTGTTTTCATTTGGATTTGAAACGGTTATGTTTCGATTCTTCTGTCTTTTGGGATTCCAATGTGATTGATTGATATTTATTTATGTGATTGATTTGAAATGGTTATGTTTCGATTAAGTGGGATGTGTTTTCTGTCTTTTGGGGTTCCGATGTGATTGATTGATAAATATGTAGCAAAACCCTTCAATTTATATTGTTATTTATGTTTATGTTGATTGGTTTTGGTTAGATAAGTCGAGGTTGAAAAGTAGGGACTTGGAGTGGTATTTTTTTAGTATGTTGGATAAGAAGTACGGGAATGGGTCGAGAACCAATCGTGCGACAGAGAAAGGGTACTGGAAGACGACCGGGAAGGACCGTCCTATTCTTCACAATTTGCAAACTGTTGGGATGAAGAAGACCCTTGTTTACCATCTTGGCAGGGCTCCACGTGGTGAGCGCACAAATTGGGTTATGCACGAGTACCGCCTTGTTGATGAGGAATTGGAGAAAGCTGGAATCTTGCAGGTAATCAAGTTGTGTGCGTAGTGCTTGGATTTATGGTGTTTTTTTGGTGATATTGGGAAGTGATTGGTTGTTGGTTATGGTGGGGAAGGATTCTTTTGTTCTGTGCAGGATATTCCAAAAGAGTGGATCGGGGCCGAAGAATGGGGAGCAGTATGGGGCACCGTTTATTGAGGAGGAGTGGGAGGATGACGAGATGATTGAGGAAGCAATTCTACCAGGTCAAGAGATGGTTGCTGATGAAGTAGCGATTGGTGACTATGTCGGCACAAATGACCTCGAACAGGTTTAGTTTTTGTCTTAATGTGGTTTTGAATTAGTATTTCATTTAGTTTAGATGGTGAATGAGTTAAATGGTATACTTTGATTGTAGTTATGGATTTGATCGGTGAAATAGTGGTACTAATTTAGGTGTACTAGCATATCAATAGAAGCCATTAAATAAAGCAAAAATTGTACTTTATATTGAATGTTTGTGGTAACATTTGTAATGAAAGGAAAATGGATGTGCAGTTCTGCATGAATGGTTTTAGAAATGAGTGAAAAAGTTTTGTTTAGTAGCTTCTTGGCTGGTAATCTGTTCACTCAACAACACAGGTGTAACTTGATCTATACTAGTTTCTTAAATTTCAGGGTAATGGTGCATATAAGTGTATTTGAAAACTTTTTAAAGCAGAGACCATTCCTCTAGGTTTACAGATAGGTGAATTCTAGTCTAATTTTGTTTTTGGGACTTGATAATTACATTAATTGTCCTCCAAAGTCTGTAACTTGGACAAAATTATTCATGCTTATTGTGTTGATTAGCATATTAAAGTCTTCTGATTGTGAAAATAAATCTACTTTTGGGTCTTGTTTTCTTAATGTTGAAGTTCTTGTAAGTTTGTCAGAGTAGTTGGAAATTTTCTGATTGTAAGAACAGTTTTTTCAAGCTAGAGTCTTTGTAAGACGAGAAAAAATAAAGTAAAATCAATGTGAATCAAACTGATGCAGCTAAAACATTTTTAATGTTTAGAGGAACAAGCCTTGTTATCTGCTACATGGTATTTAATTGCATGTTTTTTACCTATTTGTCATCGGTTCTAGAAATGAATAATTTCTTTTAAGAATATAGAAGTAAGAGAAAGTTAAATCTACACAGATAAGTCACAGGCTTGCCTGAGTTTTTGAAGTGAACTGAGTTGGAATTTAGTTGTAGCAGTTAAGGATCTGAGGATTATGTTAGTTTTGTTGTCTTAAGAGTGTTTTTCTTCAGTTTAAGTGAACATCATTTGTAAGTTAAAAAGAACGTAGATCATGCCTTACTCTATCATAGTTGAAGTACTCTGTTACTATATATCACTAGCTTGAGCTATCTAATATAAAGTTCCTTGATTTCTTATTAAATCGCATTTTAGGATTTATATAGAATTATTTACATTCATGTTGTGTGATAATCTGAATGGTGAGTAAGAATATTCTGTCAGCACATTATAAGAAATAAAGAACTAGTATGGAATACTGTTGCATGAGCTCTTGGATTTGAAGTTCAAGTCTGTATTCTGGAAAAAAGAAGCTACTCTTCCCCATCTGTACCTTGTCGGTTATTTGGGTAGGGATAAGAAGACCATAGTTGCCTCTTCATGGCATTAACCATATGATATAAATAGTAATAGTAATTTGACCCATCTTCGGTAACAATTGTAGACCAAGGATGGTTTTGGTTTGACTAGATCATTTTTCATTTTTAATGAATTGCCCAAACACTTTGCAAAACAATGTGGAGTATGAGTTATCAATACTATATAAAGTATTACATGATGTGGTATCGATAACTCACATGCTATATTGTTTGAGCAAAATTTTTGGGTAACCTATCAATGCATTTTTTTTTTTTTTTTTTTTTTTGGGAATATTTTTCATTAATTTCTTTTTCAATCCAGTTCATTTATGATCCATTTCTATGATGATGTTTTCAAAATGCTTAACCCTGCTTGTAGCAATAGAAGGACCAGGCATTTAGAGACTAATTTGTAAAATTATCTCAAACAATGTGTTAAAAACCTTGACTATGAAACAGATTGTTGAAGGCTGACAATCAATTAATAATTAACATAAAAGCTGAATTATTAGAGAAGCTGATGGATTTGTAGTGTTAGAACATCATTTTAAGTTATGAGAGGAAGAGGAAAAAAGTATTCTTTCTATCCCTCTTCTTGGGGTGGGGGCGTTTTTCAGTGATATGTGGTTGTAGAATTGTGTTTGACTAAAAGTTACCAGATCAGTAAGATTTTGGATAATTGAGGTAAAGATGTCTTCTATGATTCTATCTGTTGGTTTTCTGGTAATGGACATTTTTCCGTTCGCTCCACTTCTCTACTGCTTTTAATGTTGTCTTTCTTCTCTCTCTCTCTCTCTCTCTCTTTTTTTGTTGTTTGTTTGGGCTTTAGATCAAGTTATTCTGAAAATTTTGATCCTTTTTCAGAATGTTGACATTGCCATCCAATCTGAAGATGCTCCTCCCCCAAGCTTCTTTTATGGAGATTCGAGCAACTTTGTTGAGCATTCAAGGGACTTTAGCGAAAATGAACAGAAAGCCCATCATAGGCACTCGTGAGACACGTGGACCGGAGTTGCTAGTTGGGCAGCAGTTCTCTGATTTACCTGAGCAGTATGAGATGGATTCTAGATCAGTAAAGAATGAATATGTTGTTGAATCAGGCAACAATGTCGATCCTGGTGAACTTAATTATTTGCTTGAAGAGCCTTTCATGGATGCTACAGCCAACCCTCCATTTAGTGATGGATTATACTTGGAAGCTAATGATCTTTCAAACACTATTGAGCCGGATTCCGCAGGTTTTGACATGGTTGATGAGTACCTCAACTTCTTTGATGCTAATGATGACAACCTTACTTTTGATGCTTCTGAAATTTTGGGGAGCGAAATTAATGTACCTAATCAAGCATTGCTTAGCCCAGAGGTAGAAGTTCATTACAAACTTACTGTCTGGCAGCCATCATTATATTCTTAAATTTTGAATAGCCATATTCAACTAAGTTGGTATTTCTTAAATCAGGTGAATGGTGATTCTGAGCAATCATCCATGCAAAGCCAACATCTGCCCGAGGCACATGGTAATGATGATGCATCCTCTTCAAAGCAAAAGCCAGAGACCTCAAAATTCGAATCAGGTAAAATTGTGCAGTTGAAAATATGTAAATCCTAGTTCTTTATCTGTGAAATCATAATTTCACAGTTTTACTTTTCTCAATCTTTGTTTACCTTTTTTCTTCTTGTCACAGATGTCAAGCATCCCTTCCTCAAACAGGCCAGTCAAATGTTGGGTGGGATTCATGCTCCTCCAGCATTTGCCTCTGAATTCCCTACAAAGGATGCAGCTCTGCGGCTCAATTCAATGGCACAAGCTTCCAGTTCAGTTCATGTCAGAGCTGGTATGATCAGAATAAGGAATGTGACTCTGACTGGCACTGGAATGGACTGGTCATTTGGCAAGAATGGAGATGTCAACATAATTTTATCTTTTGACATTGCACAAACTGATGCGAGTCCAGCTAATTTCATGCCAGTGTCTAGTTCCCTCTCTGGCAAGACAGGGTCAGGGTCTCTGGTTTCCAGGAGCTTGTTCTTGTTGATGTTCTTCTGGGTGCTCATACTTTCAGTGAGTTTTAAAATTGGCAGCTATATCTATACCAAATAAACCAGTCACCACTCATCAGTACGGTTTGGCTATGGCACAGCCATAAACTGTGTTGCAAATTAAGTTACTAGGACCAATTGTTAGTGTAATTCGTTATAGGTTGACTTGAACAGCTTGATTTGCTTTTATTTGCATTTTTTTATGTAAGTTGTGTTGATTGCCAAACTGAATTGGTGTCTTATACCCTACAATATTTCATTGTAATCTTAACATACATGTAGTCATACGCAGATTAAATCTTTAATTATATTTTTTAAGGGTTTTTGTTTTCTTTGTCTTTTTAGGAGGATATTCTACTTGCATTTGATCTACTGTTGCAATTTATGGAATATCTGATGTTTCTTTGCAGGAATTAGATAATAAAAAACTCTAAGCTATGTTGGATACTGAACTTAGATTCTTCATTTGTGAATACTCCTTGCATAAGAATCTGCAGTCATTTTTGCAACAAAGATTCAATTGCATATTCGCTTTCCGAAAAGAGAAGGCAACAACCAGTTGAGCAGATCAAAGTTGAAAATTATCATATCACTCAAGAGTCAAATAAGAAATTATCATGGTAGAGAGTACGATTATGCAAATGACTAGAGCCTCCTTTTTTGTATGATAGTTAACGCGTGGGTGTATGTATATATATATATATATACATATACTTTTGTGCTTCAGTTTTCTGCTTTATGATCCCGCGACTCATTTCTAAACAGTCCTAATTACATTTACATCTCTCCTGGAAGCATTGTGTCTTCTGGAAGATCACAAAAAGCAACACCCTGAAAAAGAAAGAATTGGATAAGATACTAATCCAGGGTATTTGAAAATGAAAAGCAACCGCTGTGATAGTTGTTTATTTACCTCTCCAGTGAGGTGGGCAACACATCGTTTCTCAGCTAGCAACTCCGCCTCTGTCTGCAAGTAAAGAATACAAAGACCAGATGAGAAAATGGTACATTGTGGCATCATGCAGGAATGGAGTTTCTTATTATGCAAAATTGGACTCGGGTTTATATTATAGTTTCACTACCCCTTAACACTATATCCTAGTATACCAAGAAATCAATGCCATCTCACGACGTGACAGGACTTTCTCACTCGTACACATGAAAATGTTACTACAATGTCATAAATAGTTCCTTAAAATGAATTTTCCCTTGTCTGCTAACATTTTTCTATGTTGTTCACTAATCAGAACATACTTAAAACAAAAGAATATGGTGACATACCTTGGCAATCCGCTTGAGAAGATAGTCATCAAATATCACATCCTTCACAAGTTCATAATCACCATCTCCCTGAAGGATGGGTTTAAGTTTCTTAGGCACAGCTTTAAACACAAGTTTACCATCTCTGTATGGTGTAGAGCAAACAAAGATAGGAATAGAAATTATATTTTACTAACTGTTGATCTGCAGGGCATGCTGAATACCAAATCCTCTGCTATGCCATATAGATTTCCAGTTGTATAAACCTAAATTTGCAATGTTAAATGTGAGAGAAAATACACAACTCTAGAATCAAAATTAATTGAAAAACTACATCTACCAAATTTTAATGTTATTGTCAGTTTTCATCATTAGATGATGGGAAATTCCTTTTCACCCTTATGGAAATTGGCATCCTCGTTTGAATAAAAAGCATAGAAGAGGACAAGGGTTCAAGCTCAAGCAATACTCTTTTTAAGTCTAAGGGTTTACTGGGGGTCCAAACCCTTTCCTCTGTATTGGCAGGGGTAGAGATGATGGATCTTCTACTTAAATATTAGTTGAGAGTAAATAGCATTATTTCTGCATGATACATTAAGTGGACATAAACTTACTCCAGATGAAAACCAATCACCATCAGGGGTGGGAGTGACTAGAGACTTAATGGCATCAGCAATTGAAACGGCTGTGGATGCAGCAGAAGATCTTCCCCATTTCTGAATCAGGACACCACCTCTCTGAAAATAAAATGTATACTTGATCACTAAACTCCAAAACTAAAGACTATGTAATCATTAAGACTGAAGTAAAACTCAAGATATTTAAAATATTACCTTCTGAACCTTTTCGGTGAACTCCTCTTCCAACCATTTCCGATCCTTGATAACCTCTGTGACAGGTAAGCCATTGATCCTAGCATTTAGGAAGTCTGGAACCTGATGCAAATTAATTTAAAAAAAAAAAAAAGAAAGATTCATAAGAAAGAAAGTTAGGGGAAATCAGTTATGAGTACTACTCTAATCACACTATCTTCTCAATGACCTGTGTGGTTGAGTGGTTTCCCCAGATGGTCATGTTTGACACATTGTCATAGAAGACACCTGCTTTAAGCGCGAGCTGCAAAAACCATTCCCAATGTATATAGCAACTATCAACTTACAGTTAAGAACAGACTAACTGCATAATATTAAGAAGGGTAATCTCTAGAAGCTACATATACCTGGCATTTCGCTCTATTTTCATCTAATCTAGTCAAAGCATGAAAATTCTTTGCAGGTATCTTGGGAGCATTTTTCAAACAAATTAATGCGCTGCAACAAAAGTATACACAATTACCAACGGTGGTAACACATGAAATCAATAACAATTTATAAGAATATTATTAATCACCATAATGGCAATTCTCCTTACTTAGTGTTACAGGGGTTGCCAACAACTATCACTTTCACATTAGGGGATGCGACAGCATTAAGAGCTTTTCCCTAATATATTTCACACAAGATCACAATTGATAATTAATTTTAATAAAACTCAGAAGTAGTGTCAATATGCAAATACAAATGGCACCTGCTCTGCAAATATCTGCCCATTGATGTCTAACAACGCAGCTCGTTCCATCCCCGGTCCACGAGGCTTTGCTCCAATCAGAAGAGCCCAATTTGCATCTTGGAACACCTCATATGGATCTATTCCAATCTTCACCTCCCTCAACAGAGGAAACAAAGAATCCTCTAGTTCCATTGCCACTCCTGTGCACATGAGGGCATCATCAGATGAGAGTAGAGATTTCTATCATTAAGTATTAGATTTCTTTTTTCCCATTTTTTTTCTCTTTGCAAGATAAATTTTACATTCCAGAGTTGGCGGCAACATTATTAAAGACTAAAAATTATAACTACACTGAAACTGTATGTTGCCAATTTTCTGCCCTGGATATTGAAATATTGGATTAATATACATTGATGTAAATTGTGCATCAGGGCTAGACAGTAAAACTTTGCAGCTGGAAAAAGAAAACAGGAACTCAGTGGCAATGCAGAGTGTCCAAGCGATCTCGTTTTTATAGATTATCATATTGCGCATATCAAATTCGAACAATTTCTTACTAACTTATAATCACGTGTATGCTTAGATGGTATAAGGATACAAAATAAAGTGATAACGCCTCCACAACATTTAAGAGAACTCAGATGATGCTGATCCATGCTATTATTCTCATTTTTTCACAACAAATTAATCTCAACTTGCAGTCAGTTTTTTCCATTTGAGTCAACAAGTGCGCTTTATCTTTGTTTATTTGGAAATATAACAGGATCTCAGACTTGCGCATATAAAGAAGGCAAAACAATAATGATACAATTACAATAACTGGCCAACTCTATAGTTTGAATAATTATTTTACTGTACATAAGGATATTAAAAAATCCCACCTTCAAGAGCTTGAAATGACCTTTCAGAGCCCAGCAGTTTCAATGCAATCGGTTGATCTGGCCCAAAAACCTCCCCAGATGCAAGCTGCAAAATGAAACAAGCCAGGATAATCTACTCTGTAGCCCCCAGAGAAGTTATAGCAGAAACCACAGCCATTACATAAAAATCTGCATAATATTATATAACAGTATCCTAAGAATATTACTGTACCATTATTCATTTTTAGGTTCCATCCAGCCCATTTTAGAGGATTTTTCTCTCTGGAATTTTTTTTAAAATTTTTTTAAGCAGAAATACAGTAGAGGATTTTAGAGCATATAGAAATTCTAACATCAATCATAACATAATGGAAAGTCAAATTATTCGAAATGACACAGAATTTTAGTCGCAAACATGGTTCACATGTGATGCTTTGCCTTCACCAATACAAAAATTATCTTCATATAAAATTAATGTCATACCGGGGCAAATAAAACAGTATCCATAAACTAGAATGTGATATTTAGAATCCTCACCTTGAAAAGTAAATGATTAGATATCATTCCAGCTGCACCTGAAACTGCGATATAAATCGTTTTCTTCCAGGATTTTGTGTCCTCTTCCTATGAAGGCGATTTGACAAAGATTGTTTAGACATTCTAAGCATAAATTGACATATCAAACAGCAAAGATAAGATGCCTAAGGCCATGGAGCAAATACTTCACACAAGAAAATATTATTTTAGACTTAAAAGACAACTAACTCAAAATTCTGAATTTATTTTAAATGAATTTATGTTGTCTATTATGTATTGATTAGTTTAACATAGTTGTAAGATTCAGGATCAAACAGTTTCAACATTCCTATCTCTAATCCAACAGTCATATTGAAAGAATTCAAAGCAAAATCAATAAAGACATGATTTAGTATTCATTGATGATTCATAACACCAGTAACAAAAACAATTAAAAAAAAAAAACTGAAAATCAACAAACAACAACCATGCAATCCTATGTAAGCTATAGCAGCCCAGGAATCAAGCATCATAGACACACATACATGCAAACATAATATGAAAAACAAAGTGTTAAAAGAACATACAGCCTTGAGATCATAAGTGAGGCAGAAAACACCATAGCAATCGTTTTTGGTCTTGGGAGCTTCTGCTTGAACAGCGATCGGGGCTTCAACTTGGCTGAGTAGCAAAAACAAGCAAACCCCATTTCAGATCATTCAAGAAAAAGTAGTAGTAACTCTAGTAATAGCAGAATTAAGAGAGACATGAATATATAAAAAGAAAAAAAGATGCCTACTTAGAGGTAACAGAACAAGTAACAGTGGCATGTCTGGGTCGAAAGGCTCGGCGACGGAGATAGGAGAGATGGGTAGAAGAGATTGAGAGCTGGGAAGAGTGAAGACGAGTGGGGTTGGTGTAAGAAGAAGAAGATGAAAGGTCTGCCACCACCGCCATGGCAATGAGAGAGTTTGGAGGGAGAGTTAGAAGAGGAGCTAGAGGATTGATTTGAAATATTAGTATAAGGCCATGAATATGACACTTGGACAGACAATGTCATCCATAATCTCTCTCTCTGACTTGTAGATATGCTTTTCAATCGTTTTTACTGCTACTTTCTGCTGGCTAAATTTCTCGACTTGTCCATTTCAAAAAAAATATATATATAAAAAAAGTTCTCAACTTGTTGGTTACCAATCACATGCAGTTTTATCTCTTCATTGCTTGTAACTGTGAGGGTTCAAATATGATAATGTTTTACAGGTTTTGTTCTGTGTCCTTAACACATTTGGATTGTGCTCATAATAATTCATTTCGATAGAGTTTGATAATACATCACCCTTTTTAAATGTAATTGTGTAATATTATGCAACTAAAACATTGCTTTTAATACGATTATTACTAATAAGAAGAAAAAACTGATTAGTATATATATTGTTTAAAAATAATTAGTATATATATTGTTTAATTTGGCTTTACTATTTGAGTTTGTCATAAAGTATCATCCTAATGCAGGGCACATTTTATAATATGATGGATGCCCATCACTTTGCACAAAAAGGGGTATAAACTGTTAGGACAAATAAAGAAATCATATATTTATATTAAAAAAATTATAGAAAGTTGACTTTTTCATTAGCTTTCAAGTAATGGAATGTATTAAGAACCATCCACCATTTATACAGATTATTGGACGATATCATTCTACATAATCAGAATAAAGAAGGTTGTTGAGGTGAAAAATAGTCATTAATTTAAATCTAAAAATATACAAAAATTAAATATTTGAAAAATATAAAAAATTAGGTAAATTACACAAAGTTCCCTATGATTTGATGAAATTACACAAATATGACATGTTTGGTTAGAATGACACACATCTCCTTTGAGATTTATAAAACTCAACACAAATATCTCCTGTTATTAATCAACAATTAGTACTGTTAAGTCAACACCATCAAGAGTAAAATGATCAATACATAGGTAAACAATATATTACTTAATAAAATAATAATATAGTAATTTTAAAAAAATTAAAAGATATATATAAAGTATTATAAATCTGCTCATCTACGGTCGTGCACATATGGAGACCATGGTCTCCATAGAGATCACCAAGTGAAGGAGAAGAAGAACAAGACAATGGAGGAAAAGGAAGGAGTAGGTAAAGGAGAAGAACTAGCCCATCGAGTGACAATCTGCTCTACCAGAGGAGATCATCACTCATCTCCTTTGACTGGAGGGGATGTTGACTATTTCTTCCAATTGGGAAGATTATCGCATGACAATCTCCTTTTATCCAACGAAGATCGTCATGCAATGATTCAATCTCCGATTGGAGGAGATCTACCACGATCTCTTCCGACTCGATATTCTCCTCCAATGTAGCTAGAGGAGATCAATCTCCTCTAGTGGAAGAGAAATCTATAGAAGTGAATAAATATATATATAAATATTGTATTCTTGTTTGAGAAATCTGCAAAAAATTTTGCTATTTTTTAAGGTTTTGGTTGGATTGATGATCTAGTCTTATGATGATATTAATAAAGATGAAGATTAAGGACAAGTTTAAAATCTAGAGATGATAATACTAGTGATGAATTGATGATTACAAACCAAATCTTGATGATAGATTAGACTGATGAATTAATTAATTTAATTGGATTTAAAAAAAAAATGATGTAATTGAAATGAAATGAATTGAAAGATGATCTGATCATCACTTAAAACCGAAAGTGATGAATTGGAAGATGATCTATTTATTAGGTCATGCCATCTAATTTATTTTAACTATCAGGATATAATTGTCTTTTCCATAAAACCAAACACCCTTCAAAAGTAGTATTTGTATGTGTCAAATGGGTTTTCACTTCTAAGGGTATTTTAGTAGTTCTTCTCAATTTGACTTTGACTGTTTGTCTTCATTAACGACCCTTTAACAACAAGCGATTTTTGTGTTGAGTTTTCCAAATCTTAAGTGAGGTTTGTGTCATTATAGCCAAATGTGTTAGATTTATGTAATTTCATCAAACCTTAGGAAGTTTATGTGGTTTTCCCAAAATTTAAAAAATTTGAAAGGATAATTCCTTCCGGTAACTGTTGCCAACATTATAATTGCTATATTGTAATTGTTTTCTATTCATCAATGTATAAAAAAAAACAAATAAATTTTTAATTAAATTTTTCTCTATTTAAATTTAAAATAAGGTGAGTCAAAGTTTGATCAACCGTAAAAAATACTGTTTACATAAAATCTCTAATTTTGTGATTTTATTTGTAAGATTCAAACCTCCACTAAACAAGTGAAACGAAGAATACCTATCTTATCTAGGGGTGGGAAAAAGGGTTGGCGTGTCGAGTTGAGCTGAATTCGATTCGATTCGTTTATGAATTCGATTAATTCGACACGAATTCGTTTAAGAAATGGGTTGATATTTTTGGATTCGACACGAATTCGTTTATACATGACTGACACGACACGAATTCGTTTAACCCGTTTAATCATTTAAATCGATTAATTCGTTTAACCCGTTTAACTCATTTAATTCGTATAACTCGTTTAACCCGTTTAATTTGTTTAACCCGTTTAATTCGTTTAACCCAAATATAATAATAATATATCAACAAAATATTAAATCAACTATAAAACTTACACATTAAATCAACTATAAAAATTTCATATCATCCACATTTAAAAACCATAACAAAATCAAATTCAATTCAAACACAAATATAATAAATAATTTACAATCAAACATTTAAACACCTAATGAACACATAAAAATCTACACATTAAATCAACTATATAAAATTTCACACCATCCATATTTAAAAACCACAACAAAATCAAACTCAATACAATACAAATATGACAAATAATTCACAATCAAATATTTAAACACCTCATTCAACACGTAAAAACCAACACATTAAATCAACTACACAAAATTCCATGTCATCCACATTTAAAAATCACAACAAAATTCAATTCAAAGCAAATCCACATAAATTAAAATAACATAACATTATCATTCTTCAACATCAAACTTTGTCACTTAAAACTCTTTCCTCATTGATTCCAAACTCTAAAGGGACCTTCAAGCTACATAAAAAACACAAAAACACAAAATTAGATATCTACATTCACAATCTTAAAATTAAAAAATATAATTAAGAAAATTTACCACTAAGTTCAAGAATTTACCACTATGTGAATTTACCACACATGCGAAGTCCGCTTTCAGCTTTAATTTGTTTTGCCTTGCTTGAACTTCCCACATTTTCATGCTCATTTTCAACTTCAAGCTCATCTTCCAAATCGATGGCATCGTCATCGAAATCAACACTCAAATCCATATCTAAGAACCAAATAACCATGAAATCACATTAAATCAACTATAAAACCTACACATTAAATCACTATAAAATCTACATATTAAACCAATTAACATTACTGATTACACTAGAGATTTATATATAGAATCGAAATACAAAATGAGAATACACAAAATAAAATCTACACATTAAACCAATTAACATTACTGATTACACTAGAGATTTATATATAGAATCGAAATACAAAATGAGAATACACAAAATAAATCAAAAGAGAAGCACACCTGAAGCTGGTCAAGGTGGTGACCGGACCGGACAGCTACCAAGAGGGAGAAGCTCGCGATTGTCAGGGAGAACCGGAGAAGCTCGCGACCGTGATGGAGAAGTTGGTGACTGGACGACGACCGAGAGTGAGAAGATGTGGGAGAAGGTACTGACCGCCTGTGACCGTGAGGAACAAGGTGTTGTCCTTGGTGTCGTCGAGTTGTCGTGCCATCGTCGCTGCTGTTCGAATCGTCGTCGCTGCTGTTCGTGTCGTCGTCGCTGCTACTTATGTCATCGTTGCTGCTCGTGTCGCGTCGTCGAGGTCGTGAACGGTAGTGGTCGACTGGTCGTGACTCGTGCGTGTAGGGAGGGAGGAGGCTCAAGGCTGCCGAGTGCCGACAGCTATGTTCAAAAATCAAAACCAGATCTGAAAAAATGTCTAGGTTTAGGAAGTGTGTATATATATATATATATATTATGTACAATTACCCTTTAACCCTTCTAATATAGTAAATTATAATTTGGCCCAAATTTTAAACGGGTCAACCCGCGATTCGTTTAACCAAACCCAATTCGATTCGTTTAATAAACGGCTTAAACGGGTTGACATGATTACGACACGAATTCGTTTGACTCCAACCCATATCCATTTATTTTTGACGAATTTGTGTCGACCCGTCGTGTCGTAACCCATATTGCCGCCCCTAACCTTATCTAGTAATATAAGAGTCAACATGCTTTAATTATGTTACTTGATTATGGAACCTTATTATATATGACCTGTAATATACTGATGGCGGACCAAAAATTCTTATTAGAATTGGCACCTGTATAAAATAACAAAAATCCAACAATGAAAAATTAAAAAATTTTCAATATAATATTTTACAAAAATAAAATTCGATAACATTATGAAATTCATATAAAATAAAACACATAATGCACTTAATTTATATGATTTAAATAGTCTAACACTAAAAAATTTTAACCAAGGTTTTAAGAAAATAAAAACAACGTCATTATATATTGATATAATTTTTCTCAACCAGACTTCTTATTTTGAATCATTATAATATATTTATCAATTTTATTGAAAATTTATGTCTCTTCATAATTAAGCAAGCTACCATTCAATCATTTATTCCTCATTCAATTAAGTAAGTAAAACTAAAACTATTAAATATAATTAAAAAAAAAAGAGATTTTAGGCTTTACTGATTCAATATAGTAAATTAAAATTGATATTTTAGGATTTATTGATTAGATGTATATCAAATTAAAATTATTAAACATAAAAAATTAAACAGAATAAAAACTAATTTAAAATAATATAAAGCAATATTTATTAATTTCGAATATAACAACGGTTGCCAATATTTTTGGTGACCCAAGGAAATTGTTAATACTTGTCAAAGAGATGAATGACAAAAAGAAATTTAATATTGGTTGCTAGAAGACTCAACTATCAGTCTGTCCTTTGGTTTCCGTGTTGTATCTCTAACTTCAGTTAGAGAAGTTATGTTGATCTCCAGACCACCGGAAGTTAGATAGAAGACCTTTGTAACCTGTTGGTCCTTGTCATTGTGTTTCTTGGTTTGATCGAAGAAGTTTACTCATCTGTCCATCCCTTCTCAAATCGAATGTGTCTTGAGTTTGAACTTGATATTCAAGAAAGAGCAATGCTACGATGTGGAATTCAAGTTTTATAAATTTATTAATTTTATCACTAAAGTTTTAACAGTAAAATGCATGTCAGTAACAAAAACATTTTAAAAACAAAAAAAGTATAGAGTTTATTATTCTAGCTTTATACCGTACTAAAATATATGGTTATCCCAATTGGAAGGAACACCTGCTCAATTTTATGGTTATTCCAACTAGAAGGAATGGAAAATATAAGAGGAATGTATTCTTCTCTTTTTAAAAGAGAGAAGTTGCTACTTTTTGAAGAAAAGAAGAATCCTTCTCAATTATAGAATGAATCTAGCATTTTGAATTCAAATTTTAGTGAATGTTATTGTAACAACACGCCATAGAAAAAGCTTATTTAAAAAATATTTATTAGTTATTATACTTCAAAAATAAATTGATGTTTATTTGTTATTATCCATAAGTGTATCAGGGCCGGCGGGTGGGCTTAACTGAGTTGCTTAAAGCCCACCAAAAAATTTGAACAAATCATCTCAACCCTTTAAGTACTACCAAACAATATGCAACATAGAGAATAGACTTAGGGGGTGTATTAAACTTAAGAGTTTGTTAGAATCCAAAGGATTTTAAAAATCTAAGTGTATTTAATTTAGATTATTTAAAATTCCATTAAAATCTAGATGTATTCAATCCAGATTTATAAGAATTTTAATGAAATTTTGATGTATTCAATTCAACCTTTTAAGAAATCCAAATGAGTCTAGGTATATTAAAAAAATTAATGATTTTGTAGGAATTGTATTTTAATGGATTTTAATAGATTTTTTGAACTTAGATATAAATTAAAAAACTCATATGAAATCTTGCCATACCCCCAAAGATTTCATAGATTTCATACCTTCAATTTTTTTTTCTCTTGGATTTTTTTTTTCAGTGATTAAATCACCAAAATCTACAAAATTTTCAATAATCAACAAGTCTTTTTGTCTATAATGGAATCCACAAATCTACAAAAACTCAATCTTTTGATCGACAACAATTACAATCTCATGTTAATCTATACAAAATCTAATAGTTGAGATTCGTAAAGGAAACTCAAATTTCTCTATTTGTTGATATTTTACGAGTTGATGCAATTGAAGATATATTGACCCATCTCTTGAATTTATCTAGGTTTATTCTGTTTTGATTTATCGCGGCCGTGGTTTTACAAATGAAAATTTCATAATGCATAATAACAATTACAAAGAATGGATAAATATTGCATAAGTATAAATGAAGAATGGATAGAAACTAGGCGATGGCAGCCAAGGTTCCTATGCTATAATAACACATAGGAAAGACAACAATTTCACCCTAAATAATGTTATTAATATTTTTAAGTTTTTGATAATTACTCCCACCTATTTTATTGACATATTACACTTGCAATTTATAGGCTGTTGGTTCTGTTAAAAATTGGCACTAAAAGTTTGCTAATTTGAAAACCTAAAACTATCAATCTTCTATATATGTACATACAAGCATATATACATACATACAAGAAGAGGTTTTGTTGGCTACAGATTTGCATTGATTTTTAAACTTGATTTTTTTCAACTTTATTGAACGTGACACATTCTTAAAAAATGTATAAATATGATATGATATGATCTTAAGTTGATACATGTATATTAGTAATTTTTTTTTTAAATTCAACAAATAATTAGACGTGGAAAAATAAATATCATTTTATAAGATCAAAAATTTCATTAATGAATTCAATTGATCCAAAAAAAAAAAAAAAAAAAAAAAGAAAAAATCAAGAGAGAGACCTTCTGAAGCTGAACGTAACAGAAGATCCAACATCGAAAGTATAGCCATCTCTCTGGTAATAGCCAAAGCTTCCACCAGGAATCACATACTTCTCAACACCAAGACCCTTTCAAAAATTGTTATTAATTTCTAGTAAACAAATAGACAAATACAAGAACCCAAACTTCAGCAACATCATATTCCACTGTCCGAATTTATTAGCCACCAGACACCAGATATAAATCGCATTGCAATGACGACAAACATAGTGAAACAACATACAAATATTTTCACTTCCATCAGCTATCAATGGAATAACACACATACCATATAAATGGAATATCAGACATACCATATAAGTAGATAAGGTTTTCGAAACATATTCCATCCTCTACTAGCATTACTGGACCGCATTAAATAAAAAAAAAAAAAGATAAATAAATAACACCCATAAAACACCACATTTTAAAGCAAGGTTCCAAAACTTAGTATTCGTTACTTGACTAGCAAGGCAGCGAGTAGTGAGTTCTTGGTTACTTGACATGATTAAGTGAATACTCAGTTTGTCCATCGGTCAATTAGTTAAATCTATTAAAAAAATTAATTTTTTTTTATTGCTACTTAAGAATTAACACAATGAAATATAAGCTCCTAGTGTCCATAAATTTATGTACTAAACAAATTTATTTGAAAATTCAAAAAAAAAAAAAAACAATATTAAAAGCAAAAAAAAAAAAAAAAAATCTAAATTAAAAAACTGAAAAAATAACAAACCTCACTAGATCGGTGACAATGACAGCACGGTGGCAAAGACACGATAGACCAACCAATAGGAGAGAAGCACTGACAAAAGTGGAGAAGAAGGGTTTTGAAAAAAGTGAGAAGAAATGAGGAAGTGAAATTGATGAAGAAGATTTGTAACACCTTCTGCTTGATTCCCATTCGGATAGAAACCCGATCGAAGGATGTTACCTTAATCAATTTATTTGTTATTATTTTACGTATTTGCACAAATTTTTTTTTTTCGAAAATCCGACAGAGTTTCCTCCGTTTTTTTGAAAAACCCAAAATTATAAAAACCTATAGATTTCAAAGGAAATACTTCTAAAATACATTTATTTTCTCAACTTCCATTTTGGACTCTCCATCCGACTCCAAAATCACTTCGCCACACAAACATTTATAAACACAACATTTAATAAAAATCATATTAATCGAAATTAAACATTAATTAAATGATAAATAAGAATTTCTTTATAAAATTGTTTTACAAACCAAGAACTTTTTCTACAATTGATATACATCCTCATTTATAAAATCTCGTAAATTCATATACATGTACATACATTTCTATATACTTTAACACCACTATACAATACTAAAAGTAGAACTACTAAATATGGAGGGATGTGACTCGCAGAAAACGAGGCAATTGTCTTCTCGTCTATGTCTATCTATAGTGACCAAATTTCAACCTACGCGTGGAAATTCCAACGTGCTAAGTATTTCCACTTAGCGGGTGTATACCAAATTTAAATTTCATCATTTCATAAAAATACAAGATTTCACAGTCCTCCAATTTTTATACTAATTCATAACAAGATCAATTTACTAGTGAACACCCGCATACATTGCATAAGAGTCATTTTTTACTTGTGACCTTTACCAATCAAATTTTACCATTTTCAAATATTTGTAATAAAACACAACAAATTTAATATCTGACAAATACCTACAATCATTGGTACCATGCCACTTTTTCATACTCATACATACAATTTTCTTACAACATTTTCTCAGATACAAGTGGTAAATCATTATTTCACAATTTTCTAACTTTTATCGATAAATTTGCAACGAAATGCAATTACCATTCACTGCATGCATAAACACAAATATTTTTATTTTCAAGTATGTCAATATGATTTTCTTTAATAATATTCAGCGCCCTTTGTAAACACTAACATAATACCATGGATTGGAAAACGGGTTTCTCCAGCATCGGACACTCGGTGACTACTTGTCGGATCACATTTCACATAATACACAAATTTTAGGATCGGACATTCGATGCCTTGTAAGGTCTATGAATTCAGTATCAACGTCTATAAGCAAATCGGCGTAGTACTATTATAATCACCCTATTGGCATGCCAAGTTCTCCGGCATTGGACACTCGGTGACTACCCACCGGAGCACATTTCATATAACACATGAATTCTGGGACCGAACACTCGGTGCTTCTCAAAGTTCAAAATTCACAATCTTTGTATCAATAACACGGCGTAGTACTGCTAATTTTTCCCTATTGACATACAAATTTTCAATTCCCACCTACCAATGTTCAAGTTTACTAGGACCCTTATAAATTTTATATATTATCAACAATTTAACAATCTATCGCTATCCGTTTCCGAATAAAATTTCGTTTGGAAAGCCACAAAACAAATTCCAATCACACTTTTTCTCATCTAATCAAAGCATTAAAAGTAACATCACAAAGCATTATTTTACACTCAATTATTCATCAAAATTGGTCAAAGACCACGTTGCCCTTCACCTTACAAGTACATAGTTAAGGCACTAACGTGGTCCATTTCTTTCCCAATTCTTTTCATTTCAAATCAAAATTATCAAATTGCAATAAATTGACATTTTTATAACAATTCAACAAAATAAATTCACAATCCATTTTCATACCATTTTCGGTCAACATCCACTTTTTCACAAATTTTCCAAATTTCTGATCATCAAATACTACAAAATCATCCATAACAAAATTCCCACATACTCATGGAATTTATTTAATTAAAAAAATCATATATTAAAATAAACAAAATCTCTTTCTAGTAAGAGTGAGTAACCCTACATACTAAATTTAAATTACCATTTTTCCTCGTTTCATCAAAATATCAAATATATGTCATAAAACATCATTTCACACTCACACATTAATCAAAATTAGGCAAATATCACTTAGCCCCTCACTTAATTTCCATACCAATCATATTTATTCTTCAAATTTGGATTTAAATAATCATGGACTAAATAAATACAATTCTTGATATAATCCTTCCAACCAACTTTCTAACCAACATTTTTCATTTAAAATTATTCAATTATCTAACAGTTCTCTTAATTAACTCTTTAACATAATAAATTGTCACTTAATCACTTAATCTAATTCAACACATATATTTAATAAATTCACCTTTTCACAATATTTCCATCACATTTCCTAACATCCATTCCTTTCAATTTCTTTGGTACAATTACACTCAAACACATCCGAAATACCATCAAAACACCTTAAAAGATTGAATAACAACTTTACACCATTTCTTGACATTAACCATATTAACACCCAACTTTTCAAATTTTCATTTTTCTTACATTCTTTTAATTATAACCAACATAACTGTATTCCCAAAACATCACACAATCCATTCCAACATTAAAATCAACCTACACACATGCAAAAACACAAATGGTCCATATACTAGTATAATAATTCTCCATTTCATTCTTTTGATTTTCTTTCCAAAAATTCATTCCAATCCACTTAAATTGTTACATAAATTCATCCAAACATCAAAATAATTCCATTACATAAACTTTTCTAAGTTTAGTCACATACTAGTATTTTACACAACCAACTTATTTACTTCATTCCAAGCTCAAAATTACACAAAAATGCTTCAAATAATTCTTAGTTATTCAACCAAAGCTTTAAAATACAAAATCAATTTAATTTCCTCCAATCCCTAAATCAACCCTAACTTTACATCCAAACTTTTCATTTTAATTTTTCCTTCCACTTATTTGATTCTAACCATTCCAAATTCATTCCAAACCATTCAACAACTCATTCAAACATTAATAATCACTTCAACATATGCAAAAACATAATGTGTCCATATACTAACATAAATATAGATCATTTTATTCCTTTTTCTTTTCTTTCCGAAAATCATCTCAAATCAACACAATATCTTATATAATCATCATCTACATACTAATTTTCATTCAATCACCTAGATTTTCCAAAATGACCACTTACTAATATTGGTCACCACCAAGATAACATTTTCATTTCAATCTCAAAATCACATCCAAACACAATCAAATAATCATCTAAAGATTAAATAAAACTTTAACTTCAAAATAAATTGAATTTCATTAAAAATCATTTCAAAACCCTAACCCTTAACTACTAATATCCTTGACTCAAAACTTGCTTCACTTTTCTTCCACTCCCAAACTTAATTGGATGGTGATCAATCACTAATTAACCCATAAAATTCATCAAACTCACATTTAATCAACAAATAAAAAAAAACCTCATCAAACTAATATGAAAGAATTCACTTTTTACCTTCACTTTTCTTCAATTTTTCTTGAAAATCCTTAAGGGATTTGAGAGATTGGGATGGAAGATCACCTCTTCTTTCTCTTCTTCTTCTTCTTCTTCTTCTTCCTTCGTCCTCCTCTTTCACAACCAATTTCCTTTGTTCTCTTGGCTTCTCTTCCTCTCACGGGCTGCACTCTCTCCTTTCACTTTTCCCTTCATTTTTGTCGACCACTCTCCTTCTCTTCATCATCTCTTGCACTTAACTTTATATACTCTCCACCAAATGACCATTTTGTCCTTAAAACTTAAAATCACAAAAATGTCATTCATACAATCTTGATATGTGTCCTCATCCTTATCCACAATGCCACATGTCGCAATATCTATGGTTCTTGCCCCACATGTCTATCCTTTCTTTATCCTTTTTGATTTGACGTTTCTGGGATGCTCGGATTCAGCTTTTCCGGGACTTTTTCAAAATCCTTTTAAAATTCACCGGGGCCTATATTCGAACTGTCTACATACTCCTAGTAACCATGATGACTCTTAAAAGTCATTCCATGCCTCTTTTTAGCTCTCTGTCAATTCACTAAATCACCTTCAGTGATTTCCGGATTGATTCCATTTCCATCCGAATCTCATTCAGAAGTGTCGTTTGAGTTTCTAAAATACTTCTTGAGCATTTTAACACTCACTTGGACACTTTTCTAAATTTTTAAATTTTTTTGGAAATCCTTTCGAATTTCTGATCAGATTTGGAAACTGCTCTGTTTTACCTCAAACGAACTCATTTTTGATTCGTTTCAGTTTTCTTAGACTTTATTACTTATTCCAGAGCTTTTTGACCTCGGGATCCACTTTCTGAAAAATTCACTATTTATACGAACACTATTCATATGAAAATACTATTCATCAGGAAACTACTATTCATTCTAAAAATACTATTCATCCAGATATATCTTTATTTCTCTTAAATAAAGAAAATTTAGGGCGTTACAGGATTGTTGTCACAACCCTCTTTTATATACTGCCTTTTGCTCCATTTTGGGTTAGCTTAAAAAATAGAGTCACTTTAGTCACAACAAAACAACCTTAATTTAGTGTCGTAGATTTGAAAAAAGAAAATGGTACAAGCGAGTTGGTTGAGTACTCAACAAAGTCTGCTGAGTGAGGCCCCTGATCTCTTGTTCTCAAATCGGCAAGTTGTCGACCCGAGAGTACTTGTCGAGAACTTAGCCTACTCGGTTGAGTTTTTGGACATTACTTTAAAGAGCATATAAACACATAAATTGGATCTAAGAATCAAAATAGTCAAATTCAATCAAATACAAACAAAAACACCAAAACTACATTCATCGAATAACTTGTAACACAAGATCCAATCCAAATATCTACTAAATAAACAAATAAACTATATAACTAGTAAAACAAAATCATGTCAATAATAGAAATCATTACAACAACTAGTAAAACGAAATTGACCGCTATTATCCTTACATCAACCAAACCTCTAACATGCCATGCAAAACCCAAAAATAACAATTCAACCATTTCTCTCTATGCAGATTTTAGAGACAAAAAAGATTAAAACCCTAAAATTGTAAACTACAAAACGACAACTAAATGACATATATATATTTTAAATAATAACAATAATCACTTTCAAAATATAGCCATGCAAAAGTCCCAATTAGTGCAAAGGTTTGTGTTGGTTGATTTTTTTAATAAACCAAATTTTAAATCATGCAAGTGCACAAATAGTTTGATTGAGTAAAATGACAAGCAAAGGTCGATTCCACGAGGAGTTACTATATTACTTTAATTCCAAATTTATTTTAAAACCTAAATTAGAAACAATTAAATTAAATTGAAAGGGTTTGGAAACTCAATTGAAAATTAAATTGGAACCACTGTATTTTGTTGCTGGTTCCCATCTTGATTTCCATCTTTGGTTTTGGTCATCAATGATTGCCTTATGAGCTCTTCTTGCTTGTTGACAAAGAGTTATTTTAATCTTAGGATCATATGGAACATGTGTCAAGCTTCAAGAATGATGACCATACATGAACTTGAAAAGAAAGAAAAAGAAAAATTAAACTAAAATTGAAAACTAAAATAAAAATAAACTTAAAACAAAGCAAGTAATTACTTTCCGATAATGGCGCCAAAAACTTATAGGTTAATTGTTTTACTAAACCAAAATTTAAAGTTTGCAAGTGCACAAATCGTTTGATTGAGTACAATGACAAGCAAGGGTCGATCCCACAAAAAGTTATAACTTTACTTTAATTCCAAATTTATTTTAAAACCTAAATTAGAAACAATTAAATTAAATTGAAAGGGTTTTGAAACTGAATTGAAAATTAAATTGAAGCAGAAAACTAGATTATTTAAAAGAAAATCACTACAGAGAATTTAGCCAGACATTCTATCCACCATTAAACAATTGTTCAATCCATAATTAAATTAATGAAGCACAATAATATCAATGCATCATAGAGATAGAATAAAATATTTTATTATTATTTAATTAAGCAATATTGTCACCTCTTGTTACTTTTCTTGTCAATGATAAATTAAATGAGGATAACTATATTAAAATAACTTGAACACCATTTTGCTTCGTAAGGCCTTGAAGTTTGCTTTGATGAAGGAATGTCATCCTAAGCTACTGGCAAATGTTATGCGTAATGTATTCAAACCCTATCAAAATTAGTTAGGACTAATGATAAGACCCATTGCTACTTGCTAGTAGAAATGTCTGAAGTGCTTACTTTGAAACATGAGACAATGGGAGCAGCATATAAGATGTTAGAAACATTGGAAAGGATATTTGGGCAACCATCTTAGCAACAATGCCATGAAGCTGTTTGTGATGTCATGACTGCTAAGATGAAAGAGGGTACATCAATTTGAGAGCATGCCTTGAACATGATAATTTTAACACGGTCGTAACTCATGATAAGGTGATCAATTTGCCTCGCCAAGTAAGCATAATACTGAAAGCTCTTTCAAGGAGTTTCATGCAGTTCAAAGAAACTATGTTATAAACAAGTTCACCATGCAAGTTGGCACTAAGGATGTCATGTCAGCTAGAGTAGTGGGAGAAGTTCAACTTCTATTTTTAAATAGTTGTTTTATTGTTTTGAGCAATGTTTTAACATAAATATGATTCCTATTTCTAAACTTATGGAACAACAATATTCTATTTCTTTTAATAATAACTTAGTTATCATTTCTAGAAATAGTTTAGATAGTTGTTCATGAATATTGAAAAATAAATTGAACGCGTTAAGATAATTAACTCATAACTACTCAAAGTTGAAATGTGTAAGGTTGAAAAACCTAAAACAAAATGACAAAAGATTTCTCCCAACAATAATACTTATTTTTGGCATCCAAGACTTAGACATTTTAACCTTGACAGAATCGATAGACTAGTAACGAGTAGATCTTTAAGTAAGTTAGAGATTGAAATTTTACTTATTTTAGAATCCTGTTAGAAGGTGAAATGAACAAGAAACCTTTTAAGACAGAAGGTTATAGAGCCAAAAAAAAGACCACTAAAGTTTATACATTTTGACGTTTGTGGTCTAATAAATGTTAAAGCTAAAGGTGGTTATGAATACTTCATCACTTTTATAGACGATTATTCTAAATATGGGTATGCTTATCTAATGCAACAGAAGACTGAAACTTTTGAAAGTTTCAAAGAGTTTCAAGCTGAAGTTAAAAACCAATTAGGTAGATTGTTGAAAGCTCCATGATCGGATCATGGAGATGAGTACCTCAATATGGAGTTCAAGGATTACTTGATTGAGAATGAGATTCTATATAAACTCTTTTAAAACACCTTTGTAGAATGGTGTTGTAGAGAGGATAAAACAAACCTCACAAGACATGATGAGATCTATTATTATTTTCTCATTATTACCTAGTTTCTTCTAAAAAAATACATTACAGACTGTGGTGTATATCTTGAATATAATATCTTCCAAGTTGATTCCTAAGATGCCTTTAGAGTTGTGAATGATCGCAAAATTAGTTTGTGTCATTTTCATATATCAGGGTGTTGAGAACATGTGCTGAGGAACAAGACTAGGAAGCATTGGAACCACATTTATAGGTGTGCCTATTTGTAGGTTACTCTAGAGAAACTAGAGGCAAAATTTTTTATAATCCTCAAGAAGACAAAGTGTTTGTGTTGACAAACACTATATTTCTTGAAGATAATCATATGAAAGATTAAAAAACTCAAAGTAAAGTTATACTCAAGGAGTTATTGTCTGGTCCGACCAGTACCCAATCAACAACAATGATTGATAACAACATAGTTAAGACCATGTCCAAATGTTAGATAGATTTTCGTTAGAGTAATCTACCATTTCATTGTAGTAGGAGCATTGTGAGACAACCTGTTTACTACACAAATTTTGGAGAGGTATAAGTTGTCATCTCTAATGATAGAATAGTTAATCTATTGACATACAAGGATGCACTAGATAACTCTGATAAGGAGGAATGACTTAAAGCCATGAATCTTAAGATGGAGTTTATGTACTCAAACTCAGTCTGAGAACTAATGGATTGACTAGATGAGGTAAAACCCATAGGTTGTAAATAGGTCTACAAGAGGAATAAATGAGTTGATGGAAATGTGGAGACCTTCAAAGCTAGGTTAGTGGCAAAGGTTTATACCCAAGAGGAGAGAGTTGACTATAAAAAAACTATCTCCCTAGTAGTCATGCTTAAGTCTATCCATATTCTTTTATCCATTACAAGATGTCTCGAATACGAGACATAGCAAATAGATGTCAAGATTGCGTTCTTGAACGTCAATCTTGATGAAAGCATCTATATGATGTAACCAAAGAGATTCGTGATCTAAGGTCAAGAGAAAAAGCTTGCAAGTTGTAAAAGTCTATTTATGGACTTAAGCAAGCTTGTCAATCTTGGAATATTAGATTTGATACTTCAATAAAGTCTTACGGTTTTGAGCAAAATGTCGACAAACCTTGTTATATAAGCATATCATTGATAAGAAATGGTTTTCCTCATACTTTATGTCGATGATATCTTACTCATTAGGAATCATGTAGGGGCATTATTTGATGTAAAGAACTAGCTAGCTAACTAATTCCAAATGAAAGATTTGGAAGAGGCTAGTTTATGTTCTTAGGATCCAAATCAAATGAGATTGCAAGAACAAACTATTAACACTGTCTTACGTATCATACATCGATAAGATCATTGCATGGTTTGCAATGTAAGAATTCCACGAAAGATAATTTGCCATTGCGACATGTGATAAAGACATTTTTAGTGAAGATTTAGCTATATCTTTATTGCTATTCTCAGGTGTTTTTTTTGTGTTTTTTAGTGTTTTCAAAGGAATAAGTCTCTAAATGATGTGCACACTTCATTTGAAAGGACTCAATGTGAAATCAAGTAAAAAAAAGTGTTGGGTTTGGGTCTTGTGAAAAAAGTGGCATAATTTTGGATTTTAAGGCATAAAAGATAAGTTGATTTTTGAGACCTTGTACGAAGTGATTGTTTTGATTTATGTGAACTACAACCTATCAAATTAAATTTACAAATGTCTAGTTTTCGTAATGATTAACGGTTTGTGAATCGGAGGTCTGTAGAGAAAGATATGACAATTTTAGTGAGCAAGGGTCAAAGTTGGCACGCCCTAATGTGATTCGTTACCAACTTATGGACCAACAAACATGCCTTTGTCATCCAAGCATGCATACCAACATGCTTACGCACTAAACAGTGCACCACATGCTGCCAACCCACTTTGACAATCTGAAAGAGAGCATTTCTAAGGGTATTTTTGACTTTCACCTTTCAATCCATGTCTTAACTTCCACATCTTTAAGAGGGGATCAAAGCTCACATTTTTAGTAGTTTTGAGGGACTAAGAATGAGGCTCTCATATCCTTTCTCTCGCCCTTGATTCTTAACCCTAAATCACCCTCATTTCACCTTCAGTCCTTTACCCACCAACATCATTCACCCATACATTGGAGAGAAAGCTTTGTATAAGCAGAGACAAGGTCGCAAGGGTTCAAACTCAAAAAAGAGGAGCTCTATGAATTCAAACTTGGAAGAGAGAGGTTCATGGGTTGTTTTCTCAATCTCTTTTTTGTCTTTGTAATTTTTCCATTGTATGTAGCCATATTTTTTATGTTGTGTAGGTATGATGATGGATATTGATTATTTAATGTTAATGGAGTTTGATTATCATTTGCTTGAGGATGTTGTGCATGTTGAGTAGGGATTCTAGAACTTAATACTTACATGTGATTGGTCACCATATGCATGATTTGTGTTATGTGTTGATATTGGAAGGAATAGCATATAAAATGCTTGATAAAATGCCTCCCTTAGGTCAGGAAAGGGATATAGGTCACTCGTGTAACAACTGGGTCACCGTGAATGCTCGAGTGACATGCAAGTATCTCATAAAATTACCAATCTAACTTAGGTAGTAGATTATCTTGAACTTAATGAGTTTTCATTCATTCGATAGCCATTGGAAGATAGGTGTCAATGGATGAGAGTGTATTCGATGCATTATTAAAAGAGATGTATTGAGAGAATTAGTGATAAACTAGCACAAATATAACTAATAAATCTTCGATGCTTTGACAATTAATTTCTATATCTAAATGAAATTTGGAACCCTAGTACACTTTTATTTGTTTTTATTTATTTATTTTCAACAAGGACTAGTTTGGTAATCGATTCCTATGTCCCTATGGAGATGATCACACAATCGCTATATGACGTCTATATGATTTGTATAATTGTAAGGTTTTATTACTAAACGGGAACTGAAAAGTAACTAATAACATGAAATTTATTTGTCTAATGAATAATATTCTAAGACATCTTAAGGGGTTGAGGATATAAGACGAATTCCCCATATCTTTGTAGTCGATAGCCTTATGTATGCTATGCTATGCAAGAGATCGATTATATGTTATTTAAGGGGAATAGTGATGCGTTATCAGTCTAACCCATAATTGGATCATTAGGTGCCAATGAAGCATATTCTTTAGTATCTTCAAAGAATGAGAGACTATATACTTATGTATTTTGGTGGGAATTTGATTCCAATAGAATACATATGTGATATCCCTTTTTACGAATCCATTATTGTAATGAGTTGTATAAGTGTTGTAAATATGTTATACTAAAATGCCCTCATTTATGAAATAATAAAATCATTAAATTTTTTGGATATATAATCGAATTCTAATGGAATTTTTGAATGGATCATAAATAAATTTGAATTCAAAAAGTAATGTGATGATATGTTAAATCATATGATGTAAATTAGTGACAAAGGAATTTTCAAGAAAGGACAATTTTGGAAATTGATAATTGAAATCACATGAATGTAATGAATGTAAAGAAATTGAGGGTAAAATTGTCAAAATAAAAATCAGTGGCATGATGTGTAATTTTAGCATAAACTTGAAAGGCAAATAATAAAGAGATGGACAACTATATAAGTGAAGAAGTTGCTAGAAATTGGAAGAATAAGGTAGAAGTGATTCACGATAGAAGAGAGAAAAAACTGCAGTGGTTTGACCAAAAAACAAAGCAAAAAAACAGCAACTATTCTTCATGTTTTCAAGCCATTTTTTTGTGGATTTTAATCCCCCAAAAGATTATATACAAGCCTAGGAGTGTTCTCCAACAAGGGTAAGTGATTTTCAAGTGAAAATGGTTGAGTTTTTATGATGTTATTGTGTGAAAAATTGGTTTCAAAGCTACCAATTTACTGCATATGTTGTGGATAAATTTTTGTGCATGAATTTAAGGTTTTAAAGCTTTAATCTTGTGGGAAAGTAAAACAAATCATCCAAGACAGTTTTGGGCAGTTTTGGTAAGCTTACTAACCAATTCATTTTATGATTTAAAGTGAGAATTGATGTGGTTTTGGATGATAGACTGCTATCATGAAAAATTTGTGTAATTTTAATTGAATTTCAAGTTGAAACTTGAAGAAACCATGATGATATGATGGGTATAGGTCACAGCTAAAGAAGGGTGGTGTGATTCAAGTTATATTTGAATGATTTAAGTGAAATTTATGCATGGAATTAATTTAGGATATCAAGTTGAATTGTTAAAATGAAAACTAGAAACATGATATGTGTGAATGTTAAGTATTCGGCCATGAGGTTTAAAGTAGATGGATGAGTGTTTTTAATTGTTTTGGCATGGTTTATGGGTTGTTTTGGATAGTAAATATGTCATGAAATTGAAGAGAATTTGATTGGATGACAAGCTTGTATCTCACAGCCAAAGTTAGCATTGTTATTCACATGTATTGTTTTCATGAGTTTGGTTTGAATTTGCATCATGATATATATCATTAAATGTGATTTTGGTGAAAGAAATTGGTTTGGATTGATGGTGTAAAAGATGGATTGTATTCGACCAAAGAAAGAGTTGAAATAATTCCAAGAATTGATTTAATGCATAGATGAGAAAATTTGAGTTCAATGGTAATGTCTTATATGTGAAAGTGTTGAAATTGGTGATAAAATGAGAAGTGGAAACTTTGATATATAAGCTGCCATGTTTCAGTTTTAGTGTATTTATTGTGATGGAAAATTGTTTATGGATGATTTGGATGATTTCATAAGTTATATAGATAATAAGATTAATATAAAATTGAAAGGAAAGTCATTGGAAAGTTAAATAGTCATAGTGCAGCTAAATTTTCAATAATTACAAAAGCTTGATGTTTTATGGAAATGTTTGTATATGAATGAATTAGTTGTAAAGTTTTCTAAATATAGAATGCAAAAATATATAGGTGAAGGGAAATAAAGGAAAGTCTAAATTGCATGCGATAGTGAGGCGAGTTAAAGTAATAGGTGAGTGTTCCTTCGAAATAAAATAAAAGGAATTTATTTCTATCAACTGATTTTTATCTTCAATGTTTAAAGATTGTGCATTGAAATATTTGATATTGATTTTAAAATAATTGGATTAATACGAAACCTCCTAATTGATTTAATTAAAGTTTTAAAGAAATGCGAAATATATTATAAGGAAAAACAATTGAAATAAACTGTTTTATAAACCTATGATACGCCTAACAGGTATTTCAGAATATGATAAAGTTAAAGATAGATCAAGGGACAATACCTGCTACCTGAATCCTTGAGGGTGAGGCCCAAGAGAGTGGGTAGTGGGGCGGTTGCATCCAAATCCATGAGAGTTTAGGCTAGGGCCTAAGAGTGGGGATGGACTGACCTGTTTTATAAAAAGGTTGTCCCATATAGAGATTTATAGAGTACCTGAATCCATGTATGGTAGAGTCAAGGAGTGTCTATCACTAACAGCGGGAGACCGAAGCAAAGGAAACTTCCGTGGAGGTTTGAGCGATGGTTCATTCCACCCATATTTAGGGTACCATATGGTATGGACAAACGGTGGTTGGCTTATTTTCATACAGAGATTTTTCGAAAGCTTTATTGCCACCACTGTTTATGTTTTACAGCAAAGCATAGAAAAACATTTTAAAGTGATTTTTCAAAATGTGTTTTATAAAGCATAGATTACAGTTTTAAAGAAAAGTTCATAAATACATTTTAAAGAAATGTTTAGAGAGGTTTAATTTTATAAAGTAAAAGAGAATAGTGACTTTCGTGACACTCACTAAGCTCGTTTAGCTCACATTTGTTTTATGTTTTTATAAATAAACCCCCCCCAGGGATAGGTATAGGGACTGGTGTATCCATAACAAGGACTTCGATACAGGATTATGCAGGCTGAGTCGTGTGTGCTGTTATAGTGATATATAATTGTTATAAACATTTTAGAAAATTTGAATACTTGTAAAGTTATATATATTCATTCAGTTTTTTATATTTTGGAAAATGTACAAATGTTTATATATGCATGACATGTGGTTTTTTTTTTTTTTAAATTGTCTGTGAATTTAAATTGTATGTTTAGGGTTGCTTATAATTTTGAAAGGAGAAGGGCTTAAGACCAAGTAGTAGGGAAAATGTTTGATTTTAGAAGTGTTTAAATCTTCTGTGATTTGGACAGGGTGGCATAAATGGAAAAACAGTTGTTATGTTGTCCAAATTTTTATTAAATCTATTTTATAAATGTATGACAAAAAGAAAAATTTTCTCCCAGTTTCCGCTATTTATGAAAATGATTAAAGATTTACAGTAAAATTAAACGGCTTAGCTTTACGGGAACCTTTTAGCCGGATCAGATATCCACTGAAGGGTTATTGTGGGGTTGCCGACGGGCTACTGATAGTACATAAATCGTGGTATAGGAACGAGGCCCATCAACATAGATTTTGTTTTTTAGTCGGATATGGATTCAAGAAAATCCACATCCAGATCAATATTCACCTTTGGTGGTGGAGCCACAGTATGGAGGAGTGTTAAGCATGTTAGTGCATATGTGTGTAGTACACTCTAGTTGACATCTTATGACATTGTTGTCTGTTGGTATTAGCATCTTATGGCATTAAGGTTCATTGTATGACTTCGATGATTTGACTTTGTTTGTGCAGCAAAACTTAAGGATAGCATATGTTTACATGGACTGTAATGTGTTTATATTATGCGTTATTATTGTTTAAGTTATAACATGTAGGTCACTGTTGTAACATTAGTTTTGATGTTATAACAAAATTTTCCAAACACTTCACAATGCAAGTTCCAATGCATATTTTTTGAATATTTTTAGAAGTGCTTTATTCACGTTTTTACGATTCTTGTTTAACATATTGATTGATTACATGATTATTCAATAATGTTATTACCATAAATAAAGTACATAATTTCTTTATAGTTTTGAATTGAATGAAATATATATAGGTATGTATGTATAAGAAAATTTCTTTATTGTTGAGTTATAAAACTTGGAAACTATCATTCCATGGTTTGGACAAGCAAAGATATTGCTTACTTATGCATTCGGTCAAAGGAGACAAAATAAGGAAGTTTCCTCCTTTTGATTTTCATTAAAGCAGATTTTATTTTTTGTCAATTAGTTTCTAGAATTAGCTTTAGCTTATATTCTTGACAGAAAAGGTGCGGCACAATCAAGTATATAAATGAGACAAATTGATAGGTTTGATAGAAAGGCAAGCCGTGTAATACATGTGAGTAGAACTTAGAGTGCTTGTAGCTTTTATGTATGCAGTTTTGAGTGGGACCATAAATGAGAACATCTTCTGCATGTATCGGTGACTTAAAGTTTCTCAACTCTAGATAGTTGTTTATATGTGAGAGATATAAAATACAATACATACACATTGAGAAATTGTGAGATATCGTTTGTAACACTTAGAGAGGTCTATTCTCTAAGTTTATGTAGTAGACTTAGACTGGTGAGGTTGTTGAGTCTAGAGTATATGCTTGTGGGGATAACAAGATAGTTGGCCATAGAGAAAGGAGACATGTTCATAGGTTGAAGGAAGGTCAAACTGCTATCCCATATGAAGGCATAAGTTGTACCTGTATATTCATTAATAATTTATCTCTCTGGGTAAGGCCTTATGCCTTATGAATGTAGGGTAACATTGAACGATGTTAAAAATATTCTTGTGTTAATTTTTACGCTACCTTTGTTTTTATTTTGCATTAAATTTGTTACAACACACGGTTTGTATATTATGACATTTAACTTGAGTTCCAACATAATATATTAAGTCATAACATTGAAAAAGCCCAACATTAGCAAAAATTAGGTAATCTATAGCAAATAGACATACCTGAGAGATTTTAGGGATCTTTTAATCTGTCTGTTGTGCAGCACGATAGCTTTATCAGAAGGTGCATTAATCTATTGTCCACCCTTGCTTGATGGATCAAATTATTTATATTGAAAAACAAGAATGAGAGCTTTTATCAAGTCAATTGATGAAAAGACTTGGAGAATAGTTCTTATAGGATGGACTTACCTTACTGTAATAGATGATGATCAAAGAATCACACCAAAACCTAAACTGTCATAAACTGCAGATGAGGGCAGGCTTGTCAATTACAATAGCAGGGCCTTGCCTGCAATTTTCAATGGAGTTGACACAAATCAATTTAAGTTGATTTCCACTTGTGTTACAACATAGAAAGCATAAGATATTTTACAGAATACTCTTGAGGGAATGTCGACGTTGAAATTCAGTCGACGAGTAATCAATACCCAATACCTGCAATCAATGTGAGAAAACACAGAAAACAAGAATAAGGCAATAAAGAACCAAGAATCAATCAGGGAAGGCACAGGATTTTTAACGTGGTTCAGCAAGTGTGCCTACGTCCACGGCTGTCTCTCTTAAATTCTGCAAAGTGACAGTATGATATTCAATGTATCTTTTACAATGGTTTTAACCCCTATTTATAGGGGAAGTATCGTTACAATTTAGGAAGCAACAAAATAGGAAGAGAATCATGAATTAATTATACTTCCTAATCTGTTTGAATAAAATTAGGAAACTGCCCCAAATATCTCGAAATAAGGTTGACTGAATTTGAATTTGAATTAACTTCCGTTTCTGGAGAGAGAATCATGATCAGATTAGGTAACTGCCTGTTCTGGAAGATACTGCATTAATTACCCTCTGAACGAGCTGTATACTGTCTATTGTCTTGAGTGACCTCGAGCTGGACTCGCTGAACAGCGAGCTATGCTTATGGAGAATGGTAGAACGAGCAACAATCTTGCTGTGAGACGAGCTCATTATTACGAGTTGAGAAGATTGCTGGGCGAGCTGTGGAGCCCACTGGGCTTAGAGTTGAAATATGAGTCTTGTTTGATGGGCCTAAGTTGGGCTTTTACCAGCCCATTTAGTGAGTCTGAAAAATACATATAACATTAGCACCCCAATTCTCAGTTCATTCTGCGAAGTGGGAGCTCGAGCTCGCTGGTAAAAGATAGCTTCTTTAGTAAGCCAACTTGAATGATTGTTTTCCTGCCCTTTCAAATTCTATCACATCGGCCTGACACGTGACGGTCATGCAGGAGGTAATCTGAACCGACGCTGGCATGTCTCTCACATGCGCATTTAATATGCACGTCCTTCAACTGATGGCTACATGATTACAAAGTCGTACCTCGCGCTGCACCGTTGGATTAGTGACGGTTACACGATACAGAGATTCGACAGCTAGGGTTCGAGCTCGTTTGTTTATATAAACTGATGGAAGCCTTTCATTTTCTTCTTTCACCTGTCATTTTCTCTCGAAGCAACCAAGCAACAAAGTTCAGAAAACTCATTGGATTTTCACAAAATCAACACTCCCAGTCGCTATTCTTACGTTCTCATCAGTGATTCACGGTAAACCTCTGATCTTTTTCTTCAAACTTTTAGTTTTTTTGTTTATTTTTGTTGAGTTGATGTTGTATTGGGTTTACCCTTTGCTTTTTTCCTTAGTGATTTGAATACATTATATTATTGCTGTTGAGACTTGGCCATCAGTGTGCTTAAATGGTTTGAATATATCATGTTGTTGAATCTCCACTGTTCTGGGTTTTTGTTGAACACGACTTTTTAAATTCTGTTGATTTGATCTTGTGGCATATTTGTTTGCGAGCTGATTACTATTTGTGGCTTGTTATGCATGCAATCTGTAGAAATAGGCACCTGTAGACCATTAGCTCGCAGATCGTTTATTCATAGGTCGAGCCCCCCATTGTACAAGTGATTTGCAAAATAGGACACTTAGAAAATTTTTTAGTATTTTAATAGTCTGTTCGCTGCGACTTGAACATGCTTTCTTTATACAGATGTCTTCAAGTGGAACTCGCAAAGTTAGTGGACCCACCCCAAGACAAGGATCTGCTGAGGCTCGAGTCTCTTCTGAAGCAAAGCATCGAGCCATAGAAAAGCAGCGAGCTGAAGAAGAGAGGGAAGCTCGCAAAACATTTGCTTATTATCCATCCTTCATTGAAGTTTTCGAACTGGAGGCGATCGCTCTTCACTTCCATATCCCCAGAGGCTGTCGCGCGATGTCACCCACTTCAAAAAAATGTGCAGTCTATCCTCCGCAGGGGTATATTGCTGTTAGCACTCAGCACCTGGAACACGGGCTAAGATTCCCAGTTCCTTTTTATTTAATCAGATTCTTGAACGCTGTTAAGCTGGCTCCGTTCCAGTTAACACCGAACTCATATGCGCAGTTGACCTTGTTGGCTCTGGCCTTCCTCAAGAACGGCCTTCATCCTCTAACTCCAAAAATAATCCAAACTTTTTACAATATCAAGGCTTTGAGCACAAAACAGGGAGAAAAACTGAACGACATCTATTACCTCACAGCTCGTCCGTCAGAATACAAGAATCTCTTGCCCCAAGGAGAAGCAAAGGGCAAGTCCAATGTTGGAAAATATAAAACGAGCTGGTTCTATGTCTCATGCCCCTCTCTTGCACGTCTTAAAAACTTCAGTTTTGTCTCGGAACCAGGTATGCAGAAGAGAAGCTTTAGCGAGCTTAAAATAATAATTCTAACTTTTGCTTACTTATTTATTTTTTCTTATTTGTAGATCTGAAAATGGACAAGTCTCTCTCAGCAGCAAGGAGAAGAGGGCTCTTGAGGTGCTCGTGAAATCGGATGAAGCGAGCATAAGCAGCAAATTTGATAATGTTCTTCTTCAAACTCATGGCCTCGCTCCTCTTGATGATTCTCCACTAATTGATGTTAAGAATGACATATCAAACATTGGGCAGCGCGAGCTTCCTTCTGTCTTCAAAGTTCATGTCCCTATTTCACAGGTAGAAACTTCTCCAATTCCAGCACAGGCAGGAACGGCTCAAGCTTGCACTCCTTACTCACGAGCAGAGATAGCATCAGCTCCTGCTCCAGCTCGGGCCAAAAAGGCTCCAGCCTGCACAGCCCCTCTTGTACATGTAGATTCATCCCCCTCCCCAATTCTCATAACTGTTTCAGAAGCTCCTTTGCCTGCTTCAGCGGACTTAGTGCATGCTTCAATAGTTCCAACATCTACTGAAGTAACACCAGCTCCAGCTCGCACCCCAGCAGTGGGTGCATCTCAAAAAACTGCTTCTTCAGCTCCTGCTCCTTCCATTGGGCGAGCTCCAACTAAAAGGAAGAAACTTGCTCTGCTGGAGTTCCCTTCTGATCAACCTGTTGGAACTCCAGCCCCTTTGGCAGCCCCAGCGAAGCAACCAGCTGAAGCCTCAGCCTCTCCAGCTGCTCCTTCAAAACGCTCCAAGCGACCTGCTGAAGCAGAAACTCCCTCGGTCGCTATCCCAAGCGAGGTACCACCTCCAAAATCAGCAGTAGATCTTCAATTGGTTCCAACTTCCAGCTCGCAACCTGGAAAAGGGGATGCACCCTCTAAGGTTGCTTCCCAGGCAACCCGAGCTGGTTCCAACAAGAGGGTAACTAGGCATACCTTCGTTACACGACGTAATGCTTATCAGACTGACGAGCTTGATATCCCGGAGCCTGAGAGGGCTCCTTCTCCAACAAGACCAGAAACCAAGCTCGGACCTGGGGGGAGATATTTAACTTCCTTTATTGACAACTGAACTCCAATTATGTTCACTCATGCAAGGGTCTTAAAGAATAAATCCCTTAAGGGCATGGAGCTAGACGAGTTCGCAGCTCGTCATTCCATGCTGGTAAGTCACTTTTCTTTGCCTTATGTCCTCTTTACTTAGTCGCATATTAACTTGTAGAATTTTCAGGGCGCCTTTACTGCAATGAAACAATGGAGGGAGACAAAGACCACTGATGAACGAATAATGAAGCTCGAAATGGAGCTGGAGGCTGCTAATGAGGAGATAGCACTCTTGGCTGAGAAAACCATATAGAGCCTCGAGGCATAGATGGCTGCAGTGAATAATGCTAGATAAACCGTTGAGGAAGCTCTACTGAAAATGGAAGATGAACGCAACATGTTAAGAGAAGTGCTGAAGCAGTTTGATCAGCGGGTCGAGCTAGCCCAAAAACAAGCTGAGATCGCCGAGGAAGCTCTGCGAAGAATGGGAAATGAACGCGACACGTTTAGGAATGAGCTACACCAACTGAGAGAAGAGCTGAGGCAGTCTGAGCAACAGGTCGAACTGACTCAAAGACAAGCTGAGAGAGTGGAGGCTGCAACACAGCGGGCCGAAGAGGCCGAAAATCAGGCTGCAATTGCAGAAGGACGGATTGAGGTGCTCGGCCAATAAGTTAATGCTGTAGTGCAACGAGCTGAGGCGACAGAGAAGCGGGCTGAAGAAGTAGAAGCTGTTGCTAAGCGAGCTGAGGAGGCTGAACATAGAGCTAAAGTACTTAGGCAGCAAGTAGGGGAGGTAATTCAGCGAGCTGAGTCTGCAGAGCAGCAGATCGAAGCTATGAAATAAGAGGCTGAGGTCATCAATCGCCATGCAGAGAACGCTTTCGAAGAACTGATGACTTTCAAAGAAAGATCTGCTCAGGAACTAGAGATGCAGATCGTTGAGGCCAAGGATGAGGCTGAGGAAAAAACAGGCATCAACTTTCTTTACACGCTGTGGAAGTCCCATCCTGAGATGGATTTTTCAATCTTTGGGGATGTGGGACTTGAAAGCGTAGAAAAGTTCAAGGCAAGGGCTACCTCATCCTCAGCTGATGTAATTCCTTTGGCAACGGAGATGCCTGGTGCGACCTCTCAAATTGAGCCCATTAGCGACCTCGAGCTTCCTGGCACGTCTCCTTCTCATGAAAACCCTTTATTAGGCCCAGATCCTCTAACTCAATATTAAGAGCTTGTCTTTTTCTTTTCACTTGTATTCTTTCAGCTTTCAATTTGTAAACAATTTTTGAACTTAATAAAATTTCTTTCATCACATCTTCTCTGTTGAATGCATTTGGACTATTGCATATGTTATAACATATTTTATGATCTTCAACTTTAGAGTTATCAAATTTCTTGCGAGCTAATAGTTAACGAGCTCAAAATCTGATATAATAATTAAATCTATTGCTTAATTCAATCAGTTAATAAAATCTTGTAAATATAAACAATTGATCAGTACTTTTTCTGCCATCTTCAAATGTTGACGAGCTATGCAGGAGTACTTAACCACACTTGCTTTTTAGGTTCTTTTAGTTTAAGTGAGCTATGCAGGAGGTCGTCAACTCACCTGCTTTTTAGGCTCTTTTATAGCGAGCTATGCAGAAACACTTAGTCATCTGCTTTTTTGGTTATTTTTCTTTAAGTGAACTATGCAGGGATCGTCACCTCGCCTGCTTTTTAGGCTCTTTTCTTATTTTAGCGAGCTATGCAGGGGCATTTAGCCACCTGCTTTTTAGGCTCTTTTAGTTTAAGTGAGCTATGTAGGAGATCGTCACCTTACCTGCTTTTTAGGCTCTTTTATAGCGAGCTATACAGAGACGCTTAGTCATCTGCCTTTTTGGCTTTTTTTCTTTAAGTGAGCTATGCAGGGGTCGTCACCTCACCTACTTTTTAGGCTCTTTTATAGCGAGCTATGCAGAGACGCTTAGTCATCTGTTTTTTTGGTTCTTTTTCTTTAAGTGAGCTATGCAGGGGTCGTTACCTCGCCTGCTTTTTAGGCTCTTTTATAGCGAGCTATGCAGAGACGCTTAGTCATCTGCTTTTTTGGCTCTTTTTCTTTAAGTGAGCTATGCAGGGGTCATCACCTCGCTTGCTTTTTAGGCTTTTTATTAGCGAGCTATGTAGAGACACTTAGCCATCTACTTTTTTGGCTCTTTTAGTTTAAGTGAGCAGCGAGCTAATCAGCACAGAGCTTGTTAACTTGGTGAAATAGTGCACATCCTGAGGGAAAATGGAACTTTCATTTCTTATTTTAACATTGAATCATGGGTAACAAATAAAGTTATTGATAATACGGTCGAAGATGCTCGGCATTCCAAGCTCGAGGGACCTCAGCTCCATTCATGTTGGTTAAATGATAAGCTCTATTTCCCAAGTTTGCCTTGATGATATAGGGTCCTTCCCAATTTGGGCCTAAGGACCCATCACTGGGCTTGTGAGCTCTAGGCAAAATGATACGCAGCACCAAGTCTCCCGCATTGAAGCTGCGGATTCGAGCACTCTTGTTATAGTACCTCGCGATTCTTTGCTGATAACCAGCTACTTTTAATCTGGCTGTTTCCCTAGCTTCTTCAAGCAGGTCTAAGTTTGTAACAAGCAACTGATCATTATCATTTGGATTGAAGGTCGCTTTTCCTTGCGAAGTGACTTCAAACTCGGCTGTGATCATGGCCTCAGACCCATATACCATTGAGAACGGAGTCTCGCCTGTGGAACTGCGAGCTGTGGTCCTGTAAGCCCATAATACTTTCTGAAGCTTGTCTACCCATGCTCCATTCTTTGCTTCCAGTTTCATCTTCAAAGTCTGCTTGATAATCTTGTTCATAGCTTCAACTTGACCATTGGCTTGTGGATGGTCCACTGCTGAGAAACTTTTAATAATCTTAAGGTCGTTGTAGAACCTAAGAAACTGGTCGCTGCTAAATTAAGTCCCATTATCTGTTATGATCTGCTGTGAAACCCCAAATATGCAAATGATATTACTCAACACGAACTTCTCAATCTTTGCTGTGGAGATTTCTGCCAACTCCTTTACTTCTGCCCACTTAGAGAAATAGTCAACTACAACCACGACATGTTTGCATCTTCCACGAGCCATTGGCAGGGGCCCGATCAGATCCATTCCCCAAATTGCAAAGAGCCACAGACTCACCATCTGTTGAAGGTAAGCTGGTGGAGCTCGTGGAACTTGGGCAAACCTCTGACACTTATCACACTTTTTTACTAAGTTGATAGTGTCCTGCCTTATGGTGGGCCAATAAAAACCCTGACGAAGTGTCTTTTGAGCTAAGGAGAGCCCCCCAACGTGATTTCCACAATGGCCTTCGTGTATCTGGCTCATCATTATTTCACATTCTGGGCCATCAATGCATCTTAAAAGGGGAGCTGAGAACCCCTTCTTGTACAACACATCATAATAGATGCAATATCTGGCTGCTCTAGCTTGTAGACGACGTGCTTCCAGCTTGTTACTTGGCAGCTTTCCATCCTACAAATAATTGAGAATTTGGCCCATCCAGGAATTGAGCTGCACAGTTATTGCCATCATCACACTCTTCTCTTCTGTATTTGGGGCTGGTAGGAACTCTACTGGGATTGCCCCAAAAAGTTTGTATCTCGCGTGGTCGCGAGGCGAGCTAATGCATCTGCATGTGAGTTCTGAGCTTGTGGGATCTGCTTCACCTCGTACCTCTGAAATGCACCTAGCAACTTATGAACTTTCTAGAGGTAAAGGGCCATCTTTGGTCCCTTAGTCTGATATTCTCCCAGTATGTGACAGACAACGAGCTGCGAATCGCTGAAGATTTTCAAACGCTTAGCTCACATTTCCTTAGCCAAGCGTAAACCTACGAGCACTGCTTCGTATTCAGCTTCATTGTTTGTTACCTGGAAGCCAAACCTTAAAGCACAAAGGATCTTGTGGCCTTCAGGACTAATCAAAAGAATCCCAGCTCCAGCCCTTTGCTCGCTAGATGACCCATTAATATAAAGCTCTCAGGTTGGACCTTCAGAAAATTCAGCTTCATCATCCACAGGTCCTGTAAACTCTGTAATGAAGTCTACTAAAGCTTGAGCTTTAATAGTTGTCCTTGGTTTAAACTGGATATCGAATTGTGCGAGCTCTACTGCCCATTTCAACAAACGACCTGAGGTGTCCGCTTTCTGCAGAACTTGTTTCAATGGATACTGGGTGAGAACTTCGATTGTATGAGCTTGAAAATAAGGTCGCAGCTTCCTTGATGCAATTACCAGGCAATATGCGAGCTTCTCCATCTGTGAGTACCTGGTTTCAACATTTTGCAGTCTTTTATTTACATAGTACACTGGAAGCTGCGTCTTTTCTTCTTCCCTCACCAGTGCAGCACTTAGAGCTTGCTGGGACACCCCTAAGTACAGAATCAATTTTTCTCCTTCTTTGAGTTTAGAAAGGAGTGGAGCTCGCCCCATGTATTCTTTCAACTGCTGGAAGGCAACTTCACATTGTTTTGTCCACTCGAAGCTTTTGGCATTCTTTAAAATATCAAAGAAAGGGATGCACTTATCTGTAGCTTTCGAAATGAACCTGCTTAGTGCCGCGACCTGGCCATTAAGGCTCTGCACATCTTTCACCCTAGTAGGTGACCTTATGTCGATCAGTGCTTTGATCTTCTCAGGATTGACTTCAATACCTCTACTATTGACCATGAAGCGTAGAAACTTCCTTGAAGCTACTCCAAATGCACACTTATATGGATTCAACTTCATCTAATAGCTTCTCAGAATCTGAAACATCTCCCCCAGGTCGCGTACATGGTCACCTACCTACTTGGATTTTACTAACATATCGTCGACATAGACCTCCATGGTATTTCCGATTTGCTCTTCAAACATCATGTTCACCAAGCGTTAGTAGGTCGCTCCAGCATTTTTCAAACCGAAGGGCATTACCTTATAACAGTATAATCCTCGATCTGTCATAAATGAGGTGCGCTCTTCGTCCTCAGGGTTCATCGGGATCTGATTGTAACCTGAGTATGCATCCATAAAACTTAGGAGCTTATGGCCAACTGTAGCATCCACGAGCTGGTCTATCCTTGGCAAGGGAAAACTATCTTTGGGGCACGCCTTGTTCAGATCAGTAAAGTCGATGCAAGTCCTCCACTTCCCATTTTTCTTCTTTACAAGGATTGGATTAGCGACCCAAGTCGAGTAGTAAGCTATTCGAATAAATTTGTTCGCCAACAGCTTATCTACCTCTTATTTCAACGCAAGATAGCATTCCCCTGTCATTGCTCTTCTCTTCTCATGAATTGGCTTGAAGTGAGGATCAATATTCAACCTGTGAGACATCACCTTTGGATCTATTTCCACCATATCCTCGTGATTCCATGCGAATACATCCAAGTTCTCCTTCAGGAAGTTAGCGAGCTGGGCTCTCAATTCTGGTGCTCAACCTCTTCCCAGCTTCAGGCATCTCTTCGGATCTACCTTGCTGACTTAAACATCTTCCAATTCTTCAATTGGCCCAATAGCTCGGTCTACATCTATCTTGCGAGGGTCTAGGTCGTGACTGACTCCTTTCTCAGTCATGGCTCGTGGCTCGCCCCCTGAGACCACGTTCAATTTCTTTCCTCTCATGCCCATCTTCACAGCATCTTCATAGCAGCGTCTTGCTAAATGCTGCTCCCCTCTAACACATCCAATGCCATTGGGAGTTGGGAACTTAGCTGTGAGGGTCCTGGTTGAAGTTATCATATCCAGCTCGTTCATAGCAGGTCTCCTCAGGACCACGTTGTATGCTGAGGGGCAATCAATGATAAGGAAATTTGCCAGCATAGTTGCTTGGCGACCTACCTCCCCAAGAGTGAGTGGAAACTTGATTTGTCCCATTGGTACCACAACATCTCCAGTGAAACCATAAAGAGGCTTTAGGGATGGTCCCAATTTTTCTGCTCCTAGCCCCATCTGATCATAGCAGTTCTTGTACATCACATTCACCGAGCTCCCAGTATCTATCATGATGCGTCGTACTTCCATATTGCTAATCTTAGCTCGGATGACCAGCGCATCATTGTGAGGCCAAATCACCCATCTAGCATCCTCATCAGTGAACACAATCTCATCCGAGGTCATCTTGGGTTTCTTGGTAGGTCCCTCCGACCCACTGACCTAAAAAGTATGATTGGCTTCTCGGACATATTTCTCGTGTGACCTGTTAGAAGCACCTGCGATATAGGGTCCACCATGAATGGTAAAAATAGTTCTTACCGCGGGCTCATGCTCTGGCTAGGGAGCTCGCTGGGGCTGTTGCTGTGCTGGCTGCTAATGAGGTCGTTCTTGATGAGGTCGCGAATCAGCAGGTCTTGCCACATAGTCTCTCAAGCGACCCCTTCGGATTAATTTTTCAATGGCGTCTTTCAACGCCCAACAATCCGAAGTATTATGCCCGACCTCATTATTATAGGCACAAAACTTGCTCTGATCTCTGTGCTGAATCGGAGCCCTTATAGGAATGGGCCTTCCAAAATCTTCCCTGTTCCTCTCTACTATGAAAATCCTGTCTGGTGAAACCGTTAGGACACTGTACCTTTCATGACGATCCAAACATCGAGGTCGTTCGTTCCTTAGCTCTCTCCTCGCTCTTTTAGCAATTTGATTGTGAGAGCCACTGGTCTGACCTTCTTCGTTTCTGCTGTTATTCCTTTTCTTCATCTGATTGGAACTGCCCGTTTCATTCTTCTGATTTTGCTTGTTCGAGCCGAAGGTCTCTTCCCACCTAATCTCTTTCGCAGCTCGCTCGTAAAACTCTCCCAAATCCTTCACTAGGGACTTGTAAATGCTTTCGTACAGTTTCCCATCCTTTCGTAGCCCAGCTGAGATCGCTGTCAGTATACTCTCGTCTGACGGATTTTCAACATTCGCAACCTCGCGTCTAAACCTGGTGATATATTCCTTCAACGATTCACCCTGACGTTGGAATATGGTAGCTAGATGACAGGATGGAGCGAGCTGCCTTCTCAGTGCTCTATACTGACCAACGAACTTCTGTTGGCATTGCTCTCAACTACCTATGCTGCGAGCTTGGAGATTCTTGAATTATGTTCTCGAAATGTCCCCTAAAATGGCTGGGAATACATGGCACTTCACCATAGGGTTATCTGTCTACAAGTCCATCTGAACATTAAACGCATCAAGATGATCATAAGGGTCTGTATTCCCATTGTACTGCTAGATGCTAGGAACTTTAAATCTCGGGGGAAGAGGCTGTGTCTCAATTTCCCTTGTGAATGAGGTCATTTCCCTATAGTGCCCATGCTGCTCTGGGGCTCCAGGCCGTGCTTTCAATTACTGGACCCTATGGAGAAGCTCCTCTACTTATGGATCTCGGAGCTCGTACCTCCTCCTGTGGTCGTGGCTTGGAGCCGGGTGCTTTGGGTCATACCTTTCGTCCTCCTCGAACAGACCCTCAGGTTGATGGGATCTTGCCTGTCTCTGTTCATCATCAACTCGCCGAGCTGCAGCTCTGACTCTATCGTGCCCAACCTCTGCTCATCGATTTCCGCCTTGGCTCAACCTTACTACCAGGCTAGCTGGGCGCGCGACCTCCCTTTCTTCACGGACAGGGTGTCCTCCAGCCCTAGAAATCGCATTAGAGGAACGAGCTGAGCCTACAGGTCGCGAGATTTCCCTTGCCAGCCTTTCGGGCACTTGCATCGCTTCATGCTGCTGGGGCATGTACCTTGGTGCTTGAACTTCAACCCTAGGTATGTTCTGTACCTGAGCCTGCACCAACATATTGACGGCCTCTGTGAACTGTCTGACTGTGTCCTCCAGCGCCTCTTGCCTTTAATACCACACCTGTTGCCCATCGACTGTTGAGGCGATTGGAACTGGTTGACGGGGGAGGCAAAGGCGATATGTTTGTCGCAGCACTAGCTACCTGACCATACGACGTTCCTGCTACATGCATGGATGCACCTTCCGCCTGTTGCACTTCATGTTAAGGGTCACTGGGCTGACTTTCTGCCTGGTAAGCCTGTGAGCCCACATACTTGGTTTGTCTGGTTTTTGCCATGTTATCTGAAATCGATGAACTGAGATAGAAAAGAGTGAAAAAGATTACAGTTTGGGCCCTCCTTCTAGCGCCAAAATGTCGACATTGAAATTCAGTCGACGAGTAATCAATACCCAATACCTGCAATCAATGTGAGAAAACACAGAAAACAAGAATAAGGCAATAAAGAACCAAGAATCAATCAGGAAAGGCACAAGATTTTTAATGTGGTTCAGCAAGTGTGCATACGTCCACGGCTGTCTCTCTTAAATTCTGCAGAGTGACAGTATGATATTCAATGTGTCTTTTACAATGGTTTTAACCCCTATTTATAGGGGAAGTATCGTTACAATTTAAGAAGCAACAAAATAGGAAGAGAATCATGAATTAATTACACTTCCTAATCTGTTTGAATAAAATCAGGAAACTACCCCAAATATCTCGAAATAAGGTTGACTGAATTTGAATTTGAATTTGAATTAACTTCCGTTTCTGGAGAGAGAGAATCATGATCAGATTAGGTAACTACCTGTTCTGGAAGATACTGCATTAATTACCATTTGAACGAGTTGTATAAAGTCTATTGTCTTGAGCGACCTCGAGCTGGACTCACTGAACAGCGAGCTATGCTTATGGAGAATGGTAGAACGAGCTACAATCTTGCTGTGAGACGAGCTCATTATTACGAGCTGAGAAGATTGCTGGGCGAGCTGTGGAGCTCGCTGGGCTTAGAGTTGAAATATGGGCCTTGTCTGATGGGCCTAAGTTGGGCTTTTACCAGCCCATTTAGTGAGTCCGAAAAATATATATAACAAGGAATGAATGATGTGAAGTGTTCCAAACTTCTAATGCTCATTTCTAGATTTGAAAATTTGATAATGATAGGTAATGATTTACTTTCTGATTTCTTTGGAAAATTAAGTAATATATCTAATGAATGTTTTGCTTTGTGAAGGGATACCAGAAAGTAAATTGGTGTAGAAAGTGTTAAGATCACTCCTGACAAGTTTCAAGAAAAAATAGTAGCAATTGAATAGTGCAAAAACTGGAACAACACGAGGATAGATGAGGTGATAGGTTCTTTACAAGCCTTTGAATTGAATTTAAAGCAAAAAAATAAAAATAAAAAACAAGAGAAGTCCATTGCACTTCAATCAATTCAAGAAGAGACTAAGAATCAAGAAGAATCAGAAACTAATGAGAATTCTGAGTTGGCATTGCCAACAAAGAATTTTCAGAAATATCTGAAAAAGATAGAGAGAAATTCTAAGACTACTTTAAATTCTTTCAATGGTAATAATCCTTTTAAACCTATTGATACTAACAAAAATAAAGGGATTAAATTAGGAATGTGAAGGTTTCGATCATATACAATCAAAATGTGCCAACACTTTGAAGAAGAAGTCCAAGGCCATAAACATTACATGGAGTGGTAAGGATTCTAATAATGGCAGTGATAATGATTTGGTAGGACAAATTGCATTAGCTTATTCTTTGAATAATGAATTTGTTGTGCAGGATTATGTAGGAAACTTGTCAACATAAGTTTTCGATGTTATAACATTTGATAAGGATATAGCAACATATATTGACTGTTTAGACTCAAAAGTGGATCAAGGATCATTCCAAAAAGCTTATCAAAAGTTGTATGACCAGTGGTTGAGAGTTTGTGGTGAAAACCAATCTTTCACAAAGAAGAATGGTATCCTTGCTAAATCTAAAGAGATTCTTAAGTTGAAATTGGAGGAACTTAAATCCTTGCTTGGAAAGAAGAGTACAACATTCAAGAACTTTCGAGTGAGCTTGAGAGAACTCAGAAAGGCATGAAAATGATGATTTCAAGAATTGAAAGAATAAATGAAAATTTAACATTAGGGAAACCTGCTAATAACCATTTTGGATTAGGATATATTGGAGAGAAGTCTGAATCCAAAATGGTTTTTGTGAAATTTTCAATTAGTAAGACTGTAATAGCACTAAAACATAACATTACAATGTCTAGTATGCATGGTGCAACATGTTCTAGGTAGATTATGACAACAAGTAATAGATCATAAGTGTAGGTAATAAAGTTAAGGTAGGTAAGTTCATACCAACTTGTCACTTTTGTGGAGTGAATATCAGACCTAGATTGATAGGATCTATCCCGACTTCTATCTTAAGTTTGGGAGAATCCTGTGAAAACTGAGGTCTTCTAGATTAAAATCTGTATTTACTGAAAATCTTTTTAAATAATTATCATAATTCTGATAATCACTTTGGTCGAAATGTAAATTGATCAATTCTAAACTCTTTAAATTTCTCGTGCTGGATCCATAGACTGAATATATAAAATATTTTTAAAATATCTGTAAAATGATTTTTAATCAATATTTTTTTTCTTTTTGAATTGCATTTACGGAGTCTAGTAAATAAAGAAAAAATATACACAAATTCAAATGTTTATCATCATGTGGCCCTTCTCACAATATACAATAATTTGCACAAATCTACAACGGATACCTAGAAAAATGGATTTATAAAAGAGTGAGTGATAACGTCCAATAAGTAGATATAACTTTTCTAAAACATTTCTAAATATATATATATATATATAATATTTTTGGTAACACTAAATACTTCTCAATGATTTATATAACTTCATATCTGAAATAATGAAACTAAATTTAAATCTGATCTCATAATAACACTGTAAACTTCAATATAAATTATCTTCATAATTTTAATAATATAAAATATGAAAATCTATAATCTGTAAATCTTTTCTGAAATCTCTTTCTTTAAATCTTGTGTTCTGTAAATCTCTTTCTGTATTGATCAAACTCAAAATGTAACTTCTGTAATTTGAAAATCTACACCAGCTAATACCTAGGGAAATCTATCATACGTGGTGAAGATATTCAACACACATGCAGAGTGAATGATAACATATGTTATACATGTGCTGGGCAACTCAATGACTCTAGACATCTACCATATACGTGCTAGGTGACTCTCTCAGACTTACACATGTGAAGCTAGCTTAATCGTTAGAGGAGAGGGTACAACCTTGGTGCTCTAAAAATAATTTTATATTTTCATTTTTTTTAAAATCTTTCCTGAATATCCATATAATTCTGAATAAATATTTTTCTCAAAACGTAGTCAATATTCTTTCTTAAAACGCCAAATCATATTATTTAAAACATTTTGAAATTTTTTTTAATAATAACTCAGACTGAAAACATAAAATTCTTATTGAAAATATGATAAGTATACATATATACAAATTTGTAACAAACTTTTATTCTAATTGTAAAACGTAATTTATAATCCATAAAATCAACTAATTCAACTAATTATTTACTTGAAATAAATAATAAAATCTGAAATATAAATAAACATAACTTAATCAATTTAATTACAATAAAACTATCCATTCACATAATTCTTTTGCTTGTTTCTGGATCTAAAATAAGCTCTTTTCTGATTTTCTCATCATCGTAGATCCATCATATAATCATATAAACCTCAACTTAAAACTTATAGAAAAATAAACTAATTTTCTGGAATCCAAATTCTATTAAAATAAACTTGCTTATTTGAATAAATCGGACACCCAAATATTTTTCTTTTCTTCTCTTCTTCCCTTTCTTCTTCTCGGCTTCACCTATTTTTCTCATGGTTTGGCTTCTTTTTTTTTTTTTTTTTTTTAATTTTTCTTTCTTGCTACCTACTTGGTTCTACTCTTTCTAATCTTCCAATTCACTTCTAATTGGACCAATATATATACACAAACAAGAGAAAAGCCACCGCCTCATGTACATCCACTTATTTTATTTTATTATTATTTTTTTCTTTATCACTTGGCGTCCATATCTTGATTTCTTTATCATGCCAATCTTCTCTCTTTTTATTTTATTATTTTATTATTTTTTATTTCAATGGCTCACCACCATTAACTAATATATATTTTAAATGGGCATGGCCCACCACTAACATTTATATATTATTGTTATTATTATATTTATTATTATTAAGAAAAATATCACCCACTGTATGACTTTTATTTCAACGCATGGAAATTTACATTTTGCCCTTATAGTCTTTTTGCTTGTAATCCAGCTTTCTTGATTTCTTTTAAAAATATCCTCCAATGGGATATTTATCCACAAACTTTTGTACTTCTAAAACTGGAACTGGACCAAATTAATAACAATAAATTAGACTTCAATTAATTTTTTGGGTCCAACTAGATTGGGGCCTTACATAGATGCTATGTCATGTTATGTTGGTATAAAAAAGGCTTTCCTAAACAAACTCCAAGAGTTAAAGTTGATTTGAACAATAACACTAGAAAAGTATGGATCAAAAAGTCTGATTTGAATTGTGATATTGCTTTATCATGTACAAATAAGTGTATTAATTCTTGGTATTTTGACAGTGGTTGTTCAAGACATATGACAAACGATAGAGAATGCTTAGTTAGTTACAAAACTGTATCAAGTGGAGAAATTACTTTTGGTGATAGAGCTAAGGGAAGAGTTCTTAGTCAAGGGACTCTCAATGTTGAAGGCTTACCAAAGCTTGGAGATGTGGTTCATGTGAAAGGATTGAAAGTTCATTTGGTTAGCATAAGTCAAATCCATGACCAAAATTATTTTGTTAACTTCACTCATGATAAATGTCTTGTTATGAATCAGCCCAACCAATGTATATTGGAAGAAAAATGATTTATTAATAATTGTTATATCTTGTCCCATTCTTTGACATGTCATAGTGCATCAAATTCTGATATTAATTTGTGGCATGAAAGATTAGGTCACATCTATATTAGATCTTTGACTAAACTTTTGAATACAAGTGTTGTTCAAAGAATTCCCAAGTTGAGCAAAAAATCAGCAAGAATTTGTGGTCTTTGTCAGCATGGAAAATAGGTTAGGTGTAAAACCCAAAACTCCATGTTATGAAAACTAATTAATTTTTCCCACGAATAGGGTTTGCAGATGGAAAAAGGGGTCTGTGTGATAATAATTTTCGAAAAACAGATTTCGTAGATTAAAAGTTTTGATATTAATATTAGAATTAATGGAAATTAAAATAGAGCGAAGATAAGTCTATTCGAAGAAATTTTAAGTGATCCGAAGTATACTAGACAAAAATACTCTATTCAATTAGTGTCCCGTATACAATATTTGTAGAGAAATAAAATAATTTTCAGTATTTGGATGTGAAAATTGAATTTTAATAGAATTCCAAATAGAATCAGAAATGATTTCGTTTTTGAAGTAATATAACAATTGTTTTTAGTGATCATAGGTGTTAATCGAATTTTAACAAATTTTTAGAAGTGTTAATTTAGTTATCGTATAATTTCCAGATGGATCGAAAATGGATTCAAATATGAAAATGGAAAAGCATAAAAGGAATGCATGAAAAAGTAGAATGGTGATGCATGATTGCCAAGTGGCATGCAAAACTCCAAGATATAGGACAAGTGTATGGTAAGTAGGAGGAGATGGTGACAAATGACATGATCTTGTGGTGTATATATATATAATTGGATTAAACAAATTAAAGAAGAGAAACAAGAAGCAACTGGCAGTAAATAAACTGCATTTGGTTTTCAAAGTGGTGTGTGAACCAAGAGAGAAAATTTGAGAGTTTGAGAGATGTGCATTTTTGCCGAGAGGAGGTTTGAAATCCAGTAGCTAGTTTGAGTGGTTTGAGAGCATTTTGTTAAAGGATTTCATCACATGCAAGAAGGAAGAGTGCAACTCGATCACAAAAGAAGAAAAAGGAGCTCACGGTTTTGAGAGAGTGAGCTACATGTTCTGTCGAGAGCTTCTCAAGAGGGCTACAAGTTTCCTTTGATGTTTGAGAGTATTTTCAAGTGAGTTTTAAGTCCATCAAGCTTGCATGCAAGTCAAGGATCCATCCTAAATTAATTCTAAGAGGTAAGTTTAGTTTTTGTGGATTTATTTGTGGAGATGGATGGATGATTGTGAAATTATATTTGGGCTTGTATGATTAATGTCTTAATGTGATAAATGATAGCTTGCATGTGGTTTTTGATGCAAGAATTGATGGAAAATTTGTGATGTGTGTGAGAGAAGTCTCTGCCAAGGTGACAAATATGTAGTTGAAGTGTTGTTTGATGGTTTTTATCATGAAATATGTTGAGATTAAGGTGGTTGATGACAGGCCTTGACTTCTTTACTCAAGGCAACCCGTCCGACAACCTCACAATAGCCTTCCAGTTGAGATCCGCTCCATCTGAAAGGTTCCCGTAAAACTAAGTCTTTTTATATTTACTGAAAACCTTTTTGAAATTCATATTCTAGCGGAAATGAGTGGGAACATTTTTTTTTTTTTTTTAATAATACACACTAGCAAAATAAAATTTGTAAAAATTTTGACAGCACAACGATTGTTTTTCTAAGAATTCCACCCTATAAAATTTTCATTTAAAACATATGCACTTCTATTTCAAATAATTCTTAATTACCAGGCCTCAAGCCTTCTTTTCAAATTTCACAAACAACCACAAACATGTTTAAATTTAAAAGATAACTTCAAATTCATAAAGTGAGTCATGTACAAACATATTCTCCAAAAGTGACATATATTTATATACAAAGTATTTCATGAGTTTTCAAAAATATTAACATCATACATATACAAACACAAAATTCACAGCTGCACACGACGATATCTTACTATTCCAAAGTCGTAGTCTCTGTTGCTGAAATGTCCACACCTGTACCTATCTCTAGGAGGTTTTATTTATAAAAACAATAAAACTATGAGTGAGCTAAATAAGCTCAGTGAGTGTCAAATATATTTCTATTCAAAATATTTTCAAAATGTCCTCCCTAAAAATTTTTAGAAACATTTCTTATCTATTATCATGCCGCAAGATTTAAAATAAAATTCTTTGAGAACCATACATAAATTAAAAGCATGAATAAGCATTTATAAACAACATAAGTCCTACATCATGAATTGAAATTCATTATTGTAATGAAAAGCAAATTTTTTGATTTCAACATCTATCATGTCATATATTTCAAACACTGGAGTATGTATTAAACAACATATAACATGCTCTCATTTTTCTCATATAAATCGTAAACAGTGATGACAAATAAAGTTTTCGAAAAGCCTTTAAATTAAATAAGTCATCCATTGATAATTTATTTCCATATGGTATCTTATGTATATGGTAGAACGAAATGTGGCCCACCCCCTTTCTTGGGCCTCGACCTTCAAAGGATTCTAGGATGACACTATAACTCAGCCAAATTGTTGGAGCGAAATGTGGCCTACCCCCTTCCTTAGGCCTCAGCCCTCAAAGGATTCCAGGATGACACCACAACTCATCCGAACTATCCGCTTTGGGCTCCTTTATTGGGTCTTGGCCCTCAAGGTATTCTAGGCCCTTCAGTTCCACTTAGCGAAATTTTGTATCACTACTGGGACCTAACGATATGGCAGAACGGAATGTGGCCCACCCTTTTCTTAAGTCTCAACCTTCAAGGGATTTTAGGATGACACCACCACTTAGCCGAACTATCGGAATGGGATGCGGCCTACCCCTTTCTTGGGCCTCGGCCCTAAAAGGAATCTAGGATGACACCAAAATTTATCCGAACTGTCTGTTTTGGGCCCCTTTCTTTAGTCTTGGCCATCAAGGGATTCTAGGCCCTCCTGCAAGTTTCTTCCCGTTGTTAGTGACAGACAACTCTGACACTACCATATACGCGTTAGGGTATGCTGATCGGAAATATCTGAGATACTCGTAGGACGTGCCATAGGCTTATGAAAACATTTCCATACATTTGCTTTTTATCCTAAAATTCATATTTCATGCATAACTTTAGAAATTCATGTAAATAGGTTCTCGTACGAAAATTTATTTATCATATAAAAATTAACTTTCAAACATTAATAGTATGAATTTAAATTTAACATATAAAATTAATGCGAATAGAAACATAAACATTTCAAATAATTTTTATTAGAACACTCACCTTATTTCCTAGCTCGCTATCAAATTTAAAATTAATGGGAAAGTTTCCTCGTCTCCGCATAATCTACACATTTTTGTATTCTATTTTAGATTACGTCGCAACTAACACCTTTCACATGCATAATTCATAACTACGCATTAATCCACATAAACATTTAGCTATTTTAGTATTTCGAAACATTCATTTTTAATTCGTTTCAACATCGGTTATTCATGTTTATTATCCATTCGTCATTCTAAATATTTAAACACGTAACCTCTTTCACACGCATATCTCATAACTACACATTAATCCACATAAACATTTATCTATTTTAGTATTTCGAAACATTTATTTTTAATTCGTTTCAACATTGGTTATTCGTGTTTATTATTCATTTGTTATTCTAAATATTTAAACACGTAAAGGTCATCGTACGAAGCCTAAATTCACACTAACGGTTTAAGCAACATTTTCGAATCCATAATTTCCTATGATTGCCGAACTTAGTTCACATTTATACCATCAATCCTATTAAGTTTTCTCATTAAATTCTCATTCAAAAACATCAAATAATGATGCAAATTCCATTCAAATTCACCAAATATCACTTTCGGACGATTACGAAACGTTTAATCGCGAAATAGTTATTTAACATTTAACAAGTTTTCTTTCGATTTCCATGCCAATTCTATTATCCAAGTATCCCATAAAATTATACAAACCAATCAAAAACAATTTTCTATCATCAAATCACTACTTTGGCCGAATATACATCCTACCAAAATATCAACATTTGATTATCATTTCATCATAAAATTTTAACCTTTCATCACATTGTCAATTATAAAAACCACTTAAATAATTCAAACTAAAAATGAACCAAATTAAACTCTCTTGGCCGAATGCATCATGCATTAACACATTAATATTTCATCAATTTTTAACACATAAATTTACACCAAAACATCACATTCATCCTAGGCCAAGACCTTCAAACATAACCCAACAAATTTTCCTTTAATTATCACACCAAAACCACATGCAACATGAAACCCAACACCAAACTTTCATCAAGACCACATGCAAGCTATCATTCATCCTTTTGAAACCTTAATAAATCAAACCCAATCATAAACACACCATAATCCATCCATTAATCATAAATAAACCAATAAAACAAAGACTTACCTCTTACAATCACTTTAGGATGGATGAACTTTGTTCCTAACCTTGATCACTACCCTTGCATGTATTGAATATACTTCAAAATAGCCTAAAAATGGTTGAATGTAGTAGTTGTCCCCTTTTTGAGTTCTCGATAGAATGCTTATGGCAGAATACAACTCATTCTTCTCACAATCGTGTACTCCTTCCTCCTTTGACCGAGTTGCACTCCTTCTTGCATGTGATGAAATCTTCAACAAAAATACTCACAAATCACGTAAACTAGCTGCTAGAATTTAGACCTTCTCTTGGTAGAAACAACATCACTCATACTCTCAACTTTTCTCTCTCGACTCTCACATCCCATTTGAAATCGAATACAGCTTTTGTTTGCCGTGTACTTCTTATTTCTCTTTTCATTTGTTTACTTTTCATTTATGTATCATTCACAAGATCATGCCATATGTCTCTCTCCTACATTTCACACCATACACTTGTCCACCATGCATTTATTCTACCTCTCTTTCATTTCAAAGTGTCCCTTTGACTCATGCATGCTTAACACGTATCACCATTTCATGCATTCGTTTCGCATTTTTCTATTTTCGAATTCGAATCCATTTTCGATTCATTTGAAAATTATACAAAAACGAAATTAACACTTCAACAAATTTATTAAAATTTGATTAACACCTATGGGCTCTAAAAACAATTATTATATTACTTCGAAAACAAAATCATTTCCGATCCTATCCAAAATTCTACTAAAATCAAATTTTCACATTCGGGTACTAAAAATTATTTTATTTCTCTATAAATATTGTATACGAGACACTAATCAAATAGAGCACGTCCGTTCAATACACTTCGAATCACTTAAAATTTCTTCGAATTAACTTATCTTCACTCTGTTTTAGTTTCCATTAATTCTAATATTAATTTCAAAACTTTAATCTACGAGATCCGTTTTTTGAAAATTATAACTCACACGAACCCCTTTTTCCAATCGGATACTCTATACGTCGGAAAAATAAACTATTTATTATAAAATAGAGTTTTGGGTTTTAAAGTTGATGTGTTGCATGTGAATTTAATGTGATGTTTGATGAAAAATGTGATGTTCGATGCTTGTAATGGTTCAGCCAAGATGGATTTATATGATTCAAAATGGAGTCAATCGTTTGCCATGAGATTTAGTGTTATTTGATGTATATACAAGTATAAAAATTGAAGATAGGTGATGTTATATGATTTCATGTGCCTCGGCCCAGCAAAGGTGCAAAAGTTCATTTTGAGTTTGATGTATTTAAATGATTTTCATGCATTTGAATGTGTTGAAATAACAAGTTTTGATGTTGATATGAAAAGTAAAGATTGGCATATCTATTTGCTAAGTATTCGGCCATCATAGGATAAAATAATCTAAAAACATGTTTGATGTGTTAGTATAGAATTTAGGCTTAAATTGAAACGATTTTCATGCGAGAACGTTAAAGAATTTGATTGGATATTGTGTGTGAATATTTAAAGTTGTTACGAGTTGGAAATGGATATTTCGATATTCTTGCGTAGTTGAAATTATATGTTAATGCGTGCGTAAGTTCTAAATGGAAATTCGCTCGTATTAAAATATAGGTAAAGTGGCAAGTGGAAGGAAAACGTAGAAGAGTGGTGAAGTAAACTTGGAAGCAAGTAGTGAGTGTGATTTATTTTCAAAGCTTTTACAATTTATAAGTTGATTATTAATATTGCAATTGTATACTTTAGTATTTGAATTATTATAAAACAATGCTTATTTTGATTTTCCAAGTTACTATGTTTAATTAAATTCTAGCATGTCACTATATTTTATTTATTTATGCATGTATAATTCTTAAAGTATTGTTGTAAATGTATTTATTTAAAAGTAAAGTATATTAGTAAGTTTATGATATATACATGCATAGAAAAGATTGAATAAAGATGTTTTGAAAGTATTTGATTATAAAGTTTATATTAGAAAAGAATGTTTACTAATGAAAACTTTAAGTTTTCAAGCGAATGAAAAGAAAGTTGCTAGTATATTGAAAGAATTTTAATGCCTATGGTTTACCCTAATCCCCAAAGTTACCGACCGAAGTGCGTTTGTGTGTATAGTAAGAGTGGTTGGGAGAATCACTAACTTTGGGGGGGTTTAAGTTAGTTTGTCACCCTCTGCTCGTATACGGTAGTATAAATATGTCTAATGTTAAGATGGGTATTGCGATCCCTGAGATCCTTTATCGGCGACTACACAGAGAGCATTTCCCCAATCCTAGTGACGTGTGCAAGTTCTATTACTATTATGTATAGGTACCATCACGAAAAGATGAAGTTTCCTTGGGTTACCAACTAAGGCAAGGTAAAGAGATAAAATGCACGTTACTTGACATAAGATTTAGAAAAGAAGAAAAATATGTTTTATGAAATTATTATGAGATTTCAAGCATGTGAAATTCTAAAGCTTTATGCTAGATTTATAGTTTCTAGTAAATAGTATTACATTATTATTAGTTTTCAAAACTATTTTGGGAGGATAGATATATTTTGAAAACGAATTTCCAAGTATAAAAGCTTATCCACTCACTGAGTTATTACTCACCACACTTTTTCTTGTTTTCATTAAAAATCCTCCCTAGGTGTAGGTAGAAGCCAGTAAGTGGAAAGAGCTCCGTTAGATGCATAGACTGACTGAAAACGCGATGCAATTGCACTAATCTACATTTGGAAAATTTCATGTACATGCATAACTTTATGACTTTATACACGTTTTGTAGATATTATTTTGGATGATATTTATACCTTCATATTTCGCATTGTGTTTTAAGATTCTGCATGCATATTGTTGTATATAAATTTGATGACTTTCGAATAATTTTAATCAAAGCTATATTTGTGGATTTTTCAGAAAACAGTAGTTGTGCTGCCAAATTTTCAATAGAATCTGATTTATAAACGTATTTAAAAAAAAAAAAATTTCTATCCATTTCCGCTGAAAAAGACATTTCTAGGAGTTTTTTAAAGTTTTCAGGTTTTAATAAAAGGCTTAACTTCACATTAACTTTTTGGTTGGTGCAGATTCTGTTTGAAAGGCCATCGTGAGGTTGTCGGGTGAGTTTCCTAAGCTATAAGGAAGAGGGGCCCATCATTAGAAGTTCACACAAGAATGTTCAAAACATTGGAACATCAAGTGTGTTGGAACTACTGCATATGGATCTTATAAGTCCTATGCAAGTGGAAAGCTTGGAAGGTAAAAAATATATGTTTGTTTGTGCATATGACTTTTTTAACGTGGGTTGATTTCATAAAAGAAAAATCAGACACTTTTGTTGTTTTTAAAAAATTATGTGTTAAATTAATTACTCAAATGGAACATGGGTTGAAGGTGTTCTGAACTCATACAATTAACTTCATATTCTTGTATAATGCTTGTTGTTTGGTTAAAAGATGTATTAGTTGATGTCTATATTACAAGTTGTCCTTAGATGTAAGCCTAGATGAATTTTGTTAATTGAATTTTCACTATGAAAAACTTTAAATGATCCATTGTGTGAAAAGTGTCAAATGCTCTTTAGATCCCATGTTAGGAAAGAGCTACCTCCATTGATATGTGAAAGCTAGTCACGAGTAATTTTGGCCTATATATCACAAATATGGAGAGCATAATCTATCATGAAAGAGGGCTACCTTAGTGACAATGTAAAAACTACCTAACTATGGAAGACCTCTATTAAAAAAAAAATAATAATAGTTGCAAAAGCATAATAGAAAAGTCAACTAGAAAAGCCAGTAATACAACTTATGAAAGTCATGTAAAAAAAAAAAAAGTTCAAACATTCAAATGACATGTTACAACTTAAGAGCTTAAGTTATAACATAAAATGAAAAGTTTCATATTTCAAGATATTTGAAAAAGAAAAATAACAGTGGTTTTTCTGTTGATTTAATTCATCATATGCTCATAGAAGAGGAGGATTTGTTTGATGGACTGACATGAGGCATTGATTGATTCTTACATCTTATATTGTTTTTGAATATGAGCTTGACTATTAGTAGGGAGCTGAATATGTTTTTCAAATGAGAAAATATTTTTGTTTTCTTAGGGAATCAAAAAAAGGGAACTAAATTGTAAAGGTCAAATTTGTTTTTTGGTAATTTGCAAGTTATTCAAAATTTCCAAGATTGTTAAATGTTCAAACTAATAGCTTTGACCAAATTTACTTGTTAGGTGGGAATCTAAATTTTAAATTAATTTAAGATTTGAATAATGGTGTTTTGGAAAGGAAAGTTCTTTTTTGAATTTTAAATAAATGTTTCTTGATTAGGTGATTTATTACTATATATATGAGGGTTAAGGTTTCACATTAAAACCTAACCACTCTTATTCATTCATCACTACTACCTTTTGTGTTTGCTCTATTTAGCCTATATTGTTACTCAAAGAATAGGTGTGACAACTGAAACAATAAAGGTGAAAAATGGAGCAGTTAAGTCCTCAACTCCAACCAAAAGGTTTAATCGAACTAGAACCATCCATGGTGAACCAAGTGCTACTTTTGTGGATCTTAGGGAATCAATGGACGTCAAAAAAATCCATTTCAAGAACAATCTGTTCAAGCTTCCACATTGCCTCCACCACTAAAATTAACTTCAACAACAATCAACACTAAAGGAAGCAACCAGGAAGTTTTTGTCATATGTTTTAGAGGAATCACAGTCCGAATCAATGGATGAGAGTTTGGATAAGACATCCAAAGAGGAGGAAGAGTTAGAAGACAACCTTGAACCAACGGGAATGAACCAATTCATGCACTTGAACCGGTTTCTATCAAAGGCACATAACTAACTCCTAAAAAGTGGAGTATTCCTTCTAAGGTTCATTATGTTAATTTCTTTAAAAAGGAACAAGAGCATATGCTTAAGTTGTACCAAAATAGAAATTTCATTGTTGAGAAAAACATTGATGTTATGAGTTTTAAGCCTCTAGGTGTGCTTAAGGTGTTACAGAAATAGGAGTGGATGAATATTATGACAAATATTAAAGGGTAAGTGCCTAACTTGATAATGTGAACCCCATATATAAAAATACGAAACCCACAATTAAATTGAAACACAACCCTAAAAAAGATTAAAATAGGTTTATAATGAAAACTTTGGCCCATTAAATATATCATTCAAGAACCAAAATTATAAAAAATTTTGACCAATTGAATATATGATAATCAAGAACCAAAATTATGACAAGAATGATATTGATGCCACTCCCAAGGCAAATATGAGAAGGTATTAGATAAGTCATGGTTTCAATTACCACAAGTGTAACTTGATAAGATCATGATTTCAATCACCACAAGCATAGCTTGATAAGATCATTATTTCAATCACCACAATTATAGCTTGATAGGATCACATGTTCATGAAGAGCATAAGAGAGAAAAACTCTCATTTCATCATCTTCAAGTCATATTTCGTCATCCTTTTTGGTATAGCCATGATATGCCATATTTAAAGCCTTCAAAATACATATTTTCAAAGAACATTAACATTGACAACCATCCACCTAACTACACTTATTGAAAATAAACGCTTGCTATTGATTACAAGTCAATAAAACACATCCAAAAACTATAAACTAGCAAACAATAAATACATAAGAAAATATTGAACCAAATTGATGGAAATGTTGAACTAAGTTGGTGCATTTGTTAACTTCTGTTCGCTAAAACTTAATCAATCATAATTTCATCTTGAAAACTTTATTTGATGTGTTTTAATATGTCAAAATAAAGTTAAGATTCTGATCTTTCTAATAAGCTATGACATATCTCGAAATCTCTTTAAAATAAAAAAAATATGATGTCACAAAAATACCCCTCATGTAGAATCTATTGCTCAACAAGATTCCATCATTTCCTTTTTCCTTAAAATGATTTGTCCTAAAGTCACGACCCATCTAGTCCAAAATCATGATTGAAAACTTGAAAAGAATGTTAGAAGAAAATGAACATCTCACATTTCCTCACGTGTTTCACTAAACACTTCTTCATGTGTTTAACTTTTTAAAAAAATAAAAATTAAAAAAACTCTAAAAAAGTTAATAGCTAAATAAGGAAAGAAAAATAAATTGGATAACCAAACCGAATTAATATCCAAATCTCCTATACCAAATGATGTAAATCATATGTATAAAGATACAAGATCTACAGTTAAGTTGAAACATTGCCTCAAGAAATATTAATACAGGCTTATAACGAAAACTTTAACCCATTGATAATGGCATTTAAGAATCAAAATTATAAAGAATTTTAACTCATTGAATACATGATAATCAAGAACTAAAATTATGACAAGAATGATATTGATGCTATTCCCAAGACATAGATGAGAAGGTGGAGATAAGTCCTAGTTTCGATCACCACAAACGTTGTTTGATAAGATCATGATTTCAATTGCCATAAGCATAGCTTGATAAAATCTTGATTTCGATTGCCACAAGCATAACCTGATAAGATAATGATTTCAATTTCCACAAGCATAGCCTCATAAGATCATGATTTCAATTGTCACAAGCATAACTTGATAAGATCACATGTTTATAAAAAACATCACATGTTCATGAAGAATAACGAGAGACTCAAACTCATTTTTCATCCTTTTTTTGGATTACATGAGTCTAATATTTATAAACACTTTTGGAACAACCTTCTAAGCATGGGAAATAGGGGAAAATAAATGCAAGCAACTAACAATAAGAAATAATAAAAACTTAGTTGACAAGACACTCTTGGAACAACTCTTGAAGCATGGGAAACAAAAGAAAATAAATGCAAGCAACTAACAATTAGAAGTAATAAAAATTCAGTTGACAAGAATTCAAAGAATTAAAGACAAACTCTTCAAATCTCGAGAACTATTGAATACAGACCACTAAAATGTATTTGGTCATATCTTTCTCTTAGAGTCTTCAAATGGCACACGCTTCAAAAAGTTAAAAAGAAGTTAAGACTCTAATATTTCCAAATAAGTATGAGATGCCTTATAATTCCTTTTTTTATCAAAAGATATGGCTTCCCAAAAATACCCCTCGTGCAAAATCTCGATGAGTGACTTGCTTGCTTCATAGGTTTTCATCATTCCCTCTTTCCTCAAAACGATTTGTCCTCAAATTATGACTTATCTTTATTGTTTTATGTGTAAAAAGAAAATAAGAAAAAAATAAAATAAATTGGATAACTAAACCTAAATTAATTCTCAAAGCTCTGATACTAAAGATGCGAACCTTACATATAAACAGAAGAAAATACGTGTTTAACTCTTTTTTTTTTTAAATAAAAAAATCCTAAAAAATTAATAACTAAATTAGGAAAGAAAAATATATTGGATAACCAAACCTGAATAATTTTCTAAAACTCTGATACCAACTGATGCGAACAGATATATAATGACATGAAGAGATAACTATTGATATAAACAGAGATTTGGCTATACAAATAGCAAGCAAAAAAACAAATGAATATGATGAAACAAATAAAAGTGATATGCAAGACACAAAAAATACAAATGATAACAAAACTTGAATTAATACTCAAAATTCTAATCTTTCCAACTACACATGACACACCTCATCAATCATTTTTTATGAAAAGATATGGTGTCCCAAAAATGCCCCTTGTGCAGAATCTTGGTAAGTGATTTGCTTACTTTTTAGGTTTTCATCATTCCCCCTTTCCTTAAAACAATTTTTCCTCAAATCATAACCTATCTTTACTGTTGTATGCACAAATAATAATAATAATAATAATAATAATAAATTGGATAAAAAACCTGAATTAATTCTCAAAGTTTTGATGCCAAATTATGCGAACCTAGTATATAAACAAAAGAACATACATGTTTAACTCTTTTTTTTTTAATCAAAAAGCCTTAAAACAATTAATAACTAAATCAAGAAAGAAAAATAAATTGGATAACCAAACCTAAATTAATTCCCAAAGTTCTAATACTAAATGATGCGAATCCCATATATAAGATATTACACCCATAATCAAATCCAACACAACCGCAAAAATATTTAAATAGGATTATAATGAAAACTTTGGCCCATTAATTATGTCATTGAAAAACCAAATTATAAAGAAATTTGACTCATTGAATGTGTGATAATTAAGAACCAAAATTATGATAAAAATCATATTGACGCCTTTCCCAAGACATAGATGAAAAGGTGGAAGGTGAGTCATGATTTCGATCGCCACAAGTATAGCTTGATAAGATAATGATTTCAATCGCCACAAGCATAGCTTGATAAGATCATGATTTTGATCGCCATAAGCATAGCTTGATAAGATCACATGTTCATAAAGGATATAAGAGAAAAAAGCTCTTATTCCATCATCTTCAATTCATATTTCGTCCTCTTTTTTTGTTATAGCCATGATATGCCATGTTTAAAGGCTTAAAAATACATATTTTCAAAGAACATTGACGTTAGCAGCATCCACCTAACAACTTTTATTGAAAATAAATGCCTCGTCATTGATTATAAGTCAATAAAACACATAAAAGAAAAAAATACAAACTAAAAACCATTAAATACATAAGGAAATATTGAACCAAGTTGGCAGAAATATTAAACCAAATTGGTGCATTGTTGACTTCTATTCGCTAAAACTTAATCAGTCATAACTTTATCTTAGAAACTTTATTTGACTTGTTTTAATATGATAAAATAATATTAAGACTCTAATCTTTCCAGTGAGCCATGATATGTCTTGAAATCTCTTCAAAATCACTTATATGAAGTCACAAAAATACCCCTCATGTAGAATCTATTGCTCAACAAGGTTCCATCACTCTCTCTTTCCTCAAAATGATTTGTGTCCTCAAACCGTGACCCATCTAGTTGTCTAAAATCTTGGTTGAAACCTGTCAACATCAGAATTTGTTCGACTAAAGTCCTTAACCTAATACCTGTAATTAAAGAGAAATAAAGTAAAGCAAAAACAAGAAAAAAGGGAAGAGGAAGAACAGATATTGCAAAAAGATTTTTACGTGGTTTGACCCAAGAACAATGTCTACGTCTACGACTATGTTCTCTGGTTATTTTGGCAGAGTCACAATATATTATTGATTATTATTTCATATGGTTATAATGAATTTTCGACCCCTATTTATAGTATAGGATATTACAATTTAAGTACAAATGAAAGAGGAAAGAATATCATATTAATTACACTTTTAAAATAAGTTTTCATTATATCAGGTATAGATTTCACCGATATAAGAATTTGAATTTATTTCCAATTCTGGTAGTTGACTCTTTCTCAATTTGGACTGTTGTCTTTCTGAAAAATTCCCTTAACGAGCGCTTCGAGCTGCTAGCTAGAGCTTACTTTGGACGACCTCGAGCTGAGTATAAGACAACCTTGACTATAACTGACTAACGACCTAAGAATAGTAGTGGCATTGCTTCCTGGCACTAGTTCTCCTCGGATTTGACATCCTTGACGTTCAGATTCTTCATTCTTAGGTAAACATTTATAGTAAGTCTTCATAATCGATTCTTGAGTTTTTTTTTTTTTTGTTTCCGTTTTTGTAAATATTATGTTTGCATTGTGTTTTCTGGATTTGGTTCCAACTTGAATGTTCTATGTTCTATGTTCTTGATATTGAATGTTTGCGACTTTTTATTTGTTGTTGATTTGATCTTGTTGATCGACCCTTTGCGGCCTGTTTACTATTTGTGACACTTACATATGCAAGCTGTAGGATAATTGTAACACTTACGTATACGAGCTGTAGGATGATATACCTATAGGTTATTAGCTCGTAGGTCGTTTGCCTATAAGTTGAGCCCCCTATAACATTAGCAATATATATAGCATTTATGACCTATAAACTAATAAGTCTCTTGATAGGAAACTTAGACTTTTTAACCATGGTCTACGTATAGCAACCTAACTGCTCCCTTCTATGTGCAGATGTCTTCAAGTCGCAGATGTCGATCACACAAAATAGGAGATGATCACTCTTTCGACTCGGAGGACCTCAACGTAAGAGAAGTCCGTGTTGCTGAAGAAGTGACTTCTTTGACTGGTGAGGTCGTTGGGGAGTTTAGAGCTCAAGTTGACCCCATAAACAAGCTCGTGAGGTGTTGATCCAATATGCCTTGACGATAAAATATGAGGAGTTGAGAGAAATTGCCTTATAGTATCATTTTCCTAAAGGTTGTCGACTCATGTTGCCATATTCTTATGACCACGTAGTCTATCCTCCTAAGGGGTTTATTGTCATTAGCACTCATCACCTTAGGCACGAGATTAGATTTCTAGTCCCCGCCTATCTTATCAACCTCTTGAATAAGCTAGGACTTTGCCTTTTCCAACTAACCCTAAACTCATACTCTCAGCTTACCTCCTTAGCATTAATCTTTAAGAGAAACGACCTTCCGCCTCCCAACCTAAGAATCTGCTACCATCGCTTCAGTGTCAAAAGTATAGGAAGCTTAAGAGGGGGGATATGAGATGAGATTTACTATCTCGCATCTCGAAAATCGAGCTTCAAGGATCTCTTACCTTAGGGCGATGCAAAGGGCAAGTCCAATGTAGGGGACTACAAGGTAAGTTGGTTTTATATTTCCTGCCCTTCCTATAATATATCATTTCCATTTTAGTGTTATAAATGTATTTTACACTTATGTCTCATTTATGGAATAAAGAAATAATTCAAAGTACCTTGAGGTGCAATCGGATTTCGATAAAATTTTCGGATGTAAAATGAAATTTCAATAAAATTTCTGAAGTAAACCGGAAATGAATTCGAACACAAAAAGTGTTATAGTGAATTATTAAAGTGAATAGTGCAATTAGTGTTAAGCAAAATTCCTAGAAAGGACATGATGGATTAAATAAATTACAATCATATATAAGGGCATTTTTGTAAAGTTTTAAGCATGGATGAGTGTAAAGACAAAAAGGGCATGATTAAAGGAATTAATTAAAAATTATATAAGGGCACATTTGAATTGAAAAATTTGAGTGTAATGAATACATAAAATGTAGAAAAAATGAGGGCAAAGTGGACAATTAAAATAAATAGCATGGATTGTAATTAAATGACAAACTTGAGGGGCAAATAATAAAGAAATGGACAACTATATAAGTGAAGAAGTTACTAGAAATTTGAAGAGGAGGTAGAAGTGGTTCTCAATAGAAAGAAAAAAATGAAAAGAAAAACTGCAGGGGGTGAGTTTGCTGAGTAGAACCTACGGATAACAACTATTCTTCCCATTTTCAGGTAATTTTTCGAGTGATTTCAAGCCCCAAAAAGGTTGTAAATAAGTTTAGGAAGGTTATCCTACTTGGGTAAGTGAATCTCAAGTAAAATTGATTGAATTTTCATTGAGTTTTGATGTGAAAAAGTTGGTTAAAAGCTATCCAGTAAGTGTAGATTTTTATTTATTTATTTTTTTATTATGATGTTTTAATACATGGATTCAAGGTTTTGGAGCTTCAATTTTGTGGGAAACCAAAACAAATAATTCAAGGCAGCTTTGGGCAACTTAGTAAGCAATTAACTAAGTTGATTTTTGTGGTTTTAAAGTATGATTGGTGTGGTTTAAAATGATAGTGTGCTGCCATGTTAAATTAGTATTGTGTTGATTAAATTTCTAAGTGAAAAACTTGAGTTGTGTTTGATGTGTATGAGGTGTGATGCTCGGCCAAGGAGAGGGTTCATGATTTAAGTATGTTTGATGTATTTGAAATGAGATTTTGTATGGAAATTTATATAAAAAATCAAGTGGATTGTTAGAAAGAAAAATAAAAACATAAAGGCGTGTGTTATGTGTGTTTGGCCACAAGAGAAAAATTATGAATGGATGATTGTTTCCAATTGTTTTGGCATGATATAAAGGCTATTGTAATAATAAAAATGGCATGAAATGGAAGGACAATTGATTGGATATCAAAGGGTTACATACACGACCAAACTAGGGATAATTTGCCAATGTGATGTGTTGGTGAAATTGGTTTATTTATACATCATAAAATGTGCTTGTATGAATGTGATTTTGGTGTGAATGATGCCTTCTAATTGGCTAAGAAGAATTGGAATGATTCTAAGAAATAATTTGGTGAATAGATGAGAAAATATAGTTCCAATGGTAATGTTTTAAATGTGTTAAAGTAATGAAATGTGATGTTAAAATGAAAGATGATAATATGGTGTATAAGCGACCCTAAATTGGTTTTTAATATATTTCAATGTTATCCAATTGTTTTTGGATAAATTTGATGACTTTAAGAGTTATATGGATGATGGAAATAGATTGAAACTCAAACAAAAAGTAAACGTGAATAAAATGGAAACGTTACGCTACGATATTGGGTGTTCGGACTCGTTCTGTAATTCAGTAGTTGAATTTAGTTAAGACGTTTTTTAAAACTAAAATAGGAAAATATGTAAGTGACGAGGGAAATACAGGAAAGTCCTATTGCGCATGAAAGTGAAGCAAGTTAAAGATTATGTGAATGTCCCTTCGAAATAAAATCAAATGAATTTATTTATATCCATTAATTTGTATATTCAATGTTTAAAGATTTTGCATTGAAATATTTTATCTTGGTTTTAAAGTCATTGGATTGATACAAAACCTCCTAATTGAAAAAAATTTAGTTTTAAAGAAATGTAAATTATGTTATAAAGAAGAGCAATGGAAATAGAATTATTTTTTTAGTCTATGGTACACCCTACAGGTATTCCAGACATGATACAGTTATAAGGGACAATACCTACTATCCAAATCTTTGAGGGCGGGCTCACGAAAGCCCAAAAGAGAGGGTAGCTAGGCCAGTCGCACCCAAATCCATGAGGGTCGAGGTCGCGGCCCAAGAATGGGGATGGATTGGGCTCATCATATAAAAAAGTTGTCCCACCTACAGAGTTACAGAGATTTTCGGTTAGAGTACCTGAATTCGTGCATAGCTATGTCAGGGAGAGTCTGTCACTAACAGCAGGAGGGACTAAGTCATAGAGTCCAATTAGTTTGTCGTCCATGCACGAATTAGGGTATATTATAACTAGCGTCTTACCGGACAGGGGGTCGTGGAGGCCTAAGCGATAGTACATTCTGCTCGTACTTAGGGTACCATATGGTACGGATATAGTGACTGGTTATTTTTATGCAAAGATTTTCTTAAAATTTATTACCGCCACGTATATATTTATAGTAAAATATTGAAAGGATTTTAAATGATTTTTCCAAAAAGAGTTTTATAAAGCATAAATTATAATTTTAAAAAAAAGTTTATAAATTATGTTTTAAAGAATTTTTAGGGAGATTGATTTTATAAAGTCATTACAGGATAGAGTTTTATGACACTCATTGAGGTTGTTTAGCTCATTATATTTTATGTTTTTATAAACAAAACCTTCCCAGGGACAGGTACAGATGTCAGTGTGTCTGGAACAAGGACTCCGAGCCAGGAGTAGAGACTGAGTCATTGTGCGTGCTGTAAATTTGTTTATAATTGTTATAGATATTTTTAAATGAATTGAATGTACGAAACGTATATTTATTCATTTATATATATTTTGGAAAATGTATGAACGTAAATATATGCACGACATGTGTTTTTTTTTTAAATTGTCTTTGAATTCGAATTGCTTGTTTGGGGTTGTGACTTTGAATCGAGAAGGGCCTGAGACCCAAAAATTGAGCTTGAATGTTACTAGAAGTGTATAAAACTTTCTATAAATTTTATAGGGTGACATTGTCAGAAAAACAAATGTTATGTTGTTCGAATGTTTACTAAATCGATTTTATAATTATTTAAAAAAAATTCTCGCCAATTTCCGTTTTCAAAATAGTTTTCTAAAAGATTTATAGTAAAGTAAAATGGCTTAGTTTTACAGGAACCTTTCAGTTAAATCAGATATCCTCTGGTAGGCTATTACAGGGTTGCCAATGAGCTGTCAATAGTACATAAATAGAGGTATAGAAACGGGGCCCGTCACTTCCCTTAGGCAGCTCCACAACCTTTCTTTCATTCTCAGTCCAAATAGCTAGATGGAGCTGAAATTTGCGAGCTACAATTTTTTTTTTTTTTTATCTTTTTTTTTTACCTCGCAGACTTGATAGGAGATAAGGTAAACCTTACTGATAAGGAGCTCGAGATTCTCAAAATGCTTGTAGATTCGTAGGAGGGGAGAATTAATCATATGTTTGACGAAAAACTCCTTAGGGCCCACCAGTTAACTCCTCCTCTTGACAGCGAGCTTTTGGACAACAAGAGAGGCATCAGAAGTAGGGGTGAACTTAAGCTCGCCTCTGTCTTCGAAGCGATTGGTGAATTAGAGGCTATTCCGGTCCTTCAACAAACTCTTATTCATGTCTCTCAATGGGCTCCAAAGATGGTGAAACTCGTTTTCCAAAGGCCTACATTAGATTGATCTATTCAGTCCGTAGTCCCTCCGATCATTACTTCTACTGAAGTGCCCACCTCGACACCAGTTTCAAGACCTTTATCAGCCAAGGTTCCTACCTCACAGCCAGAGGTGGTTGAAGTTCAACGTGAGCAAGTGGGAGCTCCTGCTTGCAAGGTTCAAACCGCCCCAAACAGTAGAGCCAAAAGAAAATCAGTATCAAACCCTCATCTGGCCAAGCGACGACAAATAGATAAGACTAAGCAGCCTAAGGTCGCAGAAAGAAGAGTTAAGCCACAGGCTAAGGGGCAGTCTGAAAACAGGCCAGAAGGGATATACTTTGACGCCCTCCTCGACTACTTACCCGTTATCTTAAGGAAATCTATAAAGACTTACTAGGTGATGGCTTGTCTGGTTACATAGTTTGCCATGGGTTACTAATAATCTCTAATACCTCTGTCTTTCCTACTTTCTTTCTTTCTTTGTTTAAATATTAACGTATCGCATTCCAGATTACTATAGGAGTGATAAAGCAGATGGAGGAAGCTCGGGCTCTTCGGGAGGAGAAGAAGAAGTTTGAGAGCAAGCGAAGAAAGCTAAAGGACGAGTTCAAGTTCATGACTTCGAAGGCTGAGAAAGCAAAGAGATCAGAGCAAATCCTTATAACCAAGTTGAACAATGCCGAGAAGGCTAAAAAGGAAGCTGAGGACGCTTTGGTTTGCGAAGAAGATGCTCATGCAGTTGCGAGGTCATACCTTACCGCCAAGCTCCTCAAAAGTGAAGAGGAATTGAGCAAGGTCAAGAGCGACCTAATGTAGCGAGCTGAGGCCACTGTGAAAAGTATAGAAGAGGATGAGAGAGAGCTCGCGCTTGCTAAAGAGGAGGTCGCCAACACTAAAGAGGAAGACCAGGTGCGGGTCACCAAAACTAGAGAGGAGGCAGAATCAGAGATCTCCAGTTTGTTCCTCTACACTTTATGGAAAGTCCACCTAAGCTGGACATCTCATTTTTTGGTGAAGAGGCTGTCGTGGAGGTGGAGAAATATAAGGAGCAAACTGCCCAATCCTCAACTGTTCCAGATATAGCCCTTCAGAACATCGAGCTCCCAAATGCAACCCCTTAAAATGAGACAGCTCAGGTCACAAAGCCTCTAGGTGCAACCTCTAATGATGCAGCTCCTATCGAATCAGCCTTCCAAGGCTAGGACACCGAGTAGCTTATCATGTTGAACACTTTTTCTTTGTAATTTTTCATAACTTTCATAATTGTGCTACACTGGCCTTACTTGGCGAGGTCATGAATATTTTATTTCATTTGCAATGGATTCCCCTTGTTATGAGGTTTTGTTTTGAATTTACTTGCTTCTTCAATGTTACTTTGATAGCATCTTATTTTTCCTAAATCTTTGAATTTTCTGCGAATTGAATAATCAATGTATAAATAAGTGGTAGTAAAACTACGTGAGAACTCGACAGGTCGCTGATCTTGATTAGTCGTAGCTCGCAGATTATAGTTTCATTCGAAAATTCAAACCAGCAAAACATAATAAAATTATTGCAAGCTATGTAGTGGGTTGGAACCTTGATTACCATAGCGAAATGTTGGCGAGCTATGTAGTGGGTCAGAACCTCGACTACCATAACGAAACTTTGTCGAGCTATGTAGAGGGTCGAAACCTAGTCTTCTATAGCTATAGTTTTTCGAGCTATGTAGAGGGTTAGAACCTCGCCTACCATAGCAATATATTGACGAGCTATGCAAAGGGTTGGAACCTCATCTACTATAACAATATATTGGCGAGCTATACAGAGGGTCGTAACTTCGCCTACCATAACGATATTTTTTCGAGCTATGTAGAGGGTTGGAACCTCGCCTACTATAGCGATATTTTGTCGGGCTATATAGGAGGTCGAAACATCGCCTACCATAGCGTATATTGGTGAGCTATGTAGGGGGTCAAAACCTCACTTACCATAGCGATTCTTTTCGAGCTATGTAAGGGGTTGAAACCTTACCTACCATAGTGATATTTTGTCGAGCTATGTAAGAGATCGGAACCTCACTTATCATAGCGATATTTTTTCGAGCTATGTAGGGGGTCGAAACCTCGCTTATCATAGCGATATGTGGAGCTGTTAGCATAATAACGAGCTAGTAGATCGGAACCTGTTAGCTTAATAACATGACTCATAAAATTTGAAGCATAGCACATAATAAAGAGATCAATAGAGCAATCACTCAATGTAAAGAAGTATGAGGAATTTGGAGCTTTTATTAACTTTCGAAAATTGAATTACAAATTAAATATATATACTTAAAGAGTTACCAAAAGTATGGACGAAGGTACTCAACGTTCCAAGCTTGAGGGACTTTAACTCCATTCATATTAGTCAAACGATATGCTTCATTTTCCAAGTTTTCCTTGATAATATGACAGGACCCTTCCCAGACCTTAACTATGCTCTTGTCTGGAGGATCCTGTCGGGCACTTCAACGGACTTATCGAAACCGACTTGTCGGATCGAAGAAATCCGAGAAGCGAACCCTAACTTTCTTCAACCGGTTTACTCGTTTAAACTCAAACATTCAGTTTTCTTTTAACTAGTTGGGAGTGATAAACTTTTTCGTAACTTTTGTTTCAAATATTTTTATAAAATTTTCGGCAGCATAACGACTGCATTTTTTATAAACCAAAATTTTACCTGTCAAGAAAATAACACTTCGACTAAAATCTCAATTCCTCCCAACTTTTTTATTCCCAAACATGCAATAATCATCATCATATTTCCACAAACATGCCACATCAACACTCAATTCTCAATTTATAAGTACAAACTTACAAACTCAAGTAGAATATATCTAGATGCATTATATATATGAAATGCATGAATATTTACAAATATACAATTTCAAAATCTGAATATATGTTGTTCAGTCACATATCCATCTCATACATAAAGTTTTACATCATATGTCATAAATCGCCCACCTATATATACACAACAAAATGATGACGTCCTGTCGTCCGCGGTAGCACACAATGAAATATAAATAGCTACAAAATAAACAAACAAGTTAGTGCAACAAAGATATGATATCACACACTAACATGACAATTTATCATTTGTTTTGTGATTTCTTTCAAAACCCCCATGTATATCCTTTAAACACTCTAACCATCACGGGCGATTAAAACTAACGCCAACGTGAAGCTTACTAAGTCATCTCAACCACTACGTTACGGAATTTACTGCATCGCACGTAGAGCGCTAAAGCTTATCACTGAGCAACTACAATGCGGGATTTTCTGCATCGCAGTTGTAGTGCTAAAACTCTGGGCAACTACGAGCGGAATTTACTGCATCGCCAAGTAGTGCCAAACTATAAAAATAGCCAACTACGTGCGGAATTGTCTGCATCGCTACGTAGCGCTTATACTTTCTATGAAACTGGGCAACTACGGATGGAATTTTCTGCATCGTCGCGTAGTGCTAACTTTTCTCTAATCTGAGCGACTACGGACGGAATTTACTGCGTCGTCACGTAGCGCTAAATCTCATTATATTTTAAGGAATATACATGGGTTTTAAAATTTACTTTTCAAGCGCTAAAGCACAAAACTCTTTATTTTTAAAACCTCTAAACTCTTGTCTCATTTCATTCTTTTTACATACAACTTAACTATCATATTCCTTACCAAACATCAAATGTTTACAAGAATTTGGAAAAGATCTTAAGTGGCGAACCACTTACCTCGAGGCCGCGTCAAGCGTCTTGACGAGGCTCCTGGACGCCGCTCACGTGCTCGTCCCCTACACAACATGATCTCATCATTATTAGTGATAATTTGAAAAGTTGAGAATCTCAACTTCAAGGTTAATAATCTCAACTAAGACCCATTTTTCTCTATATAATCTCCTAACTTGTTTCTAACTCATCCGAAACTCTCTAACTTCGATTTCTTTGTAAAAGTTTTACTTCTAGACCCGTAGGATCATCCCCATATGTTTCGTTTGATCTCCAAAAGCTTAAAACAAAAAGTCAACTTTTTTAATTATATGGTTGACCACGAAAAACAGAATTGAAACCAGCCATGGTTTCACCTCCGTTCCTTTTTCTAGCGTCTCCTTATCACATAACTAAGTCGCCCGTAAAGTTTCGTCGAGAAACTCCATCGTTTGCTATGTCAAATCTAAGGAAAACATCCGTTTTGGACACTTTCGGGCGCAATTAAGTGCCCGTTTTGCAAACTCTTGGTTTTGAGTTAGCGACGCTAGTTTTTCTTCCATAGTTAAACTTCGTTTAACTAATAATGATGAATCAAACTCAAACCATGCAATAAAAATTGCATTCGGGTAGCCGTTTCACTTCTCAAAACTCTAACGGCACTATATTGGGCATAACTTGCACAATTTTTATCGGATTCGATCCGTTCCAAAACTTATGGTTTTCTATGGTTCCTAGGCATCATTTGAGGTGTAGAACATCCCCAAATAAGCCAAATATAGTCAGGTCTCCTCTAGCTAAAAATTCAGTTCGGGAATCACTAATATTGTCAAAACTAGCTCTCTTGAGCTTCTCTTATTCCCACATGCTTTCCTATGCTTTTCTAATCATTTTTATGCTCAAAATTGGGTTCAAAACCTCTAAATTTCAGAGCTTATTTACTGTCTAATATGGTCATAACACACACATAAACATTACTTGTTCATTTGAACACTAACAATTCACTCAAAACTTTCATCAACTAGTTTGTGTGTGTGAAAAACAAATTTTCGTTTCTATGATTCTCAGGCCTATAACAGCCCATAAATAAAACCCTAAGTCATCATTTACACTCAAAAACATCTCCTCTAAGGTTCTATAACAATCACTTAGGTTTTGACACCATTTCTAGTGCAAAACCTCCAACAACATACAACACAATTCTGCAGAAGTAATTTCAGCACACTGCTGGAAATTTTTGTAAAGAAAAGGAAGAGTAAGCTAATTTCTTACTTGGTTCTTGACTTAAAGAGTTGAGAGGGACTTGGGAGAGGGTTTAAAGAGAAGATTTGAGGCTTGGATGGGCTGGAAAGGGGCTGTCTTCTTCCACTTTTCCTTGCTGCAATTTCTGCCCTGCAGTTGCACTTCTGCTGCTCTGTTTCTGGTGCTTCACTGTTTCAGCTGAGTGAAGGCACGAAAATGACTTTAGTTTGCTGAAAACCTTCAGCCAAGTGTTGCTTATATACTACTCCTACTTCTCTAATTTGCATCCTTGCCCCATCTCTTTTTAATTTCACACAACTTCCTCTCAAATTCTCTTTTCTTTTCACTGCTGTCCAGTTTTGTTTATTCTCTGGCAGCTGCTGTTTTCTTCTTTATTTCTCACCTATTTTCATCTTTTCTTGTTGAAATCTTGCTAAATGTTCATTATATATGATTAGCCTTCATGAAAATGGCACTTAAGTCTCATGTTTAACTTGTTTGACCATCATTTTCCCTCCTCCTCTACTCTATACGGGAATCACTTTTGTTTTTGAGTTTTATGGTAGCTTTGCACTCTTCACTTGTCTACTTGGCTTCTAAGTGTCTTGTTTATATATCTTATTGATGTTCTATGGAATATCAAGCTTGTCCTTTGATTTATTTTTTATTATCATCAATCTCTTATTTAAATCGCTTAATAGTTGTCCATTACTTACGAACAACTAATGTAAAAATTTTCTTAATCGTGCACTCAACATTTTATTTTCTTTAACTTGTCTCTTATCTATGGATGAATTACTTTACTCTTCATTGATCTTTTTCTTGCTAATTTGGTTGTTGTGAAACTCTAGAATGGCTTTCACAAAATCGATGAATCAATTTAGCTTAACACTAACTTGATTCTATTGTAATGTTACTTAATTTTTATAATTGACGAATTTCGTCGTCGATCTTAAGTTGATAAATCTCTAACGCCATGAAATTCAATTAATCTAATGTAGAGATTTATTTTACCTCTCTAATTCATCTTTTAACACTAAGAGGTTATGAATCGAGACTAGGGGTTTACATAATATAAGGGTCTTCCTAGTTCGAACTAATGACCCGTCACTGGTCTTGCGAGCTCCAAGTAGGATAAGGCGCAGTACGAGATTACCAATGTTGTAACATCGAACTCGAGTCTTTTTGTTGTAGTACCTTGCGACCCTTTGCTGATAAACAGCTACTTTCAAATACGATGTTTCTCTTGCGTTTTCGAGGAGGTCAAGATTTATAGCAAGTAGCTAGTCGTTGTTTTCTAGATTGAAGGTTGTTTTATGTTGTAAGGTCACTTCTAACTCTGTCGGGATCATGGCCTCCGATCTATATACCATAGAGAAATGAGTTTTACCAATAGTGCTACAAGCTATGGTTCTATAGGCCCATAGTATCTTTTGTAGCTCGTCCACCCATGCTCATTTCTTGGCTTCTAGCTTTGTTTTCAAGATCTGCTTTATTATTTTGTTCATAGTCTCAACCTGGTCATTGGCTTGTGGATGGTCTACTGTTGAAAAGCTCTTGACGATCTTTAAGTCATTATAGAACTTGATGAACTGGTTGCTGTTGAACTGAGTTCCATTATCTGTTATGATTTGTTAAGGGACCCTGAACTTACAAATAATATTACTCCACACAAACTTCTTTATCTTTGTAATGGAGATCTCTGCTAGCTCTTTAGTTTTTGCCCATTCAGTAATGTAGTCTACTTGCAAACACGATATGCTTGCATCTTTCGCGAGTTGTTAATAGAGGCCCAATCAGGTCCATCCCCTAAATTACAAAAGGCCACGAGCTCACAATTTGTTGGAGATAAGCTGATGGAGCTCACAGAATCTTGGTTAACCTTTGACACTTATCATATCTTTTGACTAGGTTGATGGTGTCATACTTTATGGTGGGCCAGTAGAATCCTTACCGAAGAGCTTTTTGAGCTAAAGATAACCCCTCAGCATGATTTCCATAATGACCATCATGTATCTGTTTTAACACGGTCTCACAATCTTAGTCATCGATGCATCTTAAAAGTGGAGCTGAAAATCTTTTCTTGTATATCATGTCATCATAGATGCAATATCGAGCTGCTCTAGCTTACAGACAACGTGCCTTCAATTTGTCATTCGGTAGCTTCCCGTCCTGTAAATAGTTCAAGATTGGGCCCATCCATGAGTTTGGTTAGACAATTACAGCTATCATAGAGTCTTTCCCTTATGTGCTTGGGATTGGCAAGAACTCTACTATGATAGCTCCTAGAAAATCTGCATCTCGAGCAGTTGCTAAGTGAGCTAGTGCGTTTGCATGCGAGTTTTGAGCTCGCGGGATCTGCTTTACCTCGAACTTTTGGAAAGTGTTTAGCAACTCCTAAACCTTTTGGAGGTACACAGTCATCTTAAATCCCCTGGTTTGATATTTGTCTCGGATGTGGCAGACCACAAGCTGAGAGTCACTGAAAATTCTCTATTGTTCAGCTCACATCTCTTTAGCTAGACACAGACCTACGAGCAGAGCCTCATACTCAGCTTCTTTGTTGGTAGTCTGAAAACCAAACCTTAACGCACAGAGGATCTTGTCCCTTTTGGGGCTAATTAGTAGAACTGTAGTTCGAGCCTTTTGTTCACTAGATGACCTATCAACATATAGCTTTCAGGTCGACCCTTCAGAAGATTCAACCTTTTCTTCTGCAGGCCCCGTGAATTCTACGACGAAGTCAACTAGAGCCTGGGCCTTAATTGTCGACCTCAGCTTGAACTCAATATCGAACTGTGCTAGCTCTACCGCCTACTTGAGTAATCGACCTGAAGTATCCGACTTTGGGAAGACCTACTTCAACGGATACTGAGTGAGAACTTCAATCTTGTGGGCTTGAAAATAAGAACGCAACTTTCTCGACACGACTACCAAACAATAGGCAAGTTTCTTTATCTGCGAGTACCTGGTTTCGGTATTAAACAACTTCTTACTCACATAGTACACAAGAAGCTACGTCCTTTCCTCTTCTCGCACTAAAGCTGCGCTTAAAGCATGTTGAGATACCCTCAGCTATAAGTTGAGCTTCTCTCATTCTTTTGGCTTGGATAAGATTGAAGCTCGACCCATATAGTCTTTTAACTGCTGAAATGCCTCCTCACATTGTTCAACCCATTCGAAGTTTTTTGCCTTCTTCAGTATATCAAAGAAGAGAATGCATTTGTTAGTAGCCTTCAAAATGAATTAGCTAAGAACTGCAACCTGGCCATTGAGGCTTTACACATCCTTGACTCAAGTAGGGGACTTCATGTCAATCAGCACTCTAATCTTCTTAGGATTAGCTTCAATCCTTCTGTTATTTACCATAAAGCTAAGGAATTTCTTGGAGGCTACCCCGGATGCGCACTTGAATGAGTTCAGCTTCATTTGGTAGTTCCTCAATATACGGAACATTTCTTCTAGGTCACATACATGGTCAGCCACCTACTTGAACTTTACCAACATGTCATCCACGTACAACTTTATTGTCTTTCTGATTTGTTCCTCAAATATCACATTGACCAGCACTAATAGGTTGCCCCTATATTCTTTAGTCCGAAAGGCATCACTTTAAAGCAGTACAGGTCATGACCTGTGATGAACGAGGTGTGCTTTTCGTCCTTTAGGCTTATAGGTATTTGGTTATAGCCCGAGTAGATATCCATGAAGCTCAGGAGTTGGTGACCAGCTGCTGCATCCATGAGCTGGTCAATTCTAAGTAGGAGGAAGTTATCTGTTAGACACGTCTTATTTAAGTCTACGAAGTCAATGCAGGTTCTCTACTTTCCATTTTTTTTCTTTACAAGCATATGATTGGCAACCCAGGTTGGGTAGTAGGTCTCGTGGATGAACTTGTTGGTCAATAACTTATCTACCTCCTCTTTTAGAGCGGTGTAACATTCTGCTGTCATTGGCCTCCTCTTATAGGGAGCTGGCTTATGGTAGAGGTTAATGTTTAACTTATGTGACATGACCTTAGGATTTATTCCCACCATATCTTCGTGGTTCCAAGCAAAAACATCCAAGTTTGCTTTAAGAAAATCAGTGAGTTGGGATGTCGCCTCTAAAGTTAACCCTCATCCTAGCTTGAGGCATCTTTTAGCATCTACTTCGCTGACTTGGACATCCTCGAACTCTTCTACAAGCCTAATTGCTTTATCCGCGTCCACCTTACTTATAACTCGTGGCTTGCCCTCGAAACCATGTTTACTTTCTTTCCTCTGACCCCCATCTTGATTGCGTTTTTGTAGTAGTGTCTAGTCAAGTACTGCTCGCCTCACACTCAATCTATCCCATTAGGGGTTGAAAATTTGATTGTAAGGGTCCTGGTAGAGGTGACTACATCTAGATTATTAATCACAGGTCTTCCCAGGATCACATTGTATACTGAAGGGCAGTCGATTATTAGAAAGTCTGTCGGTACAATAGTTTGACGACTTGAATCCCTAAGTGTAAGCGAGAGTCTAATCTGGTCCACTGGAGTGATGACGTCTCAGTGAAGCCATAAAGAGGTTCTGGAGAAGTCCTTAGCTGTTCTGCCCCTAATCCCATCTAGTCAAAGCACCCCTTGTACATGACATTAATTGAGCTCCCTGTGTCAATCATGATCCATTGCACCTTCGTGTTACTAATCTTTGCTCGGATGACAAATGTGTCATTGTAGGGCCAGCATACTCTTTTGGCATCTTCCTTAGTGAAAATAATGTCATCCGAGGTTGTTCTCACTTTCTTCGTAGGTCCCTCTAGTCTATTATGACCTATGAGCAGGGCATGATTTGCTTTCTGTACGTAACGTTCATGGGACTAGTTAGATGTACCTGCGATATGAGGGTCACCATGTATGGTGAAGATAGTCCTTACAGCGGATTCATGTTCTTGTTTGGGAACTCACTAGGATTGCTGCTGAGCTAGTTGTGGTGGTTGTTGAGGTTGTTGCTGTTGAGGTCGCGGGTTCGCTGGTCACATCACATAGTCTCTTAAGCGACCTCTCTTGATTATAACTTCAATGGCTTTCTTTAACGCCCAGTATTCTGAAGTGTTGTGTCTGATCTCATTGTGTTAAGTACAAAACTTGTTCCTATCTCTACGGTTAGCAGGAGTCCTCTTAGGATAGGCTTCCTGAAGTCCTCCCTATTCCTCTCTATCGCAAAGATTTTGTCCCGTGTATCTAACAAGACGCTGTAATTATCATGGGGACCTTAGCTCTGAGGTCGTTCATTTTTGGGCTTATTCCTGACCTTCTTAGTGACCTAATGGTTTAAGTTGTTATTCCAACCTTCATTTCTGTTCCTACCATTGCTTCTTTTCTTAGGTTGGTTAGAACTGTTCGCTCCACCTTTTTGGTTAGACTTCTTAGGGCCAAAGGTCTCTTCCCATCTAATCTCTTTGGCAACTCGCTCGTAGAACTCGCTCAGGTCCCTTATTGGTGATTTGTGAATGCTATCGTACAGTTTTCCATCCTTGTGAAGCCTAGCTGAAATCGCAGTCAGGATGCTTTCGTCTGAAGTGCTCTCCATATTGGTGACTTCGCGTCTGAACCTAGTAATGTAATCTTTCAGCGATTCGTTTTGTCGTAGAAAGATCGTGGCAAGGTGAGGTGCGAGCTGTCTCCTCAAAGCCCTGTATTGCCTAATGAATTTTCGTTGGCATTCCTTCCAACTTTCTATGTTACGAGCTAGAAGACTTTTGAACCAGGTTCGTGAAACGTCCTCTAGGGTGGCTAGGAAGACCCAGCACTTAACTAATTGATTGTCCATCTGGAGATTCATTTGGATATTGAATGCATCCAGGTGGTCATAGGGGTTGTTATCTCTATTGTATTGGGAAATGTTGGAGACCTTGAATCTAGGAGGGAAAGGCTGCGCCTCGATCTCCCTGGTGAATAGGGTCTTCTCCCCATACTGATCATGCTAGTTTGAGGCACCAAGTCCTGCTTCGAGCTGTTGAACCCTCTGAATGAGCTCCTTTATCCATGGGTTCTATGGCTTTTATCCTCTCTTATACTCACGACTTGGAGAGCAGCGATCTGGTACATATCCCTGACTATCCTTACACAAGCCACTAGCTCGATGCGACTCCGCACGTCGCTGATTATCTACTTGACGGGACCCTTCTCGAATCCCTCCTCTGAACCTGAGAAAAACCCCATAGCACCCCGACAGAACTCCAATGCCTAACTTTGGCTCGAAAAAATCCCGTCGGAGCACCGAGACTTAGTGTAAACTTATTTTCTAAACATTTACTAGGTGGCAAAGGTAAAAATTTTTCGTTTTTCTGATGAAAATCCGGCAGCATGCTGACTGTTTATTGAACTATGCCACCTTGCAAATTCAAGTACAATTTAAAAACACTTCTATAACACTCAATCTCAACTACCAGGGGCCTCCGGTCCTCCTCCCAAAATCACTCCAGCATGAAAAACCACAATCACGTAAATTGATTTGAAAACTAAAACTTTCTTATCAAAACATCTTTCTAAAGACACGCATCCAAAAACTTGCATTTACATTTACAATTTACACCATACTTTAATACAAAATATGCACATGACAAAAGTATGAGCTATACAATGTGATAATAGTCGTCCGTTAGTCACTCTGCGCGTTTGTCTGAGTCTCGCCTACTGGACGCTCCTGTACCTGAGCAAGAGTTTTTAAGGAACACATTGCAAACAAACTATGAGTAAAACTTAGTGAGAATTACAATTTGATAAAACTAAAGAAAAACAGTTTCATTCTTTTCTAAAATACTTTATCGAAACTCGTTCGAAAACTATTTTTCAAGTTCGTTCTCCGCCTTTTTCTTAAACTTTCTCATTTTCTCGCCTTGATGGTAACCCAAGGAAACTACTCATGTCATGGCAACATAAACTCTCTCGCTTGCTACTAGGAATTAAGGAATCTGCCATGTGTAGTCGCCGATGCATAAACTCTAGGCATGCGTTACCCTCTCGTAATCGGTCCAATCTACACTACTCTTATACGTGCAAATGGTGACTTAACTGACTCTCTCTCTTAGGAGTCCTCTAGACTCCACTGTCGGTTAGTGACTCTCTCACATCTACCGTACACGCATAAGGTACTCAATTGGGCACTTAACTGAGGTTAGGGTAAACCATAGGCATACAAAAATACTTTTTCTCGGTATTTTACAATAAACTCGTTCTCAAGACAAAAAGCCTAAAATCTTTGATTCTAACACATTCTCGGTATAAAAATATACTCAATTCAAAACTCACATGCTAGAATCTTAGTATAACTTCAATAAACCACTTAATTACATAATGAATAAATTTATATGAACAATAAGCAAAATACATTCATTCATATATATATATGAAATAAAATTTAAATAAAATAACACTTGAATAACTAGCTTTCAACTCATGAAACGCTCTTTGATAGATAACGATTTTCCTCCGAAAGCCTCTGAAACTTTCCGCTTTCACCTTAAAACATCAAATACTCATTTATATCACTAAATTCACTAATACAAAGTTATAAATAACTTCTAAGGCTATTAACTCTATAAAAGTCTTTTTACGCCTAAACTTTCTTAACTAACTTTTAGTTTATTTTAGACTTTCGAATTTCAATTTCTTTTTATGAATGATATTTATTATCACCTAGGAACACCCTAGTATACTCAAAATAATTTTCTGAAGCTTGAAACGAAAAGTCTCTGTTTTTTACCCCTTTTGGCCGAATGCTACCTAGGGAGAAATCCCTAGATTTTCTTCATTCTATTTTCACTCCAATCATCTCTCTAACTCTCATTTAAGTCATCCATGAAGCGAATTCGAAAGGAAACGATCGTCAAGTGAGTGTTCCTAGTAAAAAACTACCTTTTTCAACACTTTTTAATGCACATTTTTAATATAGCACTCCTAAGGGTAAAATAACCCTAAAAATGGATTCTACACTTAAAAACGAGTCCATAGACCCGTCCGGAGTTAAATTTCGAGTCCGATAGGTTGAAAAACTTACCTCCGCCGTATATGGTGGTCGGAGACGACTTTCCAACGGCATATTCCGACGACCACGGTGGTGGGAGCTATGGCTAGGTGAGTTTTGTTGTCCTCAACATGCTTGTCATGAAAATGGGGTTGGCCGGAGTCGGAATCGGTTAGTTTCACTGAGATCTAAGAAAATCGAAGTTGGTTAGTAGCCGACTTTCTCTGCAAAATCGAAGACCCAAATGGTGATGAAAATTATGAAATTGGTACCTATGGAATCTACATTGCACGAGCTTTCCAACGGTATCAAGTTTGGCCAAAACGGAGGTCGGATGTGGCTGGAATGAGAACTCAAAGTAGGGTTCGCAAAAATGAAAAATTGAAAAAAAAGAAATCTAGAGAGAGAAAGAGAGAGAGAGAGCACGTTTCTGACGACCGGAGGAAGAAGAAGAAACAGTATGTAATCCCGTAAAATTTCAATTTGGCCCATCAACTATTTATAAATTACGACTTTAAACTAAAACTTTAAAAATTTAATTTTTTGACCCTTACACTTTTATACAATTTTCATAAAATTTTTCAATTTTATCCTTAAGAAAATTTAAGATTTTTATAGCTCTGGTTGATGACAAAAATGAAATTTGGTGATGAAATACTTGAAGAGATTTGTTTGAGATCTCTTGATGGCCTCTCTAATATCCACTTAAAACCACTAATTCTTCCACCAATAAAATGGCTCCAAGTGGCTCTCTAATATCCACAAACTAAATTACACTTGGCTTATATCTATTGGTGAAATTTTTATAACCTTTCGACTTTGGTTGTGAGCTTATCTCACCCTATACTCTCTCATATCCTTTTCTAATACTCTTGGGTCTTCTAATCAACATCTCACTCGCGATGCGAAAATAAATTTAATTTTAAAGACTACTACTGGAGAGATACTAGTAAACCATAATTATAATCGAAGGTTTACACTACTTCATCCTTTTCATATCGAAATGCAGCTCGAATTCGATCGTGACCAATCTCCACATGGCAACTCCCATCTTGATTCACCTTTACTCTTAAGCTTGCAAGAACAAACAATCTCCTCCTCCTCATGAGCTTGACGACCTTTAACTCTCGATTGTGTGTTGAAGGAATGAGCTAAGCCGGCAAATCGCAGAACTATAACATCCTCGCCTAAATTCCCCAACCACACGGAAACCGAAGCGAAGAATGCTACGCTTTTGACTTTTAAAAGAAAATGCGTTTATTTATTTGATTTATAGAAAATCTGGTAGTATTTCCTCTGTTTTATTGAAAATCCAAAATTTTAAAACCTGCACAATTGAAACATAACACTTTTAATATATTTCACATTCTCAACTTCCAATTTCGGACCCTCCATCCATCTCAAAAACCACTTCAACACACAAATCTAAATCAAATTACACATTTACACAATAAAATTTCCATCAAGGAAAATGAACCCAACTAAAAAAAAAAAAAAAAACACCATGGTATCTACTTTCCCAATACATTGGGTTACATAAAAAAAACTTTCATACATTACGATATGCTTTAAAATTTACAAAGTTTCACACATTCATTTGAATGTACATTACATAAGTTCATAAAATTTTATTTCAACACATATAATTACATGCTAGAAAATCTCTACCAAAATTGGAGAATTGTTGTGACTCTCTGAACGCGTTGACGAATATCTTCTTGACAGACTATCTCTTTATCTCTACACCGCTCATCTTCACTACCTGCGCATGGAAAAATTAACGCGCTAAGCATAAACGCTTAATTGGCATACACATATAATATCAAAATCACAAAATTTTACAAACACCATTTGTAAGAGGTCTCGTTTCACAAAGCATTTATTATTCAACATAATATATATTTCAAACAACAATTCAAAAGCTTTATAAAATGCTTTTCAAACACATATATTCAATGTAGATTTCTTATTAGTTATTATAATATCGTAAGAGCCTTTTATAAATGTTGTCACGATACCATGGATCAGTAACAGATTTCACATTTTCTCTCCGACATCGGACACTCGGTGCCTGCCAACTGGAGCTTAATTTTACATTCGTATCGATTTCTGGACAGGACACTTGGTGCCTCTCAAAGTCCGTATATCACATCGGTAAGCATTCGTAACGACGCAATACTGCTAATAAGTACCCTATTGGCATGTCAACTACCAATCCTCACCTACCAATGTACAAGTTTACTCAGGCTCTCAATATTTTTAATAATCACGAAAAATTTTTATTCGATTAAACTTTTTACAAAATCGAGTAACTCTCAAACATTCTCATTCATTTTTGTTTTTTTCAAAATCTTTTGAAACCTCTCACTTGATCATTATCAAAGGACCATCATGCCCTTGGTTCCACTATAAAAGCTTTATTGCACAATCAATATTCTTTTCACATTTTCACTAGGCCCCAAAAGATAGTTTTCGAACTTTTCCCTTCGAAATCATAATTAATTGCACATATCATCATAACATGATGTAATTAACACATAAATATGAACGAAATGACAAAATTACCCATTGGCTTTCCTATGAGTGCAATTCGGTCAAAATGGGTGAATTTTTCAAAAATCATTTCGACTTCATAATTTATCTCACACATCACTCCAATATCATCTATTAAACACGTAAATATAATTGAAATGACAAAAATGCCCTTAGGCCTATCTTTAGGTCAAATTCGGCCATAAGGGGGTTTTTGTAAAGTTTTTGTTTCACTTGTTTTTTCATCATAAAATCTCTTCCTTCAACATCCCAATAACACATACATATCATTTTTACCAACTCATAAGATCAACGTCACAAAATACCCAAGTTTCAAGACAATATTCTCAAATTTTTGTTACTAATAAAAGTCAAATTCATGATTAAATGTGTACCAACATTTTTGAGCTTGCACCCAAACTTTCTAGCACTTCAATTAGAAGTTCAAAGCTTCTCATTGCCTTTACTAGACTCCACACGCCCTAATTGATCACCTAGGGTTTCAAAAATACATTTAAAGCCATGAAAAACAAATTAACTCAAATAAATGCTTACCCAACTACCTCTACATGTCTATAAATACATCTACATGCTTACTAATCTATTTTAAACTCAAAAACCAGAAAATACTGCACTTACCTCACATGAGCTCTTTTCTAATGAAAATACAACTTGATATCTTGAAGATTTTTGCAAGAAATGAAGGCTTAGATAGGTAGGTAAGATAAAATCAAGGTGATTGGTGAGTTTTAAAGCTTGAAATGAAAAGAAAAATGGAGAGAAAATGGAGATATGCAGGTCGGCAAAAAAGGGTGAGAAGGAATAAATGAAATTTTGCAAAAATTGACCCATATTTATACTAAACAACTTCTTGAAATTCTATCTTTGCCCCTACTTTTCTAAAATTCCATGCAAGCCTAAAAACCATCACACTTGCCCCTTTTTTATTGGGTAACCAAGACAACTCACCATTTCACTCATTTTTCAACCACACACTTACTAATTTTCTATTGGCTCTCACAATTTTAACTTTTAGATGTCAATTTATCATTGGTTCAAGAAAATTTCACATGCAATGCATTCTAATTGTACTCATTTGGCTATCCAATGACAAATTTTCATCATCAAAGCTTTCTCATTAAATTCCTAATTAGATTCTTGTACTAAAAAAAATTTACCTCCAAAATAAATTATTAACTTTTCTAACAAATAAATATATTATTACACTAATTATATTTAAACTAGATTTTAAATCCAAATTCAATACACTTACTTTCTTAATTTAATGACACTACTTATACGGAAATAAATATTAGGACGTTACAGGGATCTTTCTGAAGGGTCTTTTAGGAGTTAGCACTTCTTCTCGTTGCTGCTGATAAGCTTTTCTTGGAGCAGCAACCTTAGATCTGGGTATGTTTGGGCTTGGGCCTATGCCAACACCCTAACTACATTCGCAAGCTGTTGTATGGTATTTTTCTAATGTCTCCTACCATTGATGCCATACCAGTAGCCCCTCGGCTATAGTGACCACCGGCACTGGTTGACAAGGGGCTAGTGGAGACATACCCACAGTAGCGTTGATTACGAGGACATGAGATGCACTTGCCATGGGCATGATTGCATCCTCCATCGACTGGACATAACACTAATGCTGATCCATCCATCTTTCTGGTTGGTCAACTGTCGCGTCATAACTTCTGGTAATTCTTTCTTTTACCATGGTTGCTGAAAACTCAAAAAAGTTACAGTTTAGGCCCTCATTCTAACACCAAAATATTGACGTCTGAATTTGGTCGACCGAAATCCTTGATCCAATACCTACAATTAAAGAGAAATAAAACTAAAATAAGAAAAAAAAAAAAAGAGGAAGAACAGAGATTGCAAAAGAATTTTTATATGGTTCGGCCCAAGAACAATACCTATGTCCTCGACTATGTTCTCATGTTATTTTGGCAAAGTTATAGTATATTATTGCTTATTATTTCATATGATTACAATGAATTTTCGACCCCTATTTATAGTGTGGGATGTTATAATTTGAGTACAAGTGAAATAAAAAAGAATCTCACATTAATTACACTTCCAAAATCGTTTTCCACCATATCAAAAATAGATTTCACCATAGCAGATATAGATTCTACGGACATAAAAATTTGAATTTATTTCCAATTCCGGTATTTGACTCTTTCTCAATTTGGACTGTTGCCTTTCTGAAAAATTCCTTTAACGAGAGCTTCAAGTTGCTAGTTGGAGCTTACCTTAAACGACCTCGAGCTGAGTATAAGACAACCTTGACCATAATTGACTAGCAACCTGAGAATAGTAGTGACAAACTGAGAGCTCATTCCTATGAGTTGGGTGTTGACAGACTAAGCTTTCATCTATTGGATCAATCCATTAGATCAGTTCTTTAAGCTTTTACCAGCCCATTTATGCGGTCCCAAATATACCCATAACAAAACCTAAAAAGAATGTTAGAAGAAAAAGAACCTCTCATACTCCCTCACGTGTCTCACTTAACACTCTCTCACATGTTTAACTCTTTTTTTTTTTAATCAAAAAACCCTAAAAAAATTAATAACTAAATCAGGAAGGAAAAATAAATTCGATAACCAAACCTAAATTAATATTCAAAGCTCCGATACCAAACGATGCCAATCCCGTATATAAAGATACGACACTCACAGTCAAATTGAAACACCACCCCAAGAAAAATTAATATAAGTTTATAATGAAAACTTTGACCCATCGATTATGTCATTCAAGAATCCAAATTACAAAAAAATTTGACCCATTAAATATATGATAACCAAGAATCAAAATTATGACAAAAATGATATTGATGCTACTCTCAAAACATAAATGAGAAGATGAGAGATAAGTCATGATTTTGATCGTCACAAGGGTTATTTGATAAGATCATGTTTCAATCACCACAGGCATAGCCTGATAAGATCAGGATTTCGATTACCACAGGCATAGACTGATAAGATCATGATTTCGATCACCGCAAGTATAGTTTAATAAGATCATGATTTCGATCACCATAGGCATAGTCTGATAAGATCATGATTTCGATTGCCACAAGCAAAGCCCAAGAAGATCATGATTTTGATTGTGACAAGCATAACTTGATAATATCATGATTTCGATCGCCACAAGTATAGATTGATAAGATCACTTGTTTATGAAAGATATCACATGTTCATGAAGAACAAAGAGAGACTTAAACTTATTTTTTGTTTTTTGTTTTTTTTGTTTACATGAGTCTAATATTTATGGACACTCTTGAAACAACCCTTCAGAACATCACATATTCATGAAGAACAAAGAGAGGCTTAAACTCATTTTTCGTCTTTTTTTGGTTTACATGAGCCTAATATTTATAGACACTTTTTGGAACAACCATCCAAGCATGAGAAATAGGAGAAAATAAATGCAACTAACTAACAATAAGAAATAATAAAAACTTAGTTGACAAGACACTCTTGGAATAACTCTTCAAGCATGAGAAACAGAAGAAAATAAATGCAAGCAACTAATAACAATAAATAATAAAAACTTAGTTGACAAGGATTTAAAGAATTAAAAATAAAAGAACTCTTTAAATCCTGAGATTTGTAGAATCCAGACCACTAAAATATATTTGGTCATAACTTCCTCTTGGAGCCTTCAAATAACATACTTCAAAATGTTAGAAGGAAGTTAATACTCTAATCTTTCTAAATACATATGGCATGCTTCATAACTCTTTTTTTTTTATCAAAAGATATGGCATCTCAAAAACACCACTCATGTAAAATCTTGATGAGTGACTTGCTTGCTTTCTGGGTTTCCATCACTTTATTAAAGGGTTGTTAAGGAATTTTATTCTGACTTAATTGATGATGATGAGGATAAGTTTTCAAAACACAAAATGTAAGTTAGAGGGCATTGTATGATTTTTTCCCTTAAGCCATTAAGAATATCTAAAGATTACCAATCTTATTCTATCCCTTAGTTTGATAAGGAGTATGAAGAGGATGATGTAGCTACTAAACTACAAGGACATATTATTGAGTGGCCTAAATCAAATTCTTTGAAGACTGTCAGTTTGATTTTAAAGTACTTTACATTGCCCCACATTGTCATGACCAACTGGTTACCAACTAGTAATTATTATATTGTGACAAATCAAATGACATTTTTTTTGTTCAATATTGGTACAAGTGTTAACATTGACTTAAGAGCTATCATTTATAATCATGTTACTTCTTTTGTAGAAGGGAAGATGAAAACACATAAGCTTTGTTTCCATATTTGATTACCAACAAGTTATAAAGTCAACATACTTTGATTCTCCCTAATGAGACTATTATTGGTATTAGTCCTAAACTTGTTATGTTTAGGTTAAAGTTAGAAATGGTATATGGTGGAGAATGAGAGGAATCATCTAAGGGAAAGAGAACCAATTCACACAAGAAAAGAAGAACCTCTCCAGTTTCAGTCTCTAAACAACTTGTCCAGCAACCCATAGTAAGCAATATACCTACATCAATTAGCACTCAAGTAGTAGATCCCTTAAGTGCAATAGCACAATCTGTGGAGTCTATTTTAGAGACGTTAAACAAGGTTTATCAACAATTACTTGGAAGATTGACAGGACTGAAAGCAACATACAATCGTCTACATCAACATCACAATCCAAGTCTAAAAAGAAAGAGTTGAACATGCTTGTTCAATGTGTTAAGCTAGTATAGCTTTTAGACTTTGTTTTTGTTTATAATTTATTTCTTTTGATGTTTAAACTATCATGTGGATGTTATAACATGATCTATAACTATTGTGACATACTCTTTGTGTTTTGTTATAACTCTTTGTTTGTTGAGAATAAAATTAGCTCAATTCAAATTTTCAAATCTCTTATGTTTAATTTGTCCCATTTATCTTTTGTTTTGTTGTAATTACTTTGGCCCTTCTATGCCAAAAAGGGGAGAATGGTTTGATTCTTGATTATTTTGGTATAGTTTGGTATTAAAAGAGAATAAGTTAAGGGGAGAAAATCACACAAGGAGAGAATGGTTTCTTGGAGAAGTTGCATTGTAAAAGATAGGGGAAGCTGAATGTTTATGCAAAGAAGAATAGATTCAGGAGGAGTAGTTTTGATTTTTGGAATCCTGATTATGAAATGAACCAATTTTTATTTTGTAGGAAAAATGTTTTACATAGTGTTTTGATTGGTAATATGGTTTTGCCATTAAAGATACCAAAGGGGGAGATTGTTAGTATACATATGTATAACAATTATAGTTGGTATCTTATGGCATTGAAGTTAATCTTATGACATTGTTGTCTTTTGGTATCGACATCTTATGGCATTGAGATTCATTATATAACTCCAATGATTTGACATTGTTTGTGCAACAAAACTCATGGATAACATATGTTTACATGGACTACAGTGTGTTTATACTCTGTGTTGTTATTGTCTGAGTTATAACATGTAGGTCAATATTACAATATCAGTTGTGATATTATAACGAATTTTTCATGACACTTCACAGTGCAAGTTCCAATGCAAATTTGCTTAATATTTTTAGAAGTGCTTTATTCATATTTTTATAATTCTTGTTTGACTTATTAAGTGATTGTATGGTTATTCAATAATGTTATTACCATAAATAAAGTGCATAAATTTCTTATAGCTTTGAATTGAATAAAATATTTTTTTTATAAGGAAATTTCTTTATTATTGACTCATGACACTTAGAAAATATCTTTGTGTGATTATTGAAAGTATTTTATCTGTCAACTAAAATTTTGTATTGCAGGAAACTTTTTTGTTTTCCTAGTTTCAAGGTTTGGATAAGCAAAGATATTGTTTATTTGTGCATTCGGTCAAATAATACAAAATGGGGAAGTTTCCTTTCTTATTTTGATTTTCATTAAAGCAAATTTTATTTTCTATCAATTAGTTTCTAGAATTAACTTTTAAGTTATTTTCTTAATGGAAAAGGCGCGACACATTGAAGTATATCGAGGAGATAGATAATGAAGCTTTAATAGGTATGATGAGAGGTAAGCTGTGTGATACATGTAAGCAAAACTTAGAGTGATTGCAATTTTTGTGTATGCAGTTTTGAGTTCAAACCGTAAAAAGAACATCTTAGAAACTATATGTATTGGTGACTTAGAGTTTCTCGACTCTAGATGGTTGTTTATATGGGTGAGAGATACAGAGTACAATACATACATACTGAGAGATTGAGAGATATTGCTTGTAACACTTAGAGTGGTTTGTTCTTTAAGTTTGTGTGGTAGACTTAGGCTAGTGAGGCTGTTAAGTCTAAAGTATATGTTTGTTGGGATAACAAGACGTTAAGCCATAGAGTGAGGAGACAGGTTCACAGGTCAAAAGGAGTTCATGCTGTTGTCACCTATTTAAGCAAGGGGAGCTTGCTAAAACAACGCTAATGAACGTGTAATTCATCTTACGTTGATTCTAAGAGAGAATCTTAGATTAAGTAAGTCAAGTAGGTTATACCTGTATCTTCATTAATAGTTGACCTCTATAAGTAAGGCCTCGTGGATGATGAGTAATACCGAACTACATTAAAAATATTCTTATATTAGTTTTTACGTTACTGTTGTTTATATTCTGCATTAAATTTGTTACAACACGCAATTTATATGTTATGATATTTAACTTGAGTTACAACATAATATATTAAATAATAACATTAAATAATCCCAACATTAGCAAAATTAGGTAGTCTATAGCAAACAAACATTTTCAAAACATTCTTGCATTGTTGACTCCATCATGAAAGTCGAATATATAGCAACTTGTGAAGTGGCTAAGAAAGCAGTTTGACTCTATAAGTTCTTGATAGATTTGGAAGTTGTCCTAAATGTGGACAAATAACTCACATTTTATTGTGATAATAGTGGTGTAATGGCTAATTCTAAAGAACAAAGAAGCCACAAGCATGAGAAGCATATAGAGAGAAATATCATCTCATTAAAGAGATAGTACATAAAAGGGACATGTCGGTGATAAAGATCATTTCACATGATTGTAATGATGATAAGTTTACAAAGACCTTAATGGCTCAAAAGTTTTTGAAGGTCACCTTAAAGGTTTAGGATTACAAGACATGTCTCATTTCCTTTAGGGCAAGTGAGATATTGTTAGGGTTTTATGCTTTAAGAGATTGTAATTTATAAATGTTTAAATAAATAATAAATAAAATATATTTATTTTATTCAATTTATGTGCACCTGTGAAATGTTTGCTTCATACGAAATATCATGTAACATCCATGATTACCTATATAGTCTTAAACCAAGTATATAAATGTTATATATAATAAGATTTAGTTTAAGATTAATAATCTTAAGAGTTCATAGAAAGCAAACAAAGTTAAGTATTTTGTTTGTGATAAATCTACAGCAACGGTTCATTTCATACTTGATATAATGATCATATTTAGGATTGTTCATATGGCGACATAAAAATGGAGACACCTTATATAATAAAGATTATATAAGACTAGATCATGATAAAAATGAATTTTTTATTAATATCCATTAAACAAAGAAATTCATATTAATCGACTAGATGATCACATATGGATTGATCTTAATCCTGAGTGTTTTATAGACTCCTATTTATTGAGTCATATTTTTTAATTTACATAGATGAGACCATTATAAATTTACAGTCAATAAGATTCATACTTTAAAGATATGATTTAATAAGTAATTAGGAACATTCTATACAATAGTGAAATCGACTCCTTATTACGAGAAATAGATGAGTAGTTCACTTAAGTATTGATTCGAGTCTTAAATAATAAGAGAGCTTGACTTTCTGTTTACGGGTTAACAGAAAAATAAATTTATAAGTTTCATAGATATGTAGCTAATTAGAGAATCAGTGGTACTTAATGGAACAATATATAATTGGAGAAGTATAATGGACTTTAATAATTTAGCTCTAATTATGAACTATACGTGAATGATCAAACCATATAAAATGACTAAATTAATGGATACTGAATTTTCAGATTGTATAAAACATCTACAATTTTTAAAGCAACCTTAAGTTTTCAACGGTATAACTCTAAAGTTAACAATAATAAATTATTAATTTAAGAGTTTAATTAATAATTTCAATATTATTCGAGCCCAAATTGTAGGTCTATTTAGTCTCCTTGCTAACTCACAATCATATAAAGAAACAAAATGAAGAATATAATTGGATTGTCCAATTATTATTATACATATACATTTTATGGACACATTCATGAATTATTTAAATAATTTGATTATTTAAATATATGTAATTATTTAATTAGTTGTTAATTATTTAATTATTTGCAAAGTTTATGAGTTCAATTCTAAATGGTGTCATTACATTATTTATGATTTAGAATCATTTAATTTAATGAAAAAATCATTTAATTAATGAATGGTAATAGTAATTTAATTTAATTGGAATTGGATTCCAAATTAAATTAAATTAAATGAGTTTTAATTTAATAAGAATTTGATTCTATATTAAATTAAAAGTTAAGAGTTCAAAGCTAATAAGGAATTTGATTCCACATTGGATAAAAACTAAGTCTTTCAATTTAAAAAGGAAATTGGATTCTTTGTTAAATTGAAAAACTCTAGGTTACCATTATAAAAGGGTTTTATGTTGGTAACATAAGAAAGAATTTTTTAGCTACTTGAACCAGAAACTTCCATTGACTAAAATCATCATATTGTCGCCTACCTCATAAGAAATCAAGAATATTATTATTATTATTATTATTATTTGAATTTCAATAGAATTTTCTTTGATAAAAAGATTTCATGATTTGATTCCTCGAGGTTGTACTAATAAACAGTTTCTTTTGTGAAGAGTCACAGTAAGAAAGATTGAGTGGTGAGGAATCAACGAATCAAAAGGAATCAATTCAAACTTCATACAATATAAGATTCGATATTGTTAATTTAGTTATTGAATTGTTATTACTAACATTGATCAGACACATTTTTGTTTGGAAAATTTCTTTGAAAATCCATGTTTTCGCATTTCTAAAATTGATTTTCCCTTAAATAAAAACTAGGTTAATTCAATTTGATTCAAAAAGTAAATTCAAAGAAAACTAATTTTTCAATTGATATTAGATTAGAGTCACTAGAATTTACTTAGCGAGACTTTTAGGAGTTTTTTATCTATTTTCTTTTCAGCTTGCAGATATTTCACAACATCACTAGATTCAGCTAGATTTGAAAGGGAAAGCCAATATGTTTTATTTAATTGTTTCAAATTTGTTTCTTTTATTGATTAAATTTTATTTTCTTTCATATCTAGCATATTTTTTAGATGAAAATTTTACAAGCGATTTTGAAAGTATTAAATTCATCTCCTTCATATTTTGGTTGTTTAATTAGGTTGTATTGTTGTTATTATTATTTTTTTTTTAAAATATCTCTGAAGATGTGAAACTAGATGAACATTCTGGATTGATTTTTTTTTTTTTCTTGATAAACTTCATCCAGTTTTCCTTGTGAAGGTTAAGTTATGATTAGGCTCTATGGTTGGAAAGAGCTACATACAGTGATTCGTGAAAGCCATCCTTGAGTAATTTGGGCCTCTATATCACAAATATGGATACCATGTGACAAGGACTATTTTAGTGATAGTGTGAAAGCTATCAATTATGAGTATTTTCTATTGCAACACAAAAGAATACTAAAAGAGGTTGGCCGAGATTAGAAATAAAAAAGAGAAATTAAAAAAATAATAATAATGAAACATGGCACACACTAATGCTAGGGAGTGGCTTGATCATTATTTGGAAGGATGGAAATGGATGAATCAATGATTTTTCAATCTAGTTTCTTCATCTTGTATTCATAAATTAAGAGATTTGATTTTCAAAAAGTCAACAATGCTTTTTAACTTCATAATCATTCGTACTTTTGAAAATAAATTCAGTGCTTTCCATCTCTTGCATGTTTATCATGGTTGCAAATTATCTTATATTTCTAGAAATTTGATTTGACTATGTACATATATTTTTTAGAATGTCTTTTAGAAAGTTTGTAAGTTTGTTAATTGGTTTCCCTCATATAACACACTTTCTTTTTCTTTTATGGCAAGAGCGCTAGTCTGAGTGGGAGAATATCAAGAGATTTGTTTTTTTTTTTTTCTTTTTCCCAAAATTTGAAATTCCTATTTTTGTGGTTGGATGGTTGAAATATTTTAGGATTCATATAAAGATTTACTCAAAATTTTCCATTATTCCTAACCTTAATCGATCTTTAACTTATTAGTCAACCAATTCACTATTTCTTTTTCTCTTGTGTTTCTTTGTATTTTCCGTTGTTTGTCTGTTTTGCATAACATCATCTCTATCACCATCAGAACTAGATGAGCAACAAGCAAAAATCCACCTTTTTTTTTTTTTCATTCAACAGCACCGATACTCCTCTCTTTCTTGTTTTCCTTTGTTCTCCGTTTTGCATATCTTTCTCTATAAGATCCGAACAATAGATGATGGTACCGTCATGCTGGAGACCGATCTACTTGCAACATCTGAAGGTTTGCTCAAAACCATAGTGCAGAACAACCTCTTATCTCATCTGTTTCCAACACTTCAAGGATGAAATTCAATAAAATCCTATGACTATATTGCCTTGTTTGTTGCAGGATGTTTTTTAATAGTTTGAATATTTCGTTTTGCTTTTGGTGCTATTGATTTTATTATTTTTCTTTGGATTTTTCTATCAAGAAGAAGGAGAAGTTATATTAAGGGGGACAGTTCATAATTGAGGGGAAGTCGTTATCTTCTGGTTTTTTGGTTTGTGTTTATTGAGGGGGAGTGTATTGTGTTTAATTTGGATTGTAGGATTGTTTGAATTTTGCTCAAAAGTTTAAATTTGAGTAGTTTATGTGTTTTGCCATAAAGATCCCAAAAACAAAGATTGTTAGCGCAAAAATTTGGCACCATACAGCAGTTGCAAAGATTTGGCATCATGTGACAATGTTTGTGCAAACTCAAATTTTATTAATTAATTAGTTTTTTTATTTATCTCTTAGATTATTTGAATATTCTTTTAACAATCTTGGGTTTTAATTATTTTGAATAATCTCTTATGAGATAATCTTGGGTTTTAAATTGATAATATCTTTTTGTTAAATATGAAATTTCTTATTTAAGAAAAAGATATTATTTTGGGTTAAAATTCATTGGAAATATCTTTTTATAATTATCTCTGATATTTTGTTGTTGATTTTAATAAATCTCTTTCAATTATTAGAAATATTCATTAACCAAAATTGGATTGATCTCTTGGATGAATCCGGTCATGATAATGACTAGATTCGGTTATGGCTAAAAATTAGGAAGACTTTCCTATTTTAATTTGATTTATTTTAACTATTTTATCTTTAATTAAATTCTTTATTTTGCAAATAATATTCAAGAGATTTAAGAGTGCATGTTGGTGTTATAATTACTGGCCAAATTCATTAAGTTTTGTGTCTAGATAATGAGCATCTAAATGTAATATGAGAGCATCAAATATATACTAGAGAGTTTAATGTATTTTATGAGCTATAGAGTGAATCTCTTTAGAGTCTTTTAGTGTTAGAAAGAGTGCGGTTTTTTAAACAAATAAATAACATAAATTATTCAGGAGGAAAACTGATTTCATCTTCAGAAAGAGGCGGTTTACAAAGTCTTGAAGAGAGTTCAAATAACATGTATTCTTTGGGAGGAAGATCTATTACTCTTTGGAAGAAGGCAGGTTTTAAGGCTTTTGAAGGGATTTCAAGGAGCTAGGGATCAATTAAATCAAGAGGAGCTCACTAAACTATATTAGTGGAGAGAGTACAACACTTTGTGTCAACTGTAAAGAGAGAATCTTTACTTGAGTAACTCAAGTTGTGTGTGTACTATTTAAACTGTTATTAATTAGTATAAATATCTAGATGTGGCTTCATAAATGTAGGTTAAAATCAAACCATATTTAAAATGTTGCTATCTTTTTTATTTTCTAGTACAACATTGTTTTAGTTAATTGTTACAACAAAACATTATCAATGGTTATAACAACTAACTGTTAGTCTTTACAATAGCTGAAAGTCTATCATCATAATAATTGGACAAATTTAATTTAATCCGAAAATTTTGATAACTTCGGGGAAAAAAAAAAAAAAGATCTTTCAACCAAAAAAAAAAAAAAAAAACTCACCTATTTGTACCAACAAATTTCAAAATCATCAAACAATTGAAACCGAAGCAACACAACTCCAAAACAAAGCTAAGACTGACTTTTCTTAAACCAAAACACTTCGCTCATACCATTAAAACACACACATAAAAAATCTTAACAAAAAAAAATTTTACAAAAATAATAATAATAATAATAACAACGCTTCAAACATGTGAACAACTTACCTTAAAAATACCTCATCTCTTCCTCACCATCCTTGGAAGTGTGTCAGCAAAGTCAATCGTGGTAAGGTTTAGGGTTGGTAATGAGGGAACATCGTGGTAAAGAAATGAGAAGTCAAAGACAAAGTATTTGGTTCATGGGGACCGAACACTCTGTATATATCAAATGTTCTTGGACAACAATTTAGTCATTTCGGGTTACTTTTTTAATTGTTGTTTTTATTTATTTATTTATTTTTAAAAAAATCATATGACATATGTTTTTGTTTTTGTGTCACTAATTAGTGTCAAAAGATGAAGCTTACCCTACATGTGTAACATTTGACAATCTATTGATTGACAGTAGAAACTAATTTGAGGAGTTTTTGAAATGTAAAAGATCATGAATGGTATAAACAAATTCATAGTTAAAAATAAAAAGTTTTTAAAATTATAGAGACCAAAATGAAGTTCATCCATAAATAATTCATGACTTCAATATTGGTTTCACAGTTTTAATAATTATCGACGTTGGATTTTAGTCGACGAGTAATCAATACCCAATACATGCAATCAATGTGAGAAAACACGAATACCAAGAAAGAATATAGGCAAATACCGAGAATCAAACGAGGAACACGGATCTTTTACGTGATTCGGCAATAATAGGCCTACGTCTACGACTGTCTGTCTCTTAAATTCTGCAGAGTGACAGTGTATTATTTATTATTCTCTGATCATGTTACAATGATTTTAATCTCTATTTATAGGGAAAGATGTGTTATAATTCTGGTTATAGCAAATCAGGAAAAGAATCCTGGATTAATTACATTCTCAAATAATAAGGAAAAATAAGGAAAAGAATTATAAATTAATTATACTTCATAATATGGTTAAATAATATAAGGAAACTGCCTCCATAAAATAAGGGATGATGTTGATTCGGTTTGAATTCGAATAGACTTCCATATCTGATGAGGAAATCACGGTTTGATTGGGTAACTGTCATATTCGGAGAGAGAATCATGGTTGAATTAGGCAACTGCCTGTTCTAGAAGATACTGCATTCATTATGCTTCTGAGCGAGCTGACGTGTCTATGATGGTCTATGAGTTTGAGCTCACTGAGAGACGAACTGTTCATGAGGCGAGCTGCGATCTGACTGTGTTCACAGGTCTGTTAATGTCAGTTGAGGGATTTACCCGAGCGAGCTGAAGAGTTTGCTGGCCTTAGAATTGATAGTGAGCCTCATCTGATGGACTTTGACTGAGCTTTGACCTTTATCGGGCCTTCTTACTGGGCCTGAATTGGGTTTTTACCAGCCCATTTAATGAGTTCGAAAAATACATATAACATTAGCCCCCCAGCTCTTAGTTCGCTTCTGCGAGCTGGGAATTTGAGTTTGCTGGTAAAAGCTGGCTTCCTTGGCACGCTACCCTTCATAACTGCTTCTGTGCACTTTCAAATTCCACCTTTTCAGTTGCGACACGTGGCGATCATGCAGGTGGTAACTGAAGCGACGTCTGCACGTCCTTTACACGCGTATTTAATGCGCACGTCTTTCAACTGACGGCTGCATGATTTCCAAAGCCGTGCTTCTCGCTGTACCGTCAGATTTATGACGGTTACACTTTTCAAAGATTTGACGGTTGGGGTTCACGCTCGCTTGTCTATATAAATCGATTGACCCTTTTCATTTTCTTCTTTCATCTATCATTTTCTTTTAAAGCAATCAAGTGTTCAAGCTTTCAAGCAACCAGGACCTACTGCCTTTTCACGAAATCAACATCTTTACTCGCCGTTTTTCAATCTCATCAACGATTCAAGGTAAGACATCTTTTTCTTCAAACTTTCTGTTTTAGGTTTATTTTGTTTCACCACCATTGTTATACCTTCATTATTCTGAGTCTTGTGTTTATTGAATATGGCATTTCTTCTTCTGGTTCGATCTGGTTTTTTAACTTGTTCAGATGTCTTCAAGCGGAGCTCGCAAGGGAATTGTTCCAAGCAGTGAAGCTCGTGAGCAAAATGAAGCCCGAGCACATGCTATACAGGGAAGAGCAGCTCGTGATACGTTCGCTCGTCATCCTTCATCGCTAAAGCGTCCTGATGTGGAAGGACTTGTCACTCAATTCCACATCCCTTTTGGTTGTCGTGCATTGTTACCTGATTCAAAGAATCATGCATGTTATCCACCCAGGGGATTCATCGCCGTTAGCGTTCAACATTTCGAGCAAGGGCTACGGTTCCCCATTCCACCGTACTTGATCGCATTTCTCAACAAGGTCAAGCTCGCGCCATTCCAGTTGACTTCAAACTCTTATGCGCAGTTGACCTCACTGGTCGTGGCTTTCCTCAGAAACGGCCTTCGTCCCCCTACACCAAAAATTATACAGCAGTTCTACTCCTTCAAGGCTCTGAGTGCAGCAAAAGGAGAGAAGTCGAATGGCATTTACTACCTCACAGCCCGTCCGTCGCAATACAAAGATCTCTTGCCCAAAGGAGAAGCGAAGGGCAAATCCAACGTTGAGCCGTATAAGACGAGCTGGTTTTACGTCTCGTGCCCCTCTCTCGCAGATCTCCGAAATTTCAGCTTCGTCCAGAAACCAGGTATACATAAAGGAAAAAATAACGAGCTGAGTTTATTTTGTATCTTTATTATTTTTTTTAATCATTTGCTGTGCAGCGCTGAAAATGGACGAGTCTCCTCTCAGCAGCGAGGAGGAACGAGCTCTGGACAAGCTCGCCATCTCAGAGGACGCAGGCATCAGCAGCAAATTCAACAATGTTGTCCTTAGGGCTTACGGCCTTGCTCCTCCTAAGGAATCCCCTCTTCTGCGATCAGAGGAGGACATAGGCAAGATCGGCGATAAACCTAGACTTCCTTATGTTTTTGAAGTTCCAGTTCAGGTGGGGGACACGTCTGCTTCCCGACCTCTACAACCAGTCTCTTCACAATCAGTGGGTGCAACTCGCTCACCTTCTCCAGCTCGGAAGGCTTCTACCTAAGGTGCTTCTGCTCGCACCTCATCTAAGGCGAAATCGTCTTCAGCTCGCACCCCATCAAAGGATGCATCTCGAAAGACTACCTCTCCAGCTCCTGCCTCAGCTCGGACAGAACCAGATCCAGCCTTTACTGCACGAGTTGACTCATCCTCTTCCCCACATTACACATCTACTCTAAGGGCCTCACTGCCATTTTCAGCTCGTGCTCCAGCCCCTGTTCCTTCCTCTAGGCGAATTCTAGCCAACATGAAGAAACTTGTTCTTTTGAAATCTCCTCCTGCTGAACGACCTGCTACATCTCCCACCTCCTCGACTCTTTCAGCAAAACAGCCTGCTGAGGCCTTAGCCACTCCCACGGCCCCTTCAAAACGCTTAAAGTCATCTGCCGAGGACCAGGCTCCTGCGGTCGCTGCTTTCAGCGAAGTGCCTACTACTGCTGAGAAACAGGCTGCGGCTCCCAGCAAAGTGCCTCCTGCTGCTGGTTCTTCAGGTCTTCAGCCGACTCCAACTTCCAGTTCGCAGCCTGGAAAAGGAGATGCTCCTCCGAAGGTCGCTTCACAAGCAACCCGAGATGGCCCCAGCGGGCATGTAACCAGGCGTACTGTTACTTCGCGACGTGGTACTTACTCAACCAATATGCCCGATCTCCCGGAGCGTGAAAGAACCCCTTCCCCCACAAGACCAGAAACCGAGCTCGGGCCTGGGGGAAGATATTTGACTTCCTTTATTGATAACTGGGCACCCATTATGTTTACTCATGCAAGAGTCTTGGAGAATCAGTCCCTCCGAGGTGTGGAGCTGGATGAATTTGCAGCTCGTCATTCTATGCTGGTAAGTCATTTTTCTTTATCCTCTGGCCTCTTTTTCTTCATCGCATATTGACTTGCAAGATTTTCAGGCTGCCCTTGCTGCCATGAAGCAACGCAGGATGACCAAGATAAATGAAGATCGAATAATGAAGCTGCGAAGCGAGCTAAAGGTCGCTAACGATGAGATAGCGTCCTTGGCTAGTCGATCCATAGAAAATTTTCAGACTCAGATGGCCGCGGCGAATGAGGCTAAATAGGCTGCCGAAAAAGCTCTGCTGGAAATTCAACAAGAGCGCGACATGCAAAGAGAAGTGCTGGAGCAGAGTGACCAGCGGGTTGAGCTGGCCCAGAAAGCTGCTGAAGATCTCAAGGCACAATTAGCTGCAGCAAGAGAGGAGCTGAGACAGTTCGAACAGCGGGCTGAACTAGCCGAGCAGCGAGCTACAACCGCAGAGGAAAAAATAGAAGTGCTCGATCGTCAAACTGAGGTTGCAGTGACACGAGCTGAAACTGCTGAAAAACGTGTTGAAGAGGTTGAAGCCGCTGTCAAACGTGCTGAGGAAGCTGCAGCAAAACGAGCTCAAGAGGCTGAAACCGCGACTAAACGTGCCGAGGAGGCTGAGCATCGAGCTGAGGTTCTTAGGCAACAGGTGGTGGAGGCCATTCAGCAAGCCGAGGCTGAAAAGAAACGAGCAGAAGCCGTTCAGAAAAATGTTGAAGACGTTAATCAGCTTGCAAATAATGCCTTCGAGGAGTTAACAGTCTTTAGAGAGCAGGCTGCTCGAGAATTGCAAGTGCAGGTTGCAGATGCAAGGGACGAGGCTGAGGAAAGAACAGGTCGTGACTTTCTCTTCACGTTGTAGACGTCCCACCCGGAAATGGATTTTTCTATCTTTGGGGACATAGGACTTGAAACCGTTGAGGATTTTAAATCACGAGCTACCTCATCCTCAGCTAGTCCAATTCCTTCAGTAGAGGAGGTGCTTGGTGCGACCTCTCAGGCTGAGCTTGTTGTCGACCTCGATGCCTCTGGAGTGTCTCCTTCTCATGAGGACCCTTTAGCTTGAGTTTAAGAGCTCATCTTTTCTTTGTTTCTTTCATTGTATTTTTTCAGCTTTCAATTTGTAAACAGCTTTCACATTTAATGAAATTTCTTTTATTATTTCTTTTGTGTTGAATGCATTTAAGCTATTTCATGATATCATATTTTGTGTTCTTCAATTTTTTAGAGTTTATCAAATTTCTTGTGAGCTGATAGTCAATAAACTCAGAATCTGATAATAATTAAAGCAATTACTTAATCCAACAATTAATAAAATTTTGTAAGTACAAGTAATTGGACTGTTAAAATGTTGACGAGCTATGCAAAGGTACTTAGCCATCTGCTTTTTAGACTCATTATTAACGAGTTATGCAAGGACACTTAGTCTCTTGCTTTTTGGCTCTTTATTTTTATAGCGAGCTATGCAGGGGTCGTCACCTCGCCTGCTTTTTAAGCTCATTTGGCGAGCTATGCAAGGACACTTAGTCACTTGCTTTTTAGGCTCATTTGGCGAGCTATGCAAGGACACTTAGTCACTTGCTTTTTAGGCTCTTGTATTTGTAACGAGCTATGCAGGGGTCGTCACCTCTCCTGTTTTTTAGGCTCATTTGGCGAGCTATGCAAGGACACTTAATCACTTGCTTTTTAGGCTCTTGTATTTGTAGCGAGCTATGCAGCTCGGTGCTCGTTTGCCTTAGTGAAACGAATTGGGTCACAAGTTGGGGAAATGGAGCTTTCATTAACTAGAATGATTTTGAATTAAATATTACAAAGAGGTTATTGATAATAAGGACGCAGATGTTCGGCATTCCATGCTCGAGGAACTTCAGCTCCATTTTCATTGTTAGCCAAATGATAAGCCTCATTCCCCAAGCTTGCTGTGACAACATATGGTCCTTCCCAGTTCGGGCCTAAGGATCCATCACTTGGCTTGCGGGCTCCAGGCAGAATGAGATGCAATACTAAGTCTCCCACATTGAATCTGCGAATTCGAGCATACTTGTTGTAGTACCTCACTATTCTCTGCTGATAAACAGCTACCTTTAACCTGGCCGTTTCCCTGTGCTCTTCAAGCAGGTCCAGGTTTGTTGCAAGTAGCTGATCATTGTCATTTGGATTGAAGGTTGCTCTTCTTTACGAGGTGACTTCAAACTCAGCCGGGATCATAGCCTCAGACCCATACACCATCGAGAACGGGGTCTTGCCAGTGGAGCTGCGAGCTGTGGTTCTGTAAGACCACAATACTTTTTGAAGCTCGTCTACCCATGCTCCTTTCTTTGCTTCCAGTTTCATCTTCAAGGTCTGCTTGATGATCTTGTTCACTGCTTCAACTTGGCCATTGGCCTGTGGATGGTCTACTGCTGAGAAGCTTTTAACGATTTTTAGGTCGTTGCAGAATCTGAGAAACTGATCACTAGCGAACTGGGTCCCGTTATCTATCACGATCTGCTGTGGAACCCCAAATCTACAAATGATATTGCTCCACACAAACTTCTCAATCTTTGTTGTGGAGATTTCAGCTAACTCTTTTGCTTCTGCCCACTTGGTGAAATAATCCACTGCGACCACTGCATGTTTGCATCTTCCACGAGCCATCGGTAGGGGTCCGATCAGGTCCATCCCCCAAATCGCAAAGAGCCACGGGCTCACCATCTGTTAGAGGTAAGCTGGTGGAGCTCGCAGAATATGGGCAAACCTCTGACACTTGTCGCATTTCTTCACTAAGTTAATGGCGTCCTGCCTCATGGTGGGCCAGTAGAAGCCTTGACGAAGTGCCTTCTGAGCTAGAGACAGCCCCCTAGCGTGATTCCCGCAGTGGCCTTCATGTATTTGCCTCAGTACTATTTCACATTCAGGGCCATCAATGCATCTTAGCAATGGAGCTGAGAACCCCTTTTTGTACAGTGCATCATCATAAATGCAATATCTGGCTGCTCTAGCTCGCAGATGCCGGGCTTCCAGCTTGTCACTTGGCAACTTTCCATCTTGCAAATAATTGAGGATCGAGCTCATCCAGGAGTCAGGCTGCACGATTATGGCCATCGTCACATTCTTTTCCTCCGTACTTGGAGTTGGTAGAAACTCAACTGGGACCGCCCCAAGGAAATCTGCATCTCGTGTAGTCGCGAGACGAGCTAGTGCATCAGCATGCGAGTTCTGAGCTCGTGGAATCTGCTTCACTTCGTACTTCTGAAATGCACTTAGCAACTCGTGAACTTTCTGGAGGTAGAGGGCCATTTTTGGTCCCCTAGCTTGATATTCCCCCAATACGTGGCCGACAACGAGCTGCGAATCACTGAAGACTTTCAAACGCTCAGCTCGCATCTCCTTAGCCAAACGCAGTCCCGCGAGCAGAGCTTCATACTCAGCCTCATTGTTTGTTGCTTGAAAGCCGAACCTTAGAGCACAAAGGATCTTGTGGCCTTCAGGACTGATCAGCAGAATTCCAGCTCCAGCCCTCTGCTCGCTGGATGAACCATCAACGTAAAGTTCCCAAGCTGGACCTTCAGAAGATTTAACTTCATCATCCACAGGTACTGTAAATTCTGCGATGAAATCTGCCAGGGCTTGAGCTTTGATGGCCGTTCTCAGCTTAAATTGGATATCGAACTGTATGAGCTCCACAACCCATTTCAACAAACGACCTGAGGTGTCGGCTTTCTGCAAGACTTGTTTCAACGGATATTGGGTGAGGACTTCAATAGTATGAGCTTGGAAATAAGGTCGCAGCTTCCTTGATGCAATCACCAGGCAGTAAGCTAGTTTCTCCATTTGCGAATATCTGGTTTCAGCATCTTGTAACCGTTTGCTTACATAATATACCGGAAGCTGTGTCTTTTTTTCTTCCCTCACTAGTGCAGCACTCATAGCTTGCTTTGACACTCCCAAGTATAAGATCAAGCTTTTCATCTTCTTTGGGCTTGGAAAGAAGTGGAGCTCGCCCCATATATTCCTTCAACTGCTGGAAGGCTATTTCACACTGCTTAGTCCACTGGAAGCTCTTTACTTTCTTCAGAATGTCAAAGAAGGGGACACACTTGTTTGTAGCTTTCGAAATGAACCTGCTCAATGCTGTGACCTAACCATTAAGGCTCTGCACGTCTTTTACCCTGGTTGGCGATCTCATATCGATTAATGCTTTGATCTTCTCAGGGTTTGCTTCAATTCCTCTACTGTTGACCATGAAGCCCAAAAACTTCCCAGAAGCTACTCCAAACGCACATTTGAGTGGATTTAATTTCATCTGGTAGCTCCTTAGAATCTGAAACATCTCTCATAGGTCGCGAACATGGTCACCTATCTGCTTGGATTTTACTAGCATGTCATCGACATAGACCTCCATGGTCTTACCGATCTGCTCTTCGAACATCATGTTCACTAAGCGTTGGTAGGTCGCTCCAGCATTCTTCAAACCGAAGGGCATCACCTTGTAACAATATAACCCCTGATCAGTCATAAATGAGGTGTGCTCTTCGTCTTCAGGTTTCATTGGGATCTGGTTATATCCCGAATATGCGTCCATGAAGCTCAGAAGCTCGTGGCCAATTGTAGCATCCACGAGCTGATTTATCCTTGGCAGGGGAAAACTGTCTTTCGGGCACGCTTTGTTCAGGTCAGTGAAGTCGATGCAAGTTCTCCACTTTCCATTCTTTTTCTTCACTACACAGGGTTGGCAACCCAGGTCGGGTAGTAAGTTTCTCTGATGAACTTGTTAACCAGCAGTTTGTCTACCTCCTCCTTTAGTGCTAAGTAACGTTCCCCTGTCATTGCCCTTCTCTTCTGACGAACTGGCTTATGGTGCGGATCAATATTCAATCTGTGAGACATCACCTTTGGATCTATTCCCACCATGTCCTCATGATTCCACGCGAATACATCCAAGTTCGTCTTCAGGAAGTCAGCGAGCTGGGTTTTCAATTCTGGAGCTAAATCTCTACCCAGCTTTAGGCACTGCTCTGGATCTGCCTCGCTGACTTGTACATCCTCCAATTCTTCAACTGACCCCGTAGCCCGGTCTGCATCTACCTTCGCGGGGGTCCAGGTCGTGACTGACTCCTTTCTCAGTCATAACTCATGGCTCGCCCCCTGAGACCACGTTCACCTTCTTTCCTCTTACACCCATTTTGACAGCATCTTCATAACAGCGTCGAGCTAGGTGCTGCTCTCCTCGAACACACTTGATGCCATTAGGAGTTGGGAACTTAACTGTGAGAGTTCTGGTCGAAGTAACCACGTCCAACTCGTTCATGGCAGGTCTCCCGATGACCACATTATATGCTGATGGGCAGTCAATTATCAAGAAATCTGTCAAGGTTGTTGCTTGACGACCTACTTCCCCCAGAGTCAGTGGCAACTTAATCTACCCTACTGGTACTACAGCATCCCCAGTGAATCTGAACAAAGGCTCTGGGGACGGTTTCATCTGTTATGCTCGTAGCCCTATTTGATCAAAACAACTCTATACATCACGTTCACCGAGCTTCCAGTATCAATCATGATGCACTTAACTTCCACATTGCTGATTTTAGCTCGTATAACCAGCGCATCGTTATGAGGCCAGATCACTCCTCTAGCATCTTCATCTGTGAACACAATCTCGTCCGAGTGCGGCTTTGCCCTTTTTGCAGGTCCCTACGACCCATTGAGCTTAAACGAATGATTCGCTTCTCGGACGTACCTCTCGTGCGATCTGTTGGAGTCACCTACGATATGGGGGCCACCATAAATGGTAAAAATGGTTCTTACCGCAGGTTCGTGATCTGGCTCGGAAGCTCGTTGTGGCTGTTGCTGATGTGGTTGTTGTTGGTGAGGTCGTTGCTGTGGGGGTCGCAAATCTGCAGGTCTTGCTACATAGTCTCCCAGGCGACCTCGCCTGATCAATTTCTCGATGACGTTCTTCAACGCTCAGCAATCTGAAGTATTGTGTCCGACCTCATTATGATAGACACAGAACTTGTTCTGATCTCTTTGCTGAACTGGAGCCCTTAAGGGATTGGGCCTCCCAAAATCTTCCCTGTTTCTTTCTGCAGCGTAAATCTTGTCCGGTGAAGCTGTCAGGACGCTGTATCCTTCATAACGACCTTGACGTCGAGGTCGCTCGTATCTTGGCTCTCTCCTCGCCTTTTTAGCGATCTGATTACTTGAGCCACTGTTCCTTCCTTCTTTGTTCCTGCCAATATTTCTCCTCTTTGGCTGGCTAGAACTGGCAGCTTCATTCTTCTGATTCTGCTTCTTTGGGCCAAAGGTTTCTTCCCACCTGATCTCTTTCGCAGCTCGCTCGTAGAACTCTCCCAGATCCTTCACTGGGGACTTGTAAATGCTCTCGTACAACTTTCCATCCTTACGCAGCCCAGCTGAGATCACTGTCAGTATGCTTTCATCTGATGGATGCTCGACATTCGCGACCTCGCGTCTAAACCTGATGATGTATTCCTTCAACGACTCACCCTGACGCTGGAAGATGGTGGCTAGGTGGCAGGATGGAGCGAGCTGCCTTCTCAGTGCCCTGTACTGACCAACGAACTTCTGTTGGCATTGCTCCCAACTTCCTATGCTGCGAGCTGGGAGATTCTTGAACCACGTCCTTGGAATATCCCTCAATGTAGCTGGGAATACTCGGCACTTCACCATTGGACTTCCTGTCTGCAGGTCCATCTGAACATTGAAGGCGTCGAGATGGTCGTAAGGGTCACTATCTCCATTATACTGCTGAATGTTTGGCATCTTGAACCTTGGGGGGAGAGGTTGTGTCTCAATCTCCCTCGTGAAGGGAGTCCTTTCCCCATAATACCCATGTTGCTCCGGGGCTCCAGGTCGTGCCTCCAACTGCTGGACCCTTTGGAGGAGCTCCTCTACTTGGGGATCTCGGAGCTCATATCTCCTCCTATGATCATGGCTAGGGGCAGGGTGCTCTGGTTCATACCTTTCGTCTTCTTCGAACAGACCCTCAGGCTGAAGGGATCTTCCCTGCCTATGCTCATCATTAAATCGCCGAGCTGCAACTCTGGCTCTATCGTGTCCAACTTCTGCTTGCAGATTTCCACCCTGGCTTAGCCTTACCACCAGGCTATCTGGGCGCGCGACCTCTCTTTCTTCCCAAACAGGGTGTCTTCCAGCCCTAGAGCGCGCATTGGAGGAGCGAGCTGAGCCTGTAGGTTGCGGGACTTCCCTTGCCAGCCTGTCAGGTACTTGCATCGCTTCATGTTGCTGGGGCACATGCCTTGGTACCTGAACCTCAACCCTGGGCATGTTCTGTACCTGAGTTTGTACCAACATATCAACGACCTCTGTGAGTTGTCTGACCGTATCCTCCAGCGCTTCTTGCCTCTGAATCAACACATTCTGCCCTTCGGCTAGTGGGGCAATTGGAACTATCTGACGGGGAGGCAAAGGAGGGATGCCTGTCGCGGCGCCAAGTGCCTGTCCACGGGATGTGCCTGCTTCATGCATGTGTGTATCCTGCAGAGGCTGTAAGTTCTGCTGAGACTGGTTCGTGTGACTCTCCGCCTGGTCATCATCTCCAAGGAACCTGTTTGATCTAGTCTTTGCCATATCGGAAATCGATGAGTTGAGATGAAAAAGATTGTAGTTTGGCCCCTCCTTCTAGCGCCAAAATGTCGACGTTGGATTTCAGTCGACGAGTAATCAATACCCAATACCTGCAATCAATGTGAGAAAGCACGAATACCAAGAAAGAATAGAGGCAAATACCGAGAATCAAATGAGGAACACGGATCTTTTACGTGGTTCGGCAATAATAGGCCTACGTCCACGACTGTCTGCCTCTTAAATTTTGCAGAGTGACAATGTATTATTTATTATTCTCTGATCATGTTACAATGATTTTAATCCCTATTTATAGGGAAAAAAGTGTTACAATTCTGGTTGTAGCAAATCAGGAAAAGAATCCTGGATTAATTACATTCCCAAATAATCAGGAAAAATAAGGAAAATAATTATAAATTAATTATACTTCCTAATATGGTTAAATAATATCAGGAAACTGCCTCCATAAAATAAGGGATGATGTTGATTCGGTTTGAATTCGAATAGACTTTCATATCTGATGAGGAAATCACGGTTTGATTGGGTAACTGCCATATTCGGAGAGAGAATCATGGTTGAATTAGGCAACTACCTGTTCTGGAAGATACTGCATTCATTATGCTTCCGAGCGAGCTGACGTGTTTATGGCGATCTGTGAGTTTGAGCTCGCTGAGAGATGAACTGTTCATGAGGCGAGCTGCGGTCTGACTATGTTCACAGGTCTGTTGATGTCAGCTGAGGGATTTACCCGAGCGAGCTAAAGAGTTTGCTGGCCTTAGAATCGATAGTGAGCCTCATCTGATAGACTTTGACTGGGCTTTGACCTTTGACCTTTATCGGGCCTTCTTACTGGGCCTGAATTGGATTTTTACCAGCCCATTTAATGAGTCCGAAAAATACATATAATAATAATTGATTTCGCAACTATTTGACTTATATTTGAACGAAAATAGATGCTGCTGTCTCAGCCACAAATGACAAATTATAGACAACATGCAACTTGCAAGGTTGATTCAAAGAGAATGTAATACATTACCAAATCTCTTTGAAAACCGATTAAAAAACTTTTATTATTGTTATACATATATATATATATATATATATCAAGATAGCAACAGGCAAGACCAGTACATACAAGCAGGCTGTCAGTATCCAAACTGGAGTTTTGCTGGTTTAGTGAGAAGGATATGAAAAGTTAGTATGGAAAGACACGAGCGAAAGGCCAAGAGGGTCGCTATCATTTGAAGGCATAAACAAATAAGGCAAGGCCAATTGTATTGCGCCTCAAGCTGGCAACCCATGACATTTTCTGTCTATTGCATGATCAGTTGTCACATCCCATTCACCACCTCAACTACCATTTCAACTTCTATTCCACTTGTTTTGCCATCTTCCATGCCACGTGCTTTGTTTCCTCATTTTTTAGTTGTTGTCTTGCTATGTATATACACACACTGGATAATTTACAAGAATATTATAAGTGCACGTAAATTAATAGTAGACGATGTGTAAATATAAATATATATATTTGAATACTAGTAGAAGAGATATTTGTTCAAATAAAAAGAAGAAAAATGGACATAATTATTATGGATGGAAATTTTTTTGTTTTGGGCTTCAAATTACTGATCATTTTAAAACCAGTTGGCCCAAAAATTTTACTTTTCTTGTCCACGTTTGCAATTAAATTAAGGGAGAATTTCATCTGGGTCTCTATATTTTTGAAAAATTTCTCATTTTTAAATATGAATTTGTTTATAACCTTTATGGTTCCTTACTTTTCAAAAACTCATCAAATTATTCATTCTGTCATCATTTTTAATAGAAAAGAACTTCATTTTGATCCCTATGTTTTTATTAAAAATGCTGACAAAATGACTAATTTGATGAGTTTTTGAAAAATAAGAGACCATAAAGACTATAAACGGATTCGTATTTAAAAATGAGAAATTTTTCAAAAACATAAGGACCCAGATAAAGTTCTCCCTTAAATTAATAAAAATGACCCTACAAAGGAAGAGGAATTATTTAAGTTACTCATATGTAATTTTAGTAATAGATCTAAATTTTCTATCAATCTTATTTTTACTAATCTTTTAATTAGATTTGACACATGAGAAACATAAAAATGAATGGCCTAGATGAAATCAAATTCTCTCTCCCCTTCTTTTTTCAATTTTTTTACCACAAAATGATAATTTTAAAGTTTTTTTTTTTTCTCTGTCATTTTCTCAAGTCATTTTTTTAATTTGTCATTTTCTCCCATTAACAAATGCCCTGCCATTTTCTCTCTACCATTAACAATCACTATCATTCAAACATGGAACAAGCACAAGTCCATTAATGAAAGGCCAATCAATTTCTCTCTCCCATTTTTTTTTATCACAAAACAACAATATTAAAGCTATATTTTTTTTTCATCCCATTAACAAGGCATCAACTACATCAAGAACAAAGTTTTGCCTCACCCCTAGTTCAAAGCAATCTGCCTTGACAATAGGTCGATTGGTGTTATTTTAGTGACAACAAATTTAGGAAATGATATATGTAGAGGTGAGATTGGCTATGTTTTGGCCTCCAAGCTCTGGGGCATAGGGATTGCCACTAGGGCTATGAAAATGGTGACTGATATCATATTTTATGAGTGGCCTCATTTGGAGAGACTTGAGGCTCTGGTGGATGTTGAAAATGTGGGCTCACAGAAGGTGTTGCACAAGGTTGGATTCTTGAAGGAAAGTGTTTTGAGAAATTATTGTCATTTTGATGTAGAAAAAAAATTTAAAAAAATAAATGAGAGAATTTGATTTCATTTGGGCCATTCAATTTTATATCTACCACGTGTCAAAATTTGATTGAAAGATTAGCAAAAATAAGGTTGACAAAGAATCTAAATCTGTAATTTTAACCCTCTTCCCTTAAAAATATGAGTTGCTCATCATTGTCATCTATGTGCTTCATCATTACAACTTTCTTGCTTCCCTCTCCTAGAATCATCTCTCTTCTCTCTTTTTTCTTCCTCCTTTCCCTCTCTCCTCCAGGATTCTCTGTCTTTTCTTCTTTAGCTAAGTTATAACTTAGTTCTTTTAATTTCATCAAACAAATTTTAATATTTATGCTTGCAAATTCAATATCTCATACTCCATTAAAAGTCCTTTGAAAATGTTTAACATCTCACTAAGAATAAATAATATTCACATATATCATAAACAAAAATGACACATCTAAGCTATATAGACGAATAATCATATGTCTAGAACAAAATATATTCACATAGCAATAACAACAAATGGTTACACACCAAGACTAATAATGTTCATGCATTAAGAATAAAAAAAAAATGCTAACTAATGATAACCTTAGAAGATCTGAGAGGAAAAGAAAGAGGAGCATGCAACTTATGCTGTCGAATTAGTATTAGGATTTTTTGGGAAAAATCTAAAAATCACCCTAAAATTAAAAATAATCTCAGTTTATCTCAACTTTTTAAAATATTACCCAAATGTACCTCTTCTATCAACCAAAAGTGGTTTCTATCTAGATTTTTAGTGGTTTTATGATAAAAACATAAAAGATCAAAAGACCCTCATCTGTTTTTAAAGCAATAAAAAAATTTAAAATAAAAAATAAATATAAATATAAATGTAATTAAAAATGAGAAAAACACTAATTAAATATTGATTAAAAATTAATTTAAATAATTAATTAATAAATAATAATTTAAAATAATTTTAAAAATGGAGTGAGATTGCCACCATCCATCTTAAGATCGATGGTAGAGATTAATTTAAAAAAATTAAAAAAAATTATTAGATGAAAATAAATTAATAAAAAAGTGAAAGATGAACTCATATATTCAAACTTCGAAGATCTAGCCATTAAATTTTTTTTTTTTTTTAAAAAAAAAAAGGAACAAGGCCACCACTTTATCAATCAAACCAAACAATTAATGCAACCAAGACCAATAATAAAACCATCAATATTGTTGACAACCACCAATTTTAGAAATAAAAATTTACAAAAAAAAATGTAATAATATTTGTGTAATATAGTTCAACCCATATTGTTTATGAATAACAAACTTCATAAAAAAATTTACTTTTTTCGAATCAAAATGTGACCCCAAAAAAAAAAAAAACCCCCCACAAAACCTAAAACCTTAAAACAAAAATAAAAATAAACAAAATTAAGAGTCATCTTAATTTGCTAGTTCTGTTATTCGATCTCGAAAATTTCTCATCATTCACCATTATCACTAGAATCTTCTCCTCATAAACCCTTTCACCAACTAAACACAAACAAAAAATAAATAAAAAACTCAAATACCATTAGACGAAACGTCCTACCAGTGAAGACAATGGAGAACAAAGATGCCCTTCTAGATGAGATGTCTCTTGTTTGCATTGTGACAAATCGAGTATGACTTCCCTCCATAGTGGTTCTACGATTTTGAGCCCAAGCTACTAAGCAAGCCAAGTGTCAATCATGCACAGTGGCTTGCCAGGGGCCTTACGTGGTGGACGTGATGTTATTGTTGTACAGGTGGTGAAGCTAAACAAATTGAAAGAACAAAAAGCTAGATCTGTACGATAGTGGAGAGGGAAGAGAGGGAAGCTAGAGTTGTGCGATAGTGGAGTTGGACAGACTGGAGGAATGGACTAGAGGAAGAGTGTAAACCATCGATTATGATACGGTTTACTAGTATCACTCTAGTAGTATTATTTAAAGTTGAATTTATTTTCTCATCACGAGTAGGATGCCAATTGAAGGACCTCAGAGTATTAGGGAGTGATACAGGAGAATATAGGATGAGATAAGCCCATGAATAAAATAAAAAATGATATAAAAATTTCACCAATAGATTTAGCCAAGTCTAATTTAGTTTGTGAATATTAGAGAGCCACTTGAAGCCATTTTATTGGTGGAAGAATTACTGGTTTTAAGTGGTGACAAGTAGACCAATTAGCATTAAACTTATCCATTCAGAGGTCAAAATGGAATTAAGCAAAGTTCAAGGGGCTAAGTTGTAATTAAAAGAAATTATTTTTTTAGAAAAATTTCCCACTATAAATAGTTTGCCCTCTTGCAATTTTCCATTCATTTCTCACGTTGAAAAACCGAAAGGGAGAGTGTGTGTGTTGTCGGCCAAGGAAGAGAGGGGATCAAGGGATCTCAAGCAAATCTCTTCAAGTATTTCATCACCAAATTTCATCTTGTCATCAACCAAAACTATTTGTGCAAGTTTGAAGTGAGATTGAGGTCTAAATAGGTGAGTTTTCTTGTATTGATTTAACTTGGATGATTTAGAAACTCATTCATTACCTTGCTTCAAATTTTAATTTGAGTTTATGGATTGAAATTAGGTTGTTTGGTGATGGTTTTGGTGTGATTATTGTGATGGAATTGAAAGTAGAATGAATATGTTTGTGAGGGGTGATTCATGGCCAAGTTAGGGCTATGTGACCCTATTTTTGGTTTCATGTTTTGAGCTTAAATTTAAGTATTTTGGAGGCTAGGAGATCATATAGAAGTGAGTAATCAAAAGTGTAGGGTCAAGTTGAATGTTTTTAGCTTAGTGAAGGACATTAATGAATTTCATGTAAAAGCATTCTTTTGATGCATGAAATGAATATTTTTTATCATATTTGAGTGAAAGAATATTAGATATGAAGGAAATGAGCTTATTGCATGATTGAGGTAAAAATGTGCATTAAAAAGAGTTGAAGAACGGTAGTTTTTGGCTAGGAACACTCACCTGGCGGTCATTTCTTTCCGAATTCGCTTCATGACTGACCTAAATGAGAGTTAGGGAGATGATTGGAGCGAAAACAGAATGAAGAAAACCTAGGGATTTCTCCCTAGGTAGCATTCAGCCAAAGGGGGTCAAAATCAGGGATTTTTCGTTCCAAACTTCAAAAAATTATTTCAAGTATACTCGGGTGTTCCTAGGTGATAATAAATAGGATTCGTAAAAAGAAAGCGGAGTTCAAAAGCCGCGGATAAACTAAAACTCAGTTGAGAAAGTTTAGGCGTAAAAAGGCTTTTATAGGGTTAATGGTCTTAGAAGTTATTTATAACTTTGTATTAGTGAGTTTAGTGATTCTAAATGAGTATTTGATGTTTTAGGGTGAAAACGGAAAGTTTCGAAGGCTTCTAGAGGAAAATCGTCATCTATCAGAGAGCATTTTGTGAGTAGAAAGCTAGTTATTCAAGTGTTATTTTATTTAAGTTTTATTTCTTATGTATATATGAATGGATGTATTTTACTTATTGTTCATATGAATTTATTTATTATATAATTAAGTGGTTTATTGAAGTTATACTAAGATTTTAGCATGTGAGTTTTGAGTTAAGTATATCTTTATACAGAGAATGTGTTAGAATCAAAGATTTTAGGTTTTCTACCTTAAGAACGAGTTTATTGTAAAATACTGAGAAAAAATATTTTAGTACACCTATGGTTTACCCTAGTTTCAGTTAAGTGCTCAGTTGAGTACCCTATGCGTGTACGGTAGATGTAAAAGAGTCACTAACCAAGAGTGGAGTCTGGATGACTCCTAAGAGAGAGAATCAATTGAGTCACCCTCTGCACGTATAAGGGTAGTGTAGATTGGACCGATTGCGAAAGGGTAACGCGTGCCCAGAGTTTACGCATCGGCGACTACACAAGGCAGATTCCTTAATTCCTAATGGCAAGCGAGAGAGTTTATGCTGTCACGACAAGAGTAGTTTCCCTAGGTTACCATTAAGGCGAGAAAATGAGAAAGTTTTAAAAAAGAAGACCAAGAACGAACTTGAAAAACAGTCTTCGAACGACTTTCGATAAAGTATTTTAGAAAAGAATGAAACTATTTTTCTTTAGTTTTATTAAATTATAATTCTCACTGAGTTTTACTGACGGTTTGTTTCCAATGTGTTTCTTAAAAATTCTCTCTTAGGTGCAGGAGCAAGTCTCACAGGAGTGAGTCGTCCAGCAGACGAGGCTCAGACAAACGTGCAGATCGACTGACGGACGACTTCTACTACCTTGTATATTTCATGTTTATGTTATGTGCATATTTTGAATCAAATCATGGTGGAAATTGTAAATGTAAATATTAGTTTTTGGATGCGTAAATTTTATAAAATCGTTTTATGAATATGAAAGTTGAAAAGCTTTAGTTTTTTTTATCTTATTTTTGTAATTGTGGTTTTTATGGTGAAATTGGTTTTGGGATACGGATCGGAGGCCCTTGGTAGTTGAGATTGATTGCTATAGAAGTGTTTTTAAGTTTTCTTTGAAATTTGTAGGGTGGCATAGTTCAATAAACAGCCGACATGCTGCCGAATTTCCATTAGAAAAACGAAAAATTTTTACCTTTACCACCTATTAAACGAGCTATAAAACAAGTTAAAGTAAGTTTCGGTGCTCCAATGGGATTTCTTCGGGCCAAAGTTAGGGTTCGTTGGAGTTCTATCGGGGTGCTACGGGGTCTTTCTCAGGTTCAGAAGAGGGATTCAGGAAGGGTCTCGTCAAAGAGAGGGAAGAGAGAGAAGAGAGAGAGACATGGAGAGTTTTTATGGTGGGTGGGAGAAGATAAAGTTGAATGGTGATGGTGGGTGGGTGAGATGTGAGAGAAAGAGAGAGAGAGAGAGAGAGAGCAATGGTAGAGAGATATGTGATCTAATAAGGATGTAAAAAAAATGATTGTTCTTTTTTTGAAAGAGGAAAAAAATATTAAATAATGTAAACGAGGAAAAAATGGAGAAGACAAGTACAAATGGGCCGTTTTATCTTTTTACCCTCGAAATTAACAGATCCGTTAATTTATTAATAGAATTACTATATCATGTAATGATTGGACTGTTTAGTTATTATTTTCAATATTAGAGGTGGTTTATATCATTTTCAAGTCTAGGGGATAAAATAATATCGACCTTTTTTCCTATTCTATTTCCTTTCAGATTTAGATATTATTTTCTAATAAGATTGATATAATTTCCTCTTAGGATTTAATATAATTTTTTATAAGTTTAGATATTATTTTCTTTTACGATTTGATATTATTTCCTTTTAGATCTAGATATTATTTCCATTTAGGCTTCCTTTAATTGCTTGGTACTATTTCCTTTATTGTTTGTTATTTTTCCTTTTTAGTTATTATTTTTTTAGAAAATCTTGTTTATCAAGAAATTGTGAGACCATAAATAGCCATAAGAGTTTAAAGTTTGGTATGTTATTTTACTTTGAAGAATTGGTAAAATCTTGTTGATTGTTAGGTAATCATCTTGTTGATTTTCTGGCTTTTCTAAGTAGAGATATTAGGATTGCTTAGGCTAGGTTAATTCAATTTTTTTATTTAATTCTAAAGAAACAATTTGTCCAATTATGTGAGTCGATTGATTAAATTTCTATCCTATTTGTGTTGCGTTATTGGGTGCGAATATGTTTGTTATTAGATCCAAATTTAGGTCCTCAAAAATTTAATGATCTCATTGAGAGTGTTTGAGTGACAGTTTAATTGCGAGATTTTTTGTGTTAATTTCGTTGGGAAATTTTGATTGAGAGTGTTTGAAGAAAAAATGTGAGAGGTTTTTTTTTTTAAATAGAAAAAAAAAAAAATGGTTGAGAGAATTTGGTTGCGGCGATCGAGTAGGATTTGAAACTTTGGAAAGTCCAATTGAGATTGACAAAGTAGGTGGATAATATATCTTCCACACTGGAGCGATTGTCGATGGTTATAGACGGATGGAACAAAGGGAGAGTCACCGTAGATGAACTCAAGGAGATCATCTCAGTGGGAACAGAGATCTACTAGGGGTCATGCGGACCGTAAATTTGCCTATAAGAAAGAAGGTGGAACATATGGTAATGCGGATGTGAAGGACAAGGCAGTGGTAGCTCTGGTGAGTTTGCCAACTACGACTCGGACGGCAGCAACAACCATAAACTCGGTTTCACAAGCTACAGTGATGACATGAACGCAGGGCCTGAGTAAGTTATCACCTACAGCAAGAACGGCAATGCGGGGTCAACCGAGTTCATCACCTACGCAGCCAACTAAGTCATCAGTAGATTTTCTAGTTACAGAACTGGAGCCAATGTTGGAGAAGACTCGTTTCAATCCTACGCCAAGAATGCAAGCTGTGATGACAAAGCAATACTTGGTGACAGATGACGGCGGCGACGCCACATTGTTGATCATCAGAAGACAGCACCGACGGTTGAGGAGAAGTCGCCAGAGAATTAGAAAGCAGCGAAAGTGGAGAATCCAGAGGATTATATTGAGCTGGAAACACTGGATGGTGAGAGGGCGCTTTCCATGCTGAATTGGAACAGCGGCAGCGCGGTAGTTGGCCTTGATCAGCCTGCTGCTGTTGCAGCTGCTGTGCAACTTGACTCTGGGGGCAGTCTTGGAATTGAATCCCCACCACTCCGTGGAAGTTTCGGTAGTGAGGACTCCGACCGTGACCAAGAGCTCAAAGACGTCTTTATGAAGAGAAAGGCAACCCCCAAGACAGACATACCGGGCGAGAGTTCAACCGGAACCGAAGTTGGTGAGAGGGGATCCAGTTCGGAAAGCAGAGACGCCGAATGTGCCTTATGAGAGTTCAACTAACAAATCAAGAAATGACTCTGCAGATGAACCGGAGGTCAGTGATGATGTGGAGAAGTAGGAGTGGAAGTTTATTTTGAGACCCAACAGCCCGCCTTCTCGTAGTGCTTATCAAGCTGTTGCGAGGAAGAATTATCTCTATATCTTTGGTGATGAGTTTACAACTCCAAATCAAGAACGGTTCTATCATTTTAAGGACTTTTGGATGTTGAACTTGAAGACAAATCAATGGAAACAACTAAATTTAAAAGGGTGTCCTATTCCACGATCAGGTCATCGAATGGTTTTGCACAGGCACAAGATTATTATTTTCGGTGGCTTCAATGACACTCTCAGTGAAGTAAGACATTACAATGATTGTATGTTTTATTTATCTAGATCAATCCAAGTGGCAAGAAATAAAGCCCAAGCATGGTTCCATGTGCCCAAGTGCCCAAAGTGGTTTTCAGTTTTCCGTCTGTTAGGATGATGTTGGTGCCTGAGATGAAAAAGGGGATATTATGATCAAAGATGGATTTGATGAGGTAAAGAAAGGTTCGAGATCCTACGCTTGAGGATAAGTGTATTTTTAAAAAACGGGGGAATGATGAGAATATTAGAAAATCTGAAAGAAGCTTACAATTTATATCGATAGATTTGTTACAAAACAAATGTAATATTAAGATATTACAAAATAAGAATAAGAAATAAAGATAAAGCACAAGAAGGATTTTTGGAGAGAGTTGTTATTTTATTGTTTCATTTTTAATATAAGAATAATTCATACAAATTTATGTACCCTTTATTTATAGGCTAATAATCATAAATGTAGGACATAGAAAAGGTACAAATTACACAATACATTAAGGCACTATTATAATGATTATTATTTGAGTAATAATGATCTTTAATGTGGAGGTTATAGAAAACATTAAGGTACAATTATGATAATCATTATTTGTGTGATAATGATCTTTAATGTGGAGATTATAGAATACTAAAGGGTAGTATCCAATTTATTTACAACAAGATTGACATTATGATTTATTATTATTATTATTACTTTGTTTCTTTTTATATTTAGATATTTTTTTCTAATAAGATTTGATATCATTTCTTTTTACGATTTTATATTATTTCTGTTTAAGTTTATATGTTAAGTTTTAAGATTTGATATTATTTCTTTTTAGGATTTGATATTGTTTCCTTTTAGATCAAGATATTATTTCCATTTAGGTCTCCTTCTTGATATTGATTTTTTTATTGTTTGATATTTTTCATGTTTAGTTATTATTTCTTTTTAGGAAGAAGAGTTTATTAAAAAATTATAAGGTTATAAATAGTTATGAGAATTTACAATTTTGTACGTTATTTTGCTTTGAAAATTGAGTAAAATTATGCAGATTGTTAGGTAATTATATTATTGATTTTTTAGCTTTTCTAAATAGAGATACTAAGATTCCTTAAGTTGGGGTTATGTAAATTTTGTTATCTGATTGTAGATTATTAATTTGCCAAATTCTGTGAGTCAATTGATTCAATTTCCATCTAGTTTATAGCATGTTATTAGATGGGAATAGGCTTGTTATTGAATTTAGATTTAGGTCATCAACATTAATGCACCAATATACATTAGTTTTCGAACCCCTAAACCCACCCAACACCGCCCCGCCCCACCCACCAACCCCCAACCCCCACGCCCCCAGCCCGGCTCTGCCCTTCTTCCTCTTAATCGTTTCCCTTATTAGTTTCTATGGTTTCATGGACTTCTCTCACTAGTTTCAATGTCTTTCTCTCTCTAAATGCAGTCGATGGTTGTTCTTTTAATTGACTATGATTTTCTCTCTATTTTTTACTGTATAGGTGCATCAGAAGTGGTGACTGGTGAGAGAGTTACTACTAAAGGAATTTTAGCTCAAAAGTATTTATATTGGCTAAAAGGAAGGGAAAAAAAAAAGTGAAGAGCTAATTTTAAAATGACCTATTATTTGAGGTCTTTTATAAATTTGACCGTAATTGAAATTACCATTTCTTGTTTCACTCGATGTGTATTCATTAAAACAAGACGGCAGCCATGTAAAGTCGTTTGACAAACAATACAAAACATATGTATTTAGTATAAATTAGAAAGTGATCGCCCGTATGTATTAAATATTATCAACATTAATTACAAAACATAACAGCATCAAACGCGAATCTTTTAATTAGATAACTCTCAAATATACAGATCATGTTGGTACAAATTTTTAATTTTCAACGAATTTATATAAACCTCGTCTTATCACCCTAGCCGGCTGCTAAGCACAAGAGCTAAATTATTTATATCCTTAATCAGCGTCGTTAACTATGGTAATCTCCACTTAAAGACATTCAATAATCCCAATTAACAAAGCTTCTTATAACCTAACTTATATACTCACACGTTAACGTTAACATTAACATTATATTCATCGCTAGAGCGAAAATGTCCGCGCAGGAGCTGTGTGAAGAACGGAGATGGTTCCAAAACAGTGGTTTCGAGGCGCAAACGGGAATTTACCATTCTCTCCTCCAACTAGGTGAAAATCACAGAATTCCCACCCGAAATGACCTTGATACTGCCACTTTTGTGCTCTCACAGTTCCCCGACCCGGACGTTGCCGACTCACGAGTTGCACTCATTGACTGGGCCACCAGCCAGCGCGTCACCTACGCGCAACTCAGAACGTCGATTCGTGCACTCGCTTCAGGGCTCTACCACGCGGTCGGTGTCAGAAAAGGCGACGTTGTGTTCCTTCTATCGCCAAACTCGGTCCTCTACCCAACAATGTGTCTAGCGATATTCTCACTGGGTGCTGTACTCTCATCCGCCAACCCTGTCAACACTGAGTCAGAAATCCTCAGGCAAGTGCGTAACTCGGGTGCAAAATTCATCATCTCAGCTCCTGAGGAGCTACACAAGTTTTCCAAACTCGACATTCCGCTACTTGTCACTCGTCGAGAACAATCAAACAACAACTGGGTCTCTGTGGAAGAGTTGATAGAATGCTGTGACCCGCTCGAGTGTCCAGAACCCCAGTTGACTCAGTCCGATACGGCAGCGCTGCTTTACTCTTCGGGCACTACTGGGACGAGCAAAGGAGTGATACTGACCCATGCAAACTTTATAACAGTCATGACACTGTTAAAATGGACAGTTCACATAACACAATCCCAAAACGACGTGTTTCTGTGCTTTATCCCGATGTTTCACATATACGGATTAGCGTTTTTTGGGTTGGGATTGTTCTGTTCCGGGGTTACCACTGTACTCATGGAGAGATTTGAATTCCAAGCTATGCTTCACGCTATAAAGACTCATCAGGTCAATAACATCCCTGCTGTGCCTCCAGTCATATTAGGGTTAGTCAAATATGGCAAAGATGCAGGTAAACTTCTCCAAATGTCAATCTATCGTAATTTTAGATCATAAAAATTGTAGTTTTCATTTTATCAATTTTAGTTGTTAGGTCTACTAATAACTGACACCTATGATAAGAATCAACATCAAATTTAAATACTATAGTTAGATTATTTTCTATAAATTTAAGTTTTTAAGGTTGATAGTAGCTAACATGATATTAGAGTTTGGATGTTTTTTGTTTAAACTCTTTCTCTCCCTTTTATCTGAAAATTTTTTTGTTATACATATTATAGGATAGGGGGCATTGGTGTGTAACATTTGTTATCTGTCCACATTATTGAAAGGAAAAATCGATTTTGAATTTAATACGAAACGTGGATTTTAAAAAAAATTTCAAACAAAAAACGTATCCTATCAATGCTAATAATAACAATTCAATAATTAAATTTATAAGATCGAATTATACCTTGCATGAAAATTGAATTGATCCTTTTTTATTTGTATATTCTTTACCACCCGATCTTTTTTGTTATGACTCTTCATAAAAGAAATTGTGTGAGTACAATCTCAAATAATCAGATCATGAAATCTTTTCATAAAAGATTACTATATAGAAATCAAAAACAATTTTTTTGATTTCTTTTGAGATGAGACAATATGATGTTTTTAATTAGTGGAAGTTTTTAGTTAAAGAAGCCAAAAAATTCTCTCTTTTGTTACCAACATAAAACACCTTTTTATATGGTAAATTATGGTTTTTCAATTTAACAAGGAATACAATTTCCTATTTAAATTGAAAAATTTAGTTCATATCCAATACGGAATCAAATTCATTATTGGCTTAGAACTCTTTACTTTTAATTTAATATGGAATCTAATTTCTATTAAATTAAAATTTCTTTAATTTAATTTAATATGCAATCTAATTCCAATTAAATTAAATTATTATTTTCATTAATTAATTAAAAGATTTTTGATTAAATTAAATGAATATAAATCATAAATAATTTAATGACATCATTTAAAATTGAATACGTAACCTCTACAGATAATTAAATAATTAAAAGTTTATTAAATAATTATATATATTTAAATGATCAAATTATTTAAATTATTCATGAACATGTTCATAAAATTTGTATGTACACTTATAATTGAACAATCCAATTATATTCTTCCATTTATTTCTTTATGTGGTTGTGAGCTAGCAAGTGGACCAAATAGACCTACAATTTGAGCTCCAATAATATCGAAATTATTAATTAAACTTTTTAATTAAATAATTCACTATTATTAACCTTAGAGTTACTCTACTAAAAATCTAATGTTGCACTCTTAAGATTATAGATATTTTACACAATTTGAATTTTTAGTATCCATCGATTTAATTATTTCATATGGTTCGATCCTCCATGAGTAGTTCATAATTAGAGCTAAGTCATTAAAGTCCATTATACCTCTCTAATTATATCTTATTTTATTAAGTATCATTGATTCTCTAATGAACAATATATCCATAACAACTTATGAATTTATTTTTTCATTTACTCAAACAAAAAGTTGAACACTCTTATTATTCAAGGTCTGAATCAACACTTAAGGGAACAATTCAATTACTTCTAGCAAGAAAAAATGGATTCTACTACTATATAGAATATTCCTAACCACTTATTAAATCACATCTTCAAAGTACAAAGTTTATTAACAGTAAATCTATAACAGTCTCATCCATGTAAATTAAAAGATATGACTCAACAAATAAGAGTCCATGAAATACTCAAGATTAAGATTAATCTATATATGATCATCTAGTCGATAAATATGAATGTATTTGTTTAACGAATATTAATAAGAAATTCATTTTTATTATGGTCTAATCATATATAATCTTTATTATATGAGGTACCTCCATTTTTATATCGCCACATGAATGATCCCAGATAAGATCATCGTATCAAATATAAAATGGACCGCAGTTGTAAATTTACCACAAATAAAGTACTCAGTTTGTTTGTTTTCTACGGACTCTTTAGATTACTGATTTCAAACTAAATCCTCTTGTATATAATATATATATACTTAATTTAAGATTACATAAGTAATCATGGATGTTACATGATATTTGTATGAAACAAACATTTTATAAATGTACATAAATTGAATAAAATAAATATATTTGATTTATTATTTAATTTAAACGCTTACAAATTACAGGCTCTTAGGCACATAACTTTAACAGTTACATATGAGAGGGTGTGTCACATCTAAATTTTAAGTCTTAAAATATTATAGTTGAATAATTTCCTATAAATTTAAGCTTTTGGATCTCCCTTAATTACTTTACTTATGAGTTAAGCTAGCCAGTATATTTTACAGGTGATTTGCGTTCGCTAAGGAGAATTGGGTCGGGGGCTGCCCCCTTGAGCAGGGAAGTGATTGATGGGTTCAGGGAGCGATTTCCAGGGGTGGAGCTCCGACAAGGATACGGGCTAACGGAGAGCTGCGGTGCAGCCACATATTTTGTGAGTGACGAGGAGGCGAAGGAGCGTGCGCGGTCGTGTGGGAGGTTGGTGCCGACTTTTTGTGCCAAGGTAGTGGATCCGGAGACCAAAAGGGCTTTGCCACCTTATAAAGAAGGAGAGTTGTGGATGAAGAGTCCTACTATCATGAAAGGCTACTTGGGAAATGAGGAGGCTACTAATGCGACGTTAGATAAAGATGGGTGGTTGAAGACAGGTGATCTTTGTTATTTTGATGAAGATGGGTTTATTTATATTGTTGATCGGATGAAAGAGCTCATCAAACATAATGGGTATCAGGTACATTCTTCTTGTCTTTTACATCACTTCTCATTTGTCGTTGATCATTAATTAGTATATATTATGTCTGTTTTTTGTTTCTGGAAGCATGATTTTGCTTGATTAATTATTGTTTTGAAACAACATGCATGTACGACATTAAGGGCTTTTTTAAAGAGATATGTATGTTTGTTAAAAGCGGTTTTTAGTGCATATATATATTCTCAACTGCTATGTATAAATGTGTTTTAAGAAAGTTTATTTTTTTTATTTATTATTATTATTTTTTTTTTTTTTGAAGTGAGGACAATTCACACCGCTTTTTTAATAAAAGTGCAACCAGACCATAAATCAAGTTATCTGTCCAAACCACAAGAGGTGTAGACTCCACACATGAAAGGGATTAATTTAATAATTTAAATAATGTTGATATGTGCAGGTGGCTCCAGCAGAATTGGAAGCTATACTGCTAAGTCATCATGACATTCTTGATGCTGCTGTCATACCGTGCGTTAGCTTTAACATCTGTGCCTTTCTTTATTCCTACTCTTTTGTTTATCTCTCAAGCTCATTAATAGATAATTGTGCAGGCTTGAAGATCAAGAAGCAGGACAGATACCAATGGCATATATAGTGAGAGCAGACGGTTCTCAACTCACTGAAAACCAAGTCATTCAATTCGTCGCCGGCCAGGTCTGTTTTCTAAGTTGTTCTAATTTCTTTAGAATTGAAAGAGTCTATGATACTTTAGACATATGTGCACATATATTCAATAAGATCTTACCATATATATAAAAATGCACATATGATATTATGCAAGAAAATTTTTCCATTAATGAGGAGAACCTTTTTATATTTGTATGGATGTTTCAGGTGGCTCCTTACAAGAAAATAAGAAGAGTGCGTTTTATCGGTGCCATACCAAGATCAGCTGCGGGCAAAATATTGAGGAAGGACCTGGCCTCCCTGAGCCAACGGAAAGTTATCTCCAAGCTCTAGGCTTTGAATGGCTAGAGTCCTGAAGGATAGATGGAGATGTTTAATAGGATAGATGGTGATGTTTAATAAATAAACTTGCTTAATGTTAGCATTTACTGTTGGAAAAGTAACTACTAAGCCATTATTCTATAATGTATTTTGAATTAAATACAGTAAATAATTGTAGAATCACCTCATCTAAATATATTATTGAATACTTCAACGAATATTGAAGAACATACATGGAGTTGAAAAATGTAAACCAAACTCTGAAACTCTATTGTGATTATGTGAGTGAGAACCAAATCCTAAATTTCTTGCATAATAAAAAGTCATGCTAGCTAAATTAACTAATGCCTATTTAATAATGTTAATTGAAAAGTAAAAGAAAAGAAGCTATCAAGATATAAAATGAGAGATAATCACAAACACTCTACTATAGTTTCTAAAAATATCCATTTTACCACCTATGGTTTCATTTTTGTCCAAAATCCTCCTTAACATTAGAAAAATACTCAAAATACCTTTTAAAAGTATGTGAAAGGACGATAACACCTCTGATAGTATAGATTCTATTAAATTGACTTAGTTGACCATTTAACTCTAGAAACAAAATAGAAAATGTGATAAAATATAAAAAAAAATCAAAGTAAATAATATTAAATATAAACATATATACTAAATTTAATAAAATAAATAAATAAGTAAATAATATTATAATTAAAAAAATAAATTTAAAAAACCAAAAACTCATTCCATTTCATCGTGACTCAACTTATCATCGTCATCATCATCTTCTTCTTCTTTTTCCCATCTCTTTCTTCTTCTTCTTCTTCCACTTATCTAGTCGCCGTCGCTACCGATGTCCATCGTTGATGACTGTGGCGCACCCATTTCTACCGGCACTTTTGAAACCAAATTTTGACCCACTCATCTCCTCCGTTAATTTTGACGCACTCATCCCACCTCACCTCTCTCTCTCTCTCTCTCTCTCTCCCCTTACCACACTCTCTCATCTTCCTTCACCTTTCCCTTCAACATCAGCTTCTTTTCTGCTCAGAGCTTTAACCCTACTATGTCGACTGATGTGTGATTTGGGTGGGTGATGTTGGTTTCGGTTTGATTGGGGTTGATAGTGGTGATGGTAGGTTTGATTGGGTTTGACAGTGGTGATAGTGGTGGTGATGTTAGGGTTTAGGTTTGATTGAGTTTGTTGCTATGAATTGGTGGTGATAGTGTTGAGGTTTGATGGCTAGATTATTGGGTTTGTTATTGTGATTGGGTTTTTGGGATTGATGATGATAATTAAGATATTGGGTTTGTAAATCTGAGATTGAGGTTGATAGTGGTGGTGGGGGGTTTGATTGGATTTGACGGCAATGGTAGTGATGGTGATGGTGATGATGTTGGGGTTTGAGTTTGATTGGGTTTGTTGTTATGAATCAACGATGGTGGTGGTGGTGTCAGGGTTTGACGACTAGGTTCTAGGTTTGATTGGATTTCTAGGTTTGTTGTTAATATTGGGTTTTTAGGATTAATTATGATAACTAGGACATTGGATTTGTGAACCTAAATTTCCAATGGCTAGAAACCCAAAAGATTTCCCTTTGATTTTTTTTTTTTTAATTTTGTATATTATTATATTATTATATTATTTAAATCGAGCACAAATTGGACATTGTAACTTCTTTTAATATTTTCATTAAAAAATTGATGGTATGGGAGGTTTTGAACAAAAATAAAACCTTGGTGGGAAAATGAACATTTTTTCAAACTAAAACAAGTTTTTTGGAATTATCCCTATAAAAATATCCCCATCAAAAATTGGCCCAACTTCATCTGAACTGTATTGTTCAAGTACTGTCATTTGAATATACAAACAGTCCTCATCGAGCTAGAGGACTTTAGATTAATTCGATGCAAAAGCAACAAAGGTGACACGAGAAAACTATTATTGTTACACAGGCAGAAATAGGTATGAAAAAATAAATAAATTATAGATGCAGCACACAGATTCTTCGGAGTCTCTGACCAAATTTATCGTATTTCTGCCGGATTAAGATTATCTTCTCAAGAAATTCCTACTGTGCCTAAAATTTTATAAAACTAAAACAGGTACTGTGAACTAATGCAGATTGACTAGATATGCAATCCAAAATAGATAGTTTTCGCTATTGCTCAAGCTCAAGATCATATCTTTTCATAGCTTAGGAGAGAAATGGCAGTTTGATATTTCAATTTGAGGTCTTCATGTTGCAACTTCTACTGGCCACCGGCAATCCATCCCCATACACCACCAGGACCTTGCTTCTGAACAGCTGTAGCACGCTCCATTTCCTGTTCCAATGCAGATTTCTGTCTCCTGAGTATTTGCACTTCATTTTCTATGGTTTGCAAGGATTCCAGCGTCTTATGTAGCTCCGCAATTTGTGCCTGAAAATCACCATAACCAAAAACGAAGAAATTATCATTAATTTATTATATAAGATTAGTTCACAGATACACACACTGAGTCCAGAACTTGAAAGTAGTTCAACACTAAGTCACCAGTTGAACAGAGGGGAGAAAGAGGTAGACTCAGATAAAAAGAAGATATGAGAAAGAAAAACCTCGAGTTTAAAGCATCTTGATCTCTCAGCTACCAGTTGACCTTGGACAGAATGGAGTTCCTGCAAGCAGACAGCAGAAAGAAACATTTTATTGGATGCTAAACAAATCCAATAACATTTTAAATTTTAAGTAACTGCCATAGACCTAGCAAGCAAAAAGCAATTTTCTCCTCCCACGCTGACCTTGGACAATTCAGCATGAGTGCTGTTAAGTTCATCAATCTTTTCTCTAAGCTTAGAATTTTCTGCTGTGGCTTCTGCAAGTGACAATTGCAGCACTCTTTTCTCTTCTTTGATCGCATCAATTTTAGTTGTGACATCTTCTTCAGCATGATTGTTTGTAATTGCAGTCGAGTTTAGATTAAAATTTTGGGGAAAATCCAACTTCTCTGATTTGGCTAGAGCATATGCAGCAGTGACAGAAGCTGCAGCGGCAGCTGCTGCTGGTGACTGGAAAATCTTGGGCCGTAATATGTCTCTTGGTTTGAGTCGCATAACAAAAACCTAGAAGTAAAGGTCATGTATGCAAATCATACCATTTATAAAAAACAAAAAAAGGACAAACAGCCTAGGAGCCAGAAAATAAAAGTGGGTGGTCATACTGGTATTGAAGTTGGCACCAGTTTATTTAAAATCAATAAGGACGAGTTATCAACATACCTCATTATTATATTTCCCATTGTAGCCACCGAAGGCAACCAAATACTTTTCCCCATCAATTGATACTGAGCAAACACTGAGCCCCTGCTTTCAATAAATATGTTTAGACATCATCAAAGATTTGGAAGTTTAATTTAATTACAACAAAAACTACACTATAGCAACCTTCAAGTAACATATACATATTTGGTAAAAAGGCTCCCCAGGGCTCTTATGCCATCTATATACTGATATCTTATAACACTTGCCTGAAAATGATAGTGACATATTAAAGACAGTAGCAAATTTGAAGACTTCAACTGAAACCATTGATCTTCATTGACAGAAAATAGTGCACAGATACTTAAATGACAACTGGAACATCAATATTAATATCACATTTATCTCCTTCATCCAGGAATAAAGATGAATTTTTCATTTATGTGAAAGAAAACCAAGAACAAAAGCCAAATCACTAAACTAGAGTATTTTCCTTTGGTCACCACTTGTCTGACCTACAAAAGCACTTGTAAGTTATTAAACCATGACGGTCTAGCCTAGAAAGATCAGTTCTTGATCACAATGTCACAAAAACCAGAAGCATCATCACAAGAAAACTTTGAAACCTTTGGCCCATTAATAGTTCTAGAATTCTTTTTAAAAATTCAGAATTATAACCAGAAGTTAGTAATAAATAAGGTCTTATGAGGACACAAAATACTAACCTCACTAGCGAGCGGAGTCCTTTCCTTCACACTTGTCAAGATTGACCAAACAAGCTTAGACATGTGTAACACAATGGTTTCAGAGCAACCTGTAAGCACAAGTCAAGCCACACAACCTATAGAGTACCATAATATAGAAGATCACATAAACATGTCAAGATAAGTCTAGATGAAAAGAAGTTTCTACATACCATTGTTGTTATCTCCACCACCAACGATATACCAATTCCCATCCATTGCTACACTGGCATGACCTGCCCTAGCAGACACCAAATCACCCTCTATTTGAGGTTGCGACCACTCATTCTGCAAACAGGTATACCTTGTCATGCTGCATAGTAGGGAGGAGAGACAGAGTGCAGAGAAATCTAACACTTCAAAGAACTTAATGTTGCATTTTCACAAGCTCAAACTTCAAAAGAATATTTTCTTGTGTTCCTTGGTATCATACCCGATTAACCAAAAGAACTCTTTTTCCAGTATCTTGTGATAAAGCAATGAAATTATAAATTACGGACCATCTAAAACTAAACAAATAGTTTACAATGTTCTGATTATGGACAAAACATAACTGATCCAGTCCTAGACAGGCCAAATATCTATGATGGAATCAAACCCTTCTGTCAGCACAATGAATTCAACAACGAAAATTAATAAAACTACGAGGCTAAAGCGTGAGTGACAACAGGTTTTATATAATTATGATTAAAAAAAAAGCCTAGACAATGTAGAAGAGAAATTTTATGCCAGACTAAGTACATTTTATTTATTTATTTGAGAAGTGAAAAACAATAATAATTGAAGATTTATAATGGACTGAGTAGATAACACTACAAAATTTAGATAATTCATTTACATAAAAATTTAAGTTTCTGAGTGTACAAAGCCCATCTAATACAATTTCCTCTTCAACAAGTAGAGGCCTAGGCAAACCAGGGGAAACAAACCCATAAAATATATCTAAACTTTGGTATCTATTCAGAGGGAGGTGCTGGCTAGAAAAATACTTCTAGATATTAAAACCGAGGTTACCTAAAGTTATCTTGATATTTTTCATATAATTAGAAAATTCAATAATTTGAAATTCTTAAAATGGTCCTTTTCAGAGTTCTTACAACTCGAGGAAATGGGTATAAGGCTCTAAAAAGTTATCTGCAAAGATTCAAGGTTTTCCAAGAATATTGATTCTTAACTTTTTACTAAAATTTGAATGGGCTTCCTACAAAACACCCACATGAAACCTCTAATCAAAGGCATATTTAAGATATGAGATATCTTATTTTATCAATTAAGAATAACAAATTATCCAATGGATTACTGAGGGAACCAGCGTAGACATGTGGTTTTGATTACTTGTTCTCTGAAAGATATTAATCAACCATCTTGTTGATAAATGTTTCATGTATTAAACAGCAAGGAATGTCCCACAGGTACTAAATGCAACAAGAAGTTGTATGCTTTACATCCTTACAATCCCCAATGTTAACAAGGAAATCAAAACACAGTAACATTTGCTCACATAATAGACCTCAATATGACTTAACATAGAAAAAAGAAGTCGCAATACTTACAGTCTGCAAGTCCAGCACATGAAGATCATTGAAGAAGATTGAATGAGAACAACCCCCAAATACTAGAAGGTACCGTTCAGCATGTACTGCAGCAGTGTGATCATATCTAGGAGCTGGGGATGTCTGCCTATCAAAACACATGAAAATGATACAGAACACTTCTAAAAGGATGCACACAGCTGCCTTAACAAGGTGAAAAGAGATACTTACATAGCCTCTATTACGTCCCATGTCATTGTCTCCATATCAAGAACATGAACATCATTTAGCAATTTCCTGCTCCTATCTTCTCCACCAAAAATGATCAATTTAGAACCAGCCAATGTCACAGAATGCCCCCCACGAGCTACCTGGAACAGACTCCATGTTCGTAAACAAATTTAATATCATACAAAATCCTACAAGTATAAAAGAACCGTGTTCTTGTTGATAAATAAATAACTGAAAAAAAAAAATGAGAGAGACAGAGAGGAAGCTGAGAAATATATCAGAAAAGTTTGAGCCAGAGGGCAGCACAAGCAATATCCAGCCATCAATAAGTCATAATTACCGGAGCTTTTCCTGAGGTCTCCACGACACCACAGACGTTTGCTTCAAGATCAATGAACCATACTACAAAAAAAACCAATTAACATGGCATAAGTTCCAATTATAGAACATCTACAACACATCATCAAAAGGTTCAAAAGGAAGCACAGGCTCTACAAATCAAAATCAAACATAGCTCTACAACAAACAAACCTAACATGCTGTCAGAAGAGTTCTTGGAGTGCCCACCCAGAAGGAAGAGTTTGTTTCCCCACTTGATCTGCCAAAATTAATAAAGCATCAACTAGTTACATAGAGCACAAAACTCGCACAATTAACAGACAGAAATCTGATAAATCAGAATATAGGCGTCCTAGTGTGCAGGTGAGGATGAGACTAGCATTTTTTGCACCTTTGTGTAGAGCATATCATTTCTTACCATACTGTGATCTGAGGTAGGTGGAAGAATCTCCTGGGCTCTGCTATCTTCAGCTTTATCAGCATTTACTTCAGGTTTAAGTTTTAGATTAGACCATGCCAAACTTCTAAGATCAAAAACCTGCATTGAAGGGTAGATCACATATGACTTGAAGTCGAAACAAACAGATATTACAAGCATATGGCAAGAGGCATCTCTGATACCTGAACATCAGATAGGTACCGACCATTACGACTACCGCCGACAATGTATAGTTTCTCACCAACCACTGCAGAAGCATGCTAAAATAAAAATTCAAATGGCATCATCAGTATCTACATCATGAACAATGGCAATACATTAAATAGTAACGGCTTTATTGATCTTTGGAGTATATGTCATCTTTCTAAGTGGTCCAACACCTGAAGGTTAGAAAATGTAGTGACAGAAGCAACAGCAAGATTCTGCTTCGTTCTAAAGCAACAAAAAGTTCAATAATTATCGAAAACATAAAATCACCTTGTATCGTGCTGCTGGCCGTGGACTGGAAACAGGGAGAGCCACCCACTGCTCATAGTCCAATTCTGAATGCCAATTACTCATATCAATATCTTTCCTAACGTCCTCAGTTTGCATAGCTGTTCACTTGAATCCATTAAATTTAAATACTCAGTGAATAAACTAAGAGCAACTTCCCAGAAATTAAAACGTGGGAGGAAGCTTTTGCTAAACAGATGAAGTGTCCATCCTCCCTCCGTATTTTAGAAAATCAAAGGATACAGAAAGAAAATTGCAAGCATTCTCAACTTAATCATGTATTCAGTGATTTAAGGAGTAAAATCGTAGTTTCACAATTTACATAACGAAATTGAAATCCGTACACATTAACACATTCGATTTTTATTCACGAATGGACAGTGTTATAGCAAGACTCACTACGTAGAACAATTCAGAGAACATCCAGTGACAGTCACACACTAACAACAATAAGCTTTTCGATGACTGATCCACAACAAAAGTAGATCCAACCAATGCGATAGTCCAGTCAAGTCAATGCACCATTAAAACAAGCAGTGCGCATCAAACGGCCATGAGTTAAAAGTGAAAATCATATCAGATTCAAGCGATCCCGTAAGCTGATCACATTTATAATCACTGCCTTGAACCACACAATTCATCAAAGTATTAGATCAAAATGCGGTCTTTTTTCTTTCTTTCTTTGTGTGTGTGTGTGTGTGTGTGTTTTATTAAACATGTAATTTCAAAATTACGGTCAGGTTATAAAAATTAATCAAACAAAATCAGGTAAAGCTTGGGCATGATTTATTTATACACAAATGAATTGACCTAATTCAATGAGTACCAAACAGAAAATGTAAATTAAATTTTCACGATTTGATTTAAAAAATTTCAACAAAAATTGAGCGTTAACTCATCAGTAAACAGAGATCCGAATCATAATTGAAACGAAATCGAATTTCAAAAATAAAGCATTGAAGAATGAGAAATAAAGTACCTGAAAATTTCAAATTGTGGAGAAATCAGAAAGAAGTGATCTAGACAAAGGAAAAAAAGAGATCAAAATCAGACGGTGCTGATTCTCCGAAGAAGCGAAGAATCAAACACCAAGCGTGGAGATCTGAGTCCCAGAAGAGGCGATTTCTGAGTCTTCGTGTCGACAGAACCGTAAAAGCTGAAACTTGTCGTTTTCTGGTGCCTGCTACTCCTTTTTCATATTTTTAAAATTTTCTACACACCATTACATCTACCTCCTAATCACTCGGTGTCCACCGATCGAGAACGGAAAATGAAGGGTTAATTACATAAATTCCCCACCTTTATCTTTATTGCTTTGAATAAAATTTCTGACCTGTTTTATATGTGAGATTGAATTGGATTATTTTTATTGGATTGGATAGGATTAGATAGGATAAGATATGATTGGATTGGATAGGATTAGTGTTGTGATGTGTTTGGTACAGTATGAAATTAGATAAATTAGTGTTACGATATGTTTGGTGTAATATGAAATTAAATAAAATATATTTTAAATAATTAAATTATTAAAAAAAAAAACATCTTTGACTACAACTTGGGAAGATGAAACTCGTTACCAACCAAGTCTTCGCCAAATTGCAGAGCCAGACAACGAAGAAGGTGGAGGAAGCAACATCGAACGATGAAGAAGGTGGAGGAAGCAGTGCAATCGCAGCTACAATTGATGGAGCTAGGTGGTACAACCAAAAGGAATAAGAAAGTGGAGCCGCCGCCGCCACCTCCACCTTGTCTAGACCTGATCAGGCCGACAATTGGCCCGTCTCGTCGATTAGTTGCTCACGTCGGAAGATTAGAACTTGTCTCATTCTCTCTCATCTCTTTCTCTCGCCTTCATCAACATGTCTTACTGTCTCCTTCTCTTGATCCTCCACTGCTCTACCTCACCGATTTGGGAACCGAATTTCACGTGATTGAAAATGGATCAGTGAGTTTAATTTATCTTAACCTTTTTAGTGGGTTTCATTTAACCCACTTAAGTGGGATTAAAAAAAAAAAAAGGATTGGTTTTTCCAATCCCACGCCCTAATCAAACATGGGTTTGGATTGAATTTTATCCAAACCCATATAACAAATATGGCTCCTAGGCTCATGTTTGTATCGTCGGTTAGGATTGAAATTGGATTACCTTTTGGTCCAAACCCATGTTTAGTGCATCCACTAACAATTTATTAATTTATTCCATCACCAATCATATCTCATTAGATTGGGATAAAACTAATTCATCGAGTAGATGAGTTAAAATACTCTAAGGTTGTTTGCTCCTTCTTCTCCAGCCTGACACCTTATCTTTGTCTTTGTCATTGCCGCCTCCCTCTCCCTTTCTCTCTACATGCCAGTATTGATCTTCCTTCTCCCTGACTCTCTTTCCTTCCACTTCATCTCTATTTCACTTTTACACTGGTTAGTTGCTCATATTTTTCAGCATCGTCGACATCTTCTTCAGCATCACCCAGCTTCTTTTGCATTGCCGATTGCCCAGCTTTTTCAACATCACCAATCGCCTATCTTTTTCGGCATCTTTGTCGATGTCATAGATCGTTAATGGAGGAGGATAGTGGTGGAAGAGAGAAGCAACGATGTGGTGATGGAGGTAAGTTTATTTAGTCTTAGTTTGTAAAATTTATTAAAAGCCCTGAAAAATTACTTTAAAATCTAAGTTTGTACCAACTATTTGTAATCCTATCCTACGTTTCATCAAACATGGGATAACATCTAATTCAATCTCATCCTATCCAATCCAGTCAAATCTAATCTCATATAAATTATTCGATCCTATCACGCCCACCAAATGAGGTCTAATAGATGCCCTTAATTAACACAAACACCATAAACTAGTTAAAATTAACACAAGTGGGGTTTCATGACCATTTCATTTATTAGGGTAAATTGCACAAACTCCCTTATATTTAGGGAATAATGTAAAATATTCAAGGTTTACCCATAATAACAGTAGATCCCCTCATTTTAACATACCTTTGTTACTAGTTAACATTAGAAGGTTTTAGTCACCAATTTGTGTAGGGAAAGAAATAAGCTAATAAATAATCATTTAGTTGCCTAAGACATTTGGTCTCATCTCTATCAAAAGCAACTGTTGTTGTTGCTTTAACCTAGTTGCCTTTCCAAGCATCAAATTACATTTACAATCGAGCTTCTAAGGTAAAGTGTTAAATACACGGATACGAAGTTTCATTTTATAACAGAAAACTCTCATGCCATTAGTGACTATTAGTCAACATTAATTGGACGATAGGTATTTTTGTCATTTTGTTTAAGCTGACTAACATGCAAAGAAGGACTGTGACATGTCAGATCACTATTAATGCAAAATCAATTTCCTTAATTAAGGATTTAAAAAATTAAAAAGAAAAGAAATAAAAAAAAAAATCATATGAAGAGGCACGAATGAAACCTCGTCCATTCTCTCTCAATGTCACCTCTTCTTCTCTTCATTGTCTATATGCCTCTGTGTCTTTATGTCTTCCATTCTCTTTGACATTCTTCTAAAACCCTAACTTGAAATCTAACCAAAGCCTTCCAACTTCAATCAAACATAAACCTTATTCACTTTATCATCGGTTACTTGTTCATAAATGTTAAAATTGAAGCGATTATTAATGGAGGCACATATGGAGGTGTGATCATTCCATAAATGGAGGCATATATGAAGAGATGCATCATTAGTTGTCATAACGGAGCAAATAATGTGATGTGTTGGCTATCACTAACTTTGTATTTAAAAATAATTTGCTCCTCCACATCTTTGCGTGTAAATAGGCAATTGTAATTCACTTCTCATCATCCCATTTCCATAAACTTCTTCTAGTCTTAGTCTGTAGATGTTTTCCTCACATTGAAAGTTTTACCATATAAATCTCTTGTCCACTATTTTTATTTTATTCTATTACTTTCATTTTCTTTCAATATTATTCTCAATTTTAGGTTTACATTTGATTAGAATAGTATCGAGTCATTATAACAATGGTATCAGAGCTATAGGTTATTTAGAAAATTCCGAGTATGCTCTACGGTTACAACATTGTTTGATCTTCCACATCAGAAAAGAATTGTTCCTGATTATTGGAAATAAGTGTGGGGGTATGGAAATGCATGCCCAGGAAAAGTTCTTGCTAGGAAAAAATCGGCATTTAAGTGTGTCTATTGTGACTCATCTCTTCTTCCTAGGAACTAACCTATAGCATTATTTATAGATACATGTATTATTTCGAATATGAATACTATTGATAATACTGTTCATTGAATATCTTGTGAGTATTTCATAAAGATAGCACTGAAATTTAAAATTGAGAGGTTCAATAGAAGTCATTTTTCATTATGAAAAATGAAGATGAAGGCTATTTTAAGAAAAGATAATTGCTTACAAGTAATAGAAGATAGATCAGTCGAGATCACCGATGACACCAAGTGGAACAAGATGGATGGCAATGCAATTGCCAATCTTCATTTAACCTTAGCGGATGGTATATTATCAAGTGTGGCGGAGAAGAAGACGACTAAGGAGGTATGAAACACTCTGAAGAAATTGTATAAGTCTAAGTCACTGCACATAAAAATTTTCTTAAAAGGAAAGCTTGGTAATCTTTGAATGACAAAATCTATAATAGTAACCGACCACATCGATACCTTAAATACTTTATTTTCTCAACTTTCAATATTATATCATATAATAGGGTAAATGAACTTGTATAAATTCTACTTTAAAGTCTACTCGATCAACTTGTCATCAACCTAACAAATAATATCCTTATAGACTATCTATTTTTTGATGATATTGTAGCTGCAATCTTAAGAAGAAGAAAGCAGGTGAAAGAACAAGGAAGACAGATTGACAAGTAGTACACAATTAGAGACTTTGTCAACGACAAGAGGGAGATCAACGGAACGTAACCCTAATAGGAGTCTCAATCGTAGTAGATCAAAATCAAGAAATAATAAAAAAAAATGTCGGATACTACAACTGTTGCAAAAAAGGGCACATTAAAAGTGAGTGTTGGCACAATAAGAGGAATAAAGCTCCCGAGTCATCAAACTCGCGAGGATGTGTGGCAAGTACTTCAAATGATGGTGACGTCTTATACAGCAAGCAACCACTATTGCGGAAAGCATATTACAGTTTGCTGATGTCTGGATTCTAGATTCAGTAGCCACTTGGTACACGATCTCTCGTAGAGAATAGTTCCATACATATGGATCTATCTCAGAAGGATTTGTATTTATGGGTGATGATCATGCTTTGAAGATCACTAGTATGGACACAATTAAGATAAAGATGCATGATGTTATAGTTCACACTATTCAAAAGGTACGACATATGAAGAGTTTGAAGAAGAATCTATTATTTATAGAATAATTGGATGATCTTGGATGTAAGACCTATATAGAAAATAGGGTCTTGAAAATTGTCAGACGTGCACTGGTTGTCATGAAAGGAGAAAAGATTACTGCAAATCTATACATATACCAAGGAAAAACACTATTAAAAGTTGATTCATGTGTTGCATCAACCAACCATGGGGAAAAGTCAACGATGAGGTGACATCACAAATTATGCCACGTATCTGAACGAGATTTGAAGATTATCTCTGAACACAGATTGCTTCCTAGGCTAAAAAAGGTAAATCTACTTTTTTGTGAGCATTGTATAACAAGTAAACAACAAAGATTAAAGTTCAACAATTCTACTGCTAGAAGCAAATGCATTCTAGACTTGATTTATTCTAATGTTTAGGAATCACCGGATATATCCTTAATAGGAGCAAAATACTTTATATTATTTATTGATGATTACTCCAAAAAAAAGTTTGGTGTACCCCATCAAGAGGAAATCAGATGTGTTTTTAGTGTTCAAGGCATTCAAAACATAGGTAGAACTTGAATTTAAGAAAAAAATCAAATGCTTAATAATAGATAATGGAAGAGAATATATAGATAGGGAGTTTCTTGCTTTTTGCAAGCAATAAGGAATCGAAAGATAGTTCACTGTCGCATATACTCCTCAACAAAATGGAGCGACAGAGCATATGAATAGAACTCTTATAGAAAGAATAAGAGCTATGTTGAAGACTATAGATTTACCCAAGTCATTTTGGGCAAAAGCAGTGAAAACCACTTGTTATGTGATAAATCATGGTCCATCCACAGTAATTGAGATGAAAACACCAATGGGGATATGGACCAATAAACCTGCTGATTATTCTACTTTACATTCATTTGGATGTCTTGTGTACGTAATATATAATGCCTAAGAAAGAACAAAGTTTGATCTAAAATCAAGAAAATATATATTTTTGGGATATGTTGATGGAATGAAGAGATATCACCTGTAGGATCCCACTGCCCACAAGTTTATTATAGGTACGAGTGTTATTTTGTAGAATATCAACTTCAAAAAAGTGGATATGATAACAGTTTGAAAGAAAATTCAGAGACTACAATCGTATAGGTGGAAAATAATTCAGAATATGAAAATCTAGGTTCTTATAAAGCAAAACCAGAGCATGAAGTACAAAAACCAATCGAGACCGAAGCTTAAGAAATTCAACGATCAACTCGAGAGATGAGACCACCAGTATGACATTTAGAGTATGTTATGGAAAGCAATATTACATAATGTTTTCTAATAGAGGATGAAGAATCTTCAACTTTCCATGAAATTATAAATAGCCTAAATGCATATTTATGGATAACAGCAATGTAGGAAAAAATTAAAGCTCTACACAAAAATAAGATATGGGAACTTGTACGTCTACCACAAAATCGAAAAGCCATTGAAAATATGTGGGTCTTTAAGATCAAACAAGATGGTAATGACTGAGTGGAGTGATATCATGAAAGATTGATAGTGAAAGTATATGCTCAAAAAGAAAGCTTTGATTTCAATGAGATATTTTTCCCGGTGGTTTGACTTACAATAATAAGGGTGGTCCTGACAATGTGTTCTACATTTGATCTATACTTAGAGTAGTTAGATGTAAAAACTGTATTCTTTTCATGGAGAACTTGCAGAAGAAATCTATATGCTCCAACCAGAAGGTTTTGTTGAAAAAGGCAAAGATAACTTTGTTTGCAGGTCAAAGAAATATTTATACGGTTTAAAATAGGCACCGAGATGTTGGTATAAGAGATTTAATTCCTTCATTATAAGTCTTGGATACAACAGACTTAGTTCAAACCATTGTACATACTACAAGAGGTTTGAAGATAGTGATGATTTTATTATCTTGCTGTTGTGTGTGGATGATATGTTGGTAGTAGAACCCAACAAAAATCGAGTCCAAGAATCAAGACACAATTGGCTAAGGAGTTTGATATGAAGGATTTGGGATCAGTAAACAAGATTCTATGGATGCAAATCATTGAGACAGAAAAGATAGAAAGATTTAGCTCTCTCAAAGAAATTACTTTAAAATGATATTGTGCCTCTTTAACATGCAAGATTGTAAACTAATTTCTACCTCTCTACTCATGAATTATAAATTATCCTCAAGTATAAGCCCTAGCAATGAAGCAAAAAGGATGAAGATGTCTTAAGTGTCATATACATTGGCAATGGGAAGTTTAATATTCGCTATGATATGTATAAGACCGGCCATTACACAAGCAGTGGGAGTGATAAATCGATATATGGTGAATCTTGGTGAAGGGGATTGGAATGCTATAAAGAGGATTCTGAGATACATTAGAAGATCCTCAGATATTGTATAATGTTATGGAGAATCAATTTATTGTCAGAGGCTATGTGGATTCATATTTTGTAAGGGATCTCGATAAAAGAAAATCCACTACAAGCTATGTGTTTACAATTGTAAAAGGAGTTGTGAGCTGTGTATCAAAGTTACAAACAGTTGTGGTTTTATCTACAACAAAAGCAAAATATATGATAGCTACATAAGCTTGTAAGGAAGCAATTTGGATTAAAAGGTTATTGAAGGAGCTTGGGTACAAACAACAAAAAATCTCTTCATTTTGTGACAGTCAAAGCACCTTACATGTTGCAAGGAATCCATCATTTCATTCCTAAACAAAGCACGTAAGAGTTCAATATCATTTCATTCGTGAAGTAGTGAAAGACGGTAGTGTGGGCATACAAAAGATACACACCAAGGAGAACCTAACAGATGCAATGACCAAGTCTATCAACACTGATAAATTTATTTAGTGTAGATCCTTATATGGTCTTACCTAAACATAAACAGTAGAAGCTTGATCAAATATTAGAAAAATAAACCAGATCATATAAAATGGCTTCAAGTGGGAGATGTGGAGGTGTGGTCATTCCATAAATGGAGGCATATGTGAAGAGGTGTGTCATTAGTTGTCATAGTTGAGCAAATAATGTGATGTGTTGGCCATCACTAATTTTGTATTTAAAAACAATTCGCACTTCTACATCTTTGCCTATAAGTAGGTAATTATAGTTCACTTCTCATCACCTCATTTTCAAACTCTCAAGTTCATTTGAGAAGTTCTTCTCCTAAATTTTAGAGAGAGATTGTATTGTAGTTGTTGGTCTGATAAAATTTTCTAGTCTTGGTTCGTGGATATTTTCTCACATTGAGAGTTTAATCACGTAAATCTCATGTCCACTATTTTTATTTTATTGTATTACTTTCATTTTCTTTCAATTTTATTCTCAATTTCAAGTTTACACTGGATTATAATAGTATCATGTCATCATAATAATAAACATAGGTCCCAACATGAGGAAGACGAAACGGTTGCTACATGTGGAAAATGGGTGAAAAGTACAAGTCTAAACTTTGTTTAACTTGGTGATGTTTTTTCTGTGTTTGATAATGGGTTTTTGTTATCACAATTAGGGTTTGTAATCATTGAATGACATGCATGTCTTTTGTTTGTGTTTGATAATGTTGTTATGTGTTTACATTTTAATTTATTGATGATTTTTGTATGAAATTAAAAAGTTTGGGTTTTAATCGATTTGGGTATCTTTGTCATATGGACTTTCTAAGACATGCATCTCTATTTTGATGTTTGTCTTTTGATATTTCTTTGTGGTTTTTGTTTAAGAGGGTGTATGAATTATGAAATGATTGTTTTTGGGTTTCATATGAACTTTATGTGACAAGCATCTCTCATTTCATGTTTGTCAATGCTTAAATAATGGTGTTTGGGTTTTTTTGTAAACATGTATGTTTAGTTTTTACTTATGTGATGAACTATTTTAATGTATGTTTGGGTGATGAATTGGTTTATTTGTGATATGTGTTATGATGTTTTCATTTTTGATGTTAAACATAACAGTTTTGGTGCTTGGATGATGACTCTATGGTATTGAATATGTGTTTTGTATGAAGTGATAATTGTATTGTTGAAGTTGGTTGGTCTATTTTAATGTATGTTTGGGTGATGACCTAGTTTATTTGTGATGTGTATTATGATGTTTTCATGTTTGATGTCAAACATAATAGTTTTAGTGTTTGGGTGATGACTCTGTGGTATTGGCTATGTGTTATGTGTGAATTGATAATTGTACTGTTGAAATTGGTTGGTGATGAGTGTTTTATAGGTAATATTGTATGTTTTAATTGGTAATATTTTGTTCTTTTTTCACATGTTTCATTACATGTAAATTTTAATAGTATGTGGTAATATTGTGTTTTGTTATTTTGTTGTTGTAGGAATTTTAAAATTTTTATATCTACCATATTTCTGGCTAAATCATTTGGTATTAGCTGGGCTACTACGATTACATGAATTTAAAAAGTCTTTGGGATAGTGTCAGTTCCAAATTTTTAGGTGTCGGTTCCATATTAGGGGAGAGATTTTACCTAGAGGTCCTTATTCCAAACTTTGTTTCTTCCAAGGGGAAACTAATTATTACAATGAGTCTGTGTCTTTTCTTTACATTTTTAATTGAAAATTAATTTATATCATCTTTTATCTCATTGAATCTCCAATTGAAGTATTCTAGAAATGTTACAAGTCATATTTTTATTTAATTTCAAATGAAATTATAATATTTGAATAATGGTAGACTTTTCAAATATTTTATTCAAATTTGTGCCCAAATAATATGGTATGTGAGTTGTCAAAATTTTATTAATTATTATTTTATTTTATGATTTATAAGATCTTAATAACTTACATATCACATCATTTGAACATGAATTTGGATAAAATATTTAGGAAACCTAGCTTTATTAATAATCTTTATATCAATAAATAATAAATATAAAAGTTACATACGCACATGAATGAATTTGCATTTTAAAAATTATTATTTTAAAATAATTTGTAGTTGGTTCACAAGAATTGAATAAGTAAGATATTTAGTTTTCACAATCTTAAGAATTATACATGTCGATTTTGAATAATAATTAAATCAATTTACAGTTTTCACAAAACAAAAGTTGAATGCACCTAACATTAAATGATAGTTAAACATTAGCACTTACGTTCATTTAAATATATATATATATATATATATGCATTTCATCCTTGTTTCTAGCTTCATTTTATTAAATGCCTCAATTTCAAATATAGATTTTAAGCAAGGAAAAGACATAAAAGGGAAAGAACAAAAAAAGAGCATATGACTTTTTGAGGCTGCATATTATTACATTTATGGTGCATTTACTTGCACGTAATTAAAATAGTTTGGAATCGGAATGATCTAAAATTGAATTAGCTTGGAAACGGGTTAATGTATCAAAATCAGAATAAGTTGTTTATTGATTTGGAATCGAAATGAATTAATTATAAGTTACAAAAATGCCCTTCATTAAAATTATGTACTCCATAAGCATTTTTTCAAAAAAAAAAAAAAAAAAAGTAACCAGTGAGATTTTGCCAATTGCAAAAGAAGTATTGTGTAACTTTTTGCAAAATTATGTTTAAGATACAATGTCATCTTTTTGTTATATTTTGATATGTAACTCGTCATCATAAGCTAAAAAAAATAACTTTCTTAACGATACTATTTATAAATATAAAAACAACCAATTACAAGTTCATAAACATAATAACAATGACAATGGTGATGGCAACAAATAGCAATGACAACAGCGAAGATGAATAAAGAACTTATCACGGTACATGTCAAAATAGGTTTTTTTTTTTTTTTTTTTTTGACAATTCTTTTGATTTCCAATTTTATTATTATTTTTTTAATAAGAGTAAAAATGACTTTTTAAATTGTCAAAGGTAATGGACTTAGAAACCCCATGAAGGTTGGGGGGAATGGGAATCCATTCCATAATTTCAAATTCGTGTAGGACCTACAATTCTATTTTCATTACGGATTTATTTTAGAATAAATAAACACCAACAGTCATTCTTATTCTCTAATCTCTCAAGTAAACATATTAGTAGTTTCTTTGTCATTCCTTCTTCCTCTCAACTCTTTTTAGTGGCATCCCAAAAATCTTCACAAACTAGTCATACTTCCTTGTGCATAAAATGCATCCAAGAACCACTCCACTTATTAGGCCACTTGCATATCCTATTGCAACTTCTTTCCAATCAAATGCAAATGAAGATTCCAATTCCTGATCATCTTTTTTTTTTTTTTTGTAGAAGTTTAAATTTCCTTTTTTTTTTTTTTTTTGACAAATGTTGTCCATACAACCATGAGTTACCTTTATATGAACTAGTGTTGAATGTATCGAATTTGTGCTCCTTGTTGTATTGTCCCTATGAGATTATTATATGAGACATCAAAGACGGCAAGGGGAGTGAGTTTAACTAGAAGTTATGGAAGCTCTCCTTGAAGGCTATTATGTGAAAGATCCAATGATTCTAATATTGTCAAGTTGCCCAAGGATGATGGAATGCCACCAACTAGATTATTTTTGGAAAGGTCCAGATATTTCATTGAAGATTGTCCAACGAAGAAAAATATTGGCTTCAATAATAGGTATACACAAAATTGATTAATTTTTAGATCAAGTATGTATAATTATCTTTTTAATCTGAATGATGAGACCTCGATTATTAGGTGTTCAATTTGTCATTTAAATCTAACATTTCAAAAGCAAATTTATCTTAAAACATAGCAATACTAGTGTTATAATAGGATTTTGAGCTATTAATATTATTAATTATATTGGCGAATGAATTGAGATATTATGACCCCAAAATACTCTAAATTAAATTGGCATCATATCTAGTTGTTTTGAGATAACTGATAATCCATTTTATTTTTCAGTTTTACTTTCTCTCAAACATTGGTTTTAGTCATAAATTTATAAAGTGATAGAGATTCGGGCTCAATTTGATTCGCCAAAATTTGGTATTGTTGTATCTTGAGAGATGAACGCTAAACAACATAGATGATGGGCATCGAATTTGTCTTAATGTGTCATATTACAAATGAGTCTCAATACTTTTATTTTGTATTTCTATTGCTTCAAATTCATTATAATCTAAAGAGTATCCAGAATTTTTTTTTTTTTAATATTATTAATGTTAATTTTATTATATTACTAACATTTGTCAATTCGTCAAATTATGTAAATTTCCAAGAATATATTAGAAGGAAAAAAGTTATTGATTATTTTGGCAATAGGCATGCATATAATTTATGGTTGTTAAGCTCATCATCCAAATTAGAAATACAACTTATATAGGCATGCTTATAATTGATGGATGTAAAACACACCATCCAAGTTACAAAATATTGATTGGCTCTTCAATATTGCTAGTGGATTGCGATAGATATGTGCAACTAGATCCATATTCCAGGTAAATCACTTAAACTTCTTTAGCTCTTCAATGTCTACCATATGCAAAAATTTCCAAGTTGTTACACCTTCATTTACTCACTAGTCCCACATGACATGGATGTCCCAATAACATGTTTGTAACATATACTTTATAGGCCAATTTTTTTGGTCGATTTGCAATCATTGATCATCATTTAAATAGAAATATTTAGAACAATAATGGAACTTATAGGAACTCCACTTCAAACAAATGCATTAACTTTATGTCCTTGCTAATCTTTAAGGTAGAAAATGCAAAGTAACAATGATCTCACGGTAGGTGAATTTGAGTTTATTTTGAAGTAAATGGTTTTCCTTTACTTTTTAATAGAGCACTAAGAAAGGCAATTGCAAAGAATTTTAATTGAAAGATGAAATGGAGCAAATGCCAATAAGATTGGAGCACAAGAAGTAGAAAAATCATTTCAAGTATCTAATTAACTGTCGACGTTGAATTTCAGTCGACGAGTATTCAATGCCCAATGTCTGCAATCAATGTGAGAAAGCACAAATACCAAGAAAGAACACAGACAAAAATCGAGAATCAAACGAGGAACACAAAACTTTTACGTGGTTCAGCAATAATAAACCTACGTCCACGACTGTCTATCTCTTTAATTCTGCAGAGTGACAGTATATTATTGATTATTCTATCTTCTGTTACAATGAGATTTAACCCCTTTTTATAGGGAAAGAGGCGTTACAATTCTGGTTGCAGCAAATCAAGAAAAGAATCCTGAATTAATTACACTTCTCAAATAATCAGGAAAAATAAGGAAAAGAATTGTAAATTAATTACACTTCCTAATTTGGTTGAAATAATATCAGAAAATTGCCATGATTATCTCGAGATAAGGTTGATTCAAATTCGAATTTGAATAAACTTCCATATCTGATGAGGGAATCATGGTTTGATTGGGTAACTGCCATATTTGGAGAGAGAATCATGATCGGATTAGGCAACCGCCTATTCTGAAAGATACTACATTAATTACGCTCCTGAGCGAGCTGCTGTCTATGGCGGCTTACGAGCTGGAGCTCGCATAGCGAGCTATGCATGAGACGATCTTTATGGAGCGAGCTGAATCTTGGCTGTGACATGAGCTCATTATTTGCAAACTGAAGAAATTACTTAAACGAGCTGCAGAGCTCGCTGGGCTTAGAGTTGTCTGGGTCTCGTCTGATGGGCCTTGACTGGATTAGGCCTTCTATCGGGCCTGAGTTGGGTTTTTACCAGCCCATTTAATGAGTCCGAAAAATAAATACAACATCAGTCCCCCAGCTCTCAGTTCGCTCTGTGAGCTGGGAGCTTAAGCTTGCTGGTAAAAACTGGCTTCCTTGGCATGCTATCTTGAATAACCGCCTCTACACCTTTTCAACTTCCACCTTTTCAGCTGCGACACGTGGCAGTCATGCAGGAGGTAACTGAAACGACGCTTGCACGTCTTTTACACGCGCATTTAATGCGCACGTCTTTCAACTGACGGCTATATGATTACAAGGTCGTACCTCGCGCTGCACCATTGGATTTATGACGGTTACATAGCAGACAGATCTAACAGCTGGGGTTCGAGCTCGCTTGTCTATATAAACTGATGAAAAACCCTTACATTTTCTTCTTTATCTGTCATTTTCTCTCAAAGTAATCGAGCATTCAGGCAACTAAGTTCACAAGACCCACTGTCTTTTTATGAAATCATCATTTCCAGTCGTTGTCTCTTCGTTTCTTCAAAGAATCACGGTAAGTTCTCCCTTTTGACTTCAAATCTTGAGTTTTTGGGTTTAAATTGTCGAGTTGATATCATATTGTGCTTTGTTGTTTGTTGTGAGATGGTTTGAGTATAGCATGCTGTCGTTGTTGAGTCTTTCTGATTACTGTTAAATCTTGTTGCTCTGAGTTCTTACTCAGTCATAGCTCGTGGCTCGCCCCCTGAGACCATGTTCACTTTCTTTCCTCTTACGTCCATTTTCACAGCATCTTCATAGCAACGCCGGGCTAAGTGCTGCTCTCCTCGAACACATCCGATGCCATTAGGAGTTGGGAACTTAACTGTTAGAGTTCTGGTCGAGGTAACCACATTCAACTCGTTTATGACAGGTCTCCCCAGGACCACATTGTAAGCTGAGGGGCAGTCAATTATCAAAAAGTCTGTCAGAGTTGTTGCCTGACGACCAGCCTCCCCAAGAGTCAAAGGCAACTTAATCTGGCCCACTGGTACTACAGCATCTCCAGTAAATCCAAATAAAGGCTCCGGGGACGGTCTCATTTGTTCTGCTCGAAGCTCCATCTGATCAAAACAGCTCATATACATCACGTTGACCGAGCTTCCAGTATCAATCATGATGCACCTAACTTCCACATTGCTGATTTTGGTTCGTATAACCAGCGCGTTGTTATGAGGCCAGATCACTCATCTAGCATCTTCATCTGTAAATACAATCTCGTCCGAGGTCGGCTTTACTTTTTTGGCCGATCCCTCCGATTCTTTGAGTTGAAACGAATGATTCGCCTCTCGGACGTATCTCTCATGTGATATGTTGGAGTCACCTGCGATATGGGGGCCACCATGAATGGTAAAAATGGTTCTTACCGCAGGCTCATGATCTGGCTCGGAAGCTCGTTGGGGCTGTTGCTGATGTTTTGGCTGTTGTTGGTGAGGTCATTGTTGTGGAGGTCGCGAGTCTGCGGGTCTTGCTACATAGTCTCTCAAGTGACCTCGCCTGATCAATTTCTCAATAGCGTTTTTCAATGCCCAGCAATCTGAAGTACTGTGCCCAACCTCATTATGATAGGCACAGAACTTGCTTTGATCTCTTTGCTGAACAGGAGTCCTTAAGGGATTGGGCCTCCCAAAATCTTCCCTGTTTCTTTCTACAGCGTAAATCTTGTCCGGTGAAGCCGTCAGGACGCTGTATCCTTCATAACGACCTTGACGTCGAGGTCGCTCGTATCTTGGCTCTCTTCCTCGCCTTCTTGACGATCTGGTTACTTGAGCCACTATTTCTTCCTTCTTCGTTTCTGCCATTGTTTCTCCTTTTTGGCTGGCTGGAACTGCCCGCTTCGTTCTTCTGATTTTGCCTCTTCGGGCCGAAGGTCTCTTCCCACCTAATCTCTTTCGCAGCTCGCTCGTAGAACTCTCCCAGATCCTTCACTAGGGACTTGTAAATGCTCTCGTACAACTTTCCATCATTGCGCAGCCTAGCTGAGATCGTTGTCAGTATGCTTTCATCTGATGGATGCTCGACATTCGCGACCTCGCGTCTGAACCTGGTGACATATTCTTTCAATGACTCACCCTGACGCTGGAAGATTGTAGCTGTGTGGAAGGATGGAGCGAGCTGCCTTTTTAAAGCCCTGTACTAACCAACGAACTTCTGTTGGCATTGCTCCCAACTACCTATGCTGTGAGCTGGGAGATTCTTGAACCACGTCCTCGGAATATCCCCCAATGTAGCTGGGAATACGCGGCACTTCACCATTGGATTTCTTGTCTGCAGATCCATCTGAACGTTGAAAGCTTTTAGATGGTCATATGGGTCACTGTCCCTATTATACTGCTGGATGTTTGGCATTTTGAACCTCGGGGGGAGAGGCTGTGTCTCAATCTCCCTTGTAAAGGGAGTCATTTCCCCTTAGTATCCACGCTGTTTCGGGGTTCCAAGTCGTGCCTCCAACTGCTGGACCCTTTGGAGGAGCTCCTCTACTTGGGGATCTCGGAGCTCGTATCTCCTCCTGTGATCATGACTAGGGGCAGGATGTTCTGGGTCATACCTTTCGTCCTCTTCGAACAGACCCTCAGGTTGATGAGATCTTCCCTGCCTCTGTTCATCATCAAACCACCGAGCTGCAGCTCTGGCTCTATCGTGGCCAACCTCTACCCGCTTGTTTCCATCCTGGCTCAGCCTTACCACCAGGCTATCTAGGCGCGCGACCTCTCTTTCTTCCCGAACAGGGTGTCCTCTAGCCCTAGAGTGCGCATTGGAGGAGCGAGTTAAGCCTGCAGGTCGTGGGACTTCCCTTGCCAGCCTGTCAGGTATTTACATCGCCTCATGCTGCTGGGGCACATGCCTTGGTGCCTGAACCTCAACCCTGGGCATGTTCTGTACTTGAGCCTGTACCAACATATTGATGGTCTCTGTGAGTTGTTTGACCGTATCCTCCAGCGCTTCTTGCCTCTGGATCAGCACATTCTGCCCTTCGACCAATGGGGCAATTGGAACTGTCTGACGGGGAGGCAAAGGAGGGATACTTGTCGCGGCGCCGAGTGTCTGTCCATGGGACGTGCCTGCTGCATGCATGGGTGCATCCTGCATAGGTTGTAAGTTCTGCTAAGATTGGTTCATGTGACTCTCCACCTGGTCATCATCTCCAAAATTCCTATTTGTTCTGGTCCTTGCCATGTTGTCAAAAATTGATGAACTGAGATGAAAAAGATTACAGTTTGGGGCCCTCCTTCTAGCGCCAAAATGTCGACATTGAATTTCAGTCGACGAGTATTCAATGCCCAATACCTGCAATCAATGTGAGAAAGCACAAATACCAAGAAAGAACACAGACAAAAACCGAGAATCAAACGAGGAACACAAAGCTTTTACGTGGTTTAGCAATAATAGGCCTACGCCCACGACTGTTTATCTCTTTAATTCTACAGAGTGATAATATATTATTTATTATTCTCTCTTCTGTTACAATGAAATTTAACCCTTATTTATAGGGAAAGAGGCGTTACAATTCTGGTTGCAGCAAATCAGGAAAAGAATCTTAAATTAATTACACTTCCCAAATAATTAGGAAAAATAAGGAAAAGAATTGTAAATTAATTACACTTCCTAATTTGGTTGAAATAATATCAAGAAATTGCCATGATTATCTCGAGATAAGGTTGATTCAAATTCGAATTTGAATAAACTTCCATATCTGATGAGGGAATCATGGTTTGATTGGGTAACTGCCATATTTGGAGAGAGAATCATGATCGGATTAGGCAACCGCCTATTCTGGAAGATATTACATTAATTACGCTCTTGAGCGAGCTGTTGTCTATGGCAGCTTACGAGCTAGAGCTCGCATAGTGAGCTACGCATGAGACGATTTATGAAGCGAGCTGAATCCTGGCTGTGACATGAGCTCGTTATTTGCAAACTGAAGAAATTACTTAAACGAGCTGCAGAGCTCGCTGGGCTTAGAGTCATCTGGGTCTCGTCTGACGGGCCTTGACTGGGTTGGACTTCATTGGGCCTTCTATCGGACCTGAGTTGGGCTTGAGTTCGGTTTTTACCAGCCCATTTAATGAGTCCGAAAAATACATACAACATTAACTAACACACAATATGAAATTAAAGTGTGGAAGGAGAAAGCTAATAACATATAATTGATCAAGAATATAATAAGTTGTCTTTTGGAAGCAGCGCTGACCATCTAAATGCCTTTTCAGTGCATCACTGACCATCTAGAAACCATTTCAATGTATAATTCAAATTTATTATGGTCCTTTGTTCTACGACCATATATATAGATGACAACAAAGTAAAGGTACCAATAAAAATAAATCCATTAATGTTCTGACAAGAACATAATCTTGATGTTTAAAATTAATTCAATCAACAAGAAACATAATTTGTTGAATAATTTATAAAATATGTTCAAATTTTTCAAGTTTTAAGCAAAGGAAAATTGAAGAGCTTGACTCAATTGTATAAAACAGTTTCTTTTTTTCTTTTTTTTTTTTAAAAAAAAAAAAAAAAACAATCCAATTGTTTGATTTTGCCAAGCTTAACAAAACTATAATTTTATCAACTTTTTTTTTATTAATTACTAGTTAAGTTAGGATAAATGGTTGGAAACAGCCGTTTAATTAACTAATCTTCGTTAGTTTATTAACCTTTACCAATTAATAAATGACACTAATGATACCAATCCCTTTAAACCATTTACACTTTTGTTTTTTTCCAATTAACACAAGTGAAAATACAAAATTTCTTGTTTTTGAAAAAAAAAACATAACTTCATGCTAGTGGAGAGATACCTTTTGATGGAGCAAATATGAAAGAAAAAGACCGGGGAAGGGAAAGGATCACCCCACACTGAAGGAGGAGATCAGCTCTCTTACTTGGATGGAGAAAAAGAAGACTTCTCTCATATAAGAGATCATCAACGAGCAAGAAGAGATCATCAAAGAGAAGAAGAGAACTCAACAAAGGAGAAGAGAAAATATGTTTATTTCTTGTGATTGAAGCAGAAATTTTAAACTATCATTTCTACATAAATTTCTTGTTAATTTTTTTATCTACATTGCTAACAGTCATTTACCAATAGCAATATCAGCATGAATTTTGGACGAGATTTATAAAAAATAATAATCATATTTTCGAACACCGCCATCAATTATTTCTCCTTGTTAGCGTTGGCATGTCACAATACAAAGTAGAACAAATGGAGTGATATCGACCATCTGGCCCTTGCATGAGAACTTTGGGACATTAGTCATGCGTCTAATATCCAGCTTTGGGCTTTAAACCAATTGCGCTCATGCAAGATTTGAACTGAAGTATAAATATGGAATTTCACAAAATCTTCCAGACATACTCACTTTGGGTGGAATTATTGCCACCCATAAAAATGACAAATTTAAACACCAATTTTTTAAAATATATTTATATGATAAAATTATCCTTAAATAAAATTATAAAGAAAAACAAACACAAATTAGTAGAACAATTTGTTTACTTTTAAAATTTGTAACAATTTATCTTTTTTAATTCTATGTTAACAAAACAAAAAATTTAAAGAAAAAAGTTATAAATATTATATATATATATATCAAATGATTTTTTAGATTTTTTTTTAATGTATAACACTGTTTTCAATTTTTTTTTAATTTGTTTAAAAAAAACATTGATTAAAAAAAAATCTCACTTAATGAAAAATTTGGTGGCTTCAAACCTTCAAGCATGGTTTTTATTTATTTATTTTTTTGATAAAGTGTAAAATTAAGGTTAGAGTTAAAAATTTATGTTCAAGAGTAATAAGGAAAGAATACAGATAATTTTTTTTAAAATAAATATAATTAATATTTTTTAAACATGTTTAATATTAATATATTAATGGATGTTTAAATTAATAAATAAATTTTTAAATTTAATTAATAGATATATTAATAATTTAGGTGTGAAAATCATATTTACAGATGAGAGTTTCTGTGCCTAAACACTTTAATTGTCGGGTGACTTGACTGCAATATCAAGAGCCAGTGAACGGCATTGCTGCAAAAAACCGCCACCACATCCAATGGGTGCGTGGAAAACACAAAACAGGTCAATACTGCAACTCTTTCTTGTCTTGTTCCAAAAAATAACAAAACCCCATCTCCACATTACATGTTTCAACATGACTAATTTTCAACTTTTTAGATTCTCAATTAGGGCAAAAAAAAAACCATCCCACCATTGGAAACCCCTCAATTTTAGAAAATTCAACGAAGCAGAACTGGAACCCCTTCCAGTTCCTCATACGATTGTCCCAAAGCCAAAAGGCTAGGACCTTGATTTTGTCAGTATTGCTTGTAGCCAGATGGTTCACTCTAATTGGGAAAAATTGAAAGCATTGACAGTTTTGACACCCCACTTGATACCATTTAGAGTGAAGCATGTCTTGTTGAAACTTCAAAAAATCATAACAAGTGTCTAATTACATACATTTAGTACTAAATGAAATTATGTTTGTATGACAAATACTAAATTAATCATGTTGCACATGCCATGTCAGTAAAAACTAAAAGCTATTGTAAGTTAAGGTATATCCTCTGTATGTGCAGTGTGCAAATTCTTTCCAATACTCTTACTTTGAAAGTAAAAACCAGTTAGTGTAGAGCTAAAGATTTGTTATTTGTATTAGGGAGTGAAAACATTTTAGAGCCAAATATATTATTTATGAGATTTTACATCACTATGTTAGAAAATATCAATATTATTGGATTCTATATGCATAAGCTTATTTGGATGAAAATTTAATATAAAAATTGAGAGTTTATTTTCAACATTAGTCATTCCGTGACAAGCTACTTTCACTTTAGATGCTTACAATCAGTTTAGACTCAAAAGATAATATGTCAATGAAATCACCAAGTTAAATCATATCCTTCTAGTTACGGTGGGCGTGCTCATATTATATAGGAGAATTAAATGATCAAATCAACTATTTACTTTTTTTTAGACAAACGTGTCAACGTCTCAACTACGTAATGATATTGTACTAGTGGAAATTACCTTTCTTCCAAAGTTCATAGAAGAATGTAACATCCCAAATTTTCTCTATTTAAAAGAAATGAAAATGTAACGGGATGAATAGTATTTTTGGGATGAATAGTATCCGTATAAATAGTTAATTTTCAGAAAGCGGACCCTAAAGTTAGAAAGCTCTGGAATAAGTAATGGACTCTAAGAAAACTGAAACAGAGTAAAAAATGAGTTCGTTTGTGTTATACCCATTTTCTTGTTTTACCTGAATGGGCCAGTATAGGCCCTATATACTTGAACAAGAGCGAGGACCCAGAAGGCTCAAGATCAGGACCAGCAATTGCAGATCCAGCTCGTGAGGCCGTCCAGGTCGTGAGCTCGCAACAGCTTCCAGATCTCTTAAGCACGCCTCCTGCCCGTTGTCATCAGCTCGTCGAGCTCGCAAGGCCGCCCAGGTCGCAAGGTCATAGAAATCCCCATACCGCCTAGCCTCCTCTCCCCGACCACGTCAACATCCCTCCAACATGCAGTACCTGACTAACCAGAGAGCTTATTCAGGGGATATCATGTGTAGCAAGTCCGCGAAGTCACCTACTCCCATAATTTCCCGCCAGAGACTGTTTACACCATTACCAAGGTGCATTTAATGCGACGGCTCTGTATTTAATGAAGAGAGGATTTCTCCAGGAGTGTTAAATGCAGACGTGCGCATGTAAGGAGGAATGATGATCTCACATTTAAAACAGAATGACTGTGTCAGGGTTAGTTGAAATAACCATCACTTATACTTTATTTTGATATTTTTTATTATTCTCTTTGTATCTCTCCCCTCCATATATAAACAGGGGAGACCTTTACTGTAGAGAACAAGCTGGAAAATACTAGAGAACTGTCACTTTGCCGGATTTTGACCTCAGAGTGGCTGTGGATGTAGACGCAACCGTCGAACCACGTAAAAATTCTTGTGTGTTGCAACCTTCCTCCTTCTACCTCCATTGATTAATTGTTTGTATTCACTCAACCGTCACAACCAACATTCCCTCGCCTTAATTAAGCTTCACCAACCTTAAAACTTCATTTAAACCTCATTTATTACATACCCAACGCCGTAACTGTTCCTTAATTATCTTGTTCACAGTCTGGGCCCTAGAATCTTTGGGATGACTGTTTCCGGACGTCAACATCTTTTGGCGCTAGAAGGAGGGCCTAACAGTGACCTGGTAATCTCTCGCCAGTTCATTATTCTATATTTGCTCACGTTTGTTTATTATGGCCAGAATCAAGGCCACGAGGAATGTCGGAGTGGCAGATGAGCAACCTGAAGTTCGAGAAGACCAGCAGAGCACCTCACCTTCCAGAGACGAGGTCGCTCAAGAATGGCAGCAGCGCCAGCGAGCTCTGGAAGATACAGTAAGGGAGTTAACAGCGACGGTCAGGGAGTTGGTAGAGGTCCAAGCCCATGCTATGCAAAGGCGGGTGGAGGCCGTACCGCCAGGGAGAGCTCGCCGTCAACCTTCAGAAGAGATCCCAACCCCAGAGGGGATAGCTGCCAGGGATAGGTCGCTGACAGAAGGATCAACTCGCTCCTCAAATTTAAACCCAAGGAGAGCCAGGAGACGAAATCAGGAGCGAGAAATTTCACCTCGCCCCAATGATAATGGAGTAAGGGTGAACTTCGAGGATGATCGACACGCGGAAGGAAGTCGAAGGCAGGAGCGAGCTCGTGAGCCCCGTGCAGGTCACGAGCCCGAGCCGCGGGGGGTTCCCAGGCGTGCAGGAGCCCTTAGAGAGGAAAACAGATCGCGGGACCGTCCCTTGGGGGAGCAAGAGAGCACAAGTGAATGGAACCCCAGTCGGTGATCTCTGACTCAGGATCCGATGGTAGAGGAATTATTGCAGAGGGTCCGACAGTTGGAGGCACAACTTGGAGGCCAGAACAGGGAAGAGCGAGAGGATCGCAGGGTACCATTCACCAGGGAGATCGAGACAGTACCCCTACCAACAAAGTTTAAGCTCCCCAATATCCCTCCATACAACGGTAGGACGGATCCCCACGACCACCTGGACGCCTTCAATGTGCAGATGGATCTCCAGACGGACGACCCATTGGTGAAATGTTGGGTGTTCCCAGCTACTCTAGGGGATGCTCCGCGAGCTTGGTTCAAAGGCCTTCTAGCCCGTAGCATTAGTAGCTGAAGTGAATGTCAGAAGAAGTTCCTAGATCAATATAAGGCCTTGAGGAAGCAGCTCGCGCCCACCTGTCACCTCGCCACCATCTTCCAGAGGCAAAACGAGTCCCTGAAGAACTACATCACTCGATTCAAAGAGGAGGTGAGTAATGTGGAAACCCCCTCAAACGAGAGTATTCTGACAGCCATTTCTGCAGGGCTCAGGACGGATGGAAAGTTATACGAAAGTATCTATAAATCCCCGGTGAAGGATCTGGGAGAGTTTTATGAGAGGGCTGCCAAGGAGATCAAGTGGGAGGAAGCCTTTGAGGCCAAGAAACCCAGTAGCCAGTGGGGTGAAGCTAGCAGTTCCCACCGTGAGAAGAGGAAGAGCCATGGCGGAGATAGGCCAGGGGAACCGAGACATCAATCTACCCATGTGGTGGCGAAACGAGTTAAGCTTGAGCCAAGGAAGGAGCGACCTCAGCATCAGGGTCAATATAAGAATTACAGTATGTTATCAGATAGGCAGGACAGAATCTTCGCCACGGAAAGGAATAGGAAGAATTTCGGGAAACCACCCCCGACAAGAATGCCCAACCGAGTCGGGACCCAAGGAAATACTGTGCCTACCACAACAAAAACTGGCACAATACGTCAGACTATTGGCAATTAAAAGATGTCATCGAAGAGTTGATAAGGCGAGGTCGCCTAGGAGAGTATGTTGTTCAGCCCGCGAGGAGACAACCTCAATATCAACGACCTCGGGACCAAGACCAGCATCCCAAGCAACAGCAGCCTTAGCGAGCTCCGGAACCCGAGCGTGAGCTCGCGGTAAGGACGATTTTTTCTATTCATGGTGGGCCTCATGTGGCAGGTACTTCAAACAGGTCACATCGGAAATACATCAGGGAGGCCAACCATACCCTATTGGCAGAATACGGAGGAGCTGAGGGGCCCGCCAAAAGGGCCAAGATGTCCTTGGATAGCATTGTGTTCACAGAAGAGGACGCGAAAGGAGTACGCTGGCCCCATAATGATGCAGTTGTAATCCGGGCCCAGATCAGTAATGTCGAAGTACGGAGAATAATGATCGACACTGGCAGCTCAGTCAATGTCATGTACAAGGACTGCTATGATCAGATGGGGTTGGAAGCTGAGCAGTTGATGCCTTCACCGGAACCCCTCCACAGCTTCACAGGAGATGCAGTGATACTGGTTGGCTAGATTAGGCTACCTTTCACCTTTGGAGAGCCGGGCCGGCAAGCTACAGCCCTTACTAACTTCCTAATCATCAACAGCCCGTCGGCATACAACGTGGTCCTGGGACGACCTTCGATGAACGAGATGGATATGGTCACTTCCACTAGGACACTGACAGTTAAATTCCCCACTCCCAACGGGGTAGGCTGTGTCAGAGGAAAACAGCAGCTGGCCAAGCGATGTTATGAAGACACAGTGAAGATGGGGGTCCGAGGAAGAAGGTAAATGTGGTCTCAGGTGGCCAACCTCAGGCAAGTTCTGAAGCAGGAATAAGCACTGACCTCGACCCTCGCGAGGTGGACGCAAATGGGGCCACGAGACTTATTGAAGAGCTAGAGGACGTGCATGTCGGCGAAGTAGATCCGGAGGGATGTGTGAAAGTGGGGAGGGACCTGCCACCCGAAGTGAAGACTGAGCTCACAGAGTTCCTGAAGATGAACCTTGATGTCTTCGCCTGGAATCACGAAGACATGGTGGGGATAGACCTCAGTGTTATGTGCCACAGACTGAATATAGATCCCCAGCACAGGCCAGTCCGCTAGAAGAGGAGGCCGATGACCCCGGAACGTTATACAGCCCTGAGGGAGGAGGTCAAGAAACTACTGGCTAACAGGTTCATCAGAGAGGCACGTTATCCCGTTTGGGTCGTAAATCCAGTCCTCGTGAAGAAGAAGAACGGAAAGTGGAGGACGTGCATTGACTTCACCGACCTAAACAAGGCTTGCCCAAAAGATAGCTTCCCATTACCCAGGATTGATCAGCTGGTAGACGCGACAGCGGGGCACCAACTCCTAAGTTTCATGGATGCCTACTCAGGATACAACCAAATCCCCATGAACCCGGAGGATGAGGAGCACACCTCTTTTGTCACTGATAGGGGGTTGTACTGTTATAGGGTGATGCCCTTTGGATTGAAAAATGCAGGAGCGACCTACCAGCGACTGGTCAACACCATGTTCCAGGAGCAAATTGGGAAGATCATATAGGTGTATGTAGATGACATGCTAGTGAAGTCCCAAAGAGCAGCAAGTCATGTCCGCGACCTGGATGAGACGTTCAGAGTCCTTATGAATTATCGGATGAAATTAAACCCGCTAAAGTGTGCCTTTGGGGTAGTATCTGGTAAGTTCTTGGGGTTTATGGTGAATAGTAGGGGAATAGAGGCCAATCCGAAGAAAATCAGGGCACTTGTGGAGATGAGGTCCCCCTCCAGAATTAAGGATGTTCAAAGTCTTAACGGTCAGGTTGTGGCTCTCAGCCGGTTCATCTCGAAGGCCACCAACAAGTGCATGCCATTCTTCGAAGCGATAAAGAGGGCTAAGAACTTCGAATGGACTAAGCATTGCGAAGAGGCATTCCAGAAGCTGAAGGAATATATGGGCCAGGCTCCCCTCCTGTCCAAGCCAAAGGACGGGGAGAAGCTATTCTTATACTTAGGTGTATCTGAACATGCTCTGAGTGCAGCCTTGGTGAGAGAAGAAGAGAAGACGCAGCTGCCTGTATACTACATTAGTAAAAGGCTGGTTGATGCGGAGACACGTTATTCACAAATGGAGAAGCTCGCATACTACCTGGTAACCGCCTCAAGGAAGCTGCATCATTACTTCCTAGCCCATCAGATAGAGGTCCTCACGCAGTACCCCCTCAGACAAGTCCTCCAAAAAGCAGATACTTCAGGCAGACTCCTCAAGTGGGCCGTCGAGCTTGCTCAATTCGACATCGAGTACAGACCTAGGACGACAATCAAAGCCCAAGCACTTGCAGATTGTATTGTTGAGTTTACAGGGCCAGTACCAGAGCAGAAGGAGCTAGCAGGTAGTCAGACTTGGGAACTTTATGTGGATGGATCCTCTAATGAGCACGGCTCAGGAGAGGGAGTAATGCTAATCAGCCCTGAAGGTCACAAGATCCTAAGTGCCTTAAGATTCGGATTCCGGGCGACCAACAATGAGACCGAGTATGAGGCGTTGCTTGCAAGACTCCGCTTGGCAAAGGAAGTACGAGCTGAGCAGGTAAAGGTCTTCAGTGACTCTCAACTTGTTGTTTGCCATGTCAGAGGAGAGTACCAGACCAAGGGACAGAAGATGTCAGAGTACCTCAAAAAGGCTAAGGAGTTACTGGGGGCTTTCAAGGGGTTTGAAGTGAATCAGATCCCTAGGGCTCAGAACTCTAATGCAGATGCCCTAGCTCGCTTAGCGACCTCCTAGGATGCTGATCTCCTAGAGTCTATCCCTGTGGAATTCCTGCCGACCCCAAGTATCGAGGACAAAGAGGTAACGATGTTCATGCAGGTCCGGCCTAGCTCCTGGATGAACTCGTTATTAGGCTACCTGCAGGAAGGGAAGCTGCCGGAGGACAAGTTGGAAGCTCATCGTTTACGAGCTAGAGCAGCCCGATACTGCATTTACGATGACAAGCTATACAAGAAGGGATTCTCAACCCCGTTGTTGCAGTGCATAGATGATGAGGACTGTGAGATAGTGCTGAATGACATTCATGCAGGTCACTGTGGGAACCATGCAGGAGCCTTGTCCTTAGCTCAGAAAGCCCTCAGACAGGGGTTCTACTGGTCGACTATGAAGCAAGACGCCATAGACCTGGTGAAGAGGTGTGATAAGTGCCAAAGGTTTGCCAAAGTCCCTCGAGCTCCACCAGCCTACCTTCAACAGATGGTGAGTCCATGGCCTTTCGCAATCTGGGGAATGGACCTCATCGAACCCTTGCCCACAACTCGAGGAAATTGTAAGCATGTTGTGGTTTCAGTGGATTACTTCACCAAATGGACTGAAATCAAGGAGCTAGCAGAGATCTCTACCGCGAAGATAGAGAATTTATGTGGGACAACATCATCTGCAGGTTCGGAATCCCTCAGCAGCTCGTGACAGACAATGGACTCAATTCACCAGCGAGCAATTCATAGACTTCTGCAACGAGCTCGGAATCATGAAAAGCTTCTAGCTGTTGACCACCCTCAGGCCAACGGTCAGGTCGAGGCTGTGAACAAGATCATCAAGCAGACTTTGAAGACCAAGCTAGAAGCAAGAAATGGGGCTTGGGTGGACGAGTTGTAGAAAGTCCTTTGGGCATATAGGACCACAGCTCGAAGCTCAACAGGTGAAACCCCATTTTCCATGGTCTACGGAACGAAGGCTATGATCCCAACAGAACTTGAAGTCACCAACCAGCGAAGGGCCTCCTTCCGACCTAAGGACAATAGACAGCTGCTCGCTACCAGTCTAGACTTAGTCGAGGAAGCAAGGGAAGCAGCTCGCATGAGGGTAGCAGTATACCAACAAAGAGTTGTCAGGTATTATAACAAGAAAGTGCGAGCTCGAAGCTACAAGGGAGGGGACCTCGTTCTCAGATTAGTCATCCCTGGAGCCCGCAAGGCAAGTGATGAAGCGCTCGGACCTAACTGGGAAGGACCGTACCTCGTCAAGCAGAGTCTGGAGAATGGAGCCTATCACTTGGCCAACATGGATGGATCAGAGTTACCTCGAGCCTGGAACGCTGAGCATTTGCGGTCCTATTATACATAATTGTCAGCTTGCTTTAACCTTGTACATGATTTCTTTTGACTATTGTCTGTAAAAGTGATTTCACTTGTTTTCTGTTGTATGTGTCACACTTGATGCAGAAAACATACTGGCTGAACCAGCTAATGTACATGATTAAAGAACAAAGCTAATGAAACTTTTTTTTCTCAAGAAAATGAGCTGCCATCTATTGTCATACATGTATTTCTTTAGAGATATCTATACAAACGTCCAAGGAGTCACTTATGATCAAAACACTTGCACAAAGTGCTCGCCGAAATTACATACAGATTATGTGGCAAAGAAATGACTATAACCCTCGGCCGAGGGTCCCTTATTAATCAATGCTCAGCTTACTTATGTTATCCTCAATAAGAAAGTTCATGCCAGCAAGTGTAAAGCTCATTTTCCAGTTCGCAACCGCTATTTCCTACGACCTACGAATTACTTGCGAGTCTTATGAGGGTGCGATCGTAGCAGATACCCCTCACAACACCCTTCATGAAGCAAGTAGCTCATCGCCGTATTTCACTTGGGCTACCCTAGGCCGATCTTACGGCCCACGGGATCTCTTCTTATAAGTCCAAAGGACCTCTTACCGGCTAATCAGCCTCGAACTCGCGAAACATTGCCCGCGACCTCGCGGGAGGGGGTAAGGCTACGCCTCTCAAATATAAAGCTGCCCGCGAACTCGCGAAACATTGCCCCGCGACCTCGCGGGAGGGGGTAAGGCTACGCCTCTCAAATATAAAGCTGCCCGCGAACTCGCGAAACACTGCCCCGCGACCTCGCGGAAGGGGGTAAGGCTACGCCTCTCAAATATAAAGCTGCCTCACGACCTCGCGGAAAGAGTCACCCACAATGGGGGCTCGCCCTTGAACTGCAAGTACTGCCACAGGCTGGAATCTCAAAGTTGGGGAAAATGCCACTCTTGGACGCACCCAACGTCAATGCAATATATAGGTTAAGGGAATTCAGAACATCCCACCGACTATAAGTTTGTGCCTATTCTTTGAGGGTTACCCAACTATGTTACTTGCAGTATCAAGTGTTTTGCTCGATTGAGCTATCTGCGGATTCAAACTCTTATGAGCTAACGCCTTGTTATTATGATAAATGATTGAAGTTAGCGAGCTCGTAAGTCGACATGATTTTCACGATTGTGATTCACTTAGCAAATTTTGGTATACTTATTATAATATGCCTGTTACTTAAACCCGCTAATTGTTCATCATATAAGCGAGCCATGCATATCTACACGTTCCTTACTTGGACAAAATATTGGAATTTGCAAAGAATCTAATACTAAAATTTCGAGCCATAAGCTCATCGTTCAAATTTCAACAGAATAAAAATAACTATGAATGAAACAAGCAAATGAAGCTAAAGCGCCCTAGGCGCTAGCTGGTGTGTCCGATGGAGCAGGAGGATCAACGGGGCTTCTGCTGGGGGCTCCGATGCAGGGACTTGCTCAGGAGCTGGGAGATCAGGAGGGGCTCCTACTGGGAGCTCGGGCACTGGAAGATCCCCGGAAGCTGGAGGTCCCTCGAGGATTGGCTTTAGAGAAGGAACTGGAGCACCAAGCGGATCAACTGGAGGAATAGGGGAAGTATCAGCTTGTTGCGCGCCCTGAGCACTTGCAGCATGCTCCACGAACTCCTGGATCGTTTCAACACCGACTGGCCCAAAGAAAGAGTAGTCCAAGTCCGGGTAGCGCTCCCACATGCTGAACAAGAAAGCCCTCTCGATCTCTTCGCCGAGCCTGTCCCGCTCCTGAGCTAGCTTGGTCTCAAAGCCCGCCTCAGTCTGAGCCAGCTTCCCCTCTACCCCAGCCAGCTTCTCCTCGACCCCAGCGAGCTTCTCTTTGGTTGAAGCTAAGTCCTGCTGTTACTGTTTTATTTTACTCTCAGCAATCTTAACCTTTTTCTGTGCAGCACTTAGCTCGCCCTTTACCTGCTTCAGCTCGCTGTGGGCCTTGCTGACTTCAGAGGTAGCAGCCTCCCTGCAGCAGTCTCTTGTGACAGGGCTGCGTCAGCATCTCGAAGCTTGGCCTTAAGCTCTTCGTTATCCTTTTGGAGGAGGTTGACTTCTTCCTGCATTATCTTATTCTCTCCTCGAACTGCACCTTGGATACCCTAAAGGTCTCCTTCTCACCAAGCTGATCATCTACCTCCCTCATCAGCTTCACGGTTGCCATACCCAACTGAAAAAGTAAAGAGTTGTTAAAATCTGAATCGAGAAAAATCAAAGTATAGAGGGGTTGAACCTTACCAACGCCGCATGACGAGCTGCAAAAGCCACGAGGTTCTGGCCTGATAGCTTAGGTTTCTGCAGCTCCGGATCGCGTTTCCCCATTACTCCGGGTACGAGCTCCACGAAGCTGTTGAGATATTCCATCTCCTTTGTTGCGTCAGGATGCAGCTCGATGTCTCTCTACGACTCCCCTATAGGCCCGCGCAGGTCGCGCAGGTGCCTCAAGACCTGGCTCCCTGCCAATAGTAATTGCCCCGGGCTTGCGGACTTCAATGACACCCTTCTTCTTCGGAGTTGGAGGCTCAGCTATAGCTTTCCCCTTCTTCTTCCTAACAAGGGCCTCACGCTCCTGATCTACAAGTGAATCCCCCCCAACTGAGACCTCAGCCCTCTTTGCTGAGGAAGGACTTTGCCCTCCAGAAGGGGCAGCCCGCTTTTGAGGAGTCGCAGCTGACCTGGCCTGAGAAGAAGCGGCTATAGCTGGCTGAGAAGGCGCTCTTTGTGAGCGATCTGAGGAGGTGTCATCCACTTCCACGACCAATGGCGCTTTGGCAGGAGGAACTGACTTGAGGGGGGGAACGGACATCGCGAGCCTTCGCATGTTGTCAGAAGGTGTGGTGGTAGACGTGCTCGGCTCGAGGACCTTCGTGGCAGAGGCTGTGGGTTTGACTCAGACTGTTCAGGGGCAGCAAAAACAGAACGAACCTCACACCTTTCCCCTCGTATCCCCAGATGCTGGATTATGTCCAAAAGGGGACCTGTGGCAGATGGCGCGAGGCCCCGTTCTACCAGCTCACTGTTAGAGGGGAAGGAAATCGTCGTTTGGTCTCTTGGCCACCGCGTAAGCATCCAAGATAGCGAGCTCGTCCTCCCTGAGGTTGTACCTGGGAGCAGCAACGCCTGCAGAACAAAAGCAAACTTATAAAAAAAAAAAAAAACTATTATCCTAGTGGCTGTATCACTGTTTTGTAAACTGTAGGTTTCTAAGTACCAGGTTCCAGCATGAAGCTTCTATTGTGCAGACCCCCAAGCGAAGTACATGTGACTAGGATCCAGCGGGACTTATATTCCCCCACATTGGACCTGATGCAGTCTTGGGGCAGATATCCCCTATATGGCGAGGCTTGACGAGGTGTGACGTAGTAAAGCCCTTCGTTTCCGGAGATCCCCTTGAAGCTGAAAACGCTGCGAAGGATGCGAGGCGTAGGGGCCCAAGCCCGTGCTTGATGAACGCCATTGCTAAAATGGTTATATAGGCGTACGCGTTCGGGTTCAGTTGGAATGGGGCGAGCTTCAGGACGTTCAGAAGGTTCTTAAGGTAGTTGGGGATAAGGAACCTAAATCTGATCTCCATATGCTCACGGCTGATCGCCACAAAGCCCGCAAGAGGATAAACTACTCGATCGCTAGCCTTGGGGACGTTAGCTCGGCACCCTAAAGGGAAACTAAAGTCTCGAGCCTAAGCCTCCAGCATTTGGAGGGTAACGCTCGAAGGTGTATGAGTGAAAGGATGTCGATCCTCCCTTTCTGCGACCTCCCCAGTAGACCCGCCAGCTCGTGAGGTCGTAGCCTCGGATTCACTAGTCTGACGTCATGCCTGTCTTCCAGAAGCAGAACCCTTGCCTCGACCAGTACGTGAGCGACCTGACATCTACAGCACAGAAGGAACGACATCAGAACGCTTACAGCATGTTGAGTCTAGCAAGCTACAGAAAAGAGTTCCTAGAGCTATTGTCCTATGCGTTAGGTCGCACACTTGGCCATCAAAGGCAACAGAGGCCCAAGAACGTGGGTCCGTCAGGTACTATGTCTCCCTAAATGTTTATGTTGCTAACCCTATATCTACAGGTACCCTACCAGGCAGTATAGGGACATTCTCATCGAAAATCCTAAGCAACAACAACACATAACAAAGATATGGGACACTTAGGCTGACAGCCAGGTCGCCCCTAGTGAACACAAGTACTCAAACAACAAGCATGACAAATCTCTAAAGGCAAGACAGGCACACAGAGACTCACAGATATGATACAAGAGCAGAAACTAACAATACAAACCAGAAGCAAATCCCCAAATGACATAAAAAAGTAAAGTGAGGAGAAAATTACCTTGTCCGAGCTGCAAATGGTTTGTTGAAAATGGCAGTTGATTCCTGAAGCAGCAGAGTCTGAAGAAGAAATTGGCGAAGAGAGGGGTACTGGTGTCGTATCAGAAAAGCAAAAAAAGGAATGGAAAAGACCTCTGAATTATATAGGCCAGGACGTCCACCCCTAGCCATCTGATCTAACATAAAGGCATAACCGTCAAAGATCCAACGGTCCAGCACCAATCTCGATCATGTGCCGTCATGCATGTCAATTACAAGACGTGCGCATTAAATGCGTACAGTCTCGAGGCACGTTTGTGGCTCCAACGCCTGTATGAATGCCACGTGTCAGCGGTTACAATACAGAAGTCAAAACGACGCCGGAAAGCTCGCAAATGGACGCCAATCATGTGTTTGAATCAGCTCCCAGTTCGCAGAACGCACAGAGAGCTGGGGGGCTTGATGTTATACCCATTTTCTCGTTTTACCTGAATGGGCCAGTATAGGCCCTATATACTTAAACAAGAGCGAGGGCCCAGAAGGCCCAAGATCAGGACTAGCAGTTGCAGATCCAGCTCGTGAGGCCATCCAAGTCGTGAGCTCGCAACAGTTTCCAGATCTCTTAAGCACGCCTCATGCCCGTGTCGTCAGCTCGTCGAGCTCGCGAGGCCGTCCAGGTCGCGAGGTCACAGAAATCCCCATACCGCTTAGCCTCCTCTCCCCGACCACGTTGGCATTCCTCCAACATGCATTACCTGACTAACCAGAGAACTTATTCAGGGGATATCATGTGTAGCAAGTCCGCGAAGTCACCTACTCCCATGATTTCCCGCCAGAGACTGTTTACACCATTACCAAGGTGCATTTAATGCGACGGCTCTGCATTTAATGAAGAGAGGACTTTTTCAGGAGCATTAAATACAGACGTGCGCATGTAAGGAGGAATGATGATCTCACATTTAAAACAAAATGACTGTGTCAGGGTTAGTTGAAATAACCATCACCTGTACTTTATTTTGACATTTTTATTATTCTTTTTGTATCTCTCCCCTCCATATATAAACATGGGAGACCTTTACTGTAGAGAACAAGCTGAAAAATACTAGAGAACTGTCACTCTACCGGATTTTGACCTCAGAGTGGCCGTGGATGTAGGCGCAGCCACCGAACCACGTAAAAATCCTTGTGTGTTGCAACCTTCCTCCTTCTACCTCCATTGATTAACTGTTTGTATTCACTCAACTGCCACAACCAACATTCCCTCGCCTTAATTAAGCTTCACCAACCTTAAAACTTCATTTAAACCTCATTTATCACATACCCAACGCCGTAACTATTCCTTAATTACCTTATTCGCAGTCTGAGCCCCAGAATCTCTAGGTTGACTGTTTTCGGACGTCAACAGTTTGAATGGATTTTAAAGGTTCCGAATATTTGTGGATAAAAATACCCTCATTGAGAACGTTGGAAATTTAGTGAGTTTATAGTCAATTGAATTTTTTCAAAGCATGGAATTGGAAGTTAAGACGCCCAATTAGAGTATTGCATGGTCAATTTGATGATAGGATGACCATGGAATATTTTTGGAATTTATTGGTGTTAAGTTAGGATTAAAATTTAAGTTAAATGTAATATTATAGGACTATGAGAAGATAAGCATTAAAGAAGCACAATCCATGTGCTTGGATGAAGGCCAATGAGGTTGTGACATCTTTAAGTCAAAAAGCAAGGAATTAGTTGAGATTTAATTAAGAAATGGGATGAGTTGTTAGTGATTAAATGGATGAGAATAATTGACCAATTAAATGTCTTCATTCTTGACTAATGGCATTTGTGTGATTTTAAGATTAGTTTAAGGGCAATTTTGGCATTGAAAGAGTGTTAGTATATAAGTGAGTGTTTGATAGCTGAATGAGAGAGAGATAAGTCGGTGGAGAAGGAGAAGAAATCCGGTAGCAAAGCTGAAACCGTGAAAAATAGAAGCAGAAGCCAAAAGAGAGAGAGAGACCGTGAGCAGAGCTGAAGAAGAAGAAGAAGAAGAAGCCGTGAAGAAGGAGAAGAAGAAGAAAAAGAAGAAGAGGAGATTATCTAACCTTGTAGCCTCTCAAACCCATCCATCTTCTTCAAGAAAAAGTGAGAGTAAGTGGAAGTTATTTTATGTTTAATTGATGGACTTTTAAGACTATTGATTTATATGAGGTTTTGATGAATTATATGGACTAAATCAAGGTTGATCATCATCAATCTAAGCTTGGAAGGGAAGAAGAGGATTAAAGAGTCTTGGATCAAGGTTTTTGAAAGGTAAGAGTTAGGGTTTGTAAGTTAAAGTTGATGATATTAATTGATTCTTTTAGTTTAAGGTTGTAGTTGATTTAATGGATGACTTTGAAGTGTTTATGTGTGATTATTTGGCTTGGGATGAAAAGAATGAATAAAGTTCATTATATATTAGTATGTGATTAAATTATAAAAGTATAAGTGATGAGATTATTTGGATGATTAGATAAAATTATATGTGAGATTTATGTTGATTGAAAGAAAATCTTGAAAAGAAAAACAAAGAAATGAGGTGGTGAATAATTATATTAGTGCTTGAGCAATTGTTGTTTTTATATATGTTGAGCTTATTTTAAATGATTAAGTGAATTGTATAAGGTTATGGAATGAAAATGAATTGGTTGGTATCAAAGAATGCAAGAGAAATGGAAATTTGAAAGTTGGATAATTATGTTGGTTAAGGTTAAATGTGAGAGTAAAAAAATTGTTATCCAATAAATTGTATGTGCTTTGATGATGTCTATAAGGTTTGAGTGCTTTAATGCCAAAGAAATAAAACTAAATGGATGTGAGAATATTATTTGGAAAGTTGATGGAATTGAGAATTTATTAAGAAAATGTATTGAAGGATAAGTAAATGATTAGTTAATATATTTTTATTGGAAAATTAGTTTATTTTTTTTAATTAGTTATAAATTAAGTTTTATGTGATTTTAGGGTGGATCTAGGTTGATAAGAAAAATCAAAGGAATTATGTGAGTGGATAAGTTATAGAAAGTGTCCAAAAGGTTGGTGTACACTTATCTTAAAAACTTATTTTATTAGTAGAGATTTTGGTTTAATTTAGTATATGAGTTTATTACGTTTTAATTAAATTCTATGAAAATGTGCGAATTATGTTATGAATAATTTTTGTGGTATTTGATATTTACATTTGGAACAATTTGTGAAAAAGTATGTGTTTTTGTTCAATTTTTAATTAAATTGATTTCGTGACTATGTGTGAATTTTAGCATGAATGATCTTGTGGTATTTTATGTGCAAGTGATATTATAATGAATTTTGTGGCATTGAATAATGAAAAATTTTGTGAAAGAAAAAGTATTGACCGAATGTGGAATCTAAAGGATTTGTGAAATTATTTTGACAATTTATTATCAAATGGTATTGGATTGTGATTTTTAATAATTTTCGAATGAAAACAAAAAAGAAACGGAAAGAAACGAACACGTTAGTGCCTTGACCGAATGTATATCAGAAGAAGGGCACAACGATTTTGATGATATTTGATGAGTAACTTTAAAAGAAAAAAATGATGTGTTATGATGCTTTGAATAAATGAGAAATATATATATTTTTTTTTATTGAGAAAGTGTTCTGAGTTTTTTTGAATGAGAATTTTTGTTGAGAAAGGAAAGTTGTGAAAACATGAAATTTTTGATAATAAATGAAATTATATGGCCCGAGTAAACCTGAACATTGGTAGGTGGGGATTGGTAGTTGGCATGCCAATAGGGTGATATTAGCAGTACTGCACCGATTTGCTTATATATGTTGATACGAAATTCATGGACCTTGCGAGGCACCGAGTGTCCGGTCCTAGAATTTGTGTATTATATGAAACGTGCTCCGGCAGGTAGTCATCGAGTGTCCGATGCCGGGGGAAACGTGAAACCCGATTTCCAGTCCATGGTATCATGTCAGAGTTTACGAAGGGCATTGAGAAAATTATTACATGAAAATCGTGTAACTACTTTCAAATATGATTTTTATGTGTTTATATATATGTATTTGTTAATAATGGGATTTCATTGTGATCTAACATACAAATTCGAAGAATTGTGTTAATATGTTTGGAAATGTTTTTTTTAGGTGATTTATATATGTTTTTATTAGTAACGTAAATTCCTTACATATTATTTTAGTATTTTGAGAAGACGTAAAAATGTTGTGTTACTCTAAGATATTTTTGTGAAATGAGGAATTTAAAATATTTGTTTTATATGTGCAATTGTTGATAAAATGATTTATTTGTGAATTTTGATAAAAGTTCGAGCATTTTGAAAATTTGATTCTTGATATGCGTGAAAACAAATTTCATGTGTTTTATACGTGCAATTATGAATAAATAGAGTTATTTATGAATTGTGATAAAAGCTTGAAAATTGTGAAATTTTGTATTACAATGATATAATTTTTATGAAATAATGAAAGTTTGAGACTTGTGGAATTTTGTTTGACAATACGGTGAATTTTAACGAAAATGTATTTAAATTTTAATCGTGTTATACTACGAATTCTGGAAATGTTGGAATTTTGAGTTTGTATGATTGTGTGAGAAAATTTTATAGCTTTTAAATTTAGTGTACACCGACTAAGTAGAAATACTTAGCGCGTTGGATTTTCCACGCGTAGGTTGAAATTCTGGGCGCTGTAGATAAGGGTTGACAAGAAGACATCTGCTGCGTTTTTCACGAGTTACATTCCCTCCATAGTCGGTAGTTCTTCGTTTAGTAGTATATAGTGGTGTTAAAGTATCTAGAAATGCATATACATGTATATGGATTTACGATATTTTATAAATGATGATGTATAATTTGTAGAAAAAGTTTTTGGGTTTGTAAAGTAATTTTGTAAAGAAACTCTTATTTATCGTTTAATTAGTGTTTAATTTCAATCAGTATAATTTTTATTAAAATTTGTGTTTATAAATGTTTGTATGGTGAAGTGATTTTGGAGTCGGACGGAGGATCCGAAATGGAAGTTGAGAAAATAAATGTATTTTAGAAGTGTTTGTGTTTGAAATTGCAGGTTTTTATAATTTTGAGTTTTTCAGAAAAATAGAGGGAACTCTGCCGAATTTTCTAAAAAAAAAAAAAGTTATAGTGCATATATGTAAAATAATAGCGAATAAACCGATTAAGGTAGCATCCTCTAACTCGAGTTTCCATCCGAATGGGAATCGGGTGGAGGGTGTTACAAGAATGTGCAACGAAGAAAAATATTGATTTCAACAATACATATACATAAAATTTGATTATTTGATCAAGGATGTATAATTGTCATTTTAATCTGAATAATGAGACCTCGATTACTAATTGTCCAATTTGTCATCTAAACCTAACATTTCGAAAACATATTTGTCAAGACTTTTAAAACATAGCAATAATACTGTGATTATAGGACTTTGATCTATTAATATTCTTAATTATATTGGCAATGAATTGAGATATTATGATCCAAAATACTCTAAATTATATTGTGTGATAATTCTAATATGTAATAATTCATTATCATATTATGTACATAATTATTTCCCAAAACATACATTAATTATGTAAATTCATAAGAATTGGTTTTATGCTCAAACTTAGAACCTTCAAAGCTAGTGAAGATAATCTACAATAATTCAATAATTAAATTATGATTTTTGTTTATTGAGCTTTAATATATTTATTGAATCTAAAATATTTTATTTTTTAAAAAAAAATTAAAGTGGTTGGTGCACTTCATTTCTACGTCATCGAACCATATTTAAATTGTTTAATTTCCACACATTGTAATTATTAATTAAAAAAAGAATTTTCACAATTATCGTAAACTCCAAAATGGTTGTTGAGGGTTGTGATTTTTATTTTATTTATTTATTTATATTTCTCAACAATTGGTTTTCTTTTCCTTTATTCAAATTAGAAAACTTATTTAATTAATTGAAAGAGAATAATTATTGTGAGTTTCAAATTCCATGCATCTAGAACTAAACGAGATAAGCTTTGTAAAACAAATACTAAATTTATCATTAGGCATGTGTATCACGTTGGTGGAATTTACCTTAAGTCAAAGCTTTTATGTCTTCTCAAATGAGTTATGTAGGAGTCTTTTTAAAGTTAAACGTATCATCTTAAAATACAAAAATGAGTTGAAATAGAAGACTTGTGATAGTCAATTCATCAAATTATGCGAATTTCTAAAAAAATTGGAAGAAAAAAGTTATTGATTATTTTGACATTAGGCATGCATATAATTGATGGTTGCAATCAAAGCTGTCATCCAAGTTACAAAATATTACCTGGCTCTTCAATATTTCTAGTGAAATGTGATAGATATATACAACTAAATCTACATTCCATGTAAATCACTTAAAGTTCCTTGGATCTTCTATGTGCAAAAATCTTTCAAATTGTAGTACCTTCATTTACTCACTAGTCCCTCATAACATGGATGTCAATAACATGTTTGTAACATATATTTCAATTATTTAAAAACAAAACAACAAAAGCATTACTTCAAGATAGAGAGGCGAAAAGGATAAAACTTTAATTAAGGGTTATAAATGTCTATTTCAACTCCAACAAACCTTAGGGAGAAAAAATAATTATATTCCCATCATGTGTAAAACAAATAGTCAGTACATACCATGAATTAAGAAGTTAGCACATTATATTTTTTAAACCGCAACTCAACTTTGGTACGGATACAGAGGTAGATAATTAATACTCACAAGTCACAATTCATAAGACTTAGATAAACAACTTAATTAACAATGAAATTTGATGAGGACCCCAAAAACAAAAAAAAAAATGTTTGCTAGGCCATTTAAAAAGTAGACTAATCATGAGGTCGCTAATTCATTTAATAAGTGAAACTGAATTCATGGAGTAACTCCCCTTATGTTCTTAATTCTTTAAGACATGTTTTCAAAATTTCAAATTAAAAAATACCAAATAGAATAAATTGGTTCCACAGTATATAGTTGCTTGATTTGGCGCAGGTAAACAAAAGTATAAGTCTGTTGTTTGGATGTTCAATGTAGGAAAAAAAACACACAACTATAAGAAAAACATTTTAACATTTAATCTTCGGAGATCATGTAACAAGTGATATTATTAAATTAAAAGAAATATGTTATTTTCATTTTTTTTTTCGAAGAAAGAAATATGTTATTTTCTTGACAGTACCGTAGGTTGACAAGTATGATTTCATATGAATTCATCTTTTTATCTTAAAGATAACTGGGAAAAAAAGTATAAATTATGGGGAAAATTGAAAAAATGACGTTTTGGGCAGGGTCATCCCCAAAAGTAGCCCTTTTATTTTATATTATTAATAAAAGACATTGAAAGGACAAAAACACCCTTAATGAAAAATGGGTGCCATAAGCAGCATCTTGACCCGTCAGCTACTGAAAAGTATTCAGAACCCATTGCAGCCTTCCATTACTGAAACTAACATGTCCATTGTCATGACTGTCCCGCCCATTGCAGCCTTCCATTTTGACCCTCGGTTTGCTCAGTCGATCTTCTTACTTTCCACATCTTATTCTCTGTCATTTGCCACACTAAAAGTGTGTTCCGTCTTCCCACCGCGACAAAAGAAGCAACGGCTGGGGTTTAGGATGACAGTATACTGCACCATAGCTGACCGACTTCTTAATTTCGATAGCAATGTGTACGCTGCGGGTGGTAAGTTTTTTTACTAGTTTTCCTTGATTTGGGTATCCAAAACTGGTGTTGTGAACCAAGGTTGGGCTAGTGCAAGTGGGTTGAGACTGTTTGGTGTATTTTGTGTGTGGTGTTATGGGTGAGCAGTTTTACTTGCTTTGGGTATCCGAATGCGGTGATGTAAACAAAGTAAGCACTGTACATCTCAATCCGTATATGCTGATTTGAAAGATTTTGATTCTTATAAGTACTGAACATTGCAGGATACGGGAAATGTCCCTCCAGCTGACATCTTTGCTGCTTTCATTCAAGCTCTAATGATAGCAGGGCTTTACTTTTTCGACCACAGCGTTGCATCTCAAATGGCACAACAGAAGGAGTTCAATCTTAGAAAGCCGTCTGCTTGTTGGGATTTATGGTATAGACCACTAAAATATAAATTTGATGTTCAGTTCCTTGTTTATTTTATTGACACTAATTGTTTTATTGTCAAATATGTGTCTTCAGACTTTGCTTTGTGGATGGATTGGCCTACCGCCTTCTAATGGGGTCCTCCGTCACTCCCCCATGCACACCAAGAGCCTTGCAGTTGTCAAAAGACAGGCATGTTTATAACATGTTATAAAAGAAAACTGTCATGAGTTTGTGGCAACATAACAGGATCAGATAGTGAATTCGTATGTGTGTGACATGTAGTTCATTCAAAGGGCGATGGTGAAGAGCGCCAAGGAAAGCATAAAACACAAAGCTAGCAATTCTGAAATCTACGGCAATATGCAAGCTGTGTTCATAGAAATGGATAGTAGTCCTGCTGTGAGTCGCCCTATTCACAAGTATAGCAATGTTTACAGTTTTAAATAATATCATCATGGCATTATCTGCTTTATGCTGCAGACAATGGTAGCAAAGGAATTAGAAGACTTGAAGGAGGGAGTGATGAAAGGCGAAAAGGAAGGAGAGAAAGTAAATGAAACATTTGATCATGAGAAGCACATTAACGCACATTTACCTGTTGGAGTGAATGAGGAAAGAGTTAGCAATCTGTTGCAGTCACTCCTAGTGGCAGCCTGAGTATGTGCTATGCCTGTCATAAAGCTAATTCCTACATCAGTCCTTTGGGGCTAATTTGCTTATGTGGCCATTGACAGTCTCCCTGGAAACCAATTCTGGGTACGGATACTACTACTTTTCATTGCACCTAGCCGCCATTAGAAGTGCGTGCAAACTATTTCGAATAGCAACATTGGATTAAGCGTACTTGCCAATGTTTTGACTGACTCGAAGTTAGGCTTTTGCGGGGTCTTGGAAGGCACACATGGTTCCTTTGTGGAGTCAGTACCATACAAATATATTGTCATATTCACTCTCTTCCAGTTTGTATATTTCCTGCTCTGTTTCGGTATTACATGGATTCCCATAGCTGGAATCTTATGTCCATTGCCATTTGTGGCTGTGTGGTGTATTTTGTGTGTGATGTTGTGGGTATTTTAATAGAATGATAAAGTTAGATTGTATTGGTTGTTGTTATTGTTGATGTTGTGGGTATTTTTTTTCAACTTCCTCATATACTTGACGCGAACCATTCAGCAAAGCAAAGGTAGGTCATATATGAAAAGCGAATGTTTTTACTGCGATAGGTTCAGATTTCTAACCGTGTCTTCGGCTTATTTGTCGACTTAGGATGATATCTAGAGTGGATTCCCAACCCGAAAATTGGGAATCCCAACGTTAAAGTTGGGAATGATTGGGTTAATTTTCGATACAGTCCGAATCTAAGGTGGATTCCCAACCCGACAGTTGGGAATCCCAACCTAAACGTTGGGACCCAACGTTTAGGTTGGGATTCCCAACTGTTGGGTTGGGAATCAACCTTAGATTCGACTATATGGACTCCCAACCCGACAGTTGGGAATCCCAACTTAGAAGTTGGGATCCAACTTGTAAGTTGGGATTCCCAACTGCCGGGTTGGGAGTCGATACAATCCGAGTCTAAGGTGGACTCGTAACCCTTTTTGTTGGGACTCCGACCCACTGGTTGGGAAATCCCAACCCATTTCAATCCTTCGAGTTTATAACCTCATTCCCAACTCAGAAGTTGGGATCCCAACGCTATGGTTGGGAATCCTACCTGAGTTTGGGAGGGTTCCCGACTGTGGGTTGGGAATCCCATTCCCAACTCTGAAGTTGGGAATCCAAACCCAGTGGTTGGGAATCCCAATCCAGTGGTTGGGAGTCCAAACCCCAAGGTTGGGAATTATGTTCTTAGGTTTGAAATTGAGTATTCTTGTTTGTACTTGTAATAATTCTTGGATAATATTAAAACTTGATGGATTGGAAGTGGGTTGCAACAACTAATTCAATGCACCTCTTAAATTAATTGGAAAGATCTGAAAACCAAGGATGTCAATAGGGAAGATGATGGAGTGTTCGTTAATTCAGTTGATATGAAGATTATCTTAAGGTTGACATTTAGCTTACTTATTTACTTTGATTTTATTGAGATTTTTTGTATTTGTTGATATGGAAACTTTTATCCAACAAGTTACTAATTATTCCATAATATAGTTATTATTTAACATTCATGAATCATGAGCTTCGAAAACAACAATATTAGTAAATTATAAAATAAAGGTTCCTCATTTTTTTGAAACAATAATACAACCAAAAAGCATGAAAACTTCAATTCAAGCAATATATCTGAAATACAAGAACAGAGGATACAATTGCACCACTGTAACATGTCATTCATTTGGTAGTTCACCAAAAAAAATATATATATATATATATTTGATCAGAAAACCATCCTTTTGAAGTTGATCATACCTAACCTTTTATGTTAGCAATCCTACAACTTATTAGAATCTTTACAAGGTTTTTAAACCAAATTATTAAGAAATTTGAAGTCCAAAGTACAAATGAATTTGGGCATAAGAAAAAAATTATGAATGAATAAATAGAGCCTCATGTTGTAGCCGATAAGTGATTCCAAGTTGCGCTGGTGGGAAGCAAATTGATCAAACAATCACATAAGTCGATGCTTTGAGGCCGACTAGATACATTGAAGGATACCCCCTTCAGAAGTCTCAATAGAGCTAAGTGATAAATTATTTGAAAGTCAAATAATTTCGCTTTGTGTTATCTTCACTTCAGCTTGATAAGGTTCAGAAGCTAAGGAATGAGAACAGTTTTCCCCAGCAACACCCCTATAGTAACAACCAAAACGACAGTAGATAAATTAAATTATAAAAGCAAAGCGTAGAAAAGATGATCAGACAACCATTTAAGAAATATGTGAGCACATACACTGAGACAGTCATAACAGCATGGGAAGCAGTCGCAAGGACTCCTAATATTATGCTATGCCTGGGTATCACAGATGAAGGCATCGGGCTCTGCTGACGAGTAATTCGCCGAGTGCCAACTCCTAATTCACCATTCTCACCCTTAGAGAACATATCATCGTCAATAAAGCTGAGCAACCATAACATTGTACCTCAATCTGAGGGATAGCTTCAAAGCCCGAACTCCGTAGCAGAGTCTGTGCTTCTAATCACTTTGGGAGCAAAAGCAATTGGGTTGCGAGACTCAATCTGTCTGGGAGTGTGCAAAACAGTAGCTTCATGCATTGGCTTGTTAAAGCAATCCAGACATGATCAAGGCTCAACACAGTAGAGACCCGCCGCAAAGCATTCACAGTAACTATCAAATAACATGAATAATAATATAAATATATCTGTAACAGCACCTTAAAGCACGCAGAAAAAGAAAATGTACTCCATGTGCCCATCAACTTGATGACAATTCGCAGTGTCAATCAAAAAGATGCATAATGCAACATAATGACAAACTGAGATTAAAAAATAAAAATATCATAAAAATATTAGCTAATGAATTAAAAGTAATTAAGCAAATGCAAGACACTTACAGCTTCAAGCATTTTGACCTGCTGCAGTTGCAGCGCTTGCAGGCCATACTTGATCCCGCAAGTTCTAGCTTGAACCTGAATACTAGCAAACATTTAAATGTAATGGCCAAATATTGTGGTCATCTCTCTATAAGGAGAAGTAGTAGTTGCTATACATGCCTCTTTCTTGTAGGACTATTCAGGTCAGCCTCTTCTCCACCAGTAGTTACAGATGGCTGCAGAGCATTTACTGCAACCTTAACTTTGTTGTCACCAGAATCAGAATCCTTCTCCATGGAGTTCAGACTGTCAGCTCCAATAAGAACATTTTGGTTAGATGTCAAAGAATCACAGGACATGGAGCTTCGCATACTTATTAGTTGCTTTGCAGAAGCTAAAGTCTTACACTGGATAAATGTACTATTCTTCGAAGTAGTTGCAAGAGCATTTAGGTGCAAACCAACACGAGGTAACATGGACAAAGAACGACCACCATCCGTCTTACTTGGGACTAAATGCTGTCATCTCAAGAACCAGGCAACGCCTTTGGATTTTGAGCTGCAGCAGAGAACCAGGAAAAATATGGGGAGAAGATGATTGATAATAAACTATGAGTTGGGGAATTGCCAGATGCAGGGCTCTCAAAGAAATGATAGCATTAAAATAACATCAATGATGAAAGTCAAACTAAAGTAGAGACAAAATCTCATCTTACAACTTTTTGTCACCTGCAAAAGAATCCAAACTATCACTGAGTTCTCCTCCCACATTAGCAGCATTAAGAAATCTACAACAGATTAAACACATTAAGAAGCCAAATATTGATATTGCCAATAAATATCATGAATGCCAGGACTTAAAAGACAAGTTTGCCAATCGCCATACATAGCAACTATATCGGAACCAGTGCATTGAACACCCTGGCACCGTTTACCACAAGGGTCTCCTCCACTAGGAACCCACCCAGGAAGTTGAGGAGATCCCAAAGCAGCATGTAAGGTGTTAATCGCTGCCACTATTACAAAATCAAAACCAATGCAACAAATTAGACACAGGAAACAACAGAAAACACACTCACATCAAATAATATACTTTTTTGCTGCTCAAAATTATTAATACAAAGTCAAACCAGAAACAAGAATTCAACTACTAATACAACTCTACAATTTTCCTTCCATTTGTCATAGTTTCTAGGCAACCAAACAAAGTAAAGAAGCAGCAAACCAAGCTTAGCATCACCAGGATTAGTGACAGTAAGCGAAGTTGTGACAACCCAAATCACATAAAACCCCACAAAGAGCTCTGCATAGATCTTCCATTCCTTGCAAGCTCTACTAGATCTCTTGACTCCCATTGATCACAAAATCAACACCAATATATCTTGCTGCACCACATGAATCCAGTTCGAACTCTCCAATCTGAAAAACCAACCTGATGAAAAAAAACAAAAAAACACCATCTGCAGTCAGTGATCTACAAAACACTCATTGTTCTCATTTGAAATTGCAGCACAGTTACTCTCTTGAGCAACAAAAGCGAAGTATAACGAAAGACAAAAAATCGTTGTCATTCTAATGACAGGTACAAGAGATGAGAACATAAATGGAACTTACAAGGAAACACAGGTAATGCAAAGTGGAAATGGTACAAATGGAGCCACTAAGGGGAAGAGAAAACAAAACAAAACACAAATGTTGCAGAACAAGTGTTGACAACTTTTGATAAAGTGGAGATTTAAAATGACAAACATAAACAAAAAACTTAAAAGCTAAGAATCAATGTATAAGATTTCTAGTTGTGAAAACGCACGTAGGCAAGTGGATAGATATTACATCAGATCCGTTCAAAATAATACTACCACTTTGAAAATTAAAGAAGAAAAGTTAAGGTTAGCAGCTCACCTGTGGAAAACCTAAATGAAAAAGGACAGGGAAAAACACCATCTGCAAAAGGCTTGCAGTTGTAATTATTTTAGCAGACATTAGAGGGCGCTTTTTGGGTAGGAAGCGCCCTCTAATGTAAAATAATTTAATCACGAAACAACCCCAATTTTATGTGAAATTTAGAAATAATTGTACAAAAATTTCCAAATTGAACTAAATTGAGGGGTTGTTGCGTAATTATTTATTAGACATTAGAGGGCGCTTTTTGGGTTGGAAGCGCCCTCTATTGTCAAATATAAGAATCACGAAACAACCCCTCACATTTTGTCCTTTTATTAAATATTTGTACAAAAATTTCGTAATTTCACAAATTTGAGGGGTCAGACTATGTAATTATTTTTTGACATAAGAGGGCGCTTCCTAACAAAAAGCGCCCTCTTATGTTTTGTTTTAAATTACATAATTACACTTATAGTTTTCTAAATTATCATAAATGACCTTATTATCTTTTCATCAACACTGCCCTTCATAGTGATCTCCTTTTTTGTACCTGCAATTTGAAGGGCAGTTTTGTTCATAAAATAAAGGAACTTGATAATATAACCAATAGCAGGATTATAATTGCATCCTTCCAGGTGACTGTAGTATGATTCAAGCACCAATGTTTGTGGACAGTGTTGGTGTTTGTCTTCATTCAGGATTTGGCTATTCATATGGTTTTTTTAATTGGTTTCTTTATACTGAAATTTAGATGTATTTAGTGTTGTAACCTACTCAATAATGTTGGCAAGAATATGTGACTTATACTTAATATCAAGTGATCCGTCCCTCTCTTGCAATTGGAACACCAGAGATGATTTATTGGAACATTCATCTATTGGAAGAGTGGACTAACACTCTATTCAGTAGAATAAGGTATAGTCATGCACTTGAATACACAAAATGAAACACTGAAACAGAATAAACCATAATATACCCTGCATTTAGGATCTTTCAACTCTATTGCCTTCAAAGGTTTTCTACAATTTTAACATTCATCTCCTCGAGCAGACTCATACTTGCAATTATGAAATGGACAGGGGTGACACGCCTACTTTCTGCCTATAAATTTGTCAGCGTGCTGGGGCTAGAAATGCCATTCCGTTAACAGCCTATGTCCCACACACACTACCTCCAAACGGTGCAGTCCGCTGCTGTATAGGGATTTCCACCATACTGTGCACCAACACAGCCTGTCAAACCCCACACAGCTTGCTCATCTCCAACACAGCCTCCTGTATTTCTGTGTTACAATTTCAGAATGCATGAACATACCATAAACATCATCACATCCATAAAACCATACTCTATAAGGGAGAAAACTAGAACATAAACACTCTGTTTTCCTGCTAACATGCTGAAAAAGTTTCAGTAGTGAAATATATATGAGATTACACAGAAGCTAACAGCTATACAGAGCTGTCCATCACAGTACACCACAACCATACCTGATGTCATGCTTAATCCAGCAGAAAATATTACCTTGATAGAAATGTGTACAATTAATCTAAATATAAAAGACTAAATATAACTTGTTACATCAAAGACTACCTAAACACATTCAAAATGACAACAAACCATAGTTCTTTTAAATACAATCAGACCTGGAAACATTTACAGAAAAGTAAGCTACAACAGTAGCTTGCAACAAAAGCAAAACAGAATATCAATTTGCAATAGCTTTAGAGTCTTCAAGAAAAGTTGTAAACTTCAACATTAGCAGAACAGCCCAACGTCCTTGTGTACCTGCAATTTGCCTACTGCCTGCCAAGCAATTCCTAGACACAATGCACTACTCTAACAGCACATAATAATAAGAAGAAGGCACAGAAGACAACAAGCTTACGGGGTCCGGCCCTAACCCAACTCAAGTCTCTGTTTTATTGAAGCAGGAAACAATACACAAGTTTATAAGGCAACAGGCCAAGTTAGTCCACTTACTTCCGGAAGTCTCCTTATTTCAGCCTTAAAGCAACATATAAATACAGGTTGCAGTTGACAAGCCCAACTGCCTAGCTGTGCTGCCTCCAACTAGCGGTTTACAGAAAAGCAAACCAGCAGTTACCTCTGAATAACTGCCACACAACTGCTCAGCATCAGACTGCATCAACTATCATAATGAGTTAACTGCCAAAACTGTCCCAGATGTGTCGGTGTATCTGCCTATCCATGCCAACATGTGCCGCGCAAATACACCATGCTGCCAACAAGCTCACCAGACCCAGCCTCAGCTAGTGACTATTTACATGAGTTAACCAAGTGTCAGTGTACTGAGTACACCATTTACAGGAACAACAATAAGTGCAACTTTCAGGGCACTTGCTATTATACCTTGTCCTCAAACCTCTCATGTGGACCAGGAACCCCCCACTTAAGATCCGTGGTAATGCATCGTTGTTTGAGCCCTTCTTTAAGCCATGCATTAGTGGCTTTAAAAGTATTTTGGCTCCACGATCCAGCCACAGACATGTTGCTGAGATACTCTTCCAATTTATCCTGCAGTGAAGGAACATCAAGAAACAGTGGTTTGTATCACGAATGTGAGGTGTGGTCTGATAAACCTGTTTACAAATAACGGTCAATTATCAACAAGAATAAACACAAAAAATACCTTAGACTTTTGCCATATTGGTAACCTGCCAGAGCTGAACTGCACCTCTACATTGGATCAGTAAAGGTTGAATGTATCATGGGACTTGAAAGAGCAAGTGTTTCAAGTTGCTCTTTCAATATTTCGGATCACATCCAACGCTATGGCATTACATAGATCATCAAGGCAATGTAAATGCGCTTAGTTGATCTCGTCAACCATCCTAAATGGGCATGAAGTAAATGAACTAAAATTGAACATGTTGGATAACTGAAGACTTATGCACGCAAACAAAGCAACATCTATAACTTGAACTAACAGGCACAGCCTATGTGACAAAGACCTTATTGAAAGACTGTGAAACAAGAAATGCAATTTCTCTATCAAGTGCCTGTTAGTTCTATTTTAGTAGCGCCTCACGGCACTGATACTTCTAGGATCACGGGTTTGGAGAGCTTGAGCATGCCATGAGTATGATGGAACATAGTCGCCTTGATCATGTTGACGCTGACGTTGTTGACCGAATGGATGGTCTTCAACGTATTTTTGTACATCTACTGCTCTCTCCAACCCTTCCAAATATCTACAAAGTTCACCATCGAGTCCTGTTGTAGACCACATTAACATACCAATCAAATAGAAGCATACAAATAGGAACTAAAATTGGGCAGTGGTATGCTTACCCAGAAAAGAATCAGTAGCAGCATCACAGTGATTGTATGGTAAAGGAAATATTCCGTTATGTACCTACATTAATGATAGGCGTACAGATGATAACTAACATAGTGAATGCTTATACATTTCCTTTAACAAGAGAAAAAAATTACCGGATTATTGACAGCTTTCTCTGGTGAATCATCAATCAACAAGGTGTTTGTTGTGTCATAATCTCCCTTCTTCCATCGCACAAAAGGGAAACTAGAATTCCACAACTTTTCTAAATTTTTAAAAAAGATGGGTTTTGCAGGTCCTCGATCAACTTTATCGCAAAATGATTGATCCTGCATATAACCAATATACAATGTGGAATGAATAAAATGTAATATTGAGTTTAAATTCATTGAAAACGCCACGAATTTAATAACTAACTTACCCAAACAAAACAAAGTTTTGGTCTAAGTTCCTCTGCAATGAAGGTGACAATTGGATCTAAATTACACCTGCAAGACATTAAGTGTGCATATAGTAACACAAAAATGTCAACCATAAAGATGTTACCGTAATTTTCTATGACAAACTTAAGCAAATATAGTTAAAAGACATATAGCCCAAAATGCATAGTAATAAACAGAGGGAAAACAATCAAAGATGGTTGCATACAAGATTCTTGACGACCAAATGCCAACCTCGAATTTGTCAAGGCAAAACTGTAGAAATTCCTTGCAGTAAGGCCTCTTATATACTGAAAGTAGAATTTGCAACCAGCATTAAACTTAATAATGCAAGCACATCAACTGTAACTAAGTTTGGTTATTGATACCTATCTGAGAGTTTGGTAATCTGAATGCCTCTTTGTTGTGTTCCAAATCAGTTGGCTCATACACATCTGCCCCACTTTTCCAATTTGCACGCTTGTCCACATCTGCAAGAATGCCATTAACATCTAGGACAAGAAGCTTCTTCTTGTACAATCCATCTTTCTTTGCAGGAACACAAGATCTATCTTTTTTTGTAAGGGTAAACGAATCCTTTCGCCTTGCATATTGTCCAAGCCCTCTTACCCGTCCTGAAGGCTCTGGTTTTTCTAAGGCAATGGTCAGAATATCATGAGTTCCCTCAACCTGAACTTCACCACTTTTAACATTTTCTGTGATTTTTTCCTGCATATTTGATCAACAAGAAATACATCAGAATCGTGGATATATGTTTTAAGGAAACAGGTAATGGAGAAAATATAAATCTATATTTCAATATAGAAGTTCTACCATTACTTCAAGTATGCAACTTACTATTTTGTCTGCACATTTTCTGGTCGAATCCTTGAGAAATACTCCAGCCTTTTCACGTCCTTTTATCCATAATACAGAACGGTCAATCTCCTGGGCGTCATTCTCAGTTTGCTGCAATGAAATGGTTATAATTGTGACTAAATATAGTACCATTGACTGCAACAGCTTACTTTTATATAAAACATACCAATCTTTCCTTCAATCTATCGTATCCCATACGTGAGAGACGGCTGGGGTGTTCATTCTTTCTACTATTTTCTATTTGTTTCTTCCTTCGTTCCTAAAAAAGTAATGGTAGTGAATATGCATGAATTGTAACAGTAATCATATCTTAACAAAACGACCAAATTTACAAGAACGTACCAAAAAATGCTCATCTCTTCTGGAGTTTACAAAGATACTCCAATCTTCTTGAGTAATGAAGTCGTACATTTGTGGTGGAGAGTTTAGAGCATCTTCATTGCTCAACATTGGAAGTACAAACTTAGTAGTCAGCATGGACCGAAAATTTCTCCATCTCTTACCGGCTACAACCAGAATCTTCTTCTTCCATTCGTTGTCAATGACAAACAATTCCTGCAAGTCAACATTAATCAGTCATAAGACATACAAAAATTATAAATATGGGAATCCGTTGACAAATAAGTCAAGTTTATACCTGAATGGAAGTCCATAAATTGTCCTTAAGTTCCTCAGGCACAACATGCCAACTTTCATATTTTATAGATATTTGTTCTCTTACCGCTACGCCTATAAAACTTCCTAATGTAGCAGAACCAGATTTCTCTCCATCTATCCTTATCATTTCTCCCTTACTTCTTAATTTGAGGACGTTTTCTAACTTAGTCCGACCTCTGCGTTTCGACTTTCTGGTAGCAGCTTCGTTGATATGTTCTTGCTGTTTTTCAGAATCTTCGCCGCTACTGCTAACCAAAGGGTCCATAGTGTTAATCTGCATGAAAATGTTGAAAATTCTGTGATTACATTGATGTGAGGTGGCAACATATTAAACGAAATATGAAAGTAAAATAAATATTTCATTGCTGAAAATGCTGTGAGTACATTGCTGTCAGGTGGCAAAGAGCCCGTCTCAGCCAATGAGGACATAAGAAGACGTTGAGGCTGATTTGCAGAAACAAGCCAGTGAGGGGAGATTATGGGAGAACAGAAGTAACATAACCCAAAGGCGACGGTGTCTGTGGGACGCTGTGACAACAGGGGATATTCAGACGGCGGCGGTGATGGTCGGACAGACAGGCACGGCCATGCATGGACGGAGTTACGGCGACATCGATTTGGTGGGAGAGGGAGACGATCGATATTCAGTTTGGCCAATGGTTGAGGCTCACTTGATGGCTGGGACGACGACGCCGGTTTGACAGATTGGAGACGGGGACGGCGACTCTTGCACTGAGTGACGGGGACTTGCCGTCGTCGAAATAAATGCGAGGGAGAGAGTGAGACGACTTAATGGTTTAATGAAGCAGTTACATTTTGAATCTTTTTCTCTTTATATACCACCCATACATATATTAGAATAGAGGGCGCTTCCTACTCAAAAAGCGCCCTCGAAAGTGTTTTTAAATATTACAGAATTGGTCAATGAACCTTAAAAATTATAAAAAATGACCTGATTGATTGTTACAACTAAACTGCCCTTCAATGACCCGTTTTGTGAATGAATATTATACTCTAATGTTAAAAAGGCATTGTTGAAGCACAATTCATAGTCTTATATTAACAAAATATTGAGCTAACATCACAATCGAAATAAGTTGTACACTTTATTAAAATGTACACATATTTCGTAATTACAACAATGACAGGGGGCATTTCATAATTACAAATATTAGAATAGAGGGCGCTTCCTAGCCGAAAAGCGCCCTCTATTACATTTTTTAAAATTACATAATTTGACGATGGGTTTCAAATTTATTAAAAAAGACCTTACTCAGTTTTTACCAACACTGCCCTAAAAGTTTTACTGATTGTGAATAAATATTACACTCTAAAGTTAAAAAGGCCTTGTTGAAGCACAATTCAACGTCTTATATTAACAAAAGATTGAGCTAACATCAGAGTCAAAATAAGTTGTAAAATTTATTAAAAGGTACACATATTTCGTAATTACAACAATTTGAGGGGTTATTTCATAATTACAAATATTAGAATAGAGGGCGCTTCCTAGCCGAAAAGCGCCCTCTATTACATTTTTAAAATTACATAATTTGACGATGGGTTTCAAATTTATTAAAAAAGACCTTACTCAGTTTTTACCAACACTGCCCTAAAAGTTTTACTGATTGTGAATAAATATTACACTCTAAAGTTAAAAAGGCCTTGTTGAAGCACAATTCAACGTCTTATATTAACAAAAGATTGAGCTAACATCAGAGTCAAAATAAGTTGTAAAATTTATTAAAAGGTACACATATTTCGTAATTACAACAATTTGAGGGGTTATTTCATAATTACAAATATTAGAATAGAGGGCGCTTCCTAGCCGAAAAGCGCCCTCTATTACATTTTTTAAAATTACGAAATTTGACGTTGGGTTTTAAATTTATTAAAAACGACCTTGTTAATTTTTTACCAACACTGCCCTTCACAGTTTTACTTAGTGTGAATAAATATTACACTCTAATGTTAAAAAGGCATTGTTAAAGCTCAATTCACAGTCGTATATTAACAAAAGATGATTGATATGTGTTTAATAGCATGTCATTTACGGGTTTCTTTTTACATTTTTATGTATTTGTTGATTGATGGCGTTTATTCAACGTTTGGTAGCTTTGACATCAGCAGATCGAAGGAAGGAGTGGTATAGCATTTGATAAGCAATATTTAAAAATTGCTTGAAATGTGTACAATTGCGTGCTTTTGTTGAAATAACTGCAAATCGTATGAAGGTCGTCCATTCAATTATAAGCAGCCTTAAATTTACAGAGCACTTACATTGTAATATTGCTCCTTTTTTTAATGAAAAGAATTTGCTCATGGTCCGCCTTCGTATCCTTACTTTTTAAGTTTCCAGCATCACCTATATCGTTGCACCAGAATGTCAAATTTGATTTACAATCGGTGTTGTTTACATTATTATGTTCGATTTGAACCATTGGAGCAACATTTATTCAATGAAATCAATATAATGACATTTATATTTTTAACTTCCATTATCCAAGAAGGATTGAAAGTACATAAGAGAAGAAGAACTTCCCAATCTAGGTACTTAATTCCCAACCCCCAACGTGGTAAATATAAACCTTGCGGGTTTACATCATAACTCCATAGTGTGAATGGACAGGAATGTCCTTAATATAATTGGTGCCCTTTAATTGGACGGATACAAACAGCGTTCTCACCCCTCTCATCATGCAGGTTACCTTTCCCGCGTAGGAGCGTCTCCCGCCAACCAGTCAGGACAGAGCACTTAGATTGTGGACCAGGTATTTTAACCCGCCCATCGGCCGTCCACTCTGTCACTGTCGACGGCGAACAAGTCTTGCCCACGTGGATGTTCTGACTGTGTCGCCTCTCACGCAAAGCAGGTGTGCAGCATCTCTTCCAACTGAAGTTCCTGTACCTGCTGTATGGGGAATATTCCACAAGTAAACATATTACAGAACTGAGCAAGAATGCATGTGTGTTGTGATGCATAGGTGGAGTTTTGTGTGTCAAAATTAGGAGGTTTTGTGCTTATGGTTTTTTGGTTTTTTTTTGTGAAGGATTTTTTTTTGTGTTTGTCAAATGCTACTACTGGGCTATGATAGGGTGGCATAGAAGTTATGGGAAATAGCATTCTGTTGCTATTTGAAGCATACAATGGAACTATCATATGTTGTGGTCCATTTTAGCTGTTACGACATGGGTAGTAAAATTTCTTTTCCATTTATCAGTTTGTTGAACTTCATCAATAATTTGTTGGTTTGTTGTTAGATTTTTATATACATACTTGTTAGATTTTTATATACATACTTGTTAAGTGCTGCTGTGTACTCAATGTTTGGTACCTTTGGTTGGATATTATATTTGAAAGAATAATATATTGGCATGAAATGTGCAGATTGTTGTGTTGTAATTTTTCTTTTGACATTCATGACATTGCTTTGGAGGAAAAATTGAGTAATGCAACTTGCACATATTTCGGAGTTGTGAGAGTAGTAGTGGTTGTGTGTGCCAAACCAGCACAAGGCAAGCTTAGGATATATTGCTAACCACAAGTATTTGCGTAATTTGATAGGTTGAGGGATATGGATAAAGTTCGAATCGTAGTTCAGTACAATGGTGAGTGGATAAATAAGGGAGGAAACCTGAGGTATGAAGGTGGGAAGTCGAAAGGAATTTTGTTGGCAAAGCATGCAGGGTATTCAGAATTACATGCAGCTGTATGTCGTGCAGTTGATATAAGCCCAGCTGAATTTGGAATATTGATGAAGTTCAAATGTAAAACGTGTGATGCCACCCCACCAATTGAGGTGTTGGATGATAGTGATGTTGAGTTCTTTATTGCTGAAGTTACTGATGTATTCACGAGGAATGCATTATGCATTACATTGGAACGTAAAGAAGACTCAACAGATACCGTGTTAGTAGGTGAGGAAGAATGTGCCACGAAAGTTGGAGTACAAGATGCTGCACGAAAATGTTGCAGCAGTGACTTGCCGGATTGTGCAGGAGTGACACTAAGCGATGAAGATGTGATGGGGGTTCACAAATATGCAGACTTTATATTTGATCATTATGGTACTGAAGCTGCAGATTTATGTACTCCACCAATGGCAGCTGTGGAAGCATCACCATTTGATAGGGTTGACAGTGCGAAGCAGAAAAAGCTGAATTCAGAAGAAGTTGAATGGGATTGTCATGTTGCAACGACATCAACAGTTCCTCTGGCAATAGAGGGTGGCTGTATGAAAGACAGATTTTGCAACAGTGTTAAAGAACCGCGGCATGGTGATATATTCACTAATAAGGAAGAGCTACAACTGACGATAAGAAGGTTAGCTGTTGGTAGACAATTCAATGTAAGAGTAAAGAAGTCCACAAAACAGTTATTGGTTATGACTTGTGTGGATAAAGGTTGCACATGGTGGTTGCGGGCAACAAAACTTGGGGGGTCAGACTATTTTTCTGTGCGGAAGTACATTGCAGATCACACGTGTTCTCTTGATGCGCTCGTGTATCACCGTCCGCAATGGACAAGTAAACTGATTGGGCATTGTATCAAATGGAAGTATCAGGGTGCTTCTCAGTGTTATCGTCCAAATGACATTGTTGAGGACATGAAGAAAATGCATGGGCTAAGTTGTAATTATAACAAAGCATGGAGGGCTAGAGAGGTTGCAATGACGTTAGCAAGGGGATCACCGGAGCAATCGTATAGTGTGCTTCCGCTGTACTGTGCGATGTTGGAAAGGGAAAATCCAGGGACTATGACCCACATTGAATGTGATGCTTCCAATCGGTTCAAGTACTTTTTCATGGCCTTAGGAGGTTCGATTGCTGGATTTAAATCTTCCATTCGGCCCGTTATAGCTGTTGATGGAACTTTTCTGAAATCCAAGTATAAAGGTACCCTATTTATTGCGACTTGCATGGATGGCAATAACCAAGTGTACCCAATAGCTTTTGGTGTTGGAGATTCAGAAAATGATAACGCATGGATTTGGTTTATGACAAAGCTGCAGGTCTGCATTGGAGAACAAGTTGATCTGGTGTTCATTTCAGATCGAAACACAAGTATAGCAACGGCGATAAGACATTCGTTTCCCGGGGCATTGCATGGAATATGTATGTATCACCTGGGCAAAACATGAAGGTCAAATGTACAGGTCGCAACGTGCAGCAGATGTTTTATAAGGCAGCCAAAGCATACCGGGTATCACTGTTCAATGTGATTATGTCCCAAATCGCAGCACTTAATAGTGACGCAGCTGAGTATTTGATGGATGCGGAACCAAAAAAATGGGCTAGATGTGAGTTTGATGGTAGAAGATATTCCATAATGACAACAAACATTGCAGAGTGTTTGAATGCCATTTTGAAGGAGGCACGACATCTACCGATGACCAAGTTAATAGAGCATATACGTGGCCTACTTCAAAGATGGTTTTGGGAAAGGCGTGAGGAAGCTAGAAAAATGGCAACGCCAATGACCAAATGGGTTGAAACGAAGCTTCGAGATAGAATGAAGAAAGCTTGTAGTTATCCTGTGCGTCCCATTGATGTCGATAGGGACCTTGTCATCGATGGAGTTGTGAACCCGGTGGTGAACCTGAAGAATAGAACGTGTGACTGCAAAAAATTCCAAACCGACCAACTGCCATGTGCACATGCACTAGCAGCCTGTAGTAGTCGGCGGTTATCTTGTTACAACTACTGTGCTGCATACTATAGAACTGAAACATTAGCAGCAGCTTATGCAATTTCCATTAATCCTGTTGGCCCGCAAGATGATTGGATTTGGCCTGAAGGTGTTGACGTTCCTGTTGTCCTACCACCTGAAGGTCGCAAGCCTCGTGGACGACCCAGTACAACAAGAAAACCTTCGAAAGGTGAAGGTAAGAAGCAAGCAAAGTGCAGCAGATGTGGTGGCTTTGGACACAACCGACAAAAGTGTAGGGCACCAATTCCGGTTAGATAATGTACTGTCCAGGTAATGGGCTGCCGTTTAGACATTGTAAGAGCGTGAACTTAATTTATAATATACTTTTTTGAGAAGACACTTGAAAATTTAGTGAATTATATGTTCATATCTTCTTTTCACCTGCGGGCTACCCCCTGCACATTAATTTATGTTCATCTGACATTATGATTCGATGAATACACGACAATCTGCTTGACTGAGTTCCATCCTCGTAATTAAAGGAATTGGTGGACGAATCTGGTTGTCATAGATTTATTGCGTTCCCTTTGATGCAAGTTGAGTGGATCTATGGCATTATCAGTTATGTTGTACATAATGTATACACATGTTCTTGTAATATAACCAAAAACGTTGTGGGTGATGTGGATGCAGACGAATTTGATCAGAGTATAATTTATATCGCCTTGATTCCTTCTCATAGAAGTCATATAAGCACAACTACGCCCAGCCTTTTAGCAATCACATATGGGGGTATAGGATGATGGGTACATCCGTTGACGGTTTGGTCACTACGAGTTTTTGACAATAGTGTTTTTAAGAATGTAATAAATTTGTTATGTTTAAAGGCAAACCTCATTCAGTGATTCCTTGAAAGTACCAGTACAATGGAGATGGAGATCATCATGTTTGTTGTACTCGTTGGGTAGTGGTAATGATAATATAGATAACAAAATGTTAAATGTTACGTCACGGCGCTTCATTTAAAAATATATGACTATTTAGTTGGCGTTGGATTTGTGACTTTGAAACAATGTTCAACAACTTAGATACAATAACTGGAATTGTATTCTTAATTTCGCAACTATCTGAAAATTGTTTTTAAGATTGGCGAAGTAGGCAACGTCTGGGTGTATACCAAACATTTTCAATTGAATTAAATTTGGGTTACATTCATTAAACCTTACAGAAGTAACACAACATAATGTTTTGCAATCGTAAATCAAACATATTATTGTGTATAAAGTGCCTCTATAAACATATGTACACAGAAGGGAATTGCATCAACACCTTTCCGCTTCATTCCTACGTCATACATCCTCATCTTGAGGTAACGCACACCTGATGAAGTTGCTATGTTTGACTGTCCAGCCATAATGCAACACCATTTAGTTTTATCACCTGCTTATACATTTCGATCAGTTTACACAGTCAAGGTTAAATTACCCAAAGCTGTGAAATGCCTCCGCTCATTAATCACATACCAAACACCAAAAACCTTACATTCATATATGTTCACATCAAGCGTTATTGACAACAAAAAATTAAAACACCCACCTTTTCCACAATTTCCTGCCCTTCCTTCTCAAAGACTGAATTGTCAAACGTCTACAGACCATAAACACAATGTGGTGTAACCAATGTCTAAAGGCATATATACCAAGTAACGATAAGTATGACAATACTAAGCCAGGGAAAAATATCTACAAGAACAAAAACCAGCAGTAGCAAAAACCTTTTAGCAGCTTCCACAATATTATTAAGCTGCACTATCAACCTGCTGAACGAGCGAAATCTGCTGATGGTAATTTATTTTTGCAAATTCAGCTGCGCAAAAGTGTCACTGTCAGCCTTGGTGACCGCAGACCTAACCTGCTTAACACATGAAGATGGAACATTGACAATTGCATCCGTTACCAAATGCATCAAATAACAGCGTTGTCATATGCGAAAATAAAATTAGTACCCCCATGTAACTGACGAGACCAATTCCAGAGGTCCACAGCTAGCTGCTCCCGAAAATTTAGTATGTCAAATTTGTCGAATGAGTTCACCGCCATTCCGTTTGCCATGAGTTCGGCCAACTTGATAACAAAGATTCCACAATCACCACTACTACATAACATTGACCAAAAACATGTTAGCACATGACGTACCGATAACACATTATGATAACGGACACAGCTGCCTGTGGTAATGTCCAGCTTACCCTGGTTCTTGTTGTGGTGTGTCATTGCAGCGTGACACAGTCCATCCGTCCTTCATATACCAGTTGGCACTCATGCGCGAATCTGCCTGATAGTGATCAGTCTTCTGAAGGAGCTGCGGCAAAAGTGTCTGTATGGGCAGTAGAAACTGTGTGTAATTGCGAACGTAGGTGCCCAGTGAGTCATACAGCGTAATGCTTCGCTCCCTGAAGTGAACTTTGACGAGGACCCAATGTACACCCCTGTAATTCAATGGCATGTACAGCTACAGACAGGACAAACCAGAAAACAACCACCATTCAGTTTGCGTATGTAACATAACCTACAATAAGAGGGTGCGTTACAAAATATTCGTAATGGTACCGTGGTTAGTCCCTTCCATGGCCGACAAGCTACGTCCCTCGAATCATTTCTGCTGCCGGACACCTCCCCCTTTGCATATCGTATGCACATGTCGTCGTCCTCCCATATGGGTTTTTTCTTCGTATAGTGCTCCCATTTACTGTGCAAACGTTGCTGCATATATTAAACCAAAAAACATAATCAGACAGCAAGAAATAGGATGGTGGTAACCTATAACTGATGTTACCGTACCACAAAAAATATACTAACCCCAAACAAAATATCTGTGGTGGTGAATGCTTCTGTATTCCTAGTACGGCACCTCATCGCCTTCCATCGGATAAAGCAGAAAGCTGCATCTATATGCTGCACAGTATTAAAATGTAAACATTAAAAATAAGATATATATGTATGACATACCAAGTATCGATATTGAATATACGAACCGAATCAGACAACCACACATCGGCTTTGGACAAGTCCCTAAACCATTGCCGATTGCAGTCGCCCGTTGGCAAACGTATGGTTGGTCTGCGAGGGAAATACAAGCGATAGACAACTTATTATATTTTTTACATTTGAACGTGACTAATTATCAATAACAATTAAGGTAAAAGGACACGGAAACGTACAACTCATTCGGCACATGTTCGTCCCGCCATGCTTTAAATGCTATGAGTTCACTGGCGGACGGCTTACGTAATGGTTCGAATTTCGTCCGCTTTCTTGTACCAATTTCGATTTCCTCAAATGGCGACGATATTTGTGGACCTTTTTTCCGCTTCCGCTTCACATATTTGTATTTGGGTATGATCTGCATACTTACATCTGAACCTATCGAAGGTGACCCAACTGTTGGTTGCATGTGTGTAACAGTGGTTGTAGTAGCTGGGTCAAATTGAATTTTCCTCCGGGAAGTGTCTGCTGCTGCATGTCTGACTTCCGCACTGCCCTTTGACCGCTGACTAAACCTTCTGTCTGGAACATTTCCCCGCCGCCTATCTGAGAGTTCGGTTTCTGGTATTATCTTCACACTTGCATCCGAACCAATAGAGGGCGACGCTTGCCATGCTGTTGGTGGCACAATAGGGTTCACCGGCTCTTTCAGACCTTCACTGTGCGCTTCCTGATGGTACAAACCGTCTCCATATGTATCGTCTGGAACCGGCAGATGTCCTTCCAACCCACTACTATCATCGTTGGTTTCAGGACGTATGTCTTCCTTGTCCTGCAATGCAAAATTGAAACGATATCAGTAGATGTTTATGCACGTTTGTAAGCCGTGAGACCAGCAACTACTTTTCATGTATACCTTCGCAGCAGGTGGCTGCTGTTCTGTAGGAACAGCAGTGCTTCTCATTAAAAATTCCATGATGTTGTCCACCTTCTTCTTTGTTTCCTCTACCAGCTGCATTGTCTCTTCTATTTTCTTGTATGTGTGCCGTTGTTCTTTCCTTGTTTCTTGCTGAAACTGCTGCAGCTGTTTCTGGATGGCTTGTAGTTGACCACTGCTATCCTTCGCAGCCTGAAGACAAATCAGCAGGTGACGCTTACATGGACAACTCAAACAACAATAACTAAAGCCGAAAAGCGAATTATCAACACCTGTACCTCAACAGACGGTCCTCTTCCAGCAGGCTGCGACTTCAGAAATGCACGAACACTGTCTTGATCGGAACACCCCTCAGCTGGACCATCCTCCTCCCTCACGAAATACTTGCAGTAATCCTCCTTTTCCTCTGCAGCCGTCACCTCCAACGTTTGGTGAGCTTCAAGCTGCCATGACATCAAAACAAAATAGAGTGAAAACATGAAGTACAACGTAGGGTGTGTAAGTAGTTAACGATTTCAGGTACATACATCAGAGCGATGCAATAACGTGACTATTTCTCCTGATTTTGGGGTTGCAACAGAACTCCAACTTACGATTCGGGGCAGCATATTGCTGCATTTCAGTCCAATATGCTGCCCAATCAAAGGAATTGCTTCACATGCCCATATCTATTAGTGCACAAAAAAACCATCACACCTCATTGTCAAACGAACCAACCATTAGTAACCAAAACAAACCAAGACCATAGAACTTGTACCTGAAACGCATATGGGAATCCAGACAAAGAATAGAATGCACTGTCTGCCTTGTAGTTGTCGCCTTTATTGCGTTTACCCACGTTGGCAGCCATTTTCTTAAAATCCTTTTTCATGCCACTCAATGTCATCTCGTAGCAGCAACGACCCCATGGGTATTGGTTGAAGGCATTCATATCATCCAACAATTGAATATGCTCCCTTTTAATGTGGTTCTTCGGATCCTTACCAAGTAACACCATCTCTAAGAAGTAGAGCAATGCAAGTTTGACAATGTCCTCATCATTGTCCAAAGAAGCACTCCTAAAAGTAGCGTCTAGCGTTTTGTTCGAAACCTTGCTGCTACCATTAAATATTCTGCGGCTAAACGGGTCAGCGGTTGTACATTCCTCACTTGACCAGTCTTTTGGGTATGGCCCACAATCAAGCCCTGTGATGAGTCCAAATTCTTGGATGGAGAACCGAATGACACTATCATTCGGAAGGGCAAACCACAACTCGGCATCATCATCACATTCCACTTGTCGTAGAAGCAAGTTATGCACTAACTGACCGGCAAACTTAAGCTCATTCATCTTAAACAGTTTACCGAAGCAAGACCTACTAAACATGTCCAATTGCACGTCACTTAACTTGTCAGCTATAACTTTTATGGCTCCCACCTTAGAGAAGCATGTAACTTTCCCACTAAAATGTTGTACGTCTGTTATCTTGCACGTAATAGCACCAGCCATGTTTGTAGGAACCTGCAGTTACAACAGAAAACAGTGTTAATAACATCAACCCCATTTCACTTTTCACATCTAACATAACATAAAATATACGGGTACAATTTCGATGTCCATAACATAACATATAAGATATAGGTACATTTTCTGTGTCCATCGCAGAACTACGCTGATATGGTTCGATTTTGGTACACTATTACCACTTCCACACGTCTGTCACAGCAGTAATTTGCCAAATGTCACCTAATCTATGCATAACAAAAGGAACCATAACTAAAATATAACTACCAACCAAATAACCTCTACGTTGACATTCTCTACTGCAAAGATTGGATTCCCAACATACCAAATGGCCATAGATTCATTTTTTTTGTGTACTTTCGGGATTTGGCAGATATCCCCACTCTAAGGTTGCGATCCCAACTCTGAGGATGGGATCACAACCTCGAAGTTGGGATCTAAACTCTGAGGTTGGGATCCAAACTCTGATGTTGGGATTACCAGACATCCTAACGTGATTGCGCTCCCAAATCTTAGGTTGCGCTCCCAACTCGGAGGTTTGGATCACAACTCTCAGGTTTGGATCCCAACTCTTAGGTTGGGATTAACTGAGATCTCAACATTATTACGCTCCCAAATCATAGTTTCCGATCCCAACTCGGAGGTTTGGATCACAACTCACGGGTTTGGATCCCCACTCTCAGGTTGGGATCAGCTGTAATCTCAACATGATTGCGCTCCCAACTCTTAGGCTGGGATCCAAACTTGGAGGTTTGGATCACAACTCGAAGGTTTCGATCCCAACCTCAGAGTTGGTTGGGATTAGATCAACATGATTGCGCTCTCAACTATTAGATTGGGATCCTAACTCGGAGGTTTGGATCACAACGCCCAGGTTTGGATCCCAACTTTTAGGTTCGGATTAGAAAATATTTCAACACTATTGCTCTCCCAACTATAAGGATGGGATCCCAACCTCAGAGTTTGGATCCCAACTCTCGGATTGGGATCTCAACTCTTTGGTTGGGATTCGACTATATCCCAAACTCACTCCGATCCGAACCCTAACGTTGGGATCCCAACCTAAGAGTTTCGATCACAACTCTAAGATTTTGATCCCAACCTATCCCAACCATGAGGTTGAATTTCCCTACCATAACGATAGGAATTCCAAATGCATGACTAAGAATCCTCACTCCCATTTCCTAAATCCCAACCTGTAAGCTGCCGAAACTACAAATGACTGGTTTCCGAATCCCAACTGTCAGCTCACTTTACAGTTGGTATTCTCAACCAGGTTGGGTTTCAACCAGAAAATTAGTTAACGAAACCAGAACCATGTTGAGAAAAATGACCTCCAAGTTGGGATTTCAAACTTCCTGAATGCTACTTCCCCACCCTCGTGGTTGCGAATACACACCTTCAAATTAAAAATCCAAACCCCATTGTTGGGAACTAAACCAAATTGTAAACCATCACAACCCCAATGAATAATCCAACAACTCCAAACCTTGAAATTCAATCGACGTTGACACTACCCATAAACTACAAATGGAATCGTTTATAAAGGTCAAAAACAGTTTTTCAATATTGATAACATCCCACAGTTTATGCAGTAACATACAACCACATAGTCTACTACCATCTCACAACCCCAATGATTTATCCAATAAATGGAATCATTTATAAAATTCCATAACATAATGTCAATAATCATTACAACATCACACAGTTTGCACAAACATACAACTACCAACATAATGCTATAAACAAACACTCCAGACTCAATATTTTCTTACTTTGCAATTTTTTGTACGACTTCCTACTTCTTGCTTCAACTTTTTCCCTCCTCTGCCTTCACCTTCATTTGCTTCTTCTTCCCCCTTTTCCTTCGTCGACTACTTTCTGCCACTGGTGGATGCAGCAGATGTCAGGTCAGTATGTTACTGTTTCCTACAAACAGAAGAACATAAAAGACGTACTTACCTTGACAGAGCACGAGGCTCGGACCGTCGTGTTTACTTTCTTAAATGCTGTCGTGAGCCCGCTGCTGGTTGCAAGACCGACGGTCGGTGGAGGAGCGACAGTGCTGTGTCTACGTGATACGGTGCGTAGAGAGAGTTCCACCTACTGGGTCCACGTCAGGTGCAGCGCCGGTGATCGGTGGGCCCAGCGCCGGTCCGACCCGCTACTTTCGTCTTCAGATATATGTGCTTCCTTCGACGTTGACGACGACCCTGCAATGGTTGCGCAAGGATAGCGATGGATAGCGACCCTTGCCGGTTTGGTAGGGTCAAAAGGGTGTATATCCATCTTGTAATTAACTGCCTAATCAGGGGTATTTTTGTCCAAAAATATACCCATCTGAATAACCTCAAAACTGAAAGGCCATTTGTCGATAGGGTCATTCAAAAAGGGTTACATTTGGTTAAAACCCATAAATTATGTTCTCACTTGTGAAATTTCTGCAAGCCCAGCCCACCTAAAAATGTTGCAGAAATATTATGCGATTAATGGTTAACACATACTAAAGTTGTCATTTGGAAGCAGCTTTGCTCCTCTAGAATAATTATTTTCCTATGGACCATATAACAATGGTGCATGTTTGAATGAGTTCACATGTCACGGTTTTATAACGCTTATTTAATATTCATGGGTGTTTGATCACCAGTCGTCAGAGACATCAATGATCTAGTCTTCAAAATACTGAACTAGTAGTGAGGTTTTTAATTATTGAAGTTTTGTTTTAAACTCTTAAAACAAAACAAATATAATGAGTTTGGTTCAAATTGTATATCATTGTTGCAATTTGTACAGTTGAGGCATCACTCCAATTAGTTATTTGCAATTAAACGATGGAGATTTAGAGCTGATGCATCTATCATGTTGGTGGTATTTATACATTAGTCAAGCTTTTTATGTTCTTGAAATGTATCTTGTGCGACAATTTTTCAACTTTTCTCTCATCTTAAAAGTAAAACCTTGATATCTCAGATACTTACAATAAGTTCATAAATAAACTCATGTAAATTTTTAAAATGGTCATTCAAATAAGAAAAATATTGACCATTTTGATAGCAGCCAAGATAAATGCTTGTATTTGATGGTTAGAATAGATCAAGGAAATATAACTACCTCTATAATCTAAGAGGTGAGAGCAAAATCAATTGTTAAACTTATCATATGAGTTAGAATTGTTGCTTTATTCACCAATTCTACTAATGGATGTGAGAGATTGAGCAATCAAAATTATATTTTAGACAACAATGGTGGGATCATATATCCACTTTTATAGTTTATTTATAATTGAGGGAATGAAAAATAATCAATTGTTAGACTTGTTATACAGGTTATAAATGTTGCTTGGCTTACTAAGTCTATTCATAGACATGATAGATGGACAATGAGAGTTATATACCAAGCAATAATAGTGAGACTATATAACTACCTTTATAATCTAAGGAATAAAAGTAAAACCAATCGTTAAACTTGTCATACAAGTTAGAAACATTATTTGACTCATTAAATCTGCTCATGAATACGAGAGATGGGCAATAAAAATTACATTTCAGGCAATATTAGTGGAATCATATAACTACATTTATAATAGAAATATGAGAGTAAAATCAATTGTTAAACTTTTCATATGAGTTAGAAATGTTATTTGACTTATCAAATCTACTTATGGATGTGGGAAATGAGTAACTAGAGTTATATTCCAATCGATAATAACGAGACCATATAAAGACTTTAACGTGATGATTTTTATATTTGCATTGCAGAATTAGGGTAACTGGAGGGGATGGAATTGAAATAACTTTAGAGGCATATTTGATTAAAGATTAAACTGACCAATTATGTTCCATTGGAAATATACCTTCTAAACGAGCAATATGATCTACTCCATTGGAAGGGATCATCCTCCTTCTCTGGGCTTTGAACCGATTGGACTTTGTCAAGATTCTAACTGAAGGACAAATCTGGTATTTCACAAATTCTCCCAGACAGAGACGCTTTTGGTTGGCTGCAACCGCAAGGGGCCTGTGAACGGAGCGGCCGCAAAACCGCCACCAGACCCAACAATACTGTTGAAAACACAAAAAAGGTCAGTACTTGCAACTCTTTCTTGTCTTGTTCCAGAAAATAGCAAAACCCCATCTCCACATTTACATGTTTCAACATCATGATTAGTTTTCAACTTCGTAGATTCTCAATTCTGGTGAAAAAAAACCCCGCCATTGAAAAGCCTTCAGTTTCTGGGAATTCAATGAAGAAGAACTGGAACCCACTTCCAGTTCCTCATAGGACAGTCCCAGAGCCAAAAGGCCAGGACCTTGATTTTGTAAACATTGCTTATAGTCATTTGGTCCACTCTGATTGGGAAAAATTGAAACCATTAACACCCCACTTGACACCATTTAGAGTGAAGCACGTTTTGTTGAAACTTAAAAAGGATTATGTTCTTTCACTTGAGTTCTACACTTGGGTTCAAACCTACATGCCGGCCTCACATACCCTCGAGACTCATTCCATGATTCTCCATATTTTGACCAAAAATAGGAAGTTTAAGTCTGCAGAATCCATTTTGAAGGCTGTGCTTGTTTCGGGTTCGACTGATTTGCCATCTATGTTGTTTGATTGTGTTTTGTATTCGTATAAAGTGTGTGAGTCTTCGCCACGCGTTTTTGATTGTTTGTTTAGGACTTATGCTCATATGAAGAAGTTTAGGAATGCTACTGACGTTTTTTGTCAAATAAAGGAGTATGGTTTTTTGCCAACGGTTGAGTCTTGCAATAAGTATATCAGTTCTTTGCTTGATTTGAATAGAGTTGATATTGCTTTGGGGTTCTATAAAGAGATGCGGCGTTGTAGGATTTCACCAAACGTTTATACTTTAAATATGGTTATGTGTGCTTTTTGTAAGTTGGGGAAGCTTGAAAATGCAGTTGAAGTGTTTAAGGAGATGGAATGCATCGGTTTTAGTCCTACTGTTGTGTCTTATAATACATTGATTGCAGGGCATTGTAGTAAGGGTTTTTTGAGTACGGCTGTGAAGCTTAAAAACTTGATGGGTAAGAATGGGTTGCAGCCGAATGTGATCACTTTTAATACACTTATATATGGTTTTTGTAAAGAAGGAAAGTTACATGAAGCAAACAGGATCTTCAGTGAGATGAAAGTGCTGAATGTGGCACCTGATGTTGTGACTTATAATACTTTGATAAATGGGTTTAGTCAGGCCGGTAGTAGTGAGATGGGTGGTAGGCTTTACGAGGAGATGGGGAGGAATGGAGTTAAGGCCAATATACTGACTTATAATGCCTTGATACTGGGTCTATGCAAGGTGGGGAAGACAAGGAAAGCTGCTTATTTGGTTAAAGATCTCAGTAAAGAAAACTTAGTTCCAAATGCATCAACCTTTTCAGCTCTTATCACTGGGCAGTGTGTGAGGAAGAAATCGGAGCACGCATTTCAGCTGTATAAAAGCATGATAAAGAGTGGTTGTCATCCGAACAAACAAACTTTTGAGATGTTGGTCTCTAGTTTTTGCGAGAATGAGGATTTTGTTGGTGCTATCCATCTCATGCAGGAAATGCTTGAAAGATGTATGGCTCCAGATACAGGTATCCTGTCCAAGCTTTACAGTGGACTTTGCCGGTGTGGAAAAGATCAATTGGCAATGAAACTTCTCAATGAAATGGAAATTAGATGCCTTTTGCCAGATGGTTTTGACAAAGCTAAAATTATCAACTCGAAACCGGAGAATCATGATAAAGAGGTTGGGGATAACCTTTAAGGTTGTGTTTTTCTTGTTGTATATTCTTAAATACTGAGCTTTTCCAAAGAACATTCCTACAGAACAAAATTCCATAATGCAAGTGAGAAAAGGTAGATGCACTCATGCCTTTCTGTTGATCTCTTTTCAGTAGTTTAAGAAGCTATAGTTTATTTACAAATGTTTAATTTTTAACTCTTTAGAAACTCTCACTTGGAAGAATATCATTCGTGCATTTTACTTGCTTGAATAGAATCGTTTGATAACATCCCCTGAATCTGCAGTATTTCATACATATAACACTAGGAAGAATTTTGTGTGTAATATTTTGTAGGTTGATCATTTGACTTGCAATTTCATGTTGTTGCTGCACTACTGTTTGTCAATAATTATTTTGATATATCTCATCTGTTTGGTGATACTTGAGGATTGTAGCAACAACTGCTACAGGGCGTATATCTCTGCCATGTTTTCAAATTTATACAACACAAAACAAAAATAGAAAACAATACTAAAATTCAAGTTGAAATAAAATTTTGATGTAGGGAACGTGGATCATTAAAAAAAATAGATGTTAGTAACCCAATGAAAAACCGATATGAAGATGTCTGAGCAAGTGAAAATTGCATAAGCAGAAAACATAATTTGTATGAATTTCACAGAATATTTCCAAACTTAATTATGCTCCTACTAGGAACATTAATGAAAATTTTGATTGAAATAGAAATTGATCATCTGTTCTTTTGACGATTTCACTCTTGTACTTGTCACACCAAAAACTAACATAATGTACCTATTATATTAACATGACTACTATGTCTCATTTCTTGAAAGGAATTCTGGTGGTGGCGATGATATGGAGATTTTTCTTGCTTCTAGATGTTATTTTGAAATTCTCAGTCACATCAAGATCTTCAAGTTTGATCCCGTTCAAAAGAGTCCGGTCGAAATGGTATAACAATTGAGCGAGTTCAAGTTCAATACTTGAATTGGCAAATGATATGCCTGGACAAATCCTCCTTCCTCCTCCAAAAGTAAGCAATTCAAAGCTGTTTCCTTTAAAATCAATGGAGGAACCTTCAAATCTTTCAGGTCGAAAGTTTTCATGATCTTCCCAAATTTTTGGATCCCTCCCTATTGCATAAATATTGATCAAAACTTTGGCCTTGGCTGGTATTGTGTAGCCACTAATTTCACATGCTTCCCTTGCTTCTCTTGGAAGTAAGGGCACTAGGAAAATCTTGAGAGTTTCCTTCATAATTGATTTCAAGTAATCTGTAATCTAGTTTTTGAATGCTAGTCAAGCTTCAGGTTGCGCCTCCTCCATCACTCTTGGATTTTTTAGCAACTAAGATCTCGCCCATTCTATTGTTGTTGTCGGAGTCTCACTCCTTCGAGAGAATATGTCCTGGAAATAGGTTGAATTCATCCTTAATAAAAGGTTGTTAAATGATAATCTCTAAAGATTACATTATCAAGAAATTGTCATAGAGCTCCAACCATGGTGACAGCTTTGACCTGATCAATTGTGAGTTGAAAATCAAAATTATTTGCCTCTGCATAGTTCAAGAGATGTCTAGAAGATCTTCCTGATGAGGATTAACATTCCTATCAGTAGTTTCTTTTCTTCTTCGCTGATGTTCAGTGATAAGATCTTCAAGAATCTTACCCATCTTCTTCTGAATTTTTAGCAATGCAGTTTTCCTCCCACTCATGGCATGGATAAAAGTAAGTGAAGGGTACAGATCGGCAATGTTAAAACCTCTAGCCAGACGGACAGCCTCTCCAACCAGTGAGGTAAAATCATGCTGATCCTTGCATCTTTTCCCAAAAGCTGCCTATGAAACCACATTGTTTGTCAAAGTTAATCTTGTCACTGAGATGTATCAAACTACCCTGAGATGCAGATATGAATTCAACAAGATCCCAAACCTCCTCTTCTCTTATTGACCTGAAAGACTGTATGTGCTTGGTGCTCAGGAGCTCCTCAACGGATATTTTCCTCAGTTGTCTCCAATACTCTTACAAGGCATGAACACCATGCTTGAATGATCATAAGACATGACTTCAACGGCATGCACTCTAGGCCTTTGCGCAAAACTGATCTCTTTCATTTTGAGCACCTCTTTGGAAGCTTCAAGGGATGAAATGACAACAGCAACTTCACCAAGCTGTAGTTTCATGACAGGACCAAATTTCTTGCATATTCTCGTCACAGCATAATGGGGCAAACCGCCAGTCAATTGATGCAAGTTCCCTATAATAGGCAGCTGTGGGTCCTGGAAAATCCCTCCCGTTGCCTGTGGAATTCTTCTGGAGTTTCACCAGCATCAATATGAAGAGAAGACAAGCTAAGAGGACAGGGAGGGATATTGAAGACTCCATTGACATTCCTGTTAAGTTTCTTCTTGGACAAAGTACTTAAACTCAGCTTATGCTAGAGGTGCTTATGTAGTAGATAGAGAGAAATGACAAAAGGGTATTGGAATCTTAGCATATAAAATTCAAATTGTATTCCAAAATTTTATTCAACATGTACAAAAAGACAACTAGCACAGCAAGATGAGAACATCTAATTTGAAGGATAAATATGATGAGAGAAATTAACATGTGATAAGATATATTGATATGCAGTGAGAGAAATTGATATGTGATGAGAGAGATTATAAAGTGATGACTCCTCATGTTTGGTGAGAAACTTCTATAAAGAGGGGATGAAAATTCGTTAAATACAATATAAACGTATTTTCCATTAAAAATATTTTGCTATTGTTATGCATATTTTTCGAACTCAGTGATTGGGCTGGTAAAAGTCCAATTTGGGCCCATTTAAGACCCGATAAGAAGACCCAATGAGGTCAGTGTAGTCAAAGCCCATCAGATGAGGCCCAGTATTGACTCAAAGGCCATCGAGATTTCCAGTTGGCATCAACAGACCCATAAGTGTAGTCAGGTCGCAGCTCGCCGCCTGCGTAGCTCGTCTCTCAACGAGCTCGAGATTGGGATCACCATGACACGTCAGCTCGCTCAGACACGTGATAAGCATCATGTCTTCCAGAGCAGGCAGTTACCAAGTTCAAACGTGATTCTCTCTCCAAATATGGCAATTGTCCAATCAAACCATGATTCCCTCGTCAGATATGGAGATCAATTCAAATTCAAAATCAAGTCAACATTATCTTGAGATAAATATAGTAATTTCCTAATATTATCTAAATATATTAGGAAGCATAATTAATTTATAATTCTTTTCCTTATTTTTCCCAATTGTTTAGGGAATGTAATTAATTCAGGATTCTCTTCCTGATTTGCTACAATAAGAATTGTAACACTTCTTTCCCTATAAATAGGGATCGAGATCATTGTAACAAGGGACATTATTCAATAATATACTGTCACTCTGCAGAATTAAAGAGACAGACAGTCGTGGACGTAGGCCAATTATTGCCGAACCACGTAAAAGTTCTGTGTTCCTCGTTTGATCCTCTGTTTCTGTCTTTGTCTTTCCTTGGTATTTGTGCTTTCTCACATTGATTGCAGGTATTGGGCATTGATTACTCGTCGACTGAATTCCAACGTCGACAGCTATTTTATTTTCTTTTGAGTTTTAGCTCTTGCATGATCTATCATTAGGTGAAGTATTTTGTGATCTTTCACAAGAATCACAACCCACCAATGTCTGTACTAGTAATCGTTAGACCAAAAACTTTAAATTGTTATAATGTATCTTGTGGAGATAGACAGTAAATCCTAACATGCTTTAGATGCCCCCTATTTGATAATATATGCAATGATTAATAAAATTATTGATAAAATCATAAAATAGAGGAGGAGATGCGGAAATTCTTGAAAAAGTGGGGGAGGGGATGCAATTAGCAACCATTAAACAAGTCAAAGTAATAGATAAAGGTCCAATTATAGTATATGTGATTAAAATTGATGCAATTTATAATAGCTTAAAAGCTCAATCCACTAACATATAAAACACATTTTGTTAGAGTGAAAATTTGTAAAAAAAAATATATTAAAAAATCAATTAATTTTACGTTCAAAATTATATTTTCAAAGAAAGAAGAATGTTAACTACCATGTGTATGATAACATTGGTCACTAAGAGTGCGTTTGGAATCATTTCTTATGGATGCATGAAAGATTGAATGGGAGAAAGACACGTCAATACAATAGGAATATGACACGTGATAAGTGTCATAAGCTTTGAGCGAAGAAGACATAAGATAACACGTTAAACTATATAATTAAGTAAATAAACCTCTGAAGGGATAAAACATTAACCTTCGAGAGAAGTATTCCTTAAGTAAATCAATGATAAATATGCAACATGCAAGCAAATACTTGGCAAGCCAAGAACAACTCACGTGACAAATGGCAGATGCTTTCATATGTATTATGACACTTGAAAAGTAAGATTTGTTTCCTTATAAAAGCTGATTGAGTGTTTTATTAGATAGATATAACTTTTTAAGGAAAAAGCGTTTTCTTAATAATAATCAAAAGACAAAAGACTGACTTAAGCATTGAATGATTTTTTAGAAATAACCACTACAACAAAACAGTTCAACCATACCGGGCAATGCCTGGTATGGTTGACTATCCATACTAGGCAGCACGCCCGACGTGGTTGCGACCGGTATGGATCCTTCGATATCTATACTGGATGGGCACTCGGTATGGATAATTAATATCCATACTAGGCATAATTCGGTGTCGATATATTACGATAACATGGGTCAACCCGTTATATCCATATCGGGCCGCTTAATATGGATATTAATTATCCATACCGGGTGCTTGCCTGGTATGGACATTTATTCCCATTCCAGGCTTCGACCCGGTATGGATAATCTTGTCCATACTAGGTTAGAGCTCGGAATGGATAATTAACTATATTGGGTCATCCGATATGGATAACTTTTCCATACTGGGCATATGCCCGATATGGAAAACGTTTTAATTTTTAAAAAATAAATTAATAAATTTGTAATGTAATGTTACATCAAAACTACCAACGTATATAAACATTAAAAATATATATTATTTAATATATTAACAATATTTTAATTTTATATAATCGAAAGTTAAACGCACATTATGAAATGTTATATAATAAGCACTCAGTACATAATGTTAAAATATAATATATTTTACTGGCTAAGTAATAAATGAATTTAATTCATCTTCCAGAATTAGTAGATTGTTAGTAGGTCGAGGTAGCGAAACACTAACCATTACTTTCTTGACGGAAACGCACCAATAATCTGGACTAAACTCGAGGTGATGAACTTTAGCATATGAGTCATTTGAGTCAATTTTCGCTTCTGCCACCATTATTCCTCTACCCATTCAATCTAATAATTTGTAATGGTTGTTGACCTACTAGCTTGGCTTGAGAAGCCCCGAGATATGGACTGTATGCACAATAATTTAAATATTTACTCCTATCAACAAATTTAAATAATTACATCTATGTATAGTTGAAATTAAATTGAAACAATAAATAATACAACTTTCGTATATATTTTACCTTAGCTGAAGGATCAGCAAATTAAACACTTTTATTAGATCCCATCGGATTTGAGCCACTTGAATATTATGTCTATGCTAAAAATAAATAGCATTGTTGTGAAGTGTCGATGTACAAATTTGATCGACTGAAATTCAAAGCCTAGTACATACAATCAAATAGAAACAAAGCAAACAAAGGAGAGAAAGGATAGGATAAATAGATTGCAAATGTGGATTTTACGTGGTTCAGTAAAAGAGATGCCTACGTCCATGATTGCTCCTCTAATAATTTTTACAGAGTAACAGTATGCTATTAAGTATTATGTGTGTTTACAATGAATTTCAACCCTTATTTATAGCATAAGGAGTTACAGTTTGTGTACAAATAAAACAGAAAAGAATGTCATATTAAATACAATTCCAAAATCGACGTCTATCAATTAAGAGATATACACTGTCAAATCAGAAATTTGATGTTATCTTTAATTCTGATAGTTGACTGTTTTTTAATTTAAGTTGTTGCATTTCTGGAAAAATTCCTTTAACGTGTGCTTCAAGTTATAGGCTGAGCCTCTTTAGGACGACCTCGAGATGAGCATGAGGTGAGCTAATTCATGGTTGACCTGCGACCTGCGTATTGCAGTAGCGAGCTAATCACTTTAGCGAGCTAGACATTGACGAATTGGGTTTCTGCATGTTGGGTCAGTCATTTGAATCAATCTATTGGGCTTTTATCTTTCGAGTCTATCCATTGGATCAGTTTATTGGGCTTTTACTAGCCCATTTATGCAGTCTAAAATATACCTATAACATGAGGAAACATGGATATCGGGGAAATAAAAAAAATATAAGTACCCCTATTTGATAGCATATAGGTAACAAACGCAATATATAAAATAATACATATAAAATCAATCAATTTTATATAAATTTTGATAGAGTTTCCCTTATTTTTTGAACTTGTCAAAAATTTAATTCCCCTGCAATTTATCGAACTTCTCAAATATTTCACAATCGATCCAACCAGAACATTTCTCAATAAATATATACGCAAACAATATATATATATATATATTTACAAACGCAGACATATCAAAAAACATGAAAAAATGATTATACCTGCTTGTGAGTAAATATGGAAATGGAAAAAATATATATGCTAAGTACCAAAAAATAGAAGTAAATAAATTTTAAATGTAGTGAGTCGTTTACCAGTTGTGTGGGAGGAATACATGTCAATACTTGAGCTTGATCTACGTTCGACAAATGAATCATGAGCAAGTTTGTCAAAATAGCAATTCCTGCTTCATGGTTGTCATCTCACTATTGACATGTTGATATTGTACGAAGCTTTGTTTACCAACCATAGATGCTTGTAGATAGTGTTACACCATGACCCATTCCTCGAACTCTACCTTGATGCTCTTTACCCATAACTTGTGAAATAACATCATCTCTAATTGAACATTGAGAGTTTGTTGATGAAGTGACCTCGTTTGTGCCTATAAATGATGTCACATGATATTAACATTAAAAAAAAAAAACTATACATATGTAATACAATCAACATAATAATTGACCAAATTAACGTAACATATAATTTTATCAGTAGTTTCCTCATTCACTGTGCTCCTATCTTTGTGCTTGTGATTAGCTATCCATATGTCAACTCTATCAACTTTGAGATTTTCATTTACAGGCACTTTTTTTGCTCTCTAACATTGATATTCATATATACAAAAATATATACAAGTTCGCAAAATAAAAACGATACACATGTTAGACAATCATCATAATATATTAAACTCTTACCAAATCTTCTAGTAGGCGTGCCATTCATTTACAAATTGATGTATATGGGGTACGATACTTCTTTGACAACTCCCTATAATGATTACTAGTATCTTGCAATATTGTAAAATTTAATCAAAATTTATTAGATGTACGTGTTCATGTCAACTTAAGAATATGAATTTATAATTACTGTAAATTCTGGAGACAAGCATTGATTAACAAATGCAATCTAATCCTGATCACTAACATTAGCTGGTTTTAACATTTCGTATCTTCTGTGCACACTAGGACTAGGAGGAACGTCTCTAATTTGTTTTGTTATATTGCCTTTATAGTGTTTCTAACACCCATTCATTGATTTTAACGTATAAACTTTCATTGATTCATCAGCACCAAGTCGTAACTACAGTTATAAGTTTGTTAAAATAAATATCTAGTAAAAATAAATAAGTAAAATTGATATTATAAATAAATGAAACCAATATATACCTTTATATTCTCTTACACTGTATCTTTTAAAGATTGTGGTACTTTATCCCAACTACTATAGGTTATAGATATCTTCTAAGTTGTAATGGCTCCACAACTTGAACTATAGATCATCGAATTTTCTTCAACTGGTTGTCCAACTTCATTAATTTGTATCCCTATGACTTTGACTTTAGCCATTTTCTCATAATCCAAGTGGTTAGGACCTCTTCATTTTCTTTTCTTCTCTCCACTAAAGCTACCAGAAGATTGACCAGTCGATGTTTCTTCGGTCGACATCTGAAATCGTTATGTAAATGACATATATTAGTAGCTAACACATGGATAATATAGAACCCAGAATTTCATTTCCCTAAGAGAAATAGTGTTTTCCAGATAAATAATATTTTCATATGAATAGTATTTTCAGATGAATAGTAATTCTATGTGAATAGTATTTTTGAGTGAATAGTGATTTTCGGGAAATGAAAATTTTCTTCAAGTTTCGTGAGATAAAATTTTTTCGATAAATAGTATTTTTGGGTGAATAGTGTCCGCGTGAATAGTGATTTCGAAAAATGGACCTTGGACATCAGAAGTCCCAGAATAGGAATTAGAGTTATTAGAAACTGAAATGGATAAAAAATAAGTTCATTCGAATAAGTTTCAAGCGATCTGAGCGTAATTGACAAAAATATCCTTTTCGGAGAATCATAGGAAACGATGATTTTACGACCAATTGAATTTTTTTCAAAGTATGAGATTAAGAGTTAAAATACCCAATTAAAGTATTGCATGGTCAATTTGATGATAGGATGACCATGAAATATTTTTGGAATTTATTAGTGTTAAATGGAGATTTAATTTTAAGTTTAAGGAATTAATGAATAGTTGCATGAATTGATAATCATCAAAGAAGCACAATCCTTGTGAAATTGAATGGACCAATGAAGAAATGACATCTGAGGGTCAATTTGGTGACAAATATGTGGTTAAGAAATTTTGAGTGATTAGTGGATTATTTAAATTGATAATTAATGGCATTTTTGATATTTGAGTGATCATTTAAGGGCAAAATTGTCAAAGGGGTGGAGGACTATATAAAGTGAAGGCATGAGAGGAGGAGAAGCAATACATCACTCGGCCAAGAGAGGAGAGATGTGAGAGGGAGAGTGAAAACCGAAAGAGAAAAAAAAGAGAGTGATGCCGTGAAGAAGAAGAAGAAAGAGGAAGTAGAGGCCAAGGTTTCAAGGTGATTTCATCCACTTTCTACTCTTATTATCACCCCTAAAGAATCAAGAAGAAGTGAGGAAAGATTGGTAAGTTAAATGATTTTATTTTGATGTTAATTGATGGTGATTTTGAATGGGTTTTTAAAGTTTGATGATATAGTGTTTATTTGATGGAATTTTTTGGTTGATTAGAGATTTATTATCCTTAAATTGAGCTTGGAAGTGGAAGGAGAGTGAAGCAAGTGTTGGTCAAGCTATTTTAGTAAGGTAAGGGTTAGGGTTTTTGAAAGGATTTTAATGGAATTTAATTGATTTTGAGTTTAAAGTTTTAGTTGGATATTTGATGACTAATTGATGCATTTGGGAGTGATTGTTGGGCATGGAATGAAGTAAATAGCTTAGTTGTATCATATGTTAGTAAGTGACTAACTTGGAAAAATTCATGTGATTGAAGGGATTTTAGTGTTTGAATGAGTTTATAGGTGATATCAGATTAATTTGAGATGACTTTTGAAAAGAAAAATCAAGTGAATGAATTATTGGACAAGTGTATTAGTGTGTGGACCACTTGTGTTTTTGCATGTGTTTATGTTGATTTTAATGTTGGAATGAGTTTTATGATGTTTTGGAATGAAAATGAATTGATTTTTATCAAAGAAGTGGAAGAATAATGAAATTGGAAAGTTTGGGTAATTATGTTAGTTGAGGTTTAGAATGGGTGTAAATTCATTATTCAATATTTTTAATGTGTTTTGATGATGTTTATAAGATGTTTGAGTGCTTTGGTGCTAAAGAAATTAATAGAGTTGGATGTGAGATTATTAGTAGAAAATATAGTAAAGTGGTGGAATCATTAAATATAGGTATTGAATTAGAATTTAAATGGTTAAATGAGTGTTTTAGATGTTGGAAATTAATTGAGTGAAATGTTGGATTATTGAATTGATTTTAAATAAAAAGTGTTGGTCGGAATGTTGGTTTGGAAGATTATATCAAGAATTGACATTATATTGTATATTATCCTTTAGGTTCAAATTTGAAGAATAAATGAGATTGATATTGAAATTAAATGAATAGGGTCATGAATTGATGGTGGAATGTGATTTTAGGTGATTTGGAAATAAAAAGAATCAAAGGGAGGTTTGAAGGAGTGGTGGAGTAGTTGAAAGTAAATTGTGAGTGTGTATAAATTCTTTTAAAAGTGTTTATGTACTTTTTGATTATTTACAATTTATTTCTTCAATTATCGTTTAGTATTCAATTTATAATGGTTAAGTTACCATTTTATTTAATCATCCATTTTATAATTGTGATGTATTTAAACTTTAGCATGTTAATCATTTTAGTATTAAAGCCATTTAGCGTATTTGAGTATAAATATATGTATGTATGAATAGACATGATAAAGTAGCTTGGAAAGTTAGGCTTTGCCCTTAGAAAAAATAAGATTTTAGTTTCAAATAATAAGCCAAAAGAAAAGAAAGAATTTTTAGTATTATGAAAGAGATTTTTTGATACCTTTGGTTTACCCTAATCCCCTGTATACTCAACCGTAGTACAATTGCGTGTATGGCAAGATGGTTGGGATAGTTACTAGTTTGGGGGGTTGAGTTTGAGTCTGTGAGTCGCCCTCTGCACGTATATGATAGTGTAGATCTGCCTGATGTTGGGAGGGGAATCGTGACCCCAAGAGTTTCCCACGTCTGCGACTACACATGGTAGCATTCCCGAGCTCTAGTGGCGATGAGAAATTCTGTCACAATAGGGCTAAGCTTCCCTGGGTTGACTTTGGCAAGATGAAAGTGAAAAACATGTTAATAGACGTGAAGTTATTAAATTAAAAATTTATTTCTAGTTTTGAGAAATAAAGAAAAATTCACAAGAATTAATTAGTTTCGTAATTTTAATAAAGTTATAAGAAAATTATTAGTTTACGAATTATTTTGAGAGGATATATATACATTTTAGAAAATAATAGTTTAGTTGAAAAAGCTATCCACTTACTGAGTTTTATACTCACCATTCTTTCTATGTGTTTTTGAAAAATCCTCCCCAAGTGCAGGAACGAGCCGTCCATCAGAAGAGGCTCCATCGGACGTGTAGGTGGCCTGACGCAAAGATATCATTGCATAAGTTTATGTTCGAAAGTGTATGTCATGCATTATATGCAACTTTTGATGAAAATATTTATAAATTATATTTTGGGTTGTATATAGCGTTTTGTATTTATAAAATTAAATTTTTGACAAATTAAATTATATATTTATGTTAACTGAAAATGAAGCATATTTATGGATTTCAAATTGAAAAATGTTTATTGTGGAAATGATTTGAGGGCCTGAGGCCCAGTAGTGGAGAATTGTTTACCATAGAAGTGCTAAATTTTGAAATTTATAGGGTGGTATGTTTAGAAAATAACCGTTATACTGCCCAAATTTTTATAAATCCATTTTATAAATATTTGAAATAAAAAGAAAAGAAAAGAAAAGAAAAATTTCCCCACGTTTTCCACACTAAATGAAATTTTAGAAAATTTTTAAAAATGTAAACAACGTAGCTTCATGGAAACTTTCCAGTTGGATCAGATGTTTGCTGGAGAGCTACCGTGAGGAGGTGGGCAAGCCTAGTAAGGAAAGGGGTCTGTCAAATAACATTATTAATATATAAAATAATACATATAAAGTCATTCTATTTTACGAAAATTTTGATAGAGTTTCCCCTGTTTCTCGACCTTATCAAAAATTTAGTTCACCTGCAATATAAATAGCAAAGTAATTTCACAACATATCCAACCACTTCAGAGACTCTAACTCCCTGCAAACATAAATACAAACAATAAATATACACACATATTACAAATAAAATATGAAAATATGATTATATTAATTAACATTAAATGTTTACAACAAATTCCTCACAATTTATTTGAGCATAATCCTCACTATCATCCATACTAGCGTCAAATTCAAACATATCTAATGGTGTAGTTTTCATAAAAGCATGCTAATCAAACTTCTCTAGATCATGGAAACCTCTTGGAGGTACTCTTAGGACAACTTACCAATTAGAGTTATTATTTTCTCTAGAATAAAACATTTGTGCTGCTTGTGAGGTTAAAATGAAAGGATCTCTATCCCATTTATTTCCACGTGGGCTAAAATTAACTAGTGTGAACCCATCTTCTTCTCTAACATCACTCACACTACCCATCTAATCACATCTGAACAATGGAACACAAAATGATAAGAAATCCAACAAAAATATTTCCCTTAAAACTCCACAGTAAATCATCTTCTTGACAACTTGAGTGTCGTCTCTTTCATTACAAACAGTTTCTGCTTCAAGGGAAACACCACTATCTTGTATAGTTTTCTCACTACTTTTTATGTAGTATCATTTCTTATTCAAAACATAACTTGAATAACATGTGACTTGCATACTTGGTGTAAGTGCTAGAAATTTTAGAGTTGGGGGCATATCCATAGTATTTGATTCATCAAGAACTTGTTTTGGGAGATTACGATTTAGATTATCAAGGACAAAAAACAAAGGTAAATACATCATATTATTAATGTATAAGTAGTTAAATGAATTCACCTTATTTCTGAACCATGTTGAAAATTATCTAATATGTGTCATTTATAACAAAGTTGGTCTACTTAACAGATTGAGATCTAATTGTTGAAGCTCTTTTAGGTGCATACTAATAAAACGTTTATATAAATAAAAACAACATGACCAAATAAGTATAATATTACTAATTTTCACTAATATTTACACTATATTTAGCTTCAATTTAAACCATTTATTTAATACATGGTTCCACTAATGCACTATTCGATAGTATACACATATGTGCAATATGTAGCATATCCGTAGAAATCATTTTTAATGTTAGTGTAGATGTAGGATGTCCTTTCACTACATTTTGAAACACAATATCTTCATTTTTATTGTGCTTTTCACCAATATCTGCTTCTTGCAGTACATATCTACTACAAAATTGCATGTATTCATTGGCTAAATAGCATTCTGCTATACAACCCTCTGGTTGTGCACGATTTTGTGCATATCATTTTAACACCTTTATAAATCTATAAAATGAATATATAAAAGTAAATGAAATGTGTGGATATCATTAATCTTAATTCATATGTGAAGAATAGTTTAAAAATAACCTTTCAAAAGGGTACATCCAATAATATTAAACTCATTCACATAAGCGAGCTTCTCTTGTTAGATGAATTGTAAGATGGACCATTATATCAAAGAAAGAAGGAGGGAAATGACGTTCAAGCATACACATAGTAACTGCAACTATATTCTAATGAATCTAACTTATCTCTATCTAACACTTTTTGACAAATTGCATTAAAAAATAAACACACCTGAAATATGACAATTCTTGGCCCTTTAGGCAGGAGACCCAGTATTGCCACAGATAACAAATGTTGCATCAATACATGATAGTCATGAGATTTAAGCCCAACTATCTTGCATTCATTCAACGGAATGCAATTAGATATGTTTGAAGCATAACCGTCAGACATCTTTAAATTTAACAATTTCTTACAAAATTGTTGTTTTTCTACTTTTGATAGAGTGTGTGGTGCTGTAGACAAATACAATTTATCTCCATCCTCTTTCACATGAAGGTCTTGTCTAATCTTAATGTCTTTCAGATCTATACGAGAATTAATATCATCATTGGTTTTCCCATTGATGTCCAACAACGTGCCAACAAGACTCTCACCAATATTTTTTTCAATGTGCATCACATTTAAATTATGACGCAAGCATAAATCCTGTAAAAATTGATGATGGTAAATTTAAGGCATAGTTAAATATAATAGAATAAATTACATTGTCTTTTGAATTAAAAATCTTACCTCCCAATATAGAAGATCAAAGAATATCGATATTTTTTTTTTTCCATATAAGATGCCATTTTCTTTTCCTTTTCTCTTTTACTTTCTTTCTCCAATCATTTTTAACTTCCGCACATGCAATTCAAACTTGTTTACCATCAAGAATCTTCAGAGGATTATCCATTTCTTCTTTCCCATTAAACCACAATTTTTTCTTTGAAAAATATGATTCCTTGGAAAAATTGTCGATGACCTATATACATATTTTTATAACTATATCTCAATCTTTGTGAATTTATATTCAATCCACATATAGGAAAAACATATTCACCCTTCAAACAATATCTTGCTAAATTTTCATAAGCAGAAAAATTATTTATGATCTACATTAAGATAAACTTTAAATTGAAGGTGGATTTAATAGATGAATCATATACTTGTGCTCCTGAGTGCCATAACTCATTCAAATCTTTGATTAGTGGCTACAAGTATACATCAATATCATTCTCTGATTATTTTTTTCCTCGAATCAATAGTGTTAGCATCAAATTTTCTTTCGACATATACTTCTATGAAGGTAGATTATACATAACTAACATCATCGACCAATAACTATAGGTTTTGCTTAGATTATTATAAGAATTAAATCCATCTGCAGCTAGACCCAACCTCAAATTGCATGGCTCTAAAGCAAAAGATGACCATTTCCTATCTATAGTCTTTTAGGCTTCAAAATTAATGAGATAACGCATCTTTCTATCTTGACTTGTATGGGTAGAATGTCATTTCAAGTCGTTAGTCATTTCAGTTAATGTAAACATTCTCCTAAACCACCGTATGATTGAAAAGTATCGAAATACTTTGGCCAGTACTTCCTTATGAATCTTTTTTGTAACTTCGTTTACTTTCCATCTACAAGTGCCACATTTTGGACATTCTCCATGATGCTCCAATTTTTTTTTAAATAGACAACAATCATTGATGCATGTATGAATTTTCTTATACCCTAAATCAAAGACCTTCAACAATTTTTTTATTGAGTACAATGAGTTCGGTAGAACAATATTTGATGGCAACATGTCTTGAACGATGTTAGGAAGTTCATCAAACCCCTTATTGGATAGACTATAAGTAGTTTTATATTTATATAAAGCTACAATAGCCGATAATTTTGTACACTTTGAGCAACTTTCATATAAAGGAGTTTCAACATCTTTTAAAGTAGTAGTTGGAAGCCCCATAGTTGCATTTTCTTTTTATAACTAGATTTTTCGATGAATAGTGATTTTCGAGAAATGGACCCCGAGCATCAAAAGTCCTAGAATAGGTATTAGAGTTATTAGAAAGTAGAACGGCTAGAAAAAAAGTCCATTCGGAGGTTGTAAACGATCCGAAATTAAATGGATGAAAATGCTCTTTTTGGAGAATAATAAGTATTGATGATTTTATGTCTATTAGAATTTTTTTAAAGTATGAGCTTAAGAGATACTCAATTAGAGTACTACATAGTCAATTTGATAACTAGATGACCATGAAATATTTTAAGAATTTATTTAAGTATGAATGATAATTAAAGATATTAAGGGCAAATGGTAAATTCAACTTCAAACATATATGTTTTTAGTGTGAGTATCACATGGAAAGAAATTGAATGAGAAGTACAATCCATGTCATGCAAAATTAGCCAATGGGAGAATGACAAATCAAAATAAATTAGTGGATAATTAGTTGTCATGCACTAAAAGTCATTAATGTTTTATTTCTTAAGTGACTAAATTGCCCTTAGTTGAATAAATTGTTATGAATTATAAGTAAAGGTATTTTAGTAAAACTAATGAGAGGATTTGATGGCCATTTGAAGGTTAGATGAAGGGCATTTTGGTCAAGAAAAATAAGCACTATATAAAGTGGAGTGATAGTGAGATTGCTAGTGCGTTTGGACTGGAAAGTAAGAAAAAATTTTAAGGAGAGGGAGCTGTGTAGTTCGGCCAGTAAGGAGAAGAAGAAAATAAGAGAGTTGATCCAAGTTTTCATGCCAAAATCCATCAAACATCAACAAATAAGGTGCTAGGGCAAAGATCAAGCAAGAAATTGAAGAGAATAGGTAAGAAAGTTGAGTTTTTATGGTCTTTTTGAATAGGTTTTCATAATGAAATATTTAAGTGATGTGTTTATGGAATTTTTAGTGTGATTAGAGGTTGATTGCCTTGTATTTGAGCTTGGATTTGAAAAAAGACACAAAGGAAGTGGTGACAAGCAAACCAATGAGGTGAGTTAGGGTTTTATGCAATTTTTTTTAGTAAACTTGAATTAAATGGATTTTAGGGCATTAGATTGATCTTGAAATGGATTTGATGTGGTTGATTAGCATGAAAATAGGACAACAAAGTTGAATGGCCTTATGGTGTGTTCGGCCAAACTAAGGTGTGTGTGTGTGTTTGAGTTGATTTTGGTGGTTTGATGAAATTAAATGATGTTTGGCATGATTTTGAGTTGATATGTATTAATGGAATGAAAAGAAAAAGCTTGTGTATGGTAGATGTGTAAATTCGACTACGAAGGGCGTGTTGGTGTTCAAATGATCCTTTAATTATTTTGATGTGTTTTTTTTTTATGAATTTATGTATGTGAGTAAGTGATCTTGCATCAAGAAAATGGAAGGAAATGAATGTGATGATGAATGTATTAGTTTATGTCCACTTTGTGGTTTAGTGTGGATATGATGTTTTAAGTGAGAAATGGATGAATAAATGCTAGTTTTGAGTAAGTGGTGGATTCTAACCTATGATGTGTGTTGTAGGTGGAAAGTAAGCTAAAGAGTCAAGGAAGGTTAATTGAAGAGAAACTGGTAGCTTATGAGCCATGTAAGTGAAAACTCTGTCTTATGAATTGTTAAATGCATGTTCTACTAATTTATAGTATTTATGATATTGATAATGCATTTTGAGATGAAAATGATTTCCTTTGAAAATATTAGTTTACGAACATTTCATGAATTTGCTTGAAAGAGATATATTTTAGGCATGAAAGGTTTGAAATGATGATGCTCATGTTTTAATGAGTTTATACAATATTTTTCATGATATCAAGTTTATGGAATGAATGCATTCGATCTTGAGAATATGGAGAATAAATGTTTCAAACACCAATGGCTTACCCCATGTTTCATGTTATGAAATTATGAATTATGATTTAAACCCGGTCGATATACCTCATATGTGTATGGCAAGTGTTAGCAAGACGTGTCACTAACATCGGGGGGATTGAGTCAGTTAGTCGAGTCATGTCACCCTTTACACGTTTAAGGTATTATCTCACTTACGTATGCGATGCAGAAAATTTCGCTACGTGATTGTGAGATGTCTCATGTATATTATCAAGGTGAGCGATGCTAATCGAATCACCATGTGATCATGTTATGATAGATTCTATAGGTTCCATTGATGCGGTTTCAGCGAGGAACAAAAATTTTAAAATCCTATGCAATAATCGAAAGATTAGTATGTTTTTATGCATGAAACCATGTTTTAAAGATTTCCCATAAATTATTAAAGCTTATGATTTTAAATCACGAAAATGTTATGAAATAGCATAAATGCTTTTAAAAAATGTTTTTAGGAGGAATTTTAAAAGAAACGATTTTAATAGAAAAAAAAACTTAACACTTACTGAGCTCCTTCAGCTCACCATTTTCGTTTTATGTTTTATAAAAATCTCCCTAAGTGTAGGAACCAACAATTAGGTGTAGGAACTAGCAGTTGGATGGGCTGGTTGTGGATGATGTTTTGTGAAGTCACATTTTGCATATGTTGATTCGATTGAAAATTCACATATGTATGTAATTTTGATTGTAAAGGATTTTATAAATTTACCACGGTTGTGGTGATATGATGTATTTATGTAAATGAGATGTTTTGATGCATTTGTATATATACTATGTAAATACTTTGGACTAGTATTAATGTTTGATGTTATGCATGAAATTGAGTTTTCATGATTGAATTGATTTCATGGAAATAGATCTTTTGTGTCTAGATGATGGTTTTGAGATGGACCGGAGGTCCACCTAGTAGTGGAGAATGTTGTTTGAAATATTGAAGTGTTATTGAATTGTTTTTTAGGTGATTTGAAATTTTGGGAAACCTTAAAAAGCAGTCGTTGTGCTGTCAAAATTTTTAGAAATCCTAAATGATAGAATTTTATAATTGATGATTTATATGCTTATGAAATGATTAAGTTTAAGGGCTTGCTCCACATTATCTTTTTGGTGATGCTAACTAAAATCCAGAAAGGTTTCCTGGGGTGCTCGATGGGATCACAGGAGCTCCAAAAGGAAAAATTCGAGACGGGTCCCGTTAGCAGTGATGTCTTCCTCTCTTACTTCAACATCAGGTTCAACATTACAATGAGTTTAAAGATTATATTCTAAATGTATTGGAAGTGTTTTCAACAGGTGTGGAAGTTTTCAAGGGTTCCCCATGCATGAACTAAGTTATATACTGAGGATCCATCCCATTAATGACTAAGTGCTCATACACTATCTTAGTGTCATGATATTTCCCCATTGAGAAATTTTATACAGGGGCAACGATGAAACTAGTATTTATTGAATGTTTGTTTATGGCCTCAACAAAATTTTTAGTTTCCTTTTTATATTCTTTCGACACTTTAAAAGTTTAAAAATGACAGAATAAATTGTTACAAATACTACAAGTTTAAATCTTATGCCCTTATAAATTGAGTTTAGAATATTAACCTTGAAAATCTTAACCACTCCTTATTCATTTGAAAGCATATAACGCTAAAAAACAAAACACATAATAACATAGTGTTAAACTACATTAAAATTATTAAACTTTCAAATAATGAATCAATATACACCAATGAATAATTAATAACATCTTTTTATCAATTTTTATCCATACTCTTTGGAAACAATAAATCATTCATGATCATATTTATGTAAATCTCATTTAGTATCTCCAAATATCAGGTCTACTATTTCATAACTTAATTTGAAACCTAGTAAACATGAAATTTCTCAAACAAAAGATTAAATACCACATTTCTGCTGCGCAAGTTTGATATTCAACAAAACAATATGAAATTTTACTATGATAATCATTAATCACCATAAAACAATTATATGATTTTACACATATCGTAAGAGTCAATATGAACTCTATTCAATACTCCAAAATTTCAATAATCTAAAAATTCTGGTCATAAATTTTTAGAGACATCATATATAAGTCATATCATCATCCAAAATTTTAAATCATAAATATTTGTAGGTAACAATTCCAAATTAAATATATAAAAAACAATCCTTATTGAAAGATATTGTAATCCCATTACACTATAGGACACTAATAATAATCCACATTATCATTGTCTCTAATATGACAATTCTCTATAACGAATTAAAAATTATTTATCAAAATTTACATGGAATTGCAGCACTATTTTCAGTCAAATGTGTATAAAATAACCAATCAAATTAAATCACAAGAAATTTAAAGCAACGACGTTTCAATAATTAAAATCAATGTACTAACAGTAGTATAAGCTCAGATTTATATCAAATTTGTCACTAATATGAAAATAAAATTTCACCAAAAAAAAACTTTTAACCACTAAATTTGACAAAATCCACCACAATAAATGACAGGCCTTTTATCCCTAGGCAGCATGCCCGGCAACACTACGGTAACCTTCCAGTCGATATTCCATTCGGTTGAAAGGTTTCCGCAAAGCTAAATCGTTTCTTCTCAAACATTTTGAAACCTTTTCAGTATAGCGGAAATGTGGGGAAAATTTTTCGTTTTATTTTAAAACATTTGTAAAACTATTTTATAAAAATTTGGACAGTATACCGGCTGTTTTTTTTATGTGCCACCCTTAAAATTTGAAAACAAATTGTGCACTTCTAAGATCAATCATTTTCCCCAAACTACTAGGCCTTCGGCCTTCATTTTCTCAACCATAAGTAACCACAAGTATTTATTCACAATTTGAAATCACATTGAAAGGAAATTCACACGTCATGCATCGATTTCAATAAAATTTCAAAATCACTCAAAACATCGATTCAAGTTAACATTTTTATACCAATTCAATTAACATAAAGTAATTATATATATATATATATATATACATACACATAGACTTTAGTTTACAATTGTTCAAATCAAGTACATCATTTTCAAAATATCATATTTACATCATCAGCACAGCACGTCAGTCACGGCTCAATGTTTCCGCTGCCAGAGTACCTGTACCTGAGGAGTTTTTTTTTAATTTATAAAACATAAAATATATGTGAGCTCGATAGGTCAGTGAGTATCATGAGGTTTCTTGATAATTCTACTTATATAAAATAATCTCCCTAAATATGTTTAAAAACATTTTATTATCATTATAATGAAAAATCAATTTAATTTCTTTGAAAACTCATTTCTTGATTTATTTCTATAAAATCAATTTCAATACAAATAAATTTGTGCTTAATAAATCAATTTACAAAAAAGTTACATGGTTTCCATTTTCTACCCAAAACATTTATCAGTGGTGGCAATATTAATTCATAAAAACATTTCAGTATAAAAACAAGTCAACCACTGATGGTCTGTACCATATAGTAACCTATATCTAGAGCAGAATTGTCCTCGCTCGGGTCATTCCTGAATGTTACCTCGAGTAGGCTATCAATCCGGTTTTCGTAGCGGAATTGTCCTCGCTACGGAGCAGAATTGTCCTCGCTCGGGTGGAAGCTAGCTAATAATATACCTCGTACGTGCATTAGACGACTCACTGACGAACTGACTCAGTTGACTCTGTGCGGGTACCTCCCACTGTTAGTAGGATTAGTGACCAATCGACAATCCTGACTCAACCAATGTACGCTTAGGGTACTCAACCCAGACCAGAGATCTCTATATCATAACTAGGCGTATCATAGGTTTTAAAATCACATTTCATATACATTTCCAATTCATTTGAATCCCTTTCTCATAATATTCATTTCATTGATCAAGTCCACATTTCATGTAAAATAATTCTATATCCATGCAACTAATATAATTAATTTTATTTAATCTATAATGTCATTTTGATATATTTTAAGCATGAATTTAAAATCAAACCGTATCAAATCGAATTCAAATAAAAAAAAAAGACACTCACAAATTTTTATAGCCCACGTCGATTTTAGCTCGACTTTTCCGCCTCTGTTTTTCGTTTCCCTATACATTTTTCATTCTAATTTCAATACATATCTATTTTTCTTTTAGTACATAATCACATCATCTATTCACTAAATCTCATTTAGTTTCCATTCAAACCATTCGAACATCCATAACGTCGTGAATATATTTAAAATTCATATCGATCACATTAACACAATTAATCGTTTGTTTTCGCCTATGTTAACTGGACGCTTGCCCTATTAAATTTTTATGATTTCCACTTCAATTTCTATCACCTAAACACCTCATTTAATCATTCCAATGGTTTAAACCATTTAAAATATCACATTAACACGCATTCAAATTAACTCGCTTCCAATTGACCGTAAACATGTTCTAATAATCCGATTGGTTTATGATTTGCACCAATTCAATTCCATTTCTATTTCTTACAAAATCCACTCAATTTTTAACTCATTCAAGCACCCAAAATCATTCAAAATCACACAAAAAGACCAAGGGGACAGCAGCCATGTCATAGTCCATTTTCACCCTAAACTCATTCCAAACTTATCCAATTAATTCCATTTCAATTCCATACTAATTCTATCACTAATTTAACTTTATTTGACATTACTCAAACATGAAAAATCAACCAAAATCACACTAATTCATCCTAGGACAGCAGCCAACATAAGTATTTCCACATAACCCAACTCAATGAAATTTTAAAAATTCATTCAACTCTTTTAATCTCAACTATTACCAATTAAATTCTCATCATCCTAACACATTTAAATCCACTCAAAACACATAAAAATCACACAAAATTTGTCACCCATACTGTAGCCATGAATCACCCTTCAACCATACAAAAATCCCATTCAATTTATTTCAAACCAAAATCAACACCAAATCAATTTCACACTACCACAACAACAATTAACACAAACTAACTTCCAATCCACCTCAAATCCAAGTTTTAAGGTACAAAACCCTTACCTATTTCACCTCAAGCTTTATGCCTTGCCTCTCCTCTTGATTTATGCTTCAAAACCTTAAATTTAAACATAGAAAACTCATCAAAAACTGCACACATTTTTTGGACAGCTTTGGATCAACCTTTTTCACGTTAAACTTCATGAAAACTCACTCAATCTTACTTGAAATTCACTTACCCTAGTAGGATAACCTTCCTAGACTTGTTTATAACCTTTTGATTGCTTGAAATTACTTGAAAAATGGCTTGGAAAGCAAGAGGATCAGCTGCTGTTTTGGTTTCCTACTGCTGACCAAATACACCCCTGCAGTTCTATTTTCTATTTGTGTTTTTGGTTTCTACCGAGCTGCCACTTCTGGTTTCTTCTACTTATATATATCTTTCATTGCCTTAAATAATTGCCCCTCAATTTGGTAATTAATTTACAAGCTATGCCACTACAATTTGTTTCCCTTTTGCTGCTGTCTTTGGTTCCTACCGAGTTACTTCTTCCTTCCTCCAGCAACTTCTTTAATTTATATGACTTAATTTACTCTATAAATTTACCACTCAACTTTGTTATCTAATTTCCATTCATGTCATTAGTTTTAATTGCCAAATTATCTCATTTTGTCTCTACACTTTTCCTAATCAAACTTTTAAAAAAAAATATCCTTATATAAATCTAACCTCTTTACTAATTTATACTTTTCCTCGAATATTTCTTTTAATACAAATTTCTCACTAGAATCCAAATCGATTATTTTACCACCCTTCGATTTTGAAATCGTTTCCGATTTACTCGAAAATTTAATCGGAATTCACTTTCATATTCGAAAATTCTACCGAACTCCACTTCTAAGTACTTTGAATTATTTCTTTATTCCATAAATGAGAGCAATAGTATACAATACATTTATAATACTACAAGGGGGAGGGTATATTACAATTTCTTCCTCCCTTAAAAAAATTTCGTCCTCGAAATTTACAACCCATCGATACCTACTGAAACAACTGGGGATATTTACGCTTCATTCGATCCTTATGCTCCCATATAGCTTCGTCTACATCATGATTCCTCCATAACACCTTCACTAAGGAAATGATTTTACCTCATAGACCATGTTCTTTTCGATCCAAAACTTGTATTGGTTCTTCTTCGTAAGTCAAATTTTCCCTTAGCTCCATAGGTTGCTCTTTAAATATGTGGGAGGGATCAGAGATGAACTTTTGGAGCATGGATACATGAAACACGTCATGAATCTTATCTAACCGTGGTGGCAGCTTCAATTTGTATGCCATAGATCCCACTCTGTCGATGATTTCATACGGCCCAATATAGCGCGGGCTCAACTTATCACGCTTTCCAAATCTAGGCACGCCTTTCCAATGAGATATCTTGAGGAATACTTTATCTCCAACCTCGAATTCAAGGTCCCTTAGGCAATTGTCTGCGTAGCTCTTTTGTCGATCGCTTGCTACCTTGAGCCGATTCCTGATAACTTTAATCTTATCTATAGTAATTTGGACGAGTTCGGGACCAATCAGTTTCCTCTCACCTACCTCATCCCAGTACACTGGAGTCCTACACTTCCTTCCATAGAGTGCCTCATATGGGGTCATACCTATACTGGCCTGATAACTGTTGTTGTAGGCGAACTCTATTAGTAGTAGGTGTGTATCCTAACTCCCCTTTGATTCCAGAATGCATGTTCTAAGCATATCCTCCAGTGTTTGGATTGTTCTCTCCAATTGTCTGTCTATTTGGGGGTGGAAAACCGTACTAAAGTTGAACCGAGTCCCTAAAACTCACTATAAACTGGGCCAAAATTTTGATATGAATCTAGGATTACGGTCCAATACAATGGAAACCAACGTACTATGAAGTTTGACTATCTCATCAATGTAGAGCTATGCTAGTGAACTTGTAGGTCTCCTCCTCAATGCATCTGCTACCACATTAGCTTTTCCGATGTGGTATTCTATTGTACAATCATAGTCTTTAATCAACTCTAACCACCTCCGCTGTCTCATGTTTAGTTTCTTTTAGGTAAGCAGATATTACAGACTCTTGTGATCTGTGAAGATCCGAAAAGAGACGCCATATAAGTAATGCCTCCTGATCCTTAATGCAAATACGACTGCTACTAGCTCTAGGTTGTGGGTTGGGTAATTCAACTCATGCTTCTTTAATTGCTTGGAAGCATAAGCTACCACCCTATTAATTTGCATTAAGACATAATCCAAACCTTATCGTGAGGCATCACTGTAGATAGCAAATCTATCTTTCCTCGTTGGCAGTGTCAACACAGAAGCTGATGTCAGTCTCCTCTTTAGTTCATCGAAGCTCTGCTGGTAGACATTTAACCATATGAACTTTTCCTCTTTCCTGGTCAATCTAGTTAATGGGGTCGCTATCCTGAAAAACCCTTCGACTAACTTCTGATAGTACCCTGCCGGTCCTAAAAAGCTTCTAATTTTTATGACATTTGTGGGTGGCCTCCAATTTGTGATAACTTCTATCTTATGGAGATCCACACTCAGTCCTTCAGCTGAAACCACGTGACCTAAGAAAGCCACTTGATCCCACCAAAATTGACATTTATTGAACTTAATATATAGCTGGTGCTTTCTTAGGGTTTGTAGTACGATCCGAAGATGTTCCGCGTGCTCCTCGAAGCTACTTGAATATACCAGAATATCATTAATGAACATTATCACAGATCTATCCAGGTAGGGTTTGAAAACTCTGTTCATCAGATCCATGAGCACAGTCGGAGCATTTGTGAATTCAAATGGCATAACCAGAAACTCGTAATGCCCCTACCGAGTTCTGAAAGCTGTCTTCGAAACATCTTCCTCATGAATTTTCAACTAATGATAACCTGATCTCAACTCTACCTTCAAGTTCACTTTGGATCCCTATAACTGATCAAACATATCATCGATCCTTGGGAGTGGATATTGATTCCGTATAGTCGCTCTATTCAGCTGTCTGTAATTAGTACATAATCTTAAGCTCCTGTCCTTATTCTTAACAAACTATACTTAAGCCCCCCCCACGGTGACGTGCTCGACCGTATGAATCCTTTATCCAGCAATTCTTCCATCTGTACTTTTAATTTCTTTAATTCTGCTAGAGCCATCATGTAGGGTGTGATCGAGATTGACTCGATTCTCGGAACTAAAGTTATTTCAAACTCTATTTCTCTGTCGGGTGGTAACCTTGGAAAATCCCCCGGGAACTCTCTGACTGACCACCAGGATGTCTTTAAGCTGAGCCTCATTCTTTTCCGTTTCAATCATATACGCTAAATATCCTTGACATCCCTTCCGAAGCATCTTACTAGCTGTCATAGCGGTGATTAGACTGGTAGCGATTGTTTTCCAGATTCCACGGAACACTACCTTAAGCTCCCCTGAACCAGCCAACCTAACTTTCTTCTTATAGCAATCGACCGTAGCTGGATGCTTAGATAGTCAATCCATCCCTAATATCACATTGAAGTCTTGAATATCTAACACGATCAGATTTGCTAGGAACTCTTTATCTTCTATCACAATCCTTCCATCCTTTATCACTTTTTCCACTAATAATGAGTTTCCAGTAGGGATGGAGACTACTATGCTGCCCTCTAAGGGTCGTTACTCTGCATTAATACTCACAGAGAGTGGTATGAACATGAAAGAATGTGTGGCTCCGGGGTCTACTAATGCATATGCATGATAGTTGAGAATAGAAACTATACCAGTGACAACCTCCTGAGTTGTATCTACCTCCTATTGTGTGACTGCAAAAACACGAGCCTGAGTGTAAGGCCTGCCTGGCTGACCTGATGATGATACTCCTCTGCCCCCAGCACCCCTAGTTGAGGCTGATGCACCACGTCCTTTGGTCTGGGAGCTTCTACCTTTCTGTCCCTGACCAATGTTGGACTGTACGAGAGTTGTCGATGTGTGTCTAGCCTCTGAACTAGCTGCGGTGGCCAACTGTGGGCACTCTATCATGAAATGGCCCTTCTGGTTGCAATGGAAACATGCAGTGCCTGTGCCACCAGTCTGCATCCGGCACTCTTCTAGATGCCTCCTCTCCGCATGTCTCACATCTGGGTACCATACTCCGGACATCTCGGGAGACTCCGGTTGCTGCAAGAGGTCTAAACGATCCCTGACTGAATGATGCTCCTCTGGTCATCCTCCTACTACTCGTCCATTTGGACCTTAGGTTCTTCCTAGCAATCTTATCGGGCCTCTACTGTGACAAACTGGAGGCGCTACGCTTTCCCTCTGATCTACTACTCTATCCAGTAGTTGTAGCATTCCTCTCAACCTTCAGTGCTGCCTCAACCAATCTCCCATAATGCATCCTAGGGGCCAAAGATAGGTGTACTCTAAGGCTAGAGCTCAGTCTCGCAAGAAATCGTTTACACTTTTGCTCCTCATCATCTGCCACGAACGAAACTATCCAAACTAGCTCTGAGAATCTCTTCTCATAATCTGTCACTGACATAGAGCCCTGCTCCAACCTGAAAAACTCCTCAACCTAGGCATCTTTATAACTAGGCGGATAGAAATTATCTGTAAACTCCTGTTGGAACAATGCCTATGATACTCTAGCCCAATGTCTCCTTTTTAGAGCCTCCCATTAGTCCTTAGCTCTATCCTTTAATAGAAAAGAGAAGAATTGTACTCTTTGTTCATTCAAGCACCTCATCACTGCATAAATCCTGCTGACTCTATCCAGCCATGCTAGGGCGCTCTCTGGGTCGCCTCTGCCATCAAATGGTTTCGCCCCCAATTTATACGCACGCTCTATGGAGCATTTCGGCTCCTCTGGGACTTCTCGCGGCGGCTACCGTACTGCTGCTATCAGGATTTGGGCAACCTGCTCAGCATTAAAGCTTCCGCCAGCCTACTCTGCTGGTCTCAATAGTCCTGGCTGGAGTTGCTCTGCCGGGACATTTATTGATCTCGTTGCCTGCTTCGTCTCCCAGACAAGTGGTACATCTGTCAATGGAGCTCCAGAATGAGCTCTACTAGAACCCCGGCGACCACATCGGTGGATAGTGCTGTGATCTCAATAAAATCAAATTATAGAACACTTGAAAAAGTTTTGGAAGCATATGCATAACATTAACGAAAAATAATAACGAAAACTTATTTAGGGTTGCTTATTTTACAATCAAATCATAAAACACAGATTTTAATTCAAAACTTGGCTCTGATACCAACCTGACAGGCCCCTTATCCCTAAGCAGTCTGCTCGACAACCCTATGGCAACCTTCTAGTTGATATTCCATCCGGCGGAAAGGTTTCCGCAAAGCTAAGCCATTTCTTCTCAAATCTTTTTAAGCTTTTTCAGTATAGCGGAAACGTTGGGAAATTTTTTCATTTTATTTTAAAACATTTGTAAAACCGTTTTATAAAAATTTGGGCAGTATATCAGCTGTTTTTTTTACTATGCCACCATACAAAATTTGAAAAAAAATTGTGCACTTCTAAGATCAATCATTTTCCCCAAACTACTGGGCCTTCGGCCTTCATTTTCTCAACCATAAGTAACCACAAGCATTTATTCACAATTTGAAATCACAAATTCACTCGTCATGCATCGATTTTCATAAAATTTCAAAATCACTTAAACCATTGATTCAAGTTAACATTTTGTTACCAATTTAGTTAACATCAAAGTAATTATATATATATATATATATATATATATATACATAGAGTTTAGTTTACAATTGTCCAAATCAAGTACATCATTTTCAAAATATCATATTTACATCATCAGCACAGCACGTCAGTCATGGCTTGGTGTTTCCGCTACCGGAGTACCTGTACCTGGGGAGATTTTTTTTTTTTTTTATAAAACATAAAATATATGTGAGCTTGATAGCCCAGTGAGTGTCATGAGGTTTCTTAATAATTCTACTTATATAAAATAATCTCCCTAAATACGTTTAAAGACATTTTATAATAATTATAATGAAAAATCAATTTAATTTCTTTGAAAACTCATTTCCTGATTTATTTCCGTAAAATCAATTTCAATACAAATAAATTTGTGCTTAATAAATCAATTTACAAAAAAGTTGCATGGTTTCAATTTTCTACCCAAAATATCTATCAGTGGTGGCAATATTAATTCATAAAAACATTTTAGTATAAAAACAAGCCAACCACTGATGGTCCATACCATATGGTACCATATATTTGGAGTGGAATTGTCCTCGCTTGGGCCATCCTGGAATGTTACCTCGGGTAGGCTATCAATCTGGTTTTCGTAGCGGAATTGTCCTTGCTTAGGTGGAAGCTAGCTAATAATATACCCCGTACGTGCATTGGATGACTCACTGACGGACTGACTCAGTTGACTCCGTGCGGGTACCTCCCACTATTTGTAAGGTTAGTGATCGATCGACAATCCTGACTCAGCCAATGCACGCTTAGGGTACTCAACCCAGACCGGAGATCTCTATATCATAACTAGGCGTACCATAGGTTTTAAAATCACATTTCATATACATTTCCAATTCATTTGAGTCCCTTTCTCATAATATTTATTTCATTGATCAAGTCCACATTTCATGTAAAATAATTCCATATCCATGCAACTAATATAATTAATTTCATTTAATCCATAATGTCATTTTGATATATTTTAAGCATGAATTTAAAATCAAATGGTATCAAATCAATTTCAAAAAAAAAAAAAAAAAGACACTCACAAATTTTTATAGCCCACGTCGATTCTAACTCGACTTTTCTGCCTCGGTTTTCCGTTTCCCCACACATTTTTCATTCTAATTTCAATACATATCGATTTTTCTTTTAGTGCATAATCACATCATCTATTCACTAAATCTTATTTAGTTTCCATTCAAACCATTTGAACATCCATAACATTGTGAATACATTTAAAATTCATATCGATCGCATTAACACAACTAATCGTCTGTTTTCGCCTATGTTAACCGGACGCTTACCCTATTAAATTTTTATGATTTCCACTTCAATTTCACTTTATTTTTACCACCTAAACACCTCATTTAGTCATTCCAATGGTTTAAACCATTTAAAATATCACATTAACACGCATTCAAATTAACTCGCTTCCAATTGACCGTAAACGTGTTCTAATAATCCGATTGGTTTACAATTTGCACCAATTCAATTCCATTTATATTTCTTAATAAATCCACTCAGTTTTTAACTCATTCAAGCACCTAAAATCATTCAAAACACAAAAAGACCAAGGGGACAGCAGCCATGTCATAGTCCATTTTCACCCTAAACTCATTCCAAACTTATCCAATTAATTCCATTTCAATTCCATACTAATTCTATCACTAATTTAACTTTATTTGATGTTACTCGAACATGAAAAATCAACCAAAATCACACTAATTCATCCTAGGACAGCAGCTAACATAAGTATTTCCATATAACCCAACTCAATAAAAATTTAAAAATTCATTCAACTATTTTAATCTCAACTATTATCAATTAAATTCTCATCATCCTAACACATTTAAATCCACTAAAAACACATAAAAATCACACCAAATTGGTCACCCATACTGTAGCCATAAATCACCCTTCAACCATACAAAAATCCCATTCAATTTATTTCAAACCAAAATGAACACCAAATTGATTTCACACTACCACAACAACAATTAACACAAATTAACTTCCAATCCACCTCAAATCCAAGTTTTAAGGTACAAAACCCTTACCTATTTCACCTCAAGCTTTATGCCTTTCCTCTCCTCTTGATTTATGCTTCAAACTCTTAAATTTAAACATGAAAAACTCATCAAAAATTGCACACATTTTCTGGACAGCTTTGGATCAACCTTTTTCACCTTAAATTCCATGAAAGCTCACTCAATTTTACTTGAAATTCACTTACCCTACTAGGATAACCTTCCTAGACTTGTTTACAACCTTTTGTTGGCTTAAAATCATTTGAAAAATGTCTTGGAAAGCAAGAGGACCGGCTGCTGTTCTGGTTTCCTGCTACTGATCGAATACACCCCTTCAGTTATATTTTCTATTTGTGTTTTTGGTTTCTATTGAGCTACCAATTGACAGGACCTGAACCAGACGTTTTTTAAGCTCTTGTCAGGAGGATCCCGTTGGGCACTTCAACGGACTTCCCAAACCCAACTTGTCATTTTGAAGAAATCTGAGAAGCGAACCCCTAAATTACGTAGCCCATTTACTTGCTTTAACTTAAAGATTTTATTTTCTTTTCAAAATAGTTGAGTTGGTATAAATTTTTTTCGTATTTCTTTAAAATTAAAAAAAAACATTCGACAACCGTGTATACTCGCACGGGGTCTACCGGGCGGTGCTCGTAGTGGTAGGCTCCTACTAGGTCCACCGCTAGGCGGCTTTGGGCCTGTGGTTCCTCTGGTCTGGGGACCTCCTCTCTCTGGTCCATGACCCCCACTGGTCTGTCCCTGTATTATGGATCTGGCTTCAGGTAGGCTCGACACGACTATGTTGGGACAGTTCCGCATGAAGTGACCCTTCTGTCCACACCTAAAGCATCCAGTCCTGCCCTGAAGGCACTCGTTAGGATGTGATCGGCCACATTTGTTGCAAACAGGCCGGCTCTTCCAACTCTATCGACTCCTAGACCCTTCTGAAAACTGAACTGAACTTTGGCTAGTTTAGGGTCTCTGACTCTGTCGTCGACTCTCGGACCAGGCTGGCTTCTAACTGCTCTTGGCCACTTTACTAGACCCTTCTTGCTGACTACTTGTCCAACTGCACTTCTACTCGAATTTCTTTGGCTGGGGGGTGGGCTCCATACTCCGCTCAACTCTGGTAGCGACCTCCACTAATTGTCCATACTGAGTATGTACCGCTGATGTCACGTATGCTCTGATCCTTGGATATAATCCTGCTATGAATCTGTTGATCTTCGGCTCTTCATTTTTTGAAATGTAAGGGATCAGACGGACGAGCTCGGAGAACCTCTTCTCCTACTTAGTCATGGTTGAGGTCCCCTGCTCAAGGTGGAAGAACTCCTCTATCTTTGCATCCTTATAGCTCTTGGGAAAGAATTTGTCGGTGAATTTATTCTTGAAATCTATCTAAGACACCCCAGCTGAATGTGCTCTCTGGTAGGCTTTCCACCAATCTTTGGCTCGATCTTTAAGGAGGAATGCTGAAAATGTCACCATCTAATCCTCACTGTAATCCATGACTCAGTATATCTCTTCATTGGTCTCTAGCCATGATAGTGCTCTCTCGAGTTCCCCTATCGCATCATATGGCTTGGCGCCTAACTTGCAGGCGCGCTCAATAGATATGCCTATCTCCCGCGGCTGCTGGAGTGCCGCTGCCAGCATCTGTGCCATCTGCTCCATATGTCTTGGGACAGGTCCTGGAGCAGGCTCTGATCTGGATGGCTTTGACAGCTTTGAGCATGAAGAACTGGTGGGCATATTGACAGACTCATCAACATGCTCCTCCTATGGGGTAAATGCCTCTAGGGCTGCCCACCTCGTCCTAGAACGGGTACGTCGCTGCATAGCTTTATGTGCACTATATAAACATGAAGATCAAGAAATCCAATTATCATAATACTAACTCAGCATGAATTAGCGTTATAATTTCATGCAATACTTAATTTAACTCTTATCGCATCATGCTTAATTTATGCAATGTAAGAAAGCATAAATTATGTAATCTCAAGGAAATTCGATGCTTACAATAATCTCACGCATGATTCATGCATAATGAACTCGACTTAAAACACAAAATAGCGTTAAACTTTCTTTAAAACTCAATGCATGAAGTAGCTCAAATCTTTCGTTTGAAACTTAATCTTAAATCTTTCGAAAATCGGGCTCTGATACCAACTTGACAGAACCCAGACTAGACCTTTTTTAATCTCTGTTTGGAGGATCCCGCCGGGCACTTCAGCGGACTTCCTAAACTCGACTTGTCGGATTGAAGAAATCCGAAAAGCGAACCCCTAAATTACTTAGTCCATTTACTTGCTTTAACTTAAAGATTTTATTTTTTTTTTCAAAATAGTTGGGTTAATGTAAATTTTTTTCGAATTTCTTTAAAATTAAAAAAAAAACATTCGACAACATAACGGCTGTAATTTGGACATTTCCAAAATTCACCTATAAAGAAAAACACTTCGAACTATGTCAAATCATCTCCCAACTTCTTTTGACCACAAATATACATTTTCTTAATTCAATTCACATCACACATTATTCACAAACAAATAATTTCCATAACATACGTGTTACAAACGCTTTGGGATTTATGCAACAATACATATATCAAATATACATAGATATATCAAGTGATAAATGTGTATCATGTGCAAGTGTTCAATTGTATATACATATAAAAAATTGTACTACAAATTCACAATCATGAAGTCCTTTAAATTTATTATTTACAACTCCAAAATGTGTTCAATATTTATGCAATTCATCTACTTGACGCCCACCTATATATGTAACGATAATCTCTCTGTCCCACCGTCACCTACAACAGCACCCAATAGTATCTACAAGCTACACAACAAGTAAACAAGTTTGTACAACCGAACAATGTAATATAATCACATAATTATATAATAATTCATAAACTTACTTAACCTTAAAATTTTTGATTTTTAAAGTTTTTCTTTTTAAAAACTCCATGTATACCACTAAAGTACTCAAACCATCACGGAGCGATTTTTAACTAACGCCAACGTGAAACTATTGAGATATCTTGACCACTACGATACGGAATTTACTATATCGCAACGTAGTGTGAAACAATCTCGTATCTGAGCGACTATAATACGGAATTTTCTACATCATAATTGTAGTGCTATAACTGTGGGCGATTACGAGCGAAATGTGTTGCATCGCGATGTAGTGCCAAACTGTGAATCCAAACGACTACGTGTGGAATTGTCTGCGTCACAACATAGCGCTAGATACTCTAGAAAACTGAGCAACTATGGACAAAATTTTCTGCGTCGTCACGTAGTGCTAAATACTCTGTAAGCTGAGTGACTACAGACGGAATTTTCTGTATCATCACATAGCGCTAAATCTCATATAATCTGAGGGTACATACATGAGTTTCGAAACTATTTTCGCTAAGTGCAAAAGTACAAAACCTCTTACTTTTCAAACTCTTAAAATTTTCTTAATTCGAATATTTTGAAATCGACTTTGTGTTGATTCCTTCACTTTGTGAATTCCATAAGGAACTCACATGCTCAAAACTTGGATTTAGGATTTGAAAATAATTTTTGTTTTCGTTTAACAACAATATGCAAGACTTAAAATAGAAATCGAAATAAACGTAAGTGGTAAAACACTTACCTCAATCCGCGTAAGCTCAAGTCAAGCGTCTCAACGAGCCTCTCATACCTCGCCCGCTCGCTCGTTACCTACATGTCAATTTCTTATTATCACTTGTTTAATTACATAACTCAAAACTTAAAATAACGTTTCCAATACAATTTTTTCTATTAACAACCATTTACACTATAACCTTCCCAACTCGATTTTAACTCAACTGAGACTCTCAAATTCCGATTTCTTTACACGGGCCTTATTTATTATCACCCAAGAATATTCTAGAATGCTTAAAATGGTCACCGAAAGTTCGAAAAGAAAAATCGTTGTTTTTGACCCCTCTAAAACCGAGACTATTTTAGGCCCCTTTCTAGTGATTTTTTTTTCGCTCTGTTTTCGCTTTAATCATCTCCTAACTCGCACTTAGGTCACCCGTGAAACGGTTTCGAAAAATTCTAAGTATCGAAGTTCGAAACCTATGAAAAATGTCTATTTTTTAACACTTTCTGATGCCCATTTGTGGCATCCTACATGCGACGAATTCAATTCTTTCTTATCTCAAGTCCTTTTACTTAATTATGATCAATTACATTCATTTCATGCATCGAAGAATGCATTTACATTCACATTTCACATTACGACTACATACATGCACTATTTTAGTCATAACTTTCTCAATTTTTGTCGGAATCGTTCCCTTCTAATTTCTATGGTTTGCTATGACCTCTAGGCATGAGGTCTTGAACAACTCTAAATAAGCACAAAAAGTGCAGGTCACTATAACCCCTTCATATAGCTCGGGATTCTCAACTTAACTCTATGCTTCTCTTTTTATAATTTCATCACTTCTATATGCTTTCCTAACCTCAAATATGCTTAGATTTAAGTTCAAATTAATCAAAACTCAAAGGTATCACAATGCCCTTCATGGTCGTGACACACATCCATTCACTTCAATGTATAGTTCTTTTCAATTTTACATGTTAATCTCTCTCAACCATTTTATCAAACAACATATATACAATTTATTTGACATTTCACTTCCTTAATTCACAATTTAAGGTTTCCCATCCATAAACCCTACCCTAACATTTATACACTATAACACGTCATCTAAGCCTCCATATCACACACTTAAAGTTCTACACTTGTTTTAAGTGTAATACACCCATTACAACACACTACAAATAATACAACTATCATCACATCCATATAATTCCAACTATCATCAAAATTGTATAAGAAATTGATAACTCACCTAGATCTTGGTTAGGTTTTGCTTTCCTAGCTTAGATCAACACAAAAACTTGTTTTAGAACCTTAGATTTGGGTGGAAAAGCTTGACTCCTCTTCCCCTTTTGGTTGCCATCACACACTCACTCCCTCTCTCAATCTCACGGCTTTTGCTTCTTTGTTTCATAATTTTTTTTCCAAGTGTCACATATATATAAGTGACTTTTCATAAAATGACCATCATGTCTCTCTTTGACTTACTTTGACTATCATTAAAATTTTAGTTTCAATCAAGTGGTAATTGACTAATACTTATGGATAATTATACATATAATTCTTATTTTGGACATGACCATATTGTCATCTATTCAATTATCTCTTGTTTGTAAAAAGAAGATTTTTCTCTTCTTCGACTTTTTCTTACTTAAAAAAAAAAAAAAAAATTGTATGTTTCTACAATTGTCATTAATTCTTCAATGTTCCTGATTAGATTAATGTTGGCGAAATTTATCATTTTCATTTCATAATCTAGCTTCTAACACTAGGAAGTTCATAATCGAAACTAAGGGCTTACACCAATTCTGGTTTCTTCTCCTTAGATACATCTTTTATTGCCTTAAAAAATTGCCCCTCAAGTTGGTAATTAATTTACAAGCTATGCCACTGCAGTTTGTTTCCCTTTTGCTGGTGTCTTTGGTTCTTGCCGATTTACTTCTTCCTTCGTCCAGCAACTTCTTTAATTTATATGGCTTAATTTACTCTATAAATTTACCCCTAAACTTTGTTATCTAATTATCATTCATGCCATTAGTTTTGATTGCCAAATTATCTCATTTTGTCTCTACACTTTTCCTAATCAAAATTTTTTTTTAAAAAAAATCCTTATATAAATCTAACCTCTTTACTCATTTATACTATTCCTCGAATATTTCTTTTAATACAAATTCCTCACTAGAATCCTAATCGATTATTTTACCACCCTTCGATTTTGAAATCGTTTCTGATTTACCCGAAAATTCCACCGGAATTCACTTTCGTATTCGAAAATTCTACCGAAATCCGATTACACTTTCGAGTACTTTGTATTATTTCTTTATTCCATAAATGATGGCAATAGTATACAATACATTTATAAAACTAAAAGAGGGAGTGTATATTACAATAAAGTTCATACCTTTTTGACAAAGAAATTAAAATAGTGAAAGGGGAGTAAATCGGTGAAGATAACATTCCCAAAAGAGTAGTAGATGAGCGAATAAGCTACAAAAGAAAAAAATTGAAGTAAAAAAATGAGGAAAAAAAAGGTTACGATCGGACTGTCGGTCCTGCGGTACAATGGGAATCCGACCGTACCGTGTAAGTACAGAAGAAGAACAAGATGATAAAGAAGAAGAACAAAATGAGAAGAATAAGAACAAAAAGAAGAAAAAGAAATATAGAAGAAAAAGGGATCGAGGAAGAAGAAGAAAAAGAGAAGAGGAAAAGGAGGAGAAGAATAAGACTCACTGATAGGTCGGATAGAGGTGGTTGGTGGTGACGTCAATCGGCAACGGGAACGATGGCGTGGTGACCACAGCGGCAGTTAGGATTCCTAGAGAGAGAATGTGCAAGAAAGAGATAAAGAGAGAAAGAAAATGGAGAAAATGGGGAGAACCAGTTAGGTAAACTTAAATACCCAGGTTATCTATTGGATGGGTCCAGCGCTCGGTATAGATAATTCATTTTCATTTTTTTAAAAACTATGGATTATCCATACCGGGGCACCGGACCTGCTCGGTATGGATAATATGGATAATCCATACCGGATGGGTCGAGTGCTCGATATGGATAACATAATATTTTAACTTTGATCATCCATACCAGGCTTTTGACCTGCCCCTCTTCTTTATACTATTAGGCAGCCTGTTCGGCACCCCATGGTGGCCTTCCAGTCGATATCTGCCCCGGCTGAAAGGTTCTCGTAAAGTTAAAATTCCTTTTTTTTTTTCTGAAAAACCTTCTTAAAACTTTTGGAAATCCTTTTAAAGAGAAACAGGTGAAAATTTGTTTTGTTTTTAAAAATGTATTTGCAAAACGCAACTTACAAAATTTCAGCAGCACGTCAGCTGCTTTTCTTAAGATTCCACCCTGTAAATATGAGATATAAAACCTATGCAATTCTAAAATCATGCAAATTTCAACTCTCGGGCCTCAGGCCCTCTTTTGATTTCACAACAACCACAATTACTAATTCAAATCAAAGATACTTTGAAAATCTATTGAAACTAAATAAAACAAAGTGCACACATAGATCTCAACATAGTGTAAAAACATAAAATATGTGTTCTCAATTTATTACAAAACATGCAATGAGTTTAAAATAGTTATGCATTATGTCTTAAAAGTTATGTAAATACATGATATTGCAGAAGTAAACAAACTAGTGCAATAGCGTCGTGTCCTCAACCCTCGTGCACACCCAACGGAGCTCCTTCTGATCTTTGGCTCACACTTGCACCTAAAGAAGGTTTTTATTAAACACAAAAAAAGTTATGAGTATTAACTCAGTAAGTGAATAACTTTAGGCTTTGAAACCCACTTTTAATATATATATTTACACCTCCCAAAATAATTTGGAAAACTAATAATTTATCTTAAACTAGATTAAACTAGAAAAATGTAAATCGAGCATATACAATAAAAGTATTTTTACAATTGATAATAATTTTTATAACTTGTAAAGCTTTCTCTTTTTCCGAATCTTATGTCTAATGACATGTTTCTCTTTTCTAAAACTTACCTTCAAGATAACCCAAGGAAACTCGTCCTCCAGTGACTGTACATCTACACGTCACGGAACTAGGACTAGGGAATGTTACTTGTGTAGTCACTGACGTAGGACCTCAGGGATTATGATATCCTCCGACATCAAGCTAATCTATACTACCGTATACGTACAGAGGGTGACACAATGACTCAAAATCCCCCCAAATTAGTGACTCTCCCAACTAACTACCATACACACATACGGTACTATGGTCAGGTACAATTGGGGATTAGGGTAAACCCAAGGCATCTGAATTTCTTCAATATGCTTAATACTTTTCTTGCTTTTCTCTTTAACTTAACTTGAAAGCATATTGATCTTATCTTGTAAACTTTTATTCTCAAGTATGTTGTTTAAAACTGAGGTATTTCCTTTCTTCTAAAGCTTTACTTACTAAGGCAAAAATCTAAACCTTTCTTGCTAAGGCAAAAGCCTAAACATTTTTTTAATTCTTTAGCATGTCCCTTTCTATACATATATTTCTTTCAAACATTCTACCTTGATTTGTTATTAAAATAAATATATTATAATAATAAATTCAAGAAGCTATTTTTGCATTAAAATAAAACAGTGACATGCTAATAACTTGCTCAATAAAATCACTCTTCCAATATAAAGTACGGTATTACAATTGTAAATAAACAACTAAGAAAATTCTTTAAAACTTTGTAAAATTCACACTCACAACTTACTTTCCAATATAAAATCACTCTTTTGCACCTTCCGCTAGCTTGCCGTTTCACTTACACTTCAATACAACATGATTTCCAAGTTACAACAATCTTAATTACAGGCACAAGCATACCATTCGAAATTTCAACACTAAAGCATGCAAAGCACTTCATTTCAAGTTGTAACGGACTCAGCACTACCTAGCTCGTCCCTTGTGAGTTGTTGCTCTAGCCAGCTCAGCCCTAATGCGGGCACCACCCAGCTCACTCTTTGTGAGTTACCACTCAGCTCGTTCGGCCTGCGAGCTGCTGTTCGTGCCCAATCCAACTTAAACTGCAAGTTCTTTCCAACTTGCCCTTTATGAGTCGCTGCTCTTAGCTTAGCTCGAACAGATTTGCAATAGACTGTGCGTATCACCCAACTTATCCTTATGAGTTATTGTCCTAACCAGCCCGATCCACATTGCGGGCACTACCCAGCTCACCCTTTGCGAGTTATTGCCCTTAGCCCAACTCGGACGAGCGTTGTAATTAACTGCAGTATCGCCTTGATCACAACCCCTAACTCGTTGGCAATTGTTGTCTTAGCCTAGTTCGGCTCGAACTCACACATATAAAGTTCTAACATTTCTTTTCTAGATTTTACACTAGCAAACACATCCAAATAGCATCATTTCTTATGTCAAAACCAACAAACAAACTTTGGATCTGTTGATGTACGAATCTGGTCGACCCAAGTTCTTGACCCAATACCTACAATTCAAGCAAAACAAAACAAAATAAAATAAATAGAGAAAATGAGAGGAAGAATGGATTGCAAGAGTGATTTTTTACGTGGTTCAGCCAAAATAATGTCTATGTTCACGATTGTGTTATTTGATAATTTTGATAGAGTCACAATATACTATTAATTGTTGTATGTTTACAATGAATTTTCAGCCTTTATTTATAGTGTGGGGCATTACAGTTGTAATATGATTAAAACAAGAAAGAATTTTACATTAATTATACTTTCAAAACTATTTTCCATCATATTAAGGGTAGATTCCGCCATATTAGGGATTGATTTTATCGATATAAGAATTTGAATTTATTTCCAATTCTGATGGTTGATTCCTTCTCAATTTGGGTTATTGTCATTCAGGAAAATTCCCTTAACAGACGCTTCGAGCTGCAAGCTGAAACTTACCTTGAGTGACCTTGAGCTAGGTATAAGACAAGCAGGATTATGACTGACCAACAACCTGAGAACTGCATTAGCAAACTGCAAGCTCATTTGTACAAACTAGGTGTTGGCGAACTAAGCCTTTGTCTACTAGATAAATTCCTTGGATCAGTTTCTTGGGCTTTTACCAGCCTATTTACGTGATCCCAAATATACCCATAACAGAATCATACTAATCAACCTTGGTCGAACCATATACAACTATGTTCCAACATTCTTTTCAAGTTTAACATTATCTTTCTTATCAAAATCATGTTAAATATTATGGCAAACCATTAAGTATTCAAATCAACATCAACTCATCCTAAATCACATGATAAAACATGGTAACATAACTAAAATAAATTTGAACACTAAAAACTCATCATGGCTGAGACTTACAAGTCATTTATCCTAGATTTTCCCTCAAATCTTTACTTCAAAACGACATGTAATATCACATTCATCACTTAGAGACCTTAAATCTTTAAACTCCAAAGAAAAGTATCACAACCAGCCCATTACAAATATGACATCGCAAAACTTCGTAAATTCAACCAATTTATCAAGAAATATATCATGAAATCAAGTCCTTACCTCTTTAATTTTACTTGATATAAGCAAATCTTCCTCCTATGCTTGTGCGCGACCTCCTTCACATGAAAATCACCTCCAACTCGCTTCAAGAACTAATTTGCCAAGCTACTGCCCTCTTGCTTCTTTTTTGACTAAATACTTCTTCCTTGGTCGTGAATTTCCCCTTAATCGAGAACTTTCTTCTTTTTTTCTCATTTATTTGAGAGCTTTCTTTCTCTTGAGAGAATGTGTTTCTTTTGTAAGTTTGAATGTGCGACGACTACACCTCACTCTTCTCTTACATTTCCTTTATGCCATATGTCTTAACATTGCCCTAATTGCTTTACGCATGTCACTCATGCATGGTTTCTTTTTTTCCACTTGGTTCACATGTCATTTATGCATGCCTCCATCTTTCCACATGTCATCTATGCATGCCACACACTCTCTCTCCTTTATACTTTTCACGCCTACTCTTCATGCATTCCAATCACACTTTTTATTTTCCCAAAATGCCTTTATACAAACATTTTTGCCTTTTAATAATTTTATACCTTTTTTGGAAATTTTCTTTGACACTAAATTTATTTTAATCCGTAATAAATCTCATATTAATTTCGAATTCGAAAATCAATTTCCGGTTCATCCTGAAAATTTATTATAATTGTTATGGACATAGTTCGAGCTACATCAACTAGTTAGTAAAAGCCTAATAAGCCGATCTAATGGATATACTTTGAAAATAAAAATTTAATAGATTGATCTACGGGACTGGCCCAACATACAGAAGCTCAGTTCGTCAATGTTTAGCTCGCTGAGACGATCAATTCACTACTACAGTAGGTAGGTCACAGGTCAACCATGACTCAGCTCGCCTCATGTTCAGCTCGAGATCATTCTGGCCAGACTCAGCCTGTAGCTTAAAGCGCACACTAAGAGAATCTTTCTAGAAAAGGAAATAGTTTAAATTGAGAAGAAGTCAACTATCAGAATTAGAGATAAAATCAAATCCTTGATTTCGCGAAACACATTTCTTAATTGATAAACGTCAGTTTTAGAATTATATTTAATGTAATATTCTTTCTTGTTTTACTTGTATTCAAATTGTAACACCAGAGGCTATAAATAGGGGTTGAAACTCATTGTAAAGACAGACAATACTCAATAGCATACTACAACTCTGTTAAGATAATAGAGAAGTAGTTGTAGATGTAGACACCTCTTTTGGCTGAATCACGTAAAAAACTCTTTGCAACTGTTCTTCCTCTTCTTTTATTCTCTTTTTTTTTTTTTTTTTGTCTTTGTTCTCTTTAATTGCATGTGTTGGGTCAAAACTTCGGTCAATCAAATTCATGCGTTGACATTTTGGCACTAGAAGAAAGACCCAGACTACAACTTTCTGAGTTTTCAATCGCCATAGCAAGAGAAAGAATCATCAGAAGTTCTGATGTATCAGCTAATATACTAGAAAGACAGTGGATCAGCAGCAGCGTGATGTCCAGCCAATGGACATTGCATCCATGCCCATCGCAAACGCGTCTCATGTCCCCGCAATCGACGCCGCTATGGGTATGCCTCTGCTAGCCCCTTGCCAACCAACACCAATGATCCCTACAGCGGACGGGTTACAAGTATGGTATCAACAGTAGGAGACATTAGAAGATATGGTCCTTTAGCTTACGGATGCAGTTAGGGCACTCGCACAGGCCCAAACACAAAATGCGCCCAAGCCAGAGACTGTCATTCCCAGAGAAACTTATCAGCAACAAGAGATAATACTGCTATTGAAAGACCCATCAAAGAGCTATCGCGACTGCGAGCTCAACTCGTTCTTCCAATTCACGTTCAAGAGCTGAAGATTACAAGGCTCGTGGAGAAGATGAAGTAGACCGTCAGTGATATGTAGAGTCGCACTGAGCTGGAGGCTTACGAAGGGCCAGTCAAGGGAACATGGTAGATCGTCGCTCTCCCAATTATGAGTACGGGAAAAGGTACGACCCTCAGAATCCAATGATAGAAGAGCTCCTTCAGAGGGCTCAACAACTTGAAGCACGCCCTGGGACAACAAACTAGGGTCATCGATATGAGGAAAGTACTCACTTCACCAGGGAGATCGAGACACAACCTTTCCTTTCTAGATTCAAGGTTACTAACATTTCCTAACACAATGGAGATAGTGACCCCTATGACCACTTGAGTACATTCAACATCTAGATGGATCTCCAAACGGTTAACCCATTGGTTAAATGTCGTGTCTTTCCAACCACTTTAGGGGATGTTTCACAGACCTGGTTCAAAATTCTCTCAGCTCGTAGCATAGAAAATTGGGAAGAATGCCAACAAAAATTTGTCAACCAATACAAAGCTTTTAAGATGGCAGCTCGCGCCATCATGACACATTGCCACGATCATTCAGTGGCAAAATGAATCGCTGAAGGATTATATTATTAAGTTCAGATGTGAAATTATCAATAAGGAAAACCCATCAAATGAAAGTGTCTTAACATCATCTCAACTGGGCTTCGTAAGGATATGAAGCTATATGAAAGTATTTATAATTCCCTAGTAAGGGACTTGGGCGAGTTCTATAAGCAAGCTGCCAAAAAGATCAGATGGGAAGAAACCTTTAGCCCCAAGCATTCTAACCAAAAGAGTGAAGCGGCAGTTCCAACCAGCCTAAGAGAAGGAACAATGGTGGGAATGAAGTAAAGGTCGAAACGGTAGCTCAAGAAATCATATCGTTAAGTAGGCTAAGAAAGAGCCCAGGAACGAGGGACCTCAACGTCAGAGTCACCACGATAACTACAACATCCTGTCAGACATGCAGAAAATGATTTTTGCTATAGAGAGAAATATGGAGGACTTCAGGAAGCCTCATCCCATGAGGACTCCTATAAACTTCAGGGACAGAAACAAGTTTTGTGCTTATCATAATGAGATCGAGCACAATACTTCATAATACAGGGCGTTAAGGGATGTCATTGAAGACCTAATCAAGAGAGGTAGCCTGAAACACTATGTGGTGGGACCAGCGAACCCGCAGTATCAGTAGCAACCGCAACGAGCTCCCGGATAAGGACATAAACTCGTGGTGACGGTCATTAAATAGCTCAATTAATGCAGGTTCTAAATTTCCTATACTACTGTATTTTGAACGATTATTATATTAAATGGCAAGTATAAAACATCGTTATAATAAGCGAGGTTCCACCCCCCTACATAGCTCGATAAAATTACGCTAAGGTAGTCGAGGTTTTGACCCCCTACATAACTCGATAAAATTACGCTACGGTAGTCGAGATTCCGATCTACTACATAGCTCGCTATAACATCACTATGATAGGTGAGGCTCTGACCCCCTACATAGTTTGATAAAATTACGCTATGGTAGTCGAGGTTCCGACCTACTACATAGCTCGCTATTATGTTAACAGGTTCAGACCTATTAGTTCGTTATTATATTAACAGGTTCCGACCTACTAACTCATTATTATACTAACAAGTTTTGACCTACTAGCTCGCTATTATGCTAACACGTTCCCACCTACTAGCTCGCTATTATGCTAACAGGTTCTCATTTACTAGCTCGCTATTATGAGAACAGTTGTAAACCACATTGCTATGACAAGCAATGTTACGTTCCCCTACATAGTTCGTTAAACACATCGCTATGGTAGATGAGGTTCTGACCCACTACATAGCTTGCAATAACGTTTTTTAAATTTTGTTGGCTTAAGTCTTTGAATTAAGTTATAATTTGAAGCTACAGCCCATCAAGTTCGTAAGAAATTTAAAGACTTAGAAAAAAGAAAACAAAACAAAAGCGACACAGCATTGAAATAAACAAATTCATTCATAGACTTTGCAACGAGGAGAATCCATTACAAATGCCTTCGCAAAGTGAGGTGAATAAAACATAGAGTCATTACAAATTTTAAAAGAAAGAAAAAAGTACAACTTCATATACAGCCTATTGGGAGCCCTGGACTTGGGGGGGCTACATTTGAAGGCTCTACGACCTGAGCTGTCTCGTCTTGAGAGGTTATAGTAGGTATCTCTATAGTTAGAGAAACCACATTTAGAGTAGCTGAGGACGAGGCGATTTCCATCTTATACCTCTCCATCTCCAAGACTGCCTCTTCACAAAAGAATGATAAGTCCAGTTCAGGATGAACTTCCTATAAAGTGAAGAGGAAATTGCTACAAGTCACTGACTCTGCCTCCTCTTTAGCTTTGATGACCTGCATCTCAACCTCCTCCTCAACTCTAGCTACTTCCTCCATCAGAAGAGTGACCCCTATCTGAGCAGCCTTCGCTAGCTGTTCAGCAGCCTTAGCTCACTCCATTGCAGCCTCAGCTAGTTGTTCAGCAACTTCAGCTCGCTTTTCTGCAACGTTTGCCCACTGTACGGCCCTTTCAAGCTTGCCTCTTACCTTATCCAACTCTTCTTCGCCTTGGAAGAGCTTGGCAGTAAAGTGCGACCTCGTATGCGTGTGATCACCCTCATTATGAATAAGAGCATCCTCAGCCTCTTTCTTTGTCTCCGTTGCATTCTTCAATTTGCTTAAAATGCATTGTTCTGAATTTTTGGCTCTCTCAACCTCCGCAACCATGAACGAAAGCTCGTCCTTTGACTTCTTCAGCTTGTCCTCAAGCTTTTTTAATTTTCCTTAAAGGTTCGAACTTCTCACCTCTATTTCACTGCTCTTAGTGCGGCTTGAAATACAGCAAGTTAGTGTTTAACTTAACAAGAACGTGAGAGAGGTAAAAAGTAGTGTCAGCTACCAGCATCTCATGATGAGCTATGTAGTCGGATAGACCCTCACCCCATAAACCCTCATTATCCAAGTCTGAGGCATGGGTCAGCATGATCTCAAGCCTATGGTAGAGGAAGGATTTCAAGTATTTTCCTCCTGATCCACTTTCAGGTTGGGCCTTGGCTTGTGGTTCAATCTTTCTCCCCGTGACCTCTACAACCTCGAATTGTTTACCTTTGTTTGCACGTCGTCGCTTGGCTAAGAAAGAATCGAGCACGAACTTTCTTTTTGCTCTCCTGCTTAGACCAACTTGAGTCTCACGAGTATGAGCTCTAGATTGAACTTTAGTCACCTCTAATTGCGAGGTAGAGATTTGGACTTGTGGGGAATCTGCGGCTGGTGTCGAGAGGGGCACTTCGCTACGACCAGTAGCTGGAGGGGTTGTAGACCGGATAGGACATTTAGGAGGAGCTTGTTGAAGGGAGAGCTTCACCATCCTTGGAGCCTGTTAAGAAGCAAGAACTGGAACTGCTTGTGGGACAAAAACAACTTTTACTTCACTAGCAGTTTCGAATACAGAAGCGAGCTCAAATTCACCCTTGCTTCTTATATCCCTTATATTGTCCACTAGCTCACTGTTAAGAGGAGAGGCTAACTTATGGGCCTTGAGGAGTTCGTCATCGAGGCCGTTACTAAGTGTCGTCTCGTTCGAATTTGCAAGCGTCTTGAGAATCTCATCCTCCTCGTCAGTGAGAGTGGCCCTATCTCTTTTCAAGTCTACAAGATGAAAAGGAAAAGCTAAAAAAAAAAAAAAAAAAAAAAAGGTTTCAACTCATAAAGGTCAATTCCTTCTATCTTCCTGGGCTAAGAGTAAAAGAGAAGTTATAGAGCTACTTAAAGGAATGGCAAGAAATATAAAACCAACTTAATTTGTAGTCCCCTACATTAGACTTGCCTTCGCATCGCCCCAAGGTAAGAGACTTTTGTAGCTCATTTGCCGAGCTGCGAAATAGTAAATCTCATATTACATTCAGTCTTTCATGTCAGCGACGCTTTTGATGCTATTAGAGGTGGTAGAGGATTTTTGGACTAAGGGAAGGAAGACCATTCCTAATGAAGACCAAAGCCAAAGATGTGAGTTGCAAGTAAGAGTTTGGGATCAACTGAAAAGGGCTAAGCTTAAGCCTATTCAGAAGGTCGATAAGATAGGCGGGGACTGGAAATCTAAGTCCATGCCTAAGGTGGTGAGTACTGATAGCAATGTATCCCATGGGAGGATAAGCTGCATGATCGCTAGATGTGGGAGACATCATGTAACACTCTCCCCTCAATTCCCCAACTGCACAGGAACCGAAATGGAGGATGCTACCCTTTTACCTTTTTTTTAAAAAAAAATCAGTTTATTCGTTTGTTTGATTTACAAAAATCCGGTAGAGTTTCTCCTGTTTTACTGAAAAATCCAAATTTTTAAAACCTGCATGTTTGAAATAAAACACTTCTAACGTGTAATCTCATTCTCAACTTTCCAATTCGGACCCTCCATCCGTCACAGAACCACTTCACCATACAATTTCAATCAAATTACACATTTACACAATAACTTTTCCATTAAAGGAAAATGTACACCTTTAAAAGCACCACAGTATCTAACTTTCCCAATACATTAGGTTACATTAAAAAACCTTTCTACAAAACGATATGCATTAAAATTTACAAAGCTTCACACATACATGTGAATGTACAATACATAAGTTTATGAAATCTTATTTCAATACAAATAAGTACATGCCAAAAATATATCTACCAAAAATTGGAGATCGTTATGACTCTCTCTCAATCTACTCAACTCACCTTAACTACCTGTACGTGGGAAATTCGATGCGCTAAGCATATCTACTTAGTTGGTATACACATATAATATCGAAATCACAAAAATTCAAATGCACAACATGTAAAAGATAATAATTTCATACATCATTAAAATTTCAACCTAAAATATATATATCAACAACAATTTAGAATCTTTATAAACTACATTTCCAAAATCACATATTCATTGTAATTAAGTTATTAACTATTAGGATATCGCTAGAGTTATTCGTAAATGCTGACACGATACCATGGATCGGTAACGGGTTTCATGTTTTCCCCAGCATTGGACACTCGGTGTCTGCCTATCGGAGCTTAATTTCACAACGTTTCGATTTCTAGATCGGACACTCGGTACCTCTCAAAGTCCATGAATCAACATCGGTATACAATCATAACGGTGCAGTACTGCTAATAATTACCATATTGACATGTCAACTACCAATCCCCACCTATCGATGTCCAGGTTTACTCGGGCTCTCAATATTTTCGATAGTTACGAAAGTTTCAATTCAAACAAAATTTTAATCGTGTAACCATCAAACATCGTCGTTTACATTCATTATTCAAAATCTTTCGAAACTTCTCTCTTAACTATTTCTAAAAGACCATTTTGCCCTTGGTTTTACTATCAAAATTTGAATACACAACTTCATTTCTTTTCACATTTCCATCAAGCCTAAGAGGTGATTTTCGAATTTTTCTCTTCGAAATCTTAATTCATCACACGTATCATCAAAACATCATGTAAATATCACGTAAATACGAGCGAAATGATAAAAATACCCCTTGATATCTCTATGCACACCATTCGGCCAAAGGGGTTAAATTTTTCAAATTTTGTTTCGACTTCATAAATAATCAAACACATCATTCAAATATCATCCATTAAACACATAAATATACTTGAAATGACGAAAATACCCCTAGGCCCATCTCTAGTACAAATTCGACCTAGGGTGGGGTTTTTGGAGAATTTTTGTTCCACTTGATTTTTCATTATAAAATCCATTTCATAAATATCCAAATAACACATGCATATCATTTATATGAACTCATCACATCAAGGTAACAAAATCACAAAGTTTGCAAGCAATATTTTCAATTTTTGGCTACTAATAAAAGTCAAAATTTGGAATATGTGTACACCAACCTTTTAGAGCTTGACTCCAAGCTCCTAGCACTCTCAATTGAAACTCAAAGCTTCTCCTTGCCTTGCTTGACTCAACCTTCTCTAAATGATCACCTAGGGTTTCAAAAATTGCATTTAAAGCCATTAAAAGCAAAACAACTTAATTAAATGCATACCCAACTAACTATATATGCCTATGAATGCATCTACATGCTTACTAAACTCTTTTTAACCCCTAAACTAGAAATTATAGTACATACCTCTCTTAAACCCTTTTTCTAGCAAAAATTCCCTTCAAATTCTTGAAGAATTTTGTTGAAATAAAGAGCTTGGATGGGTAGAGAGGACAAGAACAAGATTATTTGAGGGTTTGGAAGCTTGAAAAGAGAAAGAAAATGGAGAGGAAATGAGGAAGAAGAAGACGGCAAGAAGGTGAAGAAAAAGAGAAATGAAAATTTCAAGAAACCCTCCCATATATATACTCTCACATTTCTTGATATTATACTTTGACCCCACACTTTTCTAAATTCTCTTCATGCCCCACTTTCCTCACACTTGCTCACTTTTTATTGGACAATCAAGACAACTCACCATTCCACTAACCTACTAACCACACACTTGCTCAAATTCTATTGGCTTTTCACAACTTTTGCTTTTTAGATGGCAATTTGTCATTGGTTCAAATAATTTTCATGCCATGTATTCTAATTGCACTCATTTGGCTATCCAATGACAAATTTTCATCATCAATCTTTCCCATTAAATTTCTAATTAAATCCTCTTACTAAAAAAAAATACTACTAACATAAATTATTAAATAAACTATTAAATTTTCTAACAAATAAATAAACATATTATTACTCTAATTGCACTCAAATCAAAATTTTAATCCAATTTATTGCACTTGATTCCTTAATTGAAGAATACTACTTGCACGAAAATAAATATCGGGACGTTACACATCACGACATTCCTTGGGAAGGTGAAACTGCAAGACAGTTCCCCCTATCTCCTCATATTTTATCTTTGAGGCATAATGTATGAACGCCTCACGAGCTCACCGTTCCTCAACGGCCTGATGAATCATCATGGGGTCTACTCGAGCTACGAACCCCTCAGTAACCTCACCGCTTTGAGAAGTCACTTCACCAGTAATGCGAACTTCCCTCGAGCCGAGCTCTTCCAAGCTGGATGAGTCATGATCTCCTACCCTGTGTGATCGACGTCCGTGACCTGAAGACATCTACATATGAAATGGTGCAATTAGGTCGCTACTATCAGATCATACCAAAGGTCCTAAGTTTTCTACTAAAAGACTCCCTAGTCTACAAGTCACAAACGCCACACAAATCGCTAAAGTTATGAGGGGCTCGATTCACAGGTAAACAACGTACGAGCTAATGACCTACAAGTATCTCACCTTATAGCTCGCATGTATAAAATTCACAAATAGTAAACAGGTCTTGAATAACCAAGCAACAAGATCAAATCAACAGAAAACGAAAAGTCGCAATCAACAACAAAACATTTAACAACAAGAACATGAAACACTTAAGCATGTTCTAGAATCAGAAAAAGCACAATGTGTGCATATAACGGAAATAAAACCAAAAAACCAAGAGCTAGTCATGAAACTTACTATAAGTGCTCGAATGAAGGATTCCGATCGTCGAAGGTGTCGAATCCTAGAAAAACCGGCACAAGGGAGCAAGCTTGAAGGAAAGGATGAAGCCTCGATGTCTAGTGTTAAAAATGATAAGGTAAACAAAAAGGCTCCACGCATATGAAGGCACGGGATTCTAACCCTAACCGTTCGATTTGATGGCAACCCAACACCTTAAATCTAACGGTGCAGTGCGAGTTGTGATTTTTGTCATCATGCGCTGTCAGTTTAAAGACGTGTGCATGGCAAGAGATATGCTAGTGGTGCAGTCATACGAAAGAGTCTCCACATGTCGAAGTAGTAGGATAGAATTTGAAAAGGCGCTAAGACGGGTCGTGACATGTCAGATTTTACCAGCGAGCTCGAGCTCTCAGTCCCCAAAACGCATTAAGAGTTAGGGGGGCTAATATTATAGGCATATTTTGAGCTATATAAATGGGATGGTAAAAGCCCAACAAGCTAATCCAATGAATGATCCAGGGGACTAGCCCAGAATGTAGAAGTCCAATTCGTTAATGTTTAGCTCACTAAGGTGATCAGCTCGCTACTACATAGGCAAGTCACAGGTCAGCCATGACTCAGCTCGCCTCATGTTCAGCTTGAGATCGTCCTAGCGAAACTTAGTCTGCAGCTTGAAACGCAACTAAGAGAATCTTTCCAAAAAAGGCAACAACTTAAATTGACAATGAGTCAACTAGTAGAATTAGAGATAAAATCAAATCCTTGATTTGGCAAAGCATATTTCTTAATTGATAAACGTCAGTTTTGGAATTATATTTAATGTAATATTCTTTTCTATTTTATTTGTATTCAAATTGTAACACCCCACGCTATAAATAAGGGTTGAAACTCATTGTAAAGACAGACAATACTCAATAGCATACTGTGACTCTGCTAAGATAATCAGAGAAGTAGTCGTGAATGTAGGCACCTCTTTCGGCCGAACCACGTAAAAAACTCTTTGCAACTGTTCTTCCTCTTCCTTTATTCTCTTCTTTTTTGTCTTTATTCTCTTTAATTATAGGTATTGAGTCAAGAACTTCAGTCGACCAAATTCATACGTCAACAATAATTAAATTGACTCCATCAAAAATTCTACGGAAATCTAATTTCGTATCTGGATGCGACTACTTTCCATTATTTTATTTCCGTAGACTTCAAAATCACTTCCGGTCTATCCGGTGATCATACTAGAATTCAATTTATGCTTCCAAACATTTAAATTCACTTCATTACTCCATAAACAATCAAAAGGGCGTTTTCGTCCGTAAATTTTTGGATTACTTATAACCTATTCAAATGGAATTATTTTCGATCCGTTTCAGTTTTCCTCAACTCTAATACTAATTTCAAAACTTTACTTGATGTGATTCGCTTTTCAAAAATTACTATTCATACGGATGGTTTCCGTTCGAAAATACTATTCATCCAAAAACCAAAAACTAAAAATTACTATTTATCCGAAAATACTATTCATCGAAAAAAGAAATTATTTTCCAAAAAGTAAAGTTTTGAGTTTCATAATAATTATCCATATCAGGCGAGTCGGGTGTTTGATATGGATAAAAAAATAATATTTATTTTTTAATTCATTAGACTATCCATACCGGGTAGTGGTTGCCCGATATGGATAAGTGCTTTTTCAAATTTTTTTTATTATTATATTTGATTATCCATACCAAGCCTTTAATGCTATGTATGGATAGTTCGATATTAATATACTGTTTTCTTGTAGTGAACCTTCGGGCCACTTTAATGAAGGTGTTAACTTGTCTTGAAGGTTGAACCATAACAAAGAGTCGAAGAGAAGTAACCTAATGAAGGAAAGGATTGTTCAAAGATACAGTTAACCTTCCAACGAAAGCTTCAGTTGAAATAGTTTTTAAAACGATGTTTTTGAAAACGATTTTCTAGAAATCAAAAACATGTTTTAAATATTATGTTTTAAAAATATAATGTGATTGATAGAATTTCTTAAAATGATGTAAATATGTTTGATATTATTTTTGAAAATGAGTAAAAAAGTTGTTTTATAAGAAAAGTAATGATTTGTTTAAAAATATGTTTTGAAAATTGTAAAAAATATTAAAAAAATTTGTTTTTCACATTTTAGTTATAATTTTCAAAAAGTGTTTTCCATTTTGAAAACACATTTTACAAAATATATCACCAAACACTTTACTACACTTTTTTGTTTTTTGAAAATGAAAAACTATTTTAAAAAATACATCCAAACACCACCTAGGATTTTCTAAATTCTTACTATCACCTACTTTTGACTCTTTTCACATATGTTCGCTCTTGAAAGATTATTATTATTATTATTATCACTATTATTATTTAAATATCATTATTATTATTATTATCACTATTATTATTTTAAATATCATGAATGATGATTATCTTAGTTACTTGAATAGAACCATTAACATCATACCATCAAAACAGTGCCTCATACATATGCGCTCATAGGTTGATTATATGACATGAAATTTCATGCTGTTGCTGCACTCATGTTTGTATACAATTATTCAGATAAAATGTTTATTAATCATAAAAGACAAACACAATCCAACCACACCCACACTATTTAACCTACAAAAATTTTTCAATATCATGAAAACATCTTTAACAAGATTTATTCAAACAAACTTCTGTACATTAGAATATAACAAATGTATTTTTTTTTTTATGTTTATTTTTTATTTTTTTATTTATATATATATACATGTGATAATTATAGTCTTTTGCATTTATTTTTTTTTAAATAACTAGTAATTTTAATAATAATAACAAATTTCAATTGAGTCATTAGTAATAATCTTTTGATTTTGATGCAAACCACGTATATAAAGATACGACACCCATAATTAAATAGAAACACAACTCCAAGAAAGTTTAAACCAAGTTTATAACGAAAATTTTGAACTTATAATTATGTCATTGAAGAACTAAAATTATAAAGAATTTTGATCCATTAATATATAATAATCAAGAACCAAAATTATAATAAGAATGATATTGACGCCACTCCTAAGACATAGATGAGAAGGTGGGAAATAAGTCATGATTTTCGATCACCACAAGCACTGCTTAATGAGTTCATGATTTCGATCACCACAAGTATATCTTGATAAGATCATGATTTTGATCGCCACAAGCATAGCCTAACAAGATCATGATTTCGATCGCCACAAGCATAGCTTGATAAGATCATGATTTTGATCGCCATAAGTATAGCTTAATAAGATCACATGTCCATGAAGAATAAAGAGACAAAACTTTCATGATCTTATCAAGCTATGCTTATGGCGATCGAAATAATGATTTTATCAAGCAACATTTGCGGTAATCGAAATCATGATTCTATCAAGCAATGCTTGCAGCGATCAAAAACCATGTCTTATTTCCCACCTTTTCATCTATATCTAGGGAGTGGTGTCAATATCATTCTTATCATAAATTTGGTTCTTGGTTATCATATATTAAATGGGCCAAAATTTTTTATAATTTTGGTTCTTGAATGACATAATCATTGGGTCAAATTTTTCACTATAAACCTATTTTGATCTTTCTTAGAGTTGTGTTTCAATTTGACTATGAGTCGTATCTTTATATACAGGGTTTGCATCATCTTGGTATTAGAGCCTTGGCTATTAATTTAGTTTTGGTTATCATTTTTATTTTCCTATTTGTTTCATCTTGTCTTTGTTCATATCATCAAATCTTTGTTCGTTTCATCTTATCTCTATTCACGTCATTATATATCTATTCGCATCATTATTTGTGCTATTCTGTTCTTATTGTTAGAACTTGTTGAATTTGCATCATATTATTGGTTTTATATTCAATCCATAAGTTTTCATTGTTCTTCATTGTGTGTGCGTTCTGAAATACATATATACATATATATATATATATAAATCTCATAGTGCTTGGATTGAAGTGAGTTAACCTTATTTACAAGACAAGTACCTTGTGGCATTGAACTAAATTTGCTCTTTATAATCCACTTGTTATCCATTGTTTCTTACCTTGACTAAAATTATTATTATTATTATTATTTTGTTTCTTGATTGTTTCATACTTCTTGTTCCTTTTGTTGTTTTTTTGTTTCCTTGTTGAGATTTGTTAGAGGAGGTTACTTCAAGACTGACCTTAGTGTCATCTATTAGTTCAATAAAGAACTTAGTGGAAAAATTTGAGTATGTGTGAACAACAAGATAGAGAGAAATATGAGTGTTAAAAAAGTGAAACACAAGTGTTGAGTAAACAATACGTGAGCAAGTTGAGTGAAACATGTGAAGGGGTGTTGTGAGGTCTTTTCTTACATCTTTTTGTAGGTTTCAATCATGTCAACAGAAAATATAAAGATGTTGAAGGAGAAGGAAAGGTGACGGGAACCGACCTGAATTCCCTCTTTCGGAACTCAAGCAATCCCGTCTGACACCCCACGAAACCCTTCTAAACATTAGCTAGCGAGACTAAAAGAACTCTGTGGAGTGAACCCTTAAGTATTAACTATTGCTAAATATATGATTTATAAATTTTTAAATTTCCCTTTTTCTATAATCAAGGTTTTTCTAAAAAAATTTCAGCAACATAACAACCGTTTTTCAACATTTCCCATTCTTTCAAATTACCTAAAAATAATTTATAAATACTTCAGAAATTCATACATATTTTCCGCTACCAATTTGGATATTCGGTCCATCTCAAATCAAACCTACCCACAATTTAACTAATCCAACAAAAATCATTTCAAATTTTGAAAATATATTCTCATACATGCAATCAAAAGTATATGCACATAATACAAAAATTTACATTATTCATATAAAATAAGTATCAAATATTTCATTTACACTACACACCATTACAATTGTAACAAGCTTTACAAACTTATTTACAACCAAAAACGTAAACATGCACATGATTTTTTCTAAATCAAAATATGCATAACTAAGATTTCACAGAAGCATCGATTATCTTCAGCCCACTTAGTCTAAAGTAGGAGAACGGACACCCTGATCACTCGTCTCTACACCTGAAGAGGTTTTTAGAACATAAAACCAAAGAAAAGTAAGCTAAAGGAGCTCAGTGAGTGTTTAAAGTTTTTCTATTTAAACTCTTTCTTTAAAAATCTACCTCCCAAAAACATTTAAAAGAAATTTCTATTTCTTAAAATATTTTCATTTCTAAAACCATACACTTTACAAATTTACTAAGTGATTTTAAAAGCTCGTAATCATGTGTAAAACATAATAAGGTTTCGTACTAAAATAGAATCATAAAATACGAAAATATTCATGAACTTTCGAGGAGCGGCTAAAGCATTGTTTTTCTAAAATCCACATCTAGTGGTGTGCTTTTCTTTTTAAAAATCGTACTAATGGAAACCGAAAGAAGCTACAATCACATGACGACTAGTCTAATGCTACACAATATGAGGTCACGTGGCGTAATTGCTAGCATCACCCAAACTACAAAGATATTTCAACTACTATATAACAGAATTTTACCATTGCGTACATAGAGCAATATAATACTTACACATGTAGAGTGACAAAACTCGAACCAGATTATCTCTAGGCTCTTATCTAGAGGGTCTTGTCAGGCACTCCAACGAACCTTTTATAACCTTACTCACGGTCAAGAGAGATCTGTGGAGCGAACCCCTAAGATACTTTGCCCGTTTACTTTACTTTGACTAAATCAATTTCTGTTTCTTTGAAAGTAGTTGGGTTAGTGTAAATTTTTCGCGTTCCATGTAAGAAAATTTTACTAAAATTTTGACAACATAACGGCTGTATTTTGAAGTTTGCAAAATTTTCCTACAAAGAATTACACTTCTAACTATTCACAATCACCACCCAACTTCTTTTTGTCCACAAACATGCATTTTCACAATCAATTTCACAACCATTGTGCATGAAACCATAGTAGGGTATATATACTTGCATTATATGTAAAATTCACGATTACATACAACATAATTTACAACGTTACAAATTTCAAAATGCATGTTACCAAGGTTGTAATATGATCCATGTACTTCCTTGTTTTGATATATTCAAAATATAAACATGATTTATATATACATCCTTCGTTTTTCGCCCACCTATAATTTTTGATAAGGTGATTCTTTTACTTCGTTCCCCGATGAAGATACCTGAACAGATTTTTACACTACAACAAAGAAAATTCATTAGTTTAATCAATATAATAAATATGAAAATCGTCGTGTAATATTTATAACTCGTTTTGATACTTATGAAGTTTAAATTGAAACTTTATTACTAAAAGCACCATGTGTACCCTTAAAGAATCCAACCACACGACAACTAACTACGCCGCTCAATGTGGTAAATCACGTGGCGATTTTCAACTGATGCCAATCGTGATTCTGCTGAGATATTTCAACAACTACGCGCGGAATTTATTGCATCACAAAACGTAGTGAGAAATAATCTATACTCTAAGCAACTAAATGCGAAATTTTCTACATCGCATATTATAGTGCTCAATACTTTAACTTTTGCAACTACGTACGGAATTTTCTGCATCGCATCGTAGTGTAAGGTAAACTATGAATCTAGGAGACTACATAAGGAATTTTCTGCATCGTAAACGTAGCGCTAGAAAATCTGAAAATCTTAGCAACTATAAATGGAATTTTCTGCATCGCCACATAATGCTAACTAACATATAAACTTTGGGAATACACATGGCCTTTGAAAACCTTTTTAGTGAGTGCGTTAAGCATCAAACTTCTTTATCTTTAAAAACCTTTAACTGAACTTTAAATTCAAATCTTTTTGAAATGTTTTAGTCTCGATTTTCATTTTTGAATCCGATAGAAGGATCTTTTACACAAAAATATGAACTTAGATTTTGAAATTTGTTTCAAAAATTCCTTTTTGACAATACATATTTATATTTCAATTAGAATTGAAATAGTTTAAGTGGGTAGTACTTACCTTGATTCCAACTTGCCGGAGGGCTTTAATGAGTCTCCTTCGCTCCACTAGTTTGTGCGTCACCTGCACAACATACTCTTATTTAAAATATGCCACAATGTGCTACATAAAGTTACACACATTGCTTTTAATATTAAAGACTCTTTAAAACACCCCTTTTTTACTACAACCTTCCTTCTAGGTTCTACTTAACCGAGGCTTTCTAATTCTGGTTTCTTTGTAAAAGTTTAACTTATATACCTCTAGGAATATTTCCACGCAGTCCGTATAATTTTTAGAGGCTCAAAACGAAAAGTCAAAATTTTCGGGTCCCCTTTGATAGAATACTGTTCACAGCCCATTCCGGGGGCTGTTTTGCTTCCGTTTTTGCTTGGATCATCTCCCTATCTCTCACTTAGATCCCCGATAAAATGGTTTTGAAAAATTCTAACTATAGAGGGGTGAAACCTATGAAATACCCCTATTTTTTTACACTTTTTTATGCACATTTTCACCTCACTTGCACAATAAACTCAATTCTTTCATATCTAACATTCTTTCACTCCAATACAATCAAACATATTCATTTCATACATCAAAAAAAGGCTTTTACATGAAATCCCTTAATGCCCTTCAACTAAGCTTAATAACACTTCATTGTCTCTACACTTATTTTTCTTAATTCTGCCCTTTTCATTGCATTTTCTAAGCTCTAATAAGCATGAATTCAAGCTCAAATGAATTGAGACTCAATGAAGTCACCTATCCCTTCCTTGGTCGTGACCTACATACACTCATCATTCATTGCATTTTTCAACTTTTTTATTAAATTACTCTCTTAGACATTTTATCAAACACTTTAACTACCATTAAATCCACTCCTAACCATTTTTTATCAAGTCTTAGGGTTTTTATATAAACCCTAACTCTAGTTCTTTCATGGTTTCTTGTAATTTAAGCTTCCCTTTTAATTACCCATGATTATAATATTGATTTACATCCAAATCCCATCAACAACTCATCAAGTAAACAAACAATTCCATCATCATATTACATCTTTGCAACCAATATCAAACTTAAAGAAAACTATGAAAACTAACTTTAAACTTGATTAGGTTTTGATGTTCTTGCTTAAATCTACTTGGGATTTGGTTTGGAAGCTTCAAAATGGTCTTGAAAAGTTTGGATTTCACTTCTCCTCTTCCTTTTCTTCTTGTCGTCCCTCTCTCCTCACTTTCTCTCTTTTGTTTTCTAAATTTTTGCTAAGTATGGGTGACTAACACTAACACACTTATATATATATATATATATATATATATATAGGGATTTAAGTGTGACAATGACTCTTTTGCCCCTCTTTGATAATTATGTCACTAATAGCTTTAATTTGACTAAGTGTTAAGTGACAATCACTTATATATATGTTTAACTCTTATATTGAGAATAGACCATTTGCCACTTATTTATATATATATGGCTTTTATTCATAAAAAGACCATTTTGCCCTTCTTTATATTTACCTTTTTATTAGAGTTAATTAGTTTCTAAAAGCTTATGTAGCATTCTAATATCACCCATTAGGATGATATTGATGAAGTTTAACATTCTCATCCTATTATCTAGCTTATAACACTAGAAAATCTAAAATCGAATATAAGGTTTACATAGAGGGCGACACGACAGACACGACAGACTCAATCCCTTCGATGTTAGTAACGCGCCCTCCTAATATTTGCCATACATGTGTATGGTTTTCCAACTAGGTTTGAATCTATAAATTCTATAAATTTGAGTAAGTCATTATCCTTTGAAAACTTTCTTTCTTATAATTCCAAGTTTAATTTCTCATTCTATAAGCATGAAAGTATAAAAGCATATTACATGAATTCTTGCTAAAGCATAAAATGCTTATCATTTCTATAATTTCATGCATAAAATATTTCTTTTCAAACTAAAATATATAAGTATCCATAAACTAGCATGTTTCATGGAAACTTATAAAAATGCTTTAAAAATAAACTAATAATGTATTTAACATTTATAAAATATGTTTACCTTCACTTTGTTTTCAACTCACTAAAATACTCTTCAACAATTTTGCTTTGATCCCTTTGCTTTCTTTTCACCTATAATACACATTCTAATTTAGAATCTATCACCTAATCATTTGAAACCAATACTAATTCACCCAATTTGCATTCAAACTAGCATGCCCTTCATCTTGGCCAATTTTACTACTTTACACATATGCATTATTCTTTTGATTTTTTCATACATTAATCATCTTAATTTCATCTCAATATCACTACAATTCATTCACATGATAAAAACATGAAATGCACCCTAAACTTCCATGCTTGGCCGAATTCACCTAGCAATTCAATTCAAACTTTTTCCTTTCATTTTTTTAATGCACATCATCTTAAAATCATGTAAAACGTCACATGAATATATTAAAATGTTAAAATCAATTCATTGAACTCAAACCCTAGTCTTGACCAAATTGACCCCAACGGTATCCAACATCATTCTTCCACTTTCATGACCATCAAACACATCAAATTCACTCAAATATTCATCTAATGTCATAAAATCAACTCAAATTAAGTTTTCTTGAAGAATTGCATAAAACTCGTGAATACTCACCTTGGTTTCTTGCTTGTCTAATGACTTCCTTTAAGTCTCCTTTAATTCCACACTTAAATACAAGTAAATCTACTTCTAAACATGCCAAAGATTTCATAAATTCATCAAGCTATCATCCATCCGAGAAATCATCAAAACACCAAGAAAATCAAGTAAACTTACCACTTTCTCTTCACATTCTTTGCTCAAACTTTGTTCTAACACTAATTTGAAGTGAATCTAGTGATTCTAGCACAAAAAGTTGATCAAGAAAACCTCACCCTTCTTCTTTCCCCTTTGGCCGAACTCTCCCCTTTTCTATCTCAAATTTTCTTTCAATTTTTCTACACAATTCATGCACCCTTCAACTTTATATAGGTCTTGATTTAGTTTAACATTTACCCCTAAACTAACTTCAAATTTACAAGATTGTTATTGGTTAGATTTTAAAACTTTTGATTGGTTGAAATCTAACAATCAATTCAATTCTAACTAATTCATTCCATTTCAATCAAATGCTAACTAGTTAGTTCACTTATCTCCAAAACTACTCATATATCATCCTTATCTCTACACATATGTCACTCTCTCATATTTTCAAAATTTCTAAAATGCCCTTAATACATATCTTTTGTTACTTTATTTAACCATACCCCTTTTTGGTAATTTCTTGTCATCGATTTAATGTTAACTTCAATAAATCATCATACTACTTCTCGTATTTGAATTTATCTTCGATCCATTTAGAAATCCTACTAGAATTTAGTTAGATATCTGGGTACCTTAAAATCACTTTATTATTCCATAATTAATGACATACTTGTACAATACATTGTACAATACATATACAGTACTAAAATCGATAGGGTGTATTACAAAAGGTGGATGTATTGTTCACACTCAAAGCAATGCAATAACAATTTGAGAGGATGAACATAATGTTTGGAGATATTCGAGATAGATTAGAGAGACATGACACTACCATAGCTAATTTGCAAATAGATCCGCAAAGGAGAACTCTGGAATTACGTGATGGTAATAATGATTATGAGCCTAAATATGGAAAAGATTTGGAAGTTGATAACAGTGACACCATTGTCAACATAGGTAAATTACTTGTGACAAGACGTGCTTTAAATGTAAAAGTTAAAAAGATGATGAAATGTAACGTGCCAACATCTTTCATACTAGATGTCATGTTAAAGACAAGGTTTGTAGTATGATCATTGATGGGGTAGTTGTACCAATGTTGCTAGCACAGAATTAGTAGAGAAGTTGAGTTTACTTACTATACCACATCCTAGACCATACAAATTGCAATAACTGAACGATTGTGGGGAAGTGAAAGTGACTAAACAAGTGTTAGTATTATTTTCTATTGGGAGATACAAAGATAAGGTTTTATATGATGTTGTACCTATGCATGCTAATCACTTGTTATTAGGGAGGCCATGGCAATTTGATAGATGAGCTACACATAATGGATCCAAAAATAGATACTTATTTGTTATAGATGGGAAAACAATCACTCTTGTGCCATTAATACCTAGGCAGATGTATGAAGATCAAGTGAAGATAAAAGAAAGTGAGCAAAAGAAAAAGAGAGGTTGAGAGTTCAAACATAAGAGAGGTCAAGAGAATGGGAGTTGAATGTGAAAAAAAAGAGTGATAAAACACTAGAGTGTGTGCAAAAGAAAAGTGGGTAAGTCGAGTGTAAAGGAGAGAATGAGAGAAACAAAAATGAGAAAAAGAAAATGAGTGTTTATATAAAAAAGAGTGATTTGAGAGCTGCCTTCCTAAATAAATAGCAAATGTTTTTGCTTTTGTACAAAGAAACTTATTTCTCTAACTTTGACCTTAATGGTTTTTTGTCTAGTGTTATTACAACTCTCTTGTAGGACTTTAAGGATGTTTTTCTCGAGGAGATACCCAATGGATTACCATCAAAGAGAGGGATAGAACATCAAATTGATTTTATACTTGGGGCTATAATTCCAAATAAACTCGCTTATGGGAGTAATTCTGAAGAGACTAAAAAGTTCAAAGGTAGGTTGAGAAGTTAATAAAGAAAGGGTATATAAGGGAGAGTATGAGTCAATGTGTTGAACCAGTTCTACTTGTGCCTAAAAAGGATGATACATGGCGCATATGCATCGATTGAAGAGTTGTCAATAAAATTACAGTTAAGTATCGACATCTCATACCTAGATTAGATGACATGTTGGATGAGTTGCATGGATCATGTGTGTTTTCAAAAATTGATCTCAAGAATGGATACTATCAAATTAAGATGAGGGAAGGTGATGAGTGGAAAATTTTACTTAAAACAAAATATGGTTTGTATGAGTGGTTAGTCATGTCATTTGGTCTAACTAATACACTAGCAATTTCATGAGATTAATTAACCATGCATTGCATTCCTTCATTGGTAAATTTATGATTGTGTACTTTAATGACATATTGTTATAGAGCAAGAGTCTAGATGAACATGTTAGGCATTTGCATTGTGTGTTTGATGTGTTAGGAAAGAAAAGTTGTATGCTAATTTGAAGAAGTATTCCTTTTGTACAGATACGATTGTATTTGTAGGCTATGATGTTACTACAAATGGGATAGAAGTAAATAAAAAGGTTAAGCCTATGAGGGAGTGGCCTATACCTAGGAATGTTAGTGAGGTGCAAAGTTTTTACGGTCTAGCAAGTCTTTATAGGAGGTTTGTTAAAGACTTTTAGTATCATAACAGCACCATTGACTAAGGTTGTTAAGAAAAATGTGGGTTTCAAATGGGGTAGTGAGCAACAACATACATTTAATTTGATTAAGGATAAGTTATGTTCTACACCATTGCTTGCATTATCTGATTTTTCTAAAATGTTTAAAATTGAATGTGATGCATTGGGTATAGGTATAAAGGTTGTTCTTATGCAAGAGAGTCGTCCTATAGCTTACTTTAGTGAAAAATTAAGTGAGGTAGCATTGAATTATCCTACATATGATAAGGAATTGTATGCTTTAATTAGGGTCTTAGAAACTTGGCAACATTATTTGTGGCCTAAGAAATTTGTAATTTATACTGATCATGAGTCCTTAAAGCATTTGCAAAGACAAGGTAAGTTGAGTAGAAGGCATGCCAAAGGGGTATAGTTTATAGAAACATTTTCTTATGTGATCAAGTATAAACAAGGAAAGGAAAACATTGTAGCTGGTGCTTTGTCTCAAAGGTATACACTAATTTCTACTTTGAATGTAAGATTGTTAGGTTTTGAGCATATTAATGAATTGTATGTGAATGATCCCGATTTTGCCAATGTGTATGTTGCTTGTGAGAATGCTGCTTTTGGAAAATTTTGTAGGCATGAGGGATATTTAATTAAAGAGAATAGGTTATGTATTCCTCAAGGGTCAATGACAAAGTTATTTATTAGAAAGACACATGAGGGTGGTTTAATGGGACACTTTGGTGTTAGAAAAACTTAGATGTGTTAGATGAACATTTATTTTTTCCATACATGAAGATAAATGTTGAGCAAGTTTGTGAGAAGTGCATAACATGTAGGTGGTTTAAGTCTAAAGTTTTGTCATATGGTTTGTGTACACCTTTACCCATATCTAATGAACCTTGGATTGACATTTCTATAAATTTTGTATTGGATTTACTTAGGTCCAAATAGGGTTGAAATTCTGTGTTTGTTGTGGTTGATAGTTTTTCAAAGATGGTACATTTCATACCACGCCACAAGACTGATGATGTAACAAACATTGCTAATTTATTCTTCAAGGAGGTTGTGCGACTTTAAAGAATGCCAAGGGCAATCGTTTCAGATCGAGATGTAAAGTTTTTAAGCTACTTTTAGAAAACTTTATGGGGAAAATTGGGAACTAAGCTCTTATTTTCTACTATTTGCCATCCACAAACTGATGGACAAATTGAAGTGGTGAATAGGACTTTAACTACTTTGCTGTGTTCTATCATACAAAGGAACTTAAAGAATTGGAAGAAGTGTTTGCCATATGTGGAATTTATTTACAATAAAAATGTGCATTCAGCAATAAATTGCTCATCATTTGAGGTCATTTATAGGTTCCATTTATTAACTCCATTAAACTTGATACCTTTGTCTATGGAGGAGAGAACAAATTTTGATGGTAAAAAGAAAGCTGATTTTGTTAAGCAGCTATATGAGAAGGTTAGGCAACATATTGAAAGAAGAACTAATTAATATGTAACTCAAGCTAATAAATGGTGTAGAAAAGTGGTATTTGAACTAGGTGATTAAGTTTAGGTGCATATGTACAAGGAGAGATTTCCAATACAAAGAAAATCTAAGTTGCAACAGCGAGGAGATAGACCATTCCAAGTGATTGCACGAATCAATTACAATGCCTATAAGCTAGATTTGTCTGGTAAGTATAATATTAATGTTATATTTAATGTTTATGATCTTTCTTCTTTTGATGCAGGTGATGATTTGAGGATAAATCTTTTTGAAGAGAGGGGAAATGATGGAAATCAAGGTAGCAATCATCGAGAATAAGACAATTTTAATGATCCTTTAAGTATCAATGGTGGACCAATAATAAGGGCCAAAACTAAAAGGATGAAAGAAGCTTTAAATGAGCTAATAAAGGATATTTTGGGCCAAGAATCATGCACAACTCGGGCTGGAGAGTTAGGAGGTGTCACAAGGGTTTAAAAACATTACTCAAGTTCAATAGAATCAAAATTGAAGAAATTTTGGCCTAATTTAAAAAGGGCACGCACGAAGGGTATTTTGGGATGCCATATCTTTTGATAACAAAAGAGTTACGAAGCATGCCATAGGTTGTTGGAAATATCAGAGTTTTAACTTCTTTTTGACATTTTGAAACGTGTCATTTGAAGATCCAAGAGAAAATTATGACCGAATACATTTTAATGGTATGTATTCAACAAGTCTTTAATTCTTGTCAACTAAGTTTTTATTATTTCTTGTTGTTAGTTGCTTGAATTTACTTTCTTCTGTTTCCCATGCTTAAACGTTTGTTCCAAGAGTGCCTATAAATATTAAATTCATGTAAACTAAGAGCATAGATGAGTATTTTTGAGTAATGGAATATGAGTTTTTCTTTTTTGTTCTTTAAAATACTTTGTGATCTTATCAAGCTAACGCTTGTGGCAATCGAATCCGTGACTTATCTCTCACCTTCTTATTTTGTTCTTGAGAGTGGCATCAATATCATCTTTTATAACTTTAGTTCTTGATTGACAACATATAACCAACAGGTCAAGGTTCATTTATTACTTTGGTTCTAGGTTGTCATATAATCAACCGGTCAAAGTTCCTTTTATAAACATGTTTTAATCTTTCTTGAGTTGTGTTCTTGATATTTACTATGGGTACCTTATCGACTTATATGTATCACATCAGATTTGTTTCCTTCTTTCAAATATTTTGCTGCTAATAATCATTTAAATTTTAAGATTAATAATCGAGAATATGATTTAAATAGTTAAAATAGTTAACAACACATTTTGGATTTAATGGTTCAATTTTATCATCTAAAATCCTTAAAAGTTTATATGTTTTTAAGATTACTATAGGCAAAAACAATTTGAAGACAATATACAATTTTTTAGTTGAATTTTAAATTTTTCATATGCCATTTTGCAACAAATGGTGCTCCTGAGCTTCTCTCATCAAGACATCCTAAAAGAAAAATTTATCGTACATTGATTTTTAATATCACAGAGCTGGTTTTGTTATATTACAAAGAAGTAATTGCCCAACACACACCCCCAACCCCCCCCCCCCCTCCCTCCCCAAAAGTTTTCCTAAAAATAAGCAAAAACATATTTACCTTTTTATTACACCAAGCCCCTACTTCATCAGTCAAAGTTTGATAATTCTAACGGTTGACCAAAAATTTTGATTGAATGACAAAACTACCCCTTGATATCGAAAAATAAAAATTTTTAAAAAAATTAAAAAACTACATCTCTATTGTTAGATTTGAATAGTGGAGATGAAATTATCATCATCATCAACAATGGCCTGACTCATCTCCTTTGTCCTCCCAAAATGGTCGACCACTACTAGTATATCTCCATCCCATCCCGCCTAACCACCACCTCCACCACCACTACCACCCCACTCCCACCACTGGCTGCTACCCTCTTTATCTCTACTTGTCATTTATACCCTGACCTAACCTTTTCAAAATGAAGCAACGCTCCTCTTTTTCTTTCTTCCTCTTCCTTTTCTCTTTCTTGGTTTTTCTCATCTCTCTCTTTCTGTCTCTCTTTGTCATGCTCTCTAGACTTAACCTTCATCACTAACTCCATCTCTCTTTATTTTATTTATTTATTTATTTTTAAATACATATTCATCATCTAGGTCAACTCAGATGAAGATGAATCAGGGTCGATGAACCTAAATGAATCTTCATCTGGGTTTGTCAACCCAATCAAAGAAAATAGAAAGTTCTAAAATAAAAAAAAAAAGATTGGTTATGGTCATCATAAGAAGAGAGAATAGGGAGAGTTGCAGATCCAGGTTGTGTTTTTGTTTGAGAAATAGAAGAAGAAGAGAGAATGGAAAGAGAAGGAGATCAGTGTTGGTGATGATGATGACCTTCGGGTTTTATTGATAAGGAAAGAGAAGAAGTTGATAAAGTTGATGGCAGTTATTTTTACTGATTTGGTGTTTGAAGAAATTAAATAAGCGTATCGAAGGTGATGAATTTAAAGAAGTTGAAGTAGCTAAGTGGCTAATGAATGTGATTATTGGGGGTGTTGGGTGGCTGATGAATGTGATGATTAAAAACCCTATCTTTTAATTAAATATAAAAAAATAAAAAAATAAAAAACTTCTTTTTGATTTTTTTTCAAAACGATGGACAGTGAAAATCATTTTAAATTTTTTTCAGAAAATTATTAATATTTTTTATTTTTAAAAATTTTTCAATTTATTTTTAATTTTGAAGATTTTTCCTTTTATTTTATTTTATTTTTCTTTTTAAGAATTTTTTTAATTATTTTTTATCTTATTCCTAAGTAAAATGGTCATTCAACTAAATTCCTAGTCAACTATTAAAGTTGATGGAAGTCAACTGATAGCGTGGGATTTTGGTGTAATAAAATGATAAATGTACTTCCGCTTAATTTTAAGCAAATCTCGGGGGAGGTGTTGGACAATTCGTTTTATTACAACAGTAATTCCAAAATATTACAAAATCAATAATCCCTAATTTCTTTCATAACATTCATAAAAGAGAATTGTGATCGCTACCTATGTCACTGAACATTTATCTTGTCCATCTTTTCACATTGCAACACAAAACAAAAGTAGAAAATAATACCAAATTAAAGTTAAATTTTTATTCTCATGTAGGGTACATAATTTATCATGAAATTCTCATATATATATTTTTTCTCATAAATAGAAATTCGTACAAAAACTAATCAGTAAAACAAGTAAGAATTGATATGATGCCTGATCGAGCGAAAATCGCCTATGCGCAAAACATGATTTGCATTTATATGTCACAATAATTACAAATTTAATTATGCTCTTACCAGGACCATTAAGGAATATTTTTATCAACGTAGAAGGTGATGATCTGTTCCTGTCGACGTTGAAATCCAGTCAACGAGAATTTCATGCCCAATACCTCCAATCAATGTGAGAAAGCACAAAAAACCAAGAAGAAAGCAATAAAGAACCAAGAACAAATGAAAGAACAGAGAGTTTTTAACGTGGTTCAGCGAGTGCGCCTACGTCCACAGCTGTCTCTCTAAAATTCTGCAGAGTGACAGTCTGTTATTCAATTGTCGTTACAATGATTTTAACCTCTATTTATAGGGGAAGAGTTGTTACAGATTAGGAAGCATTAAAATAGGAAAAGAATTTCATCATAAATACACTTCCTAACCAGTTGGAATAAAATCAAAAAACTGTCCCAAATATCTCGAGATAAGGTTGACTGAATTTGAATTTGAATTAACTTCCGTTTTTGGCGAGAGAATCACGATTAGATTAGGTAACTGCCTGTTCTGGAAGATATTGCATTAACTGTCCATTGGACGAACTGTTTACTCACTATATATGACGACCTCGAGCTGGATCTCGCTGGTAAACGTATGGCGAGCTATACATATGGCGAATTGTGGAACGAGCTACAACCTTGTTGTGAGACGAGCTCATTACTGCGAGCTGAGAAGGTTGCTGGGACGAGCTGTAGAGCTCGATGGGCTTAGAGTTGACCTCTGGGCCTTGTCTGATGGGCCTTAATTAGGTTGACTTTATTGGGCCTAAGTTGAGCTTTTAGCAGCCCATTTAATGAGTCTAAAAAATGCATATAACATCAGCCCCCAGCTCTCAGTTTGTTTTGCGAATTGGGAGCTCGAGCTCGCTAGTAAAAGCTAGCTTCCTTGGTACGCCAGCTTGAATTACCGCTTTCGCGCCCTTTCAAATTCTATCACATCGGCTTTGACACGTGGCGGTCATGTAGAAGTAACTGAACCGATGCTAACACATCCCTTGCACGCGCATTTAATGCGCACGTCTTTCAACTGACGGCTGTATGATTAGAAGGTCGTACCTCGCGCTGCACCGTTGGATTGATGGCGGTTACATAGTACACAAATCTGACGGCTAGGGCTCGAGCTCATTCACCTATAAAATTTGGTGGAGTCCTTTCATTTCTTCTTTCATCTATCATTTTCTCTCGAAGCCACCAAGCTTTTTGTTGCTACTTATCTCACCGATTCACTTCCAGTCGCCGTCTTTCACCATTACATCAGAGATTCAGGGTAAGCTTCTAATTTCTTACTTCAAACTTTCAGTTTTTTTTGGTTTATTTTGTTGAGTTGAGGTTGTATTGTGTTTGCATTTCGCCACTGCTGTGTCTAAATGGTTTGAATATGTCATGTTGTGAATCTTCACTGTTCTGGGTTTCTTGTTGAACACGACTTTTCAAATTCCGTTGATTTGATCTTGTTACATGCTTGTTTGCGACTTGATTACTGTTTGTGGCCTATTATGCATGCTAATTGTTGGATTAGGCACATGTAGACTGCTAGCTCGTAGGTCGTTTTCTTCATAGGTCGAGCCCTCAATTGTATGAATGATCTTCCAAATAGGAAACTTAGAAAAATTTTAGCATTTTAATACTTTGCTCGCCGCAACCTGATTATATCCCCTTTTGTATAGATGTCTTCAAATGGAGCTCGTAGTGCTAGTGAAGTAGCTCAGGGCGGAAAACGAGCAAAAACTCAGCAGCAAGCTGAAAAGGAAAAGGAAGCTCGCAAAACGTTCGCTCATTACCCATCTTCCATAGAAGTCTCCAAACTAGAGGGGATCGCTCTTCAATTCCATATCCCTAGAGGCTGTTGCGCGATGTCACCCACTCCAAGAAAACATGCAGGCTATCCTCCACGGGGGTATATTACTGTCAGCACTCAGCACCTGGAACATGGGCTAAGATTCCTAGTTCCTTCTTACTTAATCAAGTTTTTAAACGTTGTCAAGCTCGGTTCGTTCTAGTTAATGCCGAACTCATATGCGCAGCTGACCTCGTTGGCTTTGGCCTTCCTCAAAAACGACCTTCGTCCTCCAACTCCAAAAATAATCCAAAAGTTCTACAGTATCAAGGCTTTGAGCACAAAGAAATGAGAAAAACCATATGGCATCTACTATCTATCAACTCGTCCATCGGAATACAAGGAACTCTTGCCCCAAGGAGAAGCGAAGGGCAAATCCAACGTCGGGCCATATAAGACGAGCTAGTTTCTAGTCTCATGCCCTTCTCTTGCTCGTCTTAAAAATTTTAATTTCGTCCTGGAACCAGGTATGCAGAGGAGAAACTTTAGCGGGCTAAACAACGAAAATTTTATTTTATTTTATTTTATTTTTATTTTTATTATTATTATTATTATTATTTTAACAATTTGCCTTGCAGAACTAAAAATGGACAAGTTTCCTCTCAACAGCGAGGAGAAAAGGGCTCTCGGTGTGCTCGCGAGCTCAGGCGAAACCAGTATTAGCAACAAGTTTGATAATGTTCTTCTTCAGGCTCATGGCCTCGCTCCTTTTGATAATTCTCCATTAATTGATGTCGAGAATGACATATCAAGCATTGGGCAGCGCGAGCTTCCTTCCGTCTTCGAAGTTCCTATCCCTACCTCGCAGGTAGAAACTTCTCCAGTTCCTGCCCCAACACAGGCAGAAACGGCTCCAGCTCGTACAGCCCCTATTGTACAAGTAGATTCATCCCCCTCCCCAAATCACACAACTATTTCAGAGGCTCCATTGCCTACTCCAGCAGACTTAGCGCATGCTCTAATAGTTCCAACATCTACTGAAGCAACATCAGCTCCAGCTCGCACTCCATCAGTGGGTGCATCTCGAAAAGCTGCTTCTTCAGTTCCTGCTCCTTCCACTAGACGAGCTCCAGCTAAAAGGAAGAAACTTGCTCTTCTGGAGTTCTCTCCCGAGAATCCTGCTAAGACTTCAGCCCCTTCAGCAACTCCAGCGAAGCAACCAGCTGAAACCTCAACCTCTTCAGCTGCTCTTTTAAAGTGTTCAAAGCAACCTGCCAAAGCTAAATCTCCCGAGGTCGCAGTTCCCAGCGAGGTGCCACCTTCTGAAGCAGCAGAACTTCCGCTGGTTTTAGTTCCCAGCTCGCATCCTAGAGAAGGAGATGCTCCGTCCAAGGTTGCTCCCCAGGCAGCCCGTGCTGGCACCAGCATGAGAAAGAAATGGTCCAGGCGCACCTTTTTTACACGCAATCATGTTTACAAGAGTGAAAAGCGTGATGCCCCGGAGGTTGAGAGGACTCCATCGCCAACAAGGCCAAAGATTGAAGTTGAACCTGGGGGAAGATGTTTAACTTCCTTCCTCGATAACTGACCATCAATTATATTGACTCACCCAAGGGCTTTGGAGAATAGGTCGCTTAGGGGTACAGACCTGGACGAGTACGCAGCTCGTCACGCCATGCTGGTAAGTTACTCTTCTTTCATCTCCTGGCCTCTTTACTTTCCAAACATTAACTTGTAGGATTTTCAGGCTGCCCTTGCATCAATAAAGAGTATGAGGTTGACCAGACTCACTGAGGATCGAATAATGAGCTGGAAAACGAACTAGAGGAGGCTAATGAGGAGATAGCGCATGTAAACCCCTAGTCTCGATCTATAACCTCTTAGTGTTAAAAGATGGATTAGAGAGGTAAAATAAATCTCTACATTAGATTAATTGAATTTCATGGCATTAGAGATTTATCAACTTAAGATTGACGACGAAATTCGTCAATTATAAAAGTTAAGTAACATTACAATAGAATCAAGTTAGTGTTAAGCTAAATCAATTCATCGATTTCGTGAACGTCATTCTAGAGTTTCACAACAACCAAATTAGCAAGAAAAAGATCAATGAAGAGTAAAGTAATTCATCCATAGATAAGAGACAAGTTAAAGAAAATAAAATGTTGAGTGCACGATTAAGAAAATTTTTACATTAGTTGTTCGTAAGTAATGGACAACTATTAAGCGATTTAAATAAGAGATTGATGATAATCAAAAATAAATCAAAGGACAAGCTTGATATTCCATAGAACATTAATAAGATATACAAACAAGACACTTAGAGGGCAAGTGGACAAGTGAAGAATGCAAAGCTATCATAAAAATCAAAAACAAAAGTAAATCCCGTATAGAATGGATGATGAGGGAAAACGATGGTCAAACAAATTAAAAATGAGACTTAAGTGCCATTTTTATGAAGGTTAATGATATATATTGAACATTTAGCAAGATTTCAACAAGCAAAGATGAAAAAAAAGGTGAGAAATAAAGAAGAAAACAACAGCTGCCAGAAAATAAACAAAACTGGGCAGCAGTGAAGATAACAGAGAAATTGAGAGGAAATGGTGTAAATTAAAAAGAATTGGGACATGATGTAATTATAAGAAATGCTATTAGTATATAAGCAACCCTTGCTGAAAATTTTTCCAGCAAACACCACTCCTTCAGTCGTGAAAAAGAGAGCAGAACAGAAGCAAAACAAAAGCTGACCGTGAAAACCACAAGCAGAGGTGCTGGACAGCAGAAAGGAAAAGTGGAAGGAGAAGAGCCCATCCAGCCCTTCTGAACCCCTAACCTCTCTCTCTAAACCCTCTTCTAAGTCCTCTCAATCCTCTAAGCCAAGTACCAAGTAAGATATCATATGATCTTCTCCTTATTGTGTTTAAAAATACAGTAGAGCTGCTGGAAATTTTCTGGGCAGAAATTTTTTTGTTGTGTTGGTGTTCTACACTTCAATTAAGTGTGGAACCCCAACTAGATGATGATGAACTTTAAATAGCATGTTGTTGGGTGTAAGTGGTAGCCTAGGGTTTTATTTATGGCTGCCACATATTTGATTTAAGTGAAAACAAAATCAACTCTCACACACACACCAATTAGTTGATTAAAGTTTTGAGTGAATTGTTAGTGTTCAAATGAACAAGTAATGTTTATGTGTGTGTTGTTACTATATTAGACAGTAAATAAGCTCTGAAATTAGAGGTTATGAACCCAAGTTTGAGCATAAAAATGATTAGAAAAGCATAGGAGAGCATATAGGAATGATAGAAGCTCAATAGAATTAGTTTTAACAATTTTGTCAATCCCGAGCTGAATTTTTAGCTAGGGGAGACCTGATCATATTTGGCTTATTTGGGGGTGTTCTACACCTCAAATGATGCCTAGGAACCATAGAAAACCATAGGTTTTGGAACGGATCGAATCCGATAAAAATTGTGCAAGTTATGCACGAAATAGCGTCGTTAGAGCTCTGAGAAGTGAAACGGCTATCCTAATGCAATTTTTATTGCATGGTTTGAGTTTGGTTCATCATTATAAGTTAAATGAAGCTTAGTTATGGAATAAAATCTAGCGTCGCTAACCCAAAACCAAGAGGTTGCAAAACGGGCACTTAATTGCGCCCGAAAGTGTCCAAAACGGATGTTTTCCTTAGATTTGACATAGCAAACGATAATATTTCTCAATGAAATTTGTCGTGTGACTAGAATGGGATATAAGTGAGCCGTAGGAAAAAGAACGAAGGAAAACGGAGTCCCGGGCAGTGCGTAGCAGTGCACACTGTCAAGAGCTGTCCGTTTAAATTAAAAATGTGATTTTTCGTTTTAAGCCTCCGACTAGTAAACGGACTGTGTGGGGATATCCCTAGGGGTCCAAAACTAAAACTTTTCCACAAAAATCGGGATTTAAGAGTCTCGGTTGATTTAGAAACGAGTTAGGAGCTATATAGAGAGAATTGGGCATAGTTGGGAATTCCTAGTATATAGTTGAGAAATGGAGGTTTTTGTTAATAGTAATGATGAGAAAATGTTGTGTAGGTGACGAGTACGTGAGCGGCGTCCAGGAGCCTCGTCGAGACGCTTGACGCGGCCTTGAGGTAAGTGGTTCGCCACTTATGCTTGTTTCCAATTCTTTGGAAATTCTTGATTGTTTATCATAAACATTGTAACTAAGAAATAAATGAAATTGAAAATGATGGTTAATGTTAAGGTCAAAGTTAAGCGTATAGATTCCTATGGAATCTATATGTTAATAGAAAGTAATACTAAGTTGCTTTTAAAAAGAATGAAATGAGAAAAGTGTTAAGAGGTTTTTGAACTAAAGAGTTTTGTGCTTTGGCACTAGAAAAGTAGTAGAAAAACCCATGTGTATGCCTAAAAAGCTATGAGATTTAGCGTTACGTGACGACGCAGAGAATTCCGTCCGTAATCGCTCAGTTTATAGAAAAGTATAGCGCTACGTGACGACGCAGAAAATTCCGTCCGTAGTCGCTCAGAGTATAGAGAAATTAGCACTACGAGACGACGCAGAAAATTCCGTCCGTAGTTGCTCAGTTTCCTAGAAAACATAAGCGCTACGTTGCGATGCAGAAAATTCCGCACGTAGTTGGTTAGTTGACAGTTAGCGCTACGAAGCGATGCAGTAAATTCCGCTCGTAGTTGCCCAGAGTTTTAGCACTACAATTGCGATGCAGAAAATTCCGCATTGTAGTTGCTCAGCGATAAGCTTTAGCGCTACGACGCGATGCAGTAAATTCCGCTCGTAGTCGTCTAGAGATCTAGCACTACATTTGCGATGCAGAGAATTCCGCATTGTAGTTGTTCAGTAAATAGTTTAGCGCCCTACGTACGATGCAGTAAATTCCGTAACGTAGTGGTTGAGATGCATTAGTAAGCTTCACGTTGGCGTTAGCTAAAATCGCCCGTGATGGTTAGAATGAGTCAAGGATACACATGGAAGAATTTTTAAAGAAGTTGTAAAACTCGAGTCAATAATGAAATCTTATGTTGGTGTATGTGATATTATATATCCTTATTGCACTAACCTCTGATTTATTTTGTAGCTCATTTGTTTTTATTGCGTGCCGCCGTCGGACGAGATCGAGACCTTTTGCTTGCATATACATTGATAGGTGGGCGATAGCTCAAGACGTGTATATACATTTTTGTAGTATGTATTTAATTAGGTATATTTTGAATTTCCATGATGTTGAGATTGAAAAATGTAAATATATTCATGCATACTATATATGATTCATATATGTATACTTGGCATTAAAGCTTATTGTTATGCTTATGAAAGTCTGATGAATGATGCATGATTGAGAATTAAAGAAGTTGGGAGGTGTTTTGAAATAGTCGAAGTGTTATTTTCCTTACAGGTCAAATTTTTGGTTTATCAAAAATGCAGTCGTTATGCTGCCGAAATTTTTATAAAATGAATTAGAAAAAAAAAAAATCAAAGAAAATGTTTACCACTCCCAACCAGTGACGATTCAAATTCAAATCACTAAGTTTTAACGAGTAAACCGGATACAGAAAGATAGGGTTCGCTTCCCGGATGTCTTCGATCCGACGAGTTGGTTTCGAGGAATCCGTTGAAGTGCCCGGCAGGATTCTCCAGACAAGAGATTAGATAAGGTCTGGGAAGGGTCCTGTCAGCGCACTTGGCTGAGAAAACCATAGAGGGCCACGAGGCACAGATAGCTGCAGCGAATAATGCTAGACATACCGTCGAGGAAGCTCTGCTGACAATGGAAAATGAACGCGACACGTTAAGGGATGAGCTTCACAAAGTGAGGGAAGAGCTGAGGCAGTCTGAGCAACGAGCCGAACTAGTCGATGAACAGGCTGAGCAAGCACAGGCTGCAGCACAGCGGATTGAGGAAGTTGAGCATCAAGCTGAAATTGTAGAGAAGCAAATTGAAGTGCTCGAGCAACAAGTTAGTGCTGCAGTGCAACGGGCTGAAGCTGCAGAGAAGCGGGCTGAAGAAGTAGAAGCTGCAACTAAACGGGCTGAATAAGCTGAGCACCGAGCTGAGGTGCTTAGGCAGCAAGTGAGGGATGTAATTTAGCGAGCTGAGACTGTAAAGCAGCAAATAGAAGCTATAAAGCAAGAAGTCGAGATCATCAATCGCCATGCAAATGATGCTTTCGAAGAACTGATGGTCCTCAGAGAAAAATCTGTTCAAGAACTGGAGGTGCAGGTCGCTGAAGCAAAGAATGAGGCTGAGGAAAAAACAGGCCTCAACTTTCTCTATACGCTGTGGATGTCCCATCCGGAGATGGATTTTTCTATCTTTGAGGATGTGGGACTCGAAGCTGTGGAGAAGTTCAAAGCAAAGGCTGCCTCATCCTCAGCAATGGAGGTGCCTGGCGCGACCTCTCAAGCTAAGCCCCCTGGTGACCTCGAACCTTCTGGCGTGTCTCCTTCTCATGAAGACCCTTTATTAGGCCCAGATCCTCCAGCTTAGAGCTAGCAGCTTACCTTTTGTATTTGTATTTTTCAATCACCAATTTGTAAATGATATTTTAGACTTAATGAAATTTATTTTTCCATTTCTCCTCTATCGAATGCGTTTGAGTTACTGCATATGTTGTAATACATTTTGTGATCACTTTGTAAGACTTCTTGCGAGCTAATTGTTAATGAGCTCAAAATCTGATAATATCTTTAAGCAATCGCTTAACTCAACAGAGCTCAAAATTTTGTAATATAAGCAACTAATCACAACCTCTTGACATATTAGAATGTTGACGAGCTATGCAGGGGTCGTAACCTTACCTGCTTTTTAAGCTCTTTCTTTTATTTTAGCGAGCTATGCAAGGACACTTAGTCACCTGCTTTTTAGGCTTTTTTTATTTTAGGCGAGCAGCGAGCTAATCAGCACGGCACCTGTTATTTAGCGAGCTATGCAGGGGTACATAACCTCGCTTGCTTTTTAGGCTCTTTTTTACCGAGCTATGTAGGGGTACATAACCTTGCCTGCTTTTTTTTTTTTTTTTTTTACCGAGCTATGCAGGGGTACATAACCTCGCTTGCTTTTTAGGCTCTTTTTATTTAGCGAGCTATGCAGGGACACTTAGCCACCTGCTTTTTAGGCTCCTTTTATTTACTGAGCTATATAGGGGTACATAACCTCGCCTTCTTTTTAGGCTCTTTTTTACCGAGCTATGCAGAGGTACATAACCTCGCCTGCTTTTTAGGCTCTTTTCATTTTAGGCGAGCAACAAGCTAATCAGCACGGACCCTGTTAACTTGGCGAAATAATATTTATGAGGGAACTGAAGCTTTCATTATCCATAATAAGGTTGAATTATAGGTAACAAATAAAGTTACTGATAATACGGTCGAAGATGCTCAGCATTCCAAGCTCGAGGGACCTCAACTCCATTCATGTTGGTCAAATGATAAGCTCAATTTCCCAAGTTTGCCTTGATGATATAGGGTCCTTCCCAATTTGGGCCTAAGGACCCATCACTGGGTTTGCGAGCTCTAGGTAGGATGAGGCGCAGTACTAGATCTCCTACATTGAAGCTACGGATTCGGGCATTCTTGTTATAGTACCTTGCGATTCTTTGTTGATAAACAGCTACTTTCAACCTGACTGTTTCCCTGACTTCTTCAAGCAAGTCCGAGCTTGCCGCAAGTAATTGGTCATTGTAATTTGGATTGAAGGTCGCTCTGCGTTGCGAGGGAACTTCTAACTCCGCAGGGATCATGGCCTCAGATCCACACACCATTGAGAAAGGCGTTTCGCCGATGGTGCTGCGAGCTATGGTTCTGTTAGCCCATAATACCTTCTGAAGCTCGTCTACCTACGCTCCTTTCTTCGCTTCCAGTTTCATTTTCAGGGTCTGCTTTATGATCTTGTTCACAGCTTCGACCTGGTCATTGGCTTGTGGATGGTCAACTACTGAGAAGCTTTTTACTATCTTCAGGTCATTGCAGAACCTAAGAAACCGGTCATTGTTGAACTGAGTCCCATTGTCCGTCACGATCTACTGTGGGACTTCGAATCTGCAAATAATATTGTTCCACACAAATTTTTCAATCTTCGTGGTGGAAATTTCAACTAGCTCCTTTGCTTCTGCCCACTTGGTGAAGTAATCAACTGCGACCACGGCATGCTTGCATCTTCCACGAGCCATTGGCAAAGGCCCGATCAAATCCATTCCCCAAATCGCAAAGGACCACGGGCTCACCATTTGTTAGAGATAGGCTGGTGGAGCTTGCGGGACCTGGGCGAACCTCTGACACTTGTCACATTTCTTGACCAGGTCGATGGCATCCTGCTTCATGATGGGCCAATAGAAACCCTGACGAAGTGCCTTTTGAGCTAAAGACAACCCCCCAACATGATTACCGCATTGGCCCTCGTGGATTTCTCTCATCACAATCTTGCAATCTTGGCCATCTATCCATCTCAAGAGTGGGGCTGAAAACCCCTTCTTATACAGCACATCATCATAGATGCAGTACCTAGCCTCTCTAGCTCGCAAGCATCGTGCTTCCAGTTTATCACTCGGCAGCTTCCCATCTTGCAGATAGTTCAAAATTGGACCCATCCAGGAATTGGGTTGCACAGTTATTGCCATCATCACATTCTTATCTTCTGTACTGGGAGCTGGTAGGAACCCTACTGGGATTGCCCCTAAGAAATCTGTATCTCGCGTGGTCGTAAGACGAGCTAATGCATTTGCATGTGCATTCTGAGCTCGCGGAATCTGTTTCACCTTGCATTTCTGGAAAGCACTTAGCATTTCGTGAACCTTCTGGAGATACAGAGCCATTTTTGGTCCTTTTATCTGGTACTCCCCCAAGATGTGGCAAACCACGAGCTGCGAATCACTGAAGATCCTTAGTCGTTCAGCTCGCATCTCTCTAGCTAGTCGTAGACCTGCGAGCAGTGCTTCATATTCGGCTTCATTATTCGTAGCCTGGAAACCAAACCTTAAGACACAAAGGATCTTGTGGCCTTCAGGACTGATCAACAGAATTCTAGCTCCTGCCCTCTGCTCACTGGATGATCCATCAACATAAAGCTCCCAGGTCGGACCTTCAGAAGACTCAGCTTTATCATCCACAGGCCCTGTAAATTCTGCAATGAAATCTGCCAGTGCTTGAGCCTTGATAGCCATCCTCGGCTTGTAATGAATGTCAAACTGGGCGAGCTCAACTGGCCATTTCAGCAAACGACCTGAGGTGTCCGCTTTCTGTAGAACTTGTTTTAGCGGATACTGGGTGAGAACTTCAATGGTGTGAGCTTAAAAGTAAGGTCGTAGCTTCCTCGAAGCGACCACAAGATAATAAGCCAGTTTTTCCATCTGCGAGTATCTGGTTTCAGCATCTTGTAGTTTTTTACTCACATAGTACACTGGAAGCTGCGTCTTTTCCTCTTCTCTCACTAAAGCAGCACTTAAAGTTTGCTGAGACACCTCCAAGTACAGAATCAGTTTTTCTCCTTCTTTGGGCTTGGAAAGGAGTGGAGCTCGCCCCATGTACTCTTTCAACTGCTGGAAAGCTACTTCACATTGTTCAGTCCACTCGAAGCTTTTTGCTTTTTTCGGAACATCAAAAAATGGGATGCACTTATCCGTAGCTTTCGAGATGAACCTGCTTAGTGCCGTGACCTGGCCATTAAGGCTCTGCACATCTTTCACCCTAGTAGGCGATCTCATGTCGATCAATGCTTTGATCTTTTCAGGGTTGGCTTCAATTCCTCTGCTGTTTACCATGAAGCCCAGAAACTTCCCAGAAGCTACCCGGAACGCACACTTGTGTAGATTCAGCTTCATTTGATAGCCCCTCAAAATCTGAAACATCTCTCCCAAGTTGCGCATATGATCACCTACCTGCTTGGACTTCACTAACATATCATCAACATATACCTCTATGGTCTTTCCAATCTGCTCGTCGAACATCATGTTCACCAAGCGTTGGTAGGTCGCTCCTGCATTTTTCAACCTGAAGGGCATCATCTTGTCGTAGTATAATCTTCGATCTGTCACAAACAAGGTGTGTTCTTCGTCCTCGGGATTCATGGGGATTTTATTATAACCCGAGTAGGCATCCATAAAATTCATGAGCTCGTGTCCAGCTACAACATCTACGAGCTAGTCTATCGTTGGCAGAGGAAAGCTATCTTTTGGGCACGCCTTATTTAAATCAGTGAAGTCGATGCAAATTCTCCACTTCCCGTTCTTTTTCTTTACCAACACGGGATTGGCGACCCAGGTCAGGTAATAAGCTTCTCGGATAAAATTGTTGGCCAGCAGCTTATCTACCTCTTCCTTCAATGCAAGATAGCGCTCTCCCGTCATTGCTCTTCTCTTCTGGCGAGCTGGTTTATAGTGAGGATCAGTATTCAACTTGTGTGACATCACCTTGGGATCTATCCCCACCATGTCATCGTGATTCCACGTAAACACATCCAAGTTCGCCTTCAGGAAGTCAGCAAGCTGGGTTCTCAGTTCTGGAGCTAATCCTCTTCCCAGCTTCAGGCACCTTTCTGGATCCGCCTCGCTGACTTGAACATCTTCCAATTCTTCGACTGGCTCAGTAGCTCAGTCTGCATCTACCTCGCGAGGGTCCAAGTCGTGGCTGACCCCTTTCTCGGTCATAGCTCATGGCTCGTCCCCCGAAACCACGTTCACTTTCTTCCTTCTTACACCCATCTTAACAGCATCCTCATAGTAGCGTCTGGCCAAATGCTGCTCACCCCGAACACATCCAATGTCATTAAGGATTGGAAATTTTACCGTAAGGGTCCTAATAGAAGTAACCACATCCAACTCGTTCATAGCAGGTCTTCCCAAGACCACGTTGTATGCTGATGGGCAATCAATTATCAAAAAATCTGCCAACACAGTAGCTTGACATCCTACTTCCCCAAGCGTGAGCGGCAGCTTAATTTAGCCCACTGGCACAATAGCATCTCCAGTGAAACCGAATAGAGGCTCCGGGGATGGTCCCAATTGCTCTGCTCCTAACCCCATCTGCTCAAAACAGTTCTTGTACATCACATTCACCGAGCTCCCGGTATCTATCATGATAAGCAGTACTTCCATGTTGCTGATCTTAGCTCGTATAACCAGCGCATCATTGTGTGGCCATGTCACACCTCTAGCATCCTCTTGAGTAAAAACAATCTCGTTCGAGGTCGTCTTGGGTTTCTTGATGGGTCCCTCTTATCCACTGACCTGAAAGGTATGATTTGCTTCTCGGACATACCTCTCGTGCAACCTGTTCGAAGCACCTGCGATGTGCGGGTCACCATAGATTGTAAAAATAGTTCTTATCGCAGGCTCATGCTCTGGCTCGAGAGCTCGTTGGGGCTATTGCTGTGTTGGCTACTGCTATTGAGGTCGTTGTTGTGGAGGTCACGACTCTGCAGGTCTCTCCATATAATATCTCAAGCGACCTCTCTTGATCAATTTTTCAATGGCATCCTTCTACGCCTAACAATCTGAAGTATTGTGCCCGACCTCATTATGATATGCACAAAACTTGCTTCTATCTCTGTGCTGAACAGGGGCTCTCAAAAGGTAGGGCCTCCCAAAGTCCTCCATGTTCTTCTCTGCTGCAAAGATTCTGTCTTGCGAGTCTAACAAGATGTTGTAATTTTCATAGCGACCTTGACGCTGAGGTCGCTCATTCCTTGGCTCTCTCCTTGCCTTTTTAGCAATTTGATTATTTGAGTCATTGTTTCTACCTTCTTCATTCCTGCCATTGTTTCTTCTTTTTGGCTGGCTGGAACTGCCCGCTTCATTCTTCTGATTTTGCTTCTTCGGGCTGAAGGTCTCTTTCCACCTAATCTCCTTCGCAGCTCGCTCGTAGAACTCTCTCAGATCCTTCACTAGGGACTTGTAAATGTTTTCGTACAGTTTCCCATCCTTTCACAACCCAGCTGAGATCGCTGTCAATATGCTCTCATCTGATGGATTCTCAACATTCGCAACCTCGCGTCTAAACCTGGTGATATATTCCTTTAACGATTCACCCTGACGTTGGAAAGCAATAGCTAGGTGGCAGGATGGAGCAAGCTGCCTTTTCAATGCCCTGTACTGGCCAACGAACTTCTGCTGGCATTCTTTCCAACTGCCTACGCTGCGAACTGGGAGATTCTTGAACCATGTCCTTGGAATGTCTCCCAAAGTAGCTGGGAATACACGGCACTTCACCATATGATTACCTGTTTGCAGGTCTATCTGAACGTTAAAAGCATCTAGATGATCATAGGGATCACTGTCCCCATTATACTGCTGAATACTTGGCATTTTGAACCTTGGAGGGAGAAGTTGCGTCTCAATTTCCCTTGTAAATGGGGTCTTTTCTCCGTAGTACCCACGCTGCTCTGGGGCTCCAAGTCGCGCTTCTAGCTGCTGGACCCTCTAAATGAGCTCCTCTACTTGTGGATCTCAAAGCTTATATCTCCTCCTGTGGTCGCGACTTGGAGAAGGATACTCTGGGTCATATCTCTCGTGCCCTTCGAACGAGCCCCCAGGCTGATGGGATCTCGCGTGACGCTCGTTCACTTCATCCACATACCGAGCTGCAGCTCGGACTCTATCATGCCCAACCTCTTCCTGCCAGATTCCATCCTAGCTCAACCTTACCACCAGGCTAGCTGGACGCGCGACCTACCTTTCTTCACGGACAAGGTGTCCAGCTCTAGAACGCGCATTGGAGGAACGAACTGAGCCGGCAGGTCGCAGATTTCCCTTGCTGGTCTTTCGAGCACCTGCATTTCTTCATGCTGTTGGGGCACGTGCCTTGGTGCCTGAATCTCAACCCTAGGTACGTTCTGTACTTGAGCCTGTATCAATATGTTAACGGCTTCCGTGAGCTGTCTGACCTTGTTCTCCAGCGCCTCTTGCCTCTTGCCTCTGATACCACACCTGTTGCCCATCCACTACTAGGGCGATTGGAACTGGCTGACAGAGAGGCAAAGGCAGTATATTTGCTGCAACACCAGCTACCTGGCCATACGATGTACCTGCTGCATGCATTGGTGCACCTTCCACCTGCTGCGCATCATGTTGATGGTGACTGGGCTGACTCTCAGCCTGGTCAGCCTGTGAGCCCACATACTTAGTTTGTCTAGTTCTTGCCATGTTATCATAAATCGATGAACTGAGATGACAAAGATTGCAGTTTGGGCCCTCCTTCTAGCGCCAAAATGTCGATGTTGAAATCCAGTCGACGAGAATTCAATGCCCAATACATGCAATCAATGTAAGAAAGCACAAAAAACCAAGAAGAAAGCAATAAAGAACCAAGAACAAACGAAATAACAGAGGGTTTTTAACGTGATTCAGTGAGTACGCCTATGTCTACGGCTGTCTCTCTAAAATTCTGCAGAGTGACAGTCTGTTATTCAATTGTCGTTACAATGATTTTAACTCATATTTATAGGGGAAGAGTTGTTACAGATTAGGAAGCATTAAAATAGGAAAAGAATTTCATCATAAATACATTTCCTAACCAATTGGAATAAAATCAGGAAACTGCCCTAAATATCTCGAGATAAGGTTGACTGAATTTGAATTTGAATTAACTTCCGTTTCTGGCGAGAGAATCACGATTAGATTAGGTAACTGCCTGTTCTGGAAGATATTACATTAACTGTCCATTGGATGAACTGTTTACTCACTGTATATGACGACCTCGAGCTGGATCTCGCTGGTAAACGTATGGCGAGCTATGTGTATGGCGAATTGTGGAACGAGCTACAACCTTGCTGTGAGACGAACTCATTACTGCGAGCTGAAAAGGTTGCTGAGACGAGCTGTAGAGCTCGTTGGGCTTAGAGTTGACATATGGGCCTTGTCTGATGAGCCTTAATTGGGTTGACTTTATTGGGTCTTTTATTGGGCCTAAGTTGGGCTTTTACCAGCCCATTTAATGAGTCCAAAAAATGCATATAACAATTCCTTTGACAGAATTTTATTCTTGTACTTGTCACACCAAAAACAAACACAATACCTATTACATTAACATTACGCTGTCTCATTTCTTGAAAGGAATTCGGGTGGTGGCAATGACGTGGAGATTGTTCTTTCTTCTAGCTACTAATCCGAAATTCTCAGTCATATCGAGATCTTCGAGTTTGATCTCGTTTGGAAGTTTCCAGTCAAAATGATACAACATTTGAGCAAGTCCAAGTTCAATATTTGAAGTGGCAAATGATATGCCTGGACAAATCCTCCTTCCTCCACCAAATGGAAGCAATTCGAAGTTGTTCCCTATAAAATCAACGGAGGAACCTTCGAATCTTTCAAGTCGAAAGTATTCAGGATCTTTCCAAATTTTTGGATCCCTCCCTTTTGCATAAATATTGATCACAACTTTGGCCTTGGCTGGTATTGTGTAGCCATTAATTTCACATGTTTCCCTTGCTTCTCTTGGAAGTAAGGGCACTGGAGGGTGAATCCTGAAAGTTTCCTTCACGATTGATTTCAAGTAATCCAGCTTCTGAATATCTGCCTCTTCAATTTTGCTCTTTCCTTCAAATGCCTGTCGAATTTCAGCTTGCACCTTCTCCATCACTCTTGGATTTTTTAGCAACTCTGATATTGCCCATTCCATCGTTGTTGCTGAAGTCTCACTCCCTGCAGAGAAAATGTCCTGAAATAGGTCGAATTTATCGTTAATTAAAGCTTGTTAAATAATAATCTTTAAGGATTATATTTTCAGGAATATGTTATAGAGCTCTCTTACCATGGTAATAGCTTTGACCTGATTAACTGTGAGTTGAAAATCAAAATTATTTGCCTCCGCATAGTTCAAAAGAGTATCAAGAAGATTTTCCTCATCAGAATTAACATTCCTGTTGGTAGTTTCTTTTCTTCTCAGCTGATGTTCAGTGACAAGATCTTCAAGAATCTTATTAATCTTCTTCTGAATTTTTAGCAATGCAGATTTTATCCCATTCATGGCACGAAGAAACGTAAGTGAAGGGTACAATTAAGCAATGTTAAAACCTCCAGCTAGACGGACAAGTTCCCCAAGCGAGGAGATAAAATCATGCTGATCCTTGCATCTCTTCCCAAAAGCTGCCCTGGAAACCACGTTGCTTGTCATGGTGAAAATCCTGTCGCTCAGGTTTATCAAAGACCCCTGAGACACAGATATGAATTCGACAAGATCCCAAACCTCCTCTTCTCTTATTGATCTGAAACACTGAACGCGCTTAGTGCTCAAAAGTTTCAGGACAGGTATCTTCCTAACTTGTCTCCAGTAATCATTATAGGGAGAGAATAAAATACTTGAACGATCATATGACATGATTTCAAAAGCATACACTTCAGGCCTCTGCGCGAAACTCATCTCATTCGTTTTCAACACCGCTTTGGCAGCTTCAGGGGATGAAATGACAACAGCAACAACTTCACCAAGCTGTAGTTTCATGACAGGACCAAATTTCTTGCACAATCTTGTCACAGCATGGTATGGCAAACCACCAGTCAATTGATGCAAGTTCCCTATAATAGGCAGCTGTTTTGGTCCTGGAGGAACCTTGCCTTTGCCTTTGGCACTGTTCCAGAATCTCACCAACATCAACGAGAAGAAAAGTGAGGCTAAAAGGACAGGGACAGATATTGAAGACTCCATTGAAAATCCTGTTTGATTTTTGCCTGGAAAAAACATTGAAACTCAGCTTATGCTAGAAATGCTTATGCTTCTGCCTATATATAGAAGATCAGAAACAGACAAACACAAAAGGATTTGGAATTTTTGCATTAAAAACAAAAAAAAAAAAAAAAAAAAAACACAATTATAGTCCAGAATTGAATTTAGCCGACCAATGTATAATCATGACTTATCAGGTGAATCCACTAAAATGTGAAAAGCATCTTATACTATACATTTGAAAAGTTGGTTGATTGGAAACTGAAAAATTAAATATTAAAAGGCTAATTTAACGTCTAGAATTTACATCCCTAAAGAAAGAAAAATATGTAGAATACCATTTACCATGCATGAATTTTCTTTTTTGAGGTGTAGGATAAAATCATATTAATTTTGTAATGATTTTGCTACTCAAGTATTATTCCCAATTTGATTTGAATAATGCTAAGCTTCTCAAACATTTTATCCAAATTCATGTTTAAATGATGTAGCATGTGAGTTGTTAAGATCTTATAAATCATAAGATAATATGATAATTAATAGAATCCTAATAACTCACATAACACATCATTTGAGCAAAATATTTGAAAATTCGAACATTACTCATTTGATTTTTAATGTTTAAATAATTCTTAGTTTCACCAATTGATAAAATAAAATTGTTTCATCTTAAATATCAGGTATTTTTGGTAGTTATAAAATTATTTTATTAATTTGATTTTGAATTGGAAAGGTTTATATATAAAATTTTTGGTTGTATGTTTTTCAAACATTGGATACATATAATGTTTAGATCTTATAAAATTTAAGTTACAATGATTTATTTTGAAACTTAACAGATAAATCATGAGAAACTAACATATTGATTTTAATTTTTTTTTTTTTTAAATTCTTGAGAATAATATTTTAATAGTGAAATATAACAAAGTTAATAGCGATGGATTTTAAACCTTAAAATTTTTCTTCCTGTGCTTGAGTTTATAAAAGAGGTAGAAATAATCTGCTAGAAATAGGAAACTTATTCTATTTTCTAGCTCTGTCCGAATCTAATCAATATACTTTCCAGATTTGTTCAACATCAAACATAACTCCTGTCCATCAAAAGTTTCTTAATAATTAAAGAGATTTAATCCAAAAAATATTAGATAACAACCTGATAATTCCAAAATATTTTTCAAGAAATTTGTCTAAGAAAGAAGTTTTTTATCAAATAGAAACTCAAATAAAAAGATTAAACACTAGAAAGAAACCAGATTTCTCACATGATAAATCTCAAAACAACTTTGGAAAAAATACAGAACAAGATAAGTACAAATCAAACACAAATAGGTCGCTTGGTTGCTGGGGCCATTGGTAGGCACCAGCAACCCTCATGCCTCCCTTTGTAAGAGGTATGGGTTCGACATCCCATCCCGCAAGACCCAAATGTGTATATATGTATATAAAATATATAATATGTAATATTCATATAATAATAATTATAATAGTAGTAGTCTCCCATCATTTATGTGGGTTGACCCCTCACCTCCGTATAGGTGAATCCCTTCCAATTGGGAGTTGTTCCTCAGACCATGCCACTAACGTCCTATCTCGATTAATCCCGGTAGTCTTTTGGATCCGTTGCAGGTACAGTTCTTGTACTCAAAAAAATAAAAATCAAACACAAATAGGATAAGTCAGGAAAAATAAAGCAGAGAAAAAACCTTCTCTATCCCTACTGGCGGCCTTCAGGCTGAGAGAATCGCTATTTGCGTTGCTTGTTGCATCCAGCGATACAACTCCCGTTAAACTGTCCGCGAAGTCAAGACTTGCGGTACAACTCGTATTAATCTCCTGAGACAATCGTGCCTTACACTGCTACATGCAAACAATGGTGCATCCAACATGAAAAGGGTTGGTGTGCGCCTATTTGCAATGTCAAACCTAAGACACAAAACATGAGTTTGCTCAATCATTCCCATATAATCAATACATAAGCTCTAACATATACAACTATAACAATGATATCTAACTTATTATACTATTATTTTAGAAAATTTTGAGTTTGCATATATTTACTTTTTCTTTCATTCAATATTCTTAGTTATTGAATTAAAGAATAATTTTTATATTAATAAAGAACTTAAGTTATATATATCTAAGTCGTTATAGCTGTACGTATCCACTTCAACACATTTAATTTGAAATACAAAACAACAAACATTGATTGTAGTTTAAACATGAAAATTTCAAATAACTGTGTATGTTAAATCATCATTAGTCTACATATATTTCAAAAAGCCTTTAGGTGATAATAAATTTATAATATTATGTTACACTCAATTCGAATAATTTTCTTTGGATCTTCTTTAAAGTTCATGTAATTCATTTTTTTTTTCACTCAAATTTGAACTTCAACATCAACCATTTAGACTCTAATAAAGGGATTAAAACAATGTCGTCGTTGATTTCACCCCCGCCCCCCCACCCCCCCCACCACCCCCCCCCCCCCCCCCCCCCCCAAAAAAAAAAAAAAAAAGAACCCACCAATGTCGTCGTTTTTAAAGCTTAATCGAACACATAATTCAAGTATGAAATAAGAACATATTATTCAGACCATTAAAAGTAAGTCAATGAATGATTAGACATGGACCTATAACCTATATATTTAAGTAAATGTATCAATACCTACAGCAAGAGTTTCTTGAACGCGCATACAACTAACTCTATACAAGTGCATAATATTACGTGTCCATAGTTAATTTGAGGAGACGTTTTAAGTGTTATATGTGATAGACATTAAGGTCAAACATGAATTTATAGTTCACACACACACACACCTAAAATTGTTGGGAAAGTGAAGCATAATTGATAATACTAAATAACCTAATATAATTGAAGTCCCGCGTTAAGAGGCCATGAAGCAATTATAACGAGGGTGAATTCATGAAGATAAATACAATCTTAATACCCACAAAGTAAAATTGTAATTGAAAAAATATTACGGAAACAACCAATCAAAGAGTGCATATGCACATAAATGTTTGCCACTAACTTAGTGCCTTCCACTGCATAATTCGATCGGTATCCATCAAGTCAATATTACCAATTAATACCAAATCCATTCTATATAACATATAAATATATTCTTTCCAATCCCAGTTTCAATTGAATCAAAGCATGTGAAAACCACGTTCAACTAAGCATTGTTGATAAACATGATCTATATTATCATTCATCTATCCGAGACGGTTTGTCTAGCAATTGCACTGGAAGTATAGATTGTGCACTTAATACAGGTTCATTTAACTACTGTTAGTTAAAATTGAGCTTAAAATCTTAGCCCGATAAGAAATAGCTAAATAATAATATTTAAGCATTAATCTAAGATATTTCCCTGTGTGCAAGGCAAACGAGCGATGATGGAGACTTAAGCTCAAACACAACCACAACAAATTTTAATAACAAATAACAAATTCAAATAGAATTGTGTGGACTCAAATCTTGGATGCACTAGTATAACAACTCTGATATTATATTAATTACCACTAGATTAAAAAGATTAATCAGAATATAAGTTATATAAGAATTCCATAATAATACTATTTAAGTACACTAATGATTGTGAATATGTAAATTATACATTTAGATTCTCTACTATATTGATCTTTGTGGTAAACTCAATAAATTTAAAGATATAATTTGTCAATAATTAAGATTTATCTTTTTGTTTAACTATATTATTTTCGAGCGTTGTTTTGTTTTTTAAACTTTGTGTCCATATAAAAATATCTATGTAGGAGGGAATCCCGATTTGTAAAGCATATATTGTACAACTGTATTTAACTCTTCAAAAATGTGTACTCATCCTATCTATAAACCTCAAGTTTGTTTTCAATCAATTCATGCATGTGAGACTCTAGAACACAAAATGAAACGTATGTATATATTTTTCCGATCATATTCTTCAATTGGCTGGTAACATGTGCATAGCCACTACTTTGAAGCTAGTATTGTTGATAAACAAGATGAACATTATCAACAAAAAAATTAACATCGAAATTGTAGTAAAATCGGCAAGTGCTTTAGAAGGTGAGAATCTATATTGGCAAAGTCAGAAATTGACAGTAGCTTAATTATGTATTTGATTCAAGACAAAGACCATGATGGCAATTGAAAGAGCAAGCAAGCATGCCACAGAAAATGGACAAAAGCAACAAAGTGTAGAAAGTAGAGATGCCAGTTGTCACTCTAACTTACATTCCAAGAAAGAAATATACAAACTCCATTAACATTCTATCAAGATTTTGACACCCCATTCGAGTAGGTGAGTTAGTGGGTATTTTGTGGCCTCAAGTTTTTAGGCTTTTCCCGAAGGTTACGTATAGTGCACGCGTACTCTTATAAGGGCATTCTCCCTTTTGTTTTCCTCATATTATTACAACAAGGGATCATGTGCTAAATGGCAATGTCAAAGATTGTAACGATAATATATAATAATGCTCTCATGGTCAATTGTAACAAAGAGAATAATATATTATATATCTTTCTGTTTTACATATCATATAAAAGAAACTACATTGAGGAATGTATTACAAAAACTAGTGCAATATATCTACAAAAGAGCCTGCTTAGAAATTCAACAAAAATAAAATTTTATTATAATTCTTCAAAATATTTGTACTAGCTAGACACATTAATTTATTACTTATCAAAAACCAAAAACTACAGATTGAAACGCGTAATAGGAAGCCTTCATTTTCGTGTATGCTATTTGCTAGCGAGTGGTGATCATAATCAAATTGTGGAAAAAAAAAAAATGAAACAGATCGATGATTAAGAGGACAAATGTTAAAGATAATACCACAAGAATGAAAGTGCATAAACTTAATACGGATGCACTCAAAGTGGAGTTCAAACGTCGAATACGAACACATTGACAAAGTGTGTTTGGTATTGATCATCCCATTGGTCCCCTTCCAAAAGCCTATAGTAGTATATCTCACATGGGAGTCAAAAGTGGGGAGAGGGAGAAACTTTATTCTATGCAGAGAGAGATTTTGGATGAAGATAAGAAGAAAATATACAGTACTCCACCACCACCACCACCACCAACACCCACAATATCACCATCACCCCCACCACCGACACCCACTAACGATATACGTGACGCTTTCCTTTATAATTAATCATCATCTAATAAAATACTCAATGTCAAAAGTGAGAAGGTACTAGAATTTCATCAAACTCTCGAGTTTGGACAAAAGCTTACACGTTTTTGAGTCCTTTTTATAGAGACCCTCCTCTCAACACATTTCACTCACCACGACATTAACTATTTGTTTCTCATATATACACGTAGTCTGATATTGATCAAGAAAACGAACTACGTATATACAGGAGTGTTTTGAAAATGGCTGGTTGTAGAGTGATTGGTGTTGCATTCTTAATTTTGATTCTTTTAGACATCTCCTTTGCCGCGAGACAGTTAGGGAGAGGAGGTGGTGGGGGTGGGGGTGGAGGTAGTGGTGGTGGTGGTGGTGGTGATGGTGGTGGTATTTCTGGGTCTGGTTCTGGATATGGTGAAGGGTATGGGTCTGGGAGTGGGTCTGGTTATGGTAGTGATGGATGGGGAAAGGGAGGTGGTGGAGGAGGAGGTGGTGGTGGTGGTGGATCAGGGAATGGTTCAGGGGGTGGGTACGGGTCTGGTAGTGGGTATGGGTCGGGATATGGCTCAGGAGGCGGAACTGGAGGTGGTGGAGGTGGTGGGGGTGGAAAAGGAGGAGGAGGAGGTGGGGGTGGAGGCAAGGGAGGTGGTTCCGGCTATGGAAGTGGGAGTGGATCAGGGTATGGTAGTGGAAGTGGTGGTGGTGGTGGTAGAGGAGGAGGTGGGGGTGGAGGTGGAGGAGGTGGAGGTGGTGGAGGTGGTGGTGGAGGCAATGGCTCAGGGTATGGTAGTGGCAGTGGATATGGTTCGGGCTCCGGATACGGTGGCGGCGGCGGCGAGGAGGAGTTCCCATGAATGGAGATATAAATTTTAGGTAGAGAATTATTCAATCTGTTATAGCATTTTGATTTTGTTAAGTGTTGAAATAAATTTGTAGCGGTTTCCATCATCTAGGCAGGGGATGGTGGACGTTGCAGTGTTTGTGCATGCTTCTAAAAACCCTACTACTTGTCGTTATTATGGAAGAAAAAAATAAAAAAAGCAGTGTTGTTTTTATTATTATTATTAGTAGTAGTAGTAGTAGAAGAAAATAAAAAGTTCATTTGCTCTTTGTTTTTATTAAACACGTGCTTATTGTGATTATAATAACGCTTTTTTTTTTTTGAAGTTATTATGATTATAATAAAATTGTTACACTAAAAAAAAAAAAAGTGTGAGAGAAAAAAATACATTTTTACACGGAGAAAGTAATTCTTGAGTCAACGTCAACATACCCGTCCATGCACGCAGATCTTAACATATTCCTTCCGTGGCCTTATTACCCTTTGCTAATTAACTGCCAAATCTTTTATCGGAGAATACATAGTGCCAAATCTCTTTAAAAATTTCTTCTTAATACATCAATCACTATCACAATATCATAAATTAAGATTTTAGAGTCATCAAACATTTGAGTATATCTAAACCCACTCTAGTTGTTTTTTAACTAAAACATTCTAAAAAGAGTAATCCTACTTTGCCCAAATTGAAATCCAAATTTTGTTTTCAAATTATACATCATAAAAAATAAAAAAAAACTAACTAATCAAATTTTAATTCATCAATTTCAATTGATTAACCCTTCTATTTTTAAAAAATATCACATCGTTTAAACATTAATTTTACCAAATTAACATCGTTGATTACTTAATTGAAGAGGTTTGAGCTCATCCCAATACTTAAATTGGCAAAAGATCAAAATAGGGGTACTACGCAAAGCCTAGCAAGTATGACTCCGAAGGCAACAAAAGGTGCTCGTAAGGTATCAACTATCAAATAGTCGCCACAATTTACAATACTGTTTCTAGCACTGACCCAGTTCATTCAAATAAAGAAGTCATTCGTGATCATTTGTTTTTTGGCATCATAAAGCCACCATGAGAAGACAGCAAAATGTGGAAGCAACTGATGGTTAACCACTGTAACAATCACCAATCACTGCATCATCGGAACAACAATAACCCCAAAAACTTAATCTAAAGCATAGGATCCTATAAAAGAAACCTTCAAATTGAATGCGCAATTACCTAATTTAGAAGTTACAACTTAATAAAAAACAAATGAGGCTAACTCAACGAAGGCCTATTCCAATAAACTTCTTTAATGAGATATATAGTTGTGTATTCAGATGAATCCCTATAAGAAGCTCTGCATCGATAAAAATTTCCCGTTCCTTCTTTCTACTCTCATTACTGTTTCAGATTTCTCGTTGATTTTTGTTAGAAAAGATATGTTGACTTGTTCCTTGACCATTAAGTCATAACAAGGTTGGACGATAGATTCTCAACAAGAATGGATTGCAACACTTGAAAACTAATCCATCGCTCTCTCAGAAGCGTAGGCTACTTTTTGCATTATCATGGACTCAGCTGAACGAATTGCTCTTTGTGACCCTGAAATTGTGACTTTCCTGCCAACCAAGGAACAGAACAGCAAAGAATTGAATAAGTTTCAAGCGTAGATTCTCTAGCACAGTATGTTAAAGAGTTCTCTGTACATTTGTATACCTATCAGTCGTTCCAGACATAAAATCACCTCTGTCAGATACTTTAATTCTGGCCCCACTGACCTGCAAAAATAAAGTTTCCGCTTCAGTTCAAATGTAATATTATGGAATATGTACTATAATTTGCAATCACATACCTGACTAATTTCCATTATATTCCTTCCTCCACGACCAACAACCAACCCAATATGCTCATCGGCCACACCAATTGTCATTGAGTTGGAACGATCCTCCTAGAAAACAACAATAAAAATATAACCCTAAGTCAATCAAAGTCAACAAACTTACAAGCATTTTACATTATTATAGAAGTAAAAAAATAATAATAATAAAATAAAATTGCTGTACTAGCTGAGATTTTTCAGATTGTATCCCACTCCGCTAGTTGGTCAATGTGATAGGGTTTATCAGTATACAAGTAAACATTGTCAAACAAGTATCTTTTCTAAATACTGCGTCTCTAAGATCAACTTACTAAACTAATTACTTTGCCCGTTATATGAATGAATATTCAGAAGAATAAACTTTAGAAAGTAGTGCAAAAACTCTCATCTTGAATGGAAAAAGGTTTAGGTCATAACAAACCAACAACTTGATCATCTACCAAATAGTTTCAATATTAAGCAGGTTGAAGTCAGGTGCTCAAAAACACCAATGACATTTCTATACGACAATTTTGATATAAGTTAGAATTATTTCAGTCACATGGGAAGGTGAAGATCATCAATGGGTCAAAAATAACATAGGACATAGCATCTTCCAGTGGTGAGGGTTTCCTTCTGGTGAGCCCAAGCACATAGGTAAGAACCTTTTGAATGCACTCATCATTCAAGCCTCTATATATGGCAGCAGACAGTTGCAGCAAAACAGAATTCATCAAATTTATTCACTTCATATACATAAACAATTTGACTGATAAGAATATGACATTATTGAGCAACACAAAGTAAAAATATCAGATCCCAACTATCAGTTTTAAGCATATTGGGGCAGGATGGACCTTGTTATTTTGATACTTTCTTCCAGTTGCATTTGGTCCATAGTTCATTCCACTGTGCGCCACGGTTGGAACAGAAGGATGGACATGGGTATATGGAATACCATGAAAACCAGTAAAGTAAACACCTGAAAATTTAAATTAGAGGATCTTACCACAGAATGAATTCCATTGTATTTCAGGAGAAAAAAAAAAAAACCATAATTTCAGTAACCAGTAGGAAGCATGTCACATCAATGACATTTCACACATCCTAAAAGTTACAAAAGAAAAATGACCATTAGTATTAAGTGTATAAATCATAGAAATGACTGATGACCAAAACTTTTCCAATTCCATAAAGGACATCATCCACGTACGAATTCTATCAGAAGACTTCAAATAAATCTTGTCAAGTGACTTCAGAATTCTTTGATAAACTTTTACTTTCTCTACAACTTTGTTGGGTCACCACCCTACAACCAGGACAACTTAAAAAAACGCAGCACTTCGTATGACATACAAAAACACTGCAATATTGAAAACAGCTGGATCTACTACATTTTTCAAGATGTTAACAACATCCTTCTCAATAGTTTGGTGGTTTTCTTAGTTTTGAAACAGCATGTAAACTCAATGATTCAGTGATAAAAGAAGAAATGCATTTCTCTGATCTCATTGTAAGAACTAAGAAGTCCACTTCAGATGACAATATAATCATGAAAAACACTGAAAAACAACTGAAACATGCCCATAAACATCAGGTTCATTTTATGCTAAACATTTTTAATAAGATTATTGCTTGCTCTGGAAATAGCCTTTTGTTGGCTAACACTGTGCAAACCAGATGACTTCAAAAAATTTATTCATATAATACACATGACATCTGTGCAGAACTGATTTGTTGCTTGTTAACTTCCAACAGATAGGAAGTTTCATCACCACTGTGGATCTCTCCTATGGTATGCGCACTTGCCTGCAGTAGAGCAGACTCTATGGCTTGGACTGAACAGTAGAAAATATAAGAATTGTTATCTTAAATGAAAGCAATTTATCTCTGATGCACGTATATATCTTTTTCAAGAGAACTTAATGGCCTGAGCCAAATAGTGTCAGTATAGGACTAAGCTCCTTTGCCGAAAATACTGGATCATTTAATGACAAGAATAGGTTTTGCCCTCATATAAATAAAATTCACTATTGCAAACTGAAATGAAACACCTGAAACAAGACATTCAAATAGGAAACCAGATCCATAAATCTCTCAAACATGGACGAGCACTGAAGGTACCTTGACTTCAGATCTACAGGTCATCTCCTCTTAAACAAAAGGATAACTACCAAGCCACTATGGAGTCATAAGTACAATTTCTCAATTTTTTCCTCAATCACCAAGGAGTAATGGGCATGATTTTGCTAGTAGGACATATGCAAGTTAAATTAGGAACATAGATGAGAAATAAAAAGCACATAAAATTTACAAATTGCACAGATACTACAGGTTTTATATATGACCCAATTAGGTAAATTAAGAAACACACCTGTGTATGAAAAGGGAATATTCATAGTTTGTGAGTAATGAGTGTCTTCAGTTAGCTTAGAGAGAATCAATTCGATAGCCCTCATCTGCTCATCAAGAGAGCCTGTCAGTGTCACTAGCCTATCATTCAAACCATAATAATTGTGATCCACTGGAGAGATTTTGATGCCAGCTTGAGACTCCTCAATAAATGACCTGCACTAGGGCAGGGCAACTGTCAGCAACTGTTTTTAACTTCCTCTGTTTACAATAGCAATATCTAAATAACAATACATGAAACACAAAACTTTCAGAAGTGGAGAAATTCAACATCAGACAGCTAAAAAGATTACAGACAAGAAGAGAACCATTACAGATAAAATATAATGTCTTCAATTAAAGTTGGCTTTCATAGGCTAAGTACACCAAGAAAACTACAAAGCTTGGGACTTCAGGCATTAGGAAAGGCTTGTCCCACAACACAATGGGTGAATGAGTTAGACTGATAAAATCAGAATTTGCTCAGGAATACTTAGAAAATAGATGATATATTCAACGGAAACTATCTCAAAAGATCAAATGAAACAAGGCACACAAACCAGGTATGTATATAATCTTACTAGGCTTTGGTGTCAATATTTCTAGTCACACCACAACACCATTGGTGTTCTGTAGTGCAATCTGATTGTCAACAGTTTTTAATTCATTCCAAAGTATCCTTCGAATGAAAAATACCCATATTCTGATCTTTCACAAGGCTCAAGTTCTGCTTAGAAGTTAATGCATAAAGATTTTCAGCATCAGTCAACTCTTTTAATAGATGAGATGAAGCAGCCTATAATCACCCCATGAATTCCATATCCCCAAAAGCAGCCTAGATGACCCCATCAATATCATTGCTCAACGACAATATCTAAAATGTCATAGACTAACACATCAGCCATCAAAAAAGAGGGTATTGGGTCAAGTTCACACTCATATCACACAATACACATCTCTCAAGAATTTTATACAACTACACTCTAAAGAAAAACCATAGAAACAATAACGAGCTGCTTCCCAAATGAAACACTCTTGTCATAAAATACATATCTTGAGTCCTTCAGAATAAATACTATTAATTAAGTAGTCAATGACTCACTAGATCATTCATCATGAACAAACAAAAGTTGTATTATTAGAATGAAGAATATTATTTAGAAACAAGCATGCAACTAGTAACAACAGATATTAGTATTATTAGAATGAAGAATATTATTTAGAAACAAGCATGCAACTAGTAACAACAGATATTACCATGATCAGAATGTCTACAACAATAAGAATCGAAAAGCTTCGTAATTTAAGGAGAAGAAAAACAAATTCTCTTTTTATCAACTACCTTTAATTTAAGGAGAACGAAAAAAATTAAAAAAAAAATTCTCATTTATCAACTACATTTTAAAGATTTTACAACTAAAAGTTGTAAAATTAAAATCAGAAAATGCAACGAGCATACTTTATGATGGCCCCTCCCTTCCCAATTATGCTACCACAAGAGCTATTCGGGACAATGAGTCTCACTTTTGTTCTCTGTCCAACATCATCACCATCTTCATTATGTATCTGACCAACAGAGAAAAAATCACATTAATAACAGAAACGAATCAATTTCATGTTGTCATTCCTTCCTACGTTATAAAGAATACCTCACTCAGCAATTTATCAAGAACAAGTTCAACGGCCTTCAGAGTTTCATCAATCGTTCCGGAAATCATAATAATCCTATCATTTGTTCCTGGAAAGAACTCATGATTGCGCGACAACTGGATTCTCGCTCCAGATTGTGACTGGAATTCAGTAATCGTGGAGCCACCCTTTCCGATGACAGCACCAGCTAACGAATTCGACACCAGAAACCTAATATACGTGGCCTTCTCTGCAGTGTCTGGCAGAACCAAACAAGAGATCAGGAAATTAATCAGCAGCAATAACTAGTTGTCCTAGATTTCATGTCAACATCAACACACGGCTTTATTGTCTTCCTAGTACTAGCAAAGCACAATAGTTATAGCAGAGTCACATCAGTCTCAATCACATTGTACACATAATTAATTCAACGTTCTCATTCTCTCACAAAATCACTAGATTCAAAATGTCAAAGTTAGGGTTTCAGTCAAACAAGATTTAAATCTAAAATGAAAGCAAAAAAGGAAAGTCAGATCAGAGACCTGAAGCGGAGGACTTATGCGGCGGCGGAGAGCGCTTCCTGGGGGCCTCAGGTGACGACACGTAGGATGACTCCGTCGATTCCATTCTTTCTCCTCTTTCTACTTCTAGAGACAGAAACAAACAAACTAACTAAAAATCAATGTTTTACATACAAGTAGACACATTATCAAAACAACAACTGGACATTATTTTATGTATAATAATTATAATAATAATTATAAATAAACAAATTGAGATATTGTAGTTGGCTTTTACCAAGTTGAATGGGGCTCGCTAGGGATTGTTGCAGCAGCCGGTGTTTTGTTTTGTTTTTATTATAAAACAAGAAACAAGTGTGTTGTTGTGTTGTGCGGTGGTGAGCTGTGGTGCTGTTTGTAGCTGTTGATATCTTTGGTTAAATATCCGTGGTTTTTTTTTTTTTTTTTTTTTTTTTCTTTTCTTTTTCTGGCTGTTTGATTTAAGTGTGTTTTGTTTGTTGGAAAAGCCATGAAAATCGCATCATTGTATATATTTTACATTTTTTAGGAAAAACTTCATTTTAGTCCCTAAGATTTTAAAAAATAGCATATTATTAAAATTCTTTTAAAAATAACTCTTTTCATCCCTAACTTTTCCAAAATTCTTCAAAAAAATCTAAACCGTCAGTTAACTGATAGTCAATAGTGACTTTAAGCAATTTAAATTCTAATTTAATAACTTAAATTCATAAGTATTTTAGATAATTTAACTTGTAAATTTATTATTTTATAAAAGTAGTCTAATAATTTATATACCACCAATAATCATGAAGAGCAAAATATTTTTTATGCATTTTGCTAGTGTCAATCATCAGTTGACTAATAGTTTAGATTTTTTTTAAGAGTTTTAAAAAGTTAAGAAAAAAAAAAAAAAAAAAAACTATTTTCAAAAGAGATTTAAAACCTTGATATTTTTTGAAATCTTTGGAACTAAACTAAAGTTTTTATCATTTTCAATGAAAATTTCCCCTTTTATAAGAATAATGTTAGGTTTTCCAAATATTTGGTCAAAATACTATTAGTTATCATATCATCTCATGATTTATAAGATCTTGACAATTCGCATGCTACATCATTTTGGTATAAATTTAAATAAAATATTTGAAAAATCTAGCATTACTTTTTTATTAGAGCAATGCTAAACTTCCTAAATATTTTACTCAAATGATATAACATGTAAGTTGTCAACATTCTATTATTATCATATAATTTCAAGATTTATAAAATCTTAACAACTCACATACCACATCATTTAAGCATGAACTTAGGCAAAATATTTAGGAAGCCGAGCATTCCACCTCTATTAGAATAATGTTAAACTTCCTAAATATTTTACCCAAATTCATGTTCAAATGATATGACATGTGAGTTGTCAAAATCTTATTATTATCACATCATCTCATGATTTTACAAGATTTTGACAACTTATATATCACAGCATTTGAATATGAACTAAGGCAAAATATTTAGGAAGCCTAACATTACTCTTCTATTATAGCAATACTAGGTTTCCAAAATATTTTGCCCAAATTCATGCTCAAATAATGTGGCATGTGATTTATTAAGATCCCATTAATTATCACATCATCTCATGATTTACAAAATCTTAACAACTCACATGTTAAGTATGAATTTAGACAAATGTTTGAGAAATGCTAGGTTTTTCAAATATTTTATCTAAATTCATGTTAAAATGACGTAACATGTATGTTGTCAATATCCTATTAATTATCACATTATCTCATAATTTACAAAATCTTAACAATTCACATGTCATATCATTTGATAAAATATTTAGGAAACCAAACATTACTCTTTTTATTATTATTGTTTTCTTCTTCTTTTGACGCACATAATTACAATATATTTGCTTATTAAAAGATTAATAAAAAGATTTATTGAATTTGACCTTTGATCACTTAATCTCCTATAAATCAAAAAGGCTCTTCAAATTATCTTTGAAGGTTTTTTTCATAAAATGATTGGATCTTTCTTATTTATCTCTCTTTAAAATATTATAGGGTAATTTTCTTATTTTTAATTTGCTTTGGCATTTTTAATAGAATAATACAAGGGTAAAATTGAAATGACAAAATATTTGAATGAACCTAGTGTAATTGTCAACTTTTTCTCGTGAAATGAAATAATAGGCTCAATTTTGTAATATTCAATTATTTATAAAGGCATATAAGTCCTTTTAGTTATGGTTCAGCTGTATATATATAAAAATATAATCGGATATAAGCAAATTATAAATTAGCTACATAGCGTAAACTGATCCTTATGTAATTATTACAAATCACCTACCAGTCGTTAAACCACGTCCGTTAGCTTTGTCGAAAAAACAATGTCAAAGTATCGAAAAAAAAAAAAAAAAAAAAAAAGGAATGTCTCTGATGGTTGTGAAAAGCAGATTGTTTTGATTGGTTTGGCTAAATAAAAAATTAAACAAAAAATTTCAAATAAATCGAATTAAAATTTATTAGATCTCTATTGTCCAACTTAAAATAAACGGTAAAGATTAATTTTAAAACGCCATTTAATTTTTTTTTTTAAGTTTAAAATATAAATTAAAAAATTATCTCAATCATCCATCTTAAGATGGACGGTGGAGGTTAATTTGAATACATCATCATGTTTATCATTCGGTCGCCAATAATTTGAAACCATCATCAAGAACCCAACAAAACTCTAGATTGAACATCAAAATATGTTGTCATTCCCCGTCTTCTTCACTATAAAATCTTCAAATTGAATCCATCTTTGTCATCTTTCCTTCATCTGGTTCTCTCATCCTCCGCTCCTCTCTCTCTTTTCTCATCCTTCGTTTCTCTCTCTCTCTCTCTTCTCATCCTTCACTTCTATCTCTCAGCCAAACTTTACTCATCCTCAATCTCAAGTTGGAGATGGAGCTCTAGTTGTAGATCCACTACAATTTAAGCCTCTAACAATGGAGACCCAAAATGGGTTTCCAGCTTTGAAAGCCCAAAAATGGAGTTGTTCCATCTTCAATTGGAAATTGTTTTGGTTTCTAGTTTTTTGTCTAAGTTTTTGGTTTTTGGTTTTTGGTTTTTGGGTTTGGTTTTGACATGAGTTTTTAGTTGTTGCTAAATTTATAAGCTCGTTTTTTGTTTAAGTTTTCAATCACTATAAGATTTTTGAGTTTGATATTTTATTTGAGTTGCTAAAAACCAATTTGACTTGGTTTGTTTAATTCATAGAAATTGATTTGGTTGGTGTTTGTGGAGGGGATGGAGACCCCAAATTTAGGTCTTCATCTCAAGTCTGAGATGGAATTAAATGACTTGATGATGTTCTTTTATTGATGAATCGATGATGGTGATAATGGTAGGTTTTGAGTTTTGATGCGAATGAAGGGTGGTAATTATGAAGGGTTCGGTTGGTGGCGAGACAAAAGGATGATGATGATGGGTTGATGATAGCAGAATGGAGATGATGATGGTCTCTTCATCTCCATGTCCATTGGGATGGAAAACAACCATTAATTTCTTTTTCTTTCAAATATTTTTGTTTTTATCTCCACCATCCATTCTTATGATAGACAGTGGAAAGAATAGACGGTAAAAATGACATTATTTTTTAAAAAGAAAATATGATTTAATTTTTTCTCTTTATATAAATTTATTTATTTTATTCTAGTTTTAAAATAAAAAATAAAAATAAGGTCAAAAGACAAAAATACTATTAGATTTGTTAAAGTTGACAACAAGTAGGCGATTTGTAATAAATATATAAAGTTGACTCTGCCAAATAATAGGTTTCAAATGGATAGCTAATTTGTAATTTACCCAATCAAATAGAGGTCAAACTAGTCTTTACAGTCAAAGGGAACATTTTGATGCCTTTTAAGAATTATGGTTAAAAAGTTAATTTCATATGTATGTAAAATAGTGGTTTTTCTTGAAAATTCAAGAACTAACTGTACATCTCCCTCGTAAAAATATTAAAAAAAGTTGTAAAATACTATCGTCCACACTAAGGGATCGTTTATTATTTTGTCTAAGGACTAAACAATATTGAAACTTATTGAAGACTAAATAGTAACTGCAACTTAAAATGTAAATGATTTTTTTCATTACCTCTAAATGTATAGTAATCGTTTTTTTTTTTTTTAAGTTAAAATTATTTGAAAATCACTAATTTGACATTTTTACCGTTTGACTATTAGTAGTTATGTGATTAAATATGATACAAACAATTAAAGGTAAGTAATTTAACAAATACTAAAAGAATTTTATGTATATATTAATAATATTTTATTCATAATTAAACATAATAAAAAAGTATAGTAGAATTAATGATATTTAATTAAAAGTTTGTATAAAGTAAAATTAGAATATATTTTTTTTTTGAATGAAAAAATTAGAATACATTTGAAAATATGTTATTGGGAGGATTGATTGGTAATAGAATATTTAAAAAAATTATCAGGTGTTTTGGAATTCAGTTAAAAGTCAAAATTTGTTACTTTTTTTTTCAATTATTTTTGGATAATTTAAATGATTTGACTACTTACAAAAGATAAAAATAATTTAATAGATGTAATCAATATTGTTAATTATAAGTGAAAAAAAAATAATAACTCTTAACCTTTTGCATTTGTTTGCCCAAATCAATTTTTCAAGATGATAAAATTCTTTATATTATCCTATGGTGTATCCAAAAAATTTGTTTAAGGGACACAAGAATAAAATAATAAAAACATCAAAAATTATGCTAAATATATAATGTTTTTATGTAAAACAATATTCGATAACACTATGTAGTTTAAATGAAATAAAACGTACATAATATTTAAACAAAACAAATAATCTTATACTTAAAAATCCTAATGAAATCATTAAAGTATAATATATATATTAAAAAAATATTAATTAATTAAGAGTAAGAAAAATATTAAAAGTAGAAAAATTAGGTCTCATAAAATAAAAATAAAGTTAATTATATTAGAAATAGGAAAAATAAATAATAGAGTTAAAAATAATAATATACAACTTAAAAAAAGGAAAGTAGCTGACGAAAAAAGAAATACAATTCAAGCAACCTTTATATAAATATAATTATTAATCAAGAGGGAAACAACTTTTAAAAATAAATAATTAAAATAAATAACAATAATTAAAAAAAAAATAGCTTTTGCTAGCGGACAAAGTACAATGTACACAAATAAAAAAAAGAGAAAAATACAAATTAACTACCTAATTGGAAACAATTTACTGATGAGTAAATTTTATCTATTTATTACAGTTTGGCTACCCACTCCCAATCAAAAAATGTTAATTTTAACAGCTACCCTAGTCAAATAACGAAATGTCTATAATGCCCTTAAATTATAAATAATATTTAAAAAATAAATTGAAATATTTTTTATAAACTTAATATTAAAAAATAAACTTAAAAAAATAATTTTATTTTTAACTCTATTCTTCTTCCCATTGCCGATGTCCACTTTTTCATCTTCCGTCCTACTGACCTCCTCTTCTTCTTCCACATCCACCATTACCGACCTTCACTTCCTCATCTCCCCATCGTCGACCTCTCTTCCTCTTCCCGCTAGTGTTTCCTCTTCGCCGACCTCCTTTCCTTCTTCTTCCCCATCACCAACCCAGCCTCGAATCATCACCAAAGCAGCGGTAGTGCTTCATCTTCCCTTCCTCTTCCATCTCTCTTCCCCTAAACAAGTTCAAAACTCAGATGATGTTGGTTGTTCTGGGTGTGGGTGTGGTTTATGGTAATGATGTTTGAGATGTTTTGGGTGAGCGTTCTCTCTTCTCTTCTTTTCTTCTTCTTCTTTTTCTTCTCCTCTTATCTTTCTTCTTCTTCGCCATATTTAATCTGAACGAACCCAGATTTCTGCGTTCGTTCTGAACAAACCTAGAGATTTCTGGGTTCGTTTTGTTGTTTGATGATGATGTTGGGTTTTGATGATTGAAGATGTTGGGTTTTGATGATGTTGCCTTTTGATGATTGAGAATGTTGGGTCTAGATTTCTAGGTTCGCTGTGAACGAACCCAGATTTCTGGGTTCGTTCACAGCGAACCCGAATTTTTGGGTTCATTTTATTGTTTGATGATGATGTTGGGTTTTGATGATTGAAGATGTTGGGTTTTGATGATGTTGTCTTTTGATGATTGAGGATGTTGGGTCTTGATGATGTTGAGTTTTTATTTTTTGGGTTTGATTAAAGGTGATTTTGGGGATTGATTGAAGAAGATGATGTTTGGGCTTGATTGAAGATTGGAAATTAGAAATCAGTCCCTAGTTTTTAATTTTTTTTTTCAAATTAATCTTCATAAAAGTCCTATTTTAATTATTTATTATTTTTTTATTTTTTATTTTTAATTGTAAAATATAGTTAAAAGACAAAAATATCCTCAAGTTTGTTAAAGTTGACTAACCATTGACTAACCCACACTAACAATAGGTGGGTAATTTGTAATAAACATATAAAATTGATTCTACTTGTAAAAATGTTTGAACTGGGTAGCTAATTTGTAATTTCCTCAATAAAAAAATAAGATCATTCACCTTTTTAAAAAAAAATAAAAAAACTAAAAATCAATCACATTTTTATGTACTGCTGCATTGTATGCAAACTTTTTGATTTTTTATTTTTTCAAATATTGGGGGGAACGGAAGAAGGGGCACATGTCCCTTGGCCTGGCCCAGTGGTGGGTTCCCTCCTGATATTACCACAAATAGAATGTGTCTTTAGCCTCACCATTGCAACTTAAAATATTTTCATTGGAATTTTAAGTATGTGAAAGGGGTGGCTATATTGCCACCCAAAAATTTCCTTGCTACACTCAATTACTTTATAAATTTATATTAAAATGTTAAAATTAAAATTTTACTTTCCACATCCTGTAAAATACCAAACTATCCTTTAACATTAATAATACTTTAATAATGTATTTTTTCTCATTGCACCATTTTACACTCATTTGAAACATAATTTTAATTTTTTTCGTGTTGATTTGGATTTGATTGGAACTTTTATCTATGTTCTTATTCTTTATGCATTGTTTTTTCTTCTTCATTCTCTCTTGTTCTTTTTTTTTTTTCATGTTCATTTGGTTTTCCTTTTTATAATTTATTTATGATAATGATTAGTGATGGCACTATTTTTTTGAAAAAAAAAAATGGTGAAACTACTATTTGGTTTTTAAATATGTTAATTGTTAGATTCTCTTAATTTCATCTTAATTTATGAAAAACTACATATGTGTTCAAAGAAATGCCCCAAAAGAAAAAGTGAAGCCACAAAATCATTTAAGAGTAAAGTTGGTTCCTGATTTTAGTATCTACTACATATGTCTTTGATGAAATGTCCCAAAGAAAGTGAAAAAAAAAAAAAAAAAGACCTCTTTTACATCTTTTTAAATATTATTTATACAATTTTTGTTTTTTTTGTTGTTTTTGTGAACATTACGTGTATGAAAACTTATGAAACAAAATCAGTTTTTTTAAACAAAATAATTTTTTCTTTAATTAGAAACTAGTTCTTTTTGTTTAAACAAAAAATATATATTTTTATTTGCCATAAAAAGTTATCAATATCAAACATACTAGAAGTTAAAATAAACATACATGTATACATTCAAAATTCATCAAATCAATTTTCTTCATCTATTCCTTGTTTACTTATGAAAATTATATTTCTTTATGCCATATTATTTTTTATTTTGTATATATTATTAGAAAATTAGGTGTAGAAAGCAAATTGAAAATTTTAATTATATAATTATGTACTTTTAAGTAATCACATGTAAGGGTATTATGTAATGAATATTTTATTAAAAAGTGGGTGCAACAAAGCATTTTTTGGGTGGCAACAGAGCCATCCTTTTATAAATTTAAGTATATTCAATTACGATATTTAAAAAGTCTATCAAAAGTTAGGCATATTGAATCTATATTTATATGGTATATATTGAAATTCATATAAATTTATATGTATTTAATTCATATTTATTTGAATTCTATTAAAATCCATACAAATTCAAGTATATTCAATTCAAACTTTCAAAAAGTCTAAACAAATTTAGGTGTATTCAAAAAGTTATTGACTTTATAGATTTTACACTAATGATGAAATTCAATGAATTGTGAAGGATTGGAAAATAAAATTTATAAATAAAAAAGTCTATCACAAATCTTACGAATTTCATAAAAAAATTCAATAAAATCTATATGAAATCTATAGAGTCCATGAATTGCACTCAAATGTTTCATATAAATATATATATATATATATCAAATTCCATAAATTCTTGATTGAATACACTCTTTTTATGCAAATAAAACATTGCAAAGTATAAATAATAGTAACTAAGAGGGTAAACTTTATTTCAGTCCCTAATTAGAAATTCTCACTTTTTTATTCTTGTTTCCATCAATGGCTCTTGGTCTCTAAAGTTTCATAATCACTTTTTAAAGTTTGTTTCCATTTTCAATTTGACAATTTACCCCAAACTTAATAACCACTAGAAATACAACATGTGTCAACCAAAATTTGAAATAAGAATAAGAAAAATTTAACACAAATCACAATTTGACACATCGTATGAAATACAACTTTTACCAGATGTGCCCAATGTTTGACTAACGGTAAGAGAACAAGTTGATGGGTCATGGGTTTATAAAATTTTAGATACCATGAGAGCCATCAATGGAAACAAACTTTAAAAAGTGAGAATTTGAGGACTAAAATGAAGTTTATCCTAATTAAAAAAGAAAAAAATACTTTAAAAAAAAAAATTATTGAGTCAAATTGATCTGACTTTGATATCATCAACTCACTTTGACTCAATCTTAAAAACCTACTATTATGTCTTTGAGATCTAATGTAGCTGCTTTTGAATATTTTTACCAAAACACCTAAACTTAGAGAAGTTGTTCATCCACAAAATTCAACTTATCCATCCAAAGCCAAAACCAAATCAAAATCAAATAAAAGAAAAAAAAAAAAAAAACAATCTTCCACTGTATTTTGAGGAATATAGCATAGGTGGACTAGAGACCCATGTTAGGACTCAATACTCTATTATTGGACTTCGACAATGGAGGTATAGGTCTCCATTGCCAACATCATTAGCGATGGAGACCATCTTCCTCATCTTTATCACACGATGGAGAAGATTAAAAAGGTCTCCATCACATGGAGACTAGATTTGGTCTCCATGCAATAGGGACTAGTTTTGGTCTCTATCGATATAAAGATGAATTCTCCAATGAATCTGGTCTCTAACAAAGGAGACCTAAAGGTTATTAGGGTTGTTAAGTCTTGGGTCTAAGTTTGAGGAGTATTAAATTATATATTATTGAAGAAGAATGATGATGGGAAGAAATAGAAGAAAAAAAAAAGAAGATGATAAAAGGGATAAAGAAAAGAAGAACCATTGAAATCCAGTCTCCAGATTGGATCTCCACCTTCCATCAATCATCCATTAGGATTTAAGGATGGCGGAGATTTAATCTGGAGATAGTGGCATCAGTAGTTTTTTTTTTTTTAAAAGTAGTTGGTGGTTACATTGGCAGCTTCTACTCTTTATGCTCCACTTTAACCGCTTTCTCGTAACATATCCTTCTAACCTATTGGTTGCCCTGAAAACATCCTACCGCGTTGAGAGTTAGGAACTTGACCGTCAAGTGGTAAGTAGAAGTGATCGCTTCAAAGTCAACCAAGTTGTAGGCAACACTACAATCAATTATAATAAAATCTTCCAAGGTGCTTATTTGCTACCCTACTTACTTGTCGCCCTGCTTTACATAATGTCAACCAAAGATTAATTTATCCTAAGGGCTGGATTGAATCCCCCATGAATTCATATAAGAGTTCAAGTGCTGGTTTCAACTGATCCAATCTATAACCCATATGTTGGTACGCTTCCTTGTACTACATATTTACTTAATCTCCATTGTCCACTAACACGCGTTGGATGTTAATATTGTTAATCATGGTATAGATAACAAAGGCATTATTATGGGGTGATGAATCCCCTCTACGTCAACCTCCATGAATGTAATAAGTTCTATACTCTTCCTTGCCTATTTGAGTGGTCTTTCATCGACAAGAAAATTAGTTATTGGCAGGTACCTTGCTTCTCTAATGTGCTAGTCGTGCAACCTGTTGGAGACTCCAGTTGTGTGAGGTCTCCCAAAAATGGTGTGAATCTCCTTGCTTCTTGAGGAGTAGGCTTGGGTTGTTGGGTAGTTCTACAGCTAGCAATATATTTTCACCTCCCTCTTCTGATTAGCTCCTCAATGACATCTTTTAACATAAAACACTTTGCAGTCATGTGCTCGACTTCATTATGGTAGTGGAAGAATTTCCTTTGATTTCGGATTCCTTTAAGAACTTGAATTGGTAGAGGCTTGCTGCCATATAGATTTTTCTCTTAATTTCTATTGGCATTTAGATTTTTTCTGAGTATCTGTAAGTTCTACTAAGTGTTATAGTGCCATTAAACTTCCTCCACTCATCATTCGTACAAGCCTAACTTCTTGTTATCCTAATCTGGGATGAGTTTGATCTCTACGAAGAAACTATGCTTTTCGAGCTGTTCTTCCCACCATCACCCTTCCATTTCTCTTGCTTGCTCTTGCCTAAATCTCCTTAAGGCTTATGGTTTAGAGTGTCCAATGACTTTTTTAACCAGATGTAAATCACAGCTCGATCATAAAAATCCTTCAATGTTCAGATAGGGTTCTTATATATACTTTAATAGAACTTCCCATTTTTATCTAAGCCCATCGATATTATTGTGAGAATGTTGTCATCTTGCGGGTTATCGATATAGTTTAGCTCATTGAAAAAGTGAGCTATGTAGTCCTTAAGTGATTATGCTATTTTATGATAAATGTTACCATATGGCAAGATAAAACATGCTATCTCCTGAAGGCCTAGTACTACTGTAAGAATAATTCCTAACATTATTCCCAACCCGTTATTCTTCCCAATGAGAGTTTCTTGAACCTATTCAGTTGATTTTCAGATGATCATATGGGTTGCTTGCTCTATCATGCGAGGTGATGGTTGGCATTTTAAAATGCTCTAACAATGGTTCATTGGTAATTTCTTAGTTCAAAGGATTCACTCAGAGGCGATCTTGATTCTCACCCTCTATTTCTCTAAGTGATCAAGTCCTTTGAGCAATATTTGTAAATCAAGTGGGTTATCCTGCAATCCATTGATTACTTTCATGTTCTTGTGATACCTTTAGTCTTTACTTGTTGAGTGAGAACTCAAGGACACAGTAGGAGTGAGTCCTTGTTGCACACCTTGATCACGATCCCCTTTTCTATCTACCTATTCAAGAGGATACTGGTCTATTTGCTATCTTTCATGTTGTGAGGAGTTTTGGTCGCTGCCTTTAAATGAATGTTTGGATGGTCTAAGTCAAAGTTTGCAGAGCATTTTCTATTTCACCTCGCTAGTTTTCTCATACCTAAGGGTTTGGAATGTGTTATGAGTATTTTTTGGATTCAATAAATGGACTGGTAAAAGTCTGGTAGAAGCCCAATAAGTCAACCCAATGAATGACCCAGCAGACAAGGCCCGGTTTATCAACATCCAGCCTAAGCGAGTTCTTTACCTCGCACAAGCGAGCTCGCATCACAGTTGTTATTCACAGGTCGTTGCTAGTATTACTCAGCTCGCATTATGCACAGCTCGTTACTCAGAACGAGATCTAACTCGAGATCGTCTAATGCAATCTATAGCTCGCACAATGAACAATTCGATAAGGAAATCTTTCAGAAAAGACAGTAACCTAAATTAATCGTGATTCTTCCACTATAATTGAAAATAAATTCAAATTCAAACGTTGATAAATGTAATCCCTGATTTAGCGGAACAGATTCCTGATTCGGTACTAACTGATTTGGAAGTGTAGTTAATATATGATTCTTTCATGTTTTATTTCAACTCAAATTGTAAACGTCTCTTCCTATAAATAGAGGCTAAAACTTATTATAACATAGACATATACAGAAGCAATAATATAATACTGTTTCTTTACAGAAATTATTAGATGAACAGCTGTGGACGTAGGCACACTTGCTGAACCACGTTAAAAATCATCTTTGTGCGTCGTTCTTCCTCTCTGTCTTCTACTTTTCTCTTGTTTTCTTGTTTTGTTTTTGTTGATTGCAGGTATTGAGTTTTGAACCGTAGTCGACTAGAAATCAATGTTGACAGAATGCCTGTTGGTTCAATTGCAACATAGACTAAAGGTTTACCCTGTGCAGCTCCTATTATCAATTTGTTGTAAGGTCAGGGTTGAGCCAATCATGGTTACGAACCACTTTCTACTGATTCTTAACATCTGACGCATCTCGCATTGAGTCAATTCCTCCATTCATACTAGGGATTGTACCAAATGTATACTTTTACAAGGACTACCCATACTCTACATCCAAGACAATCTAGCCATTAATTAGCAAATAAACAAAGGAAAAATAAACTTGATATTAATGTTGATAGAACCAGAGTTTTGGCCTTTATTTTAGCGCCAAAATATTGATATAAAAAATCAATCAACACCCATATTACTGTGAAAATGATGAATGCTGTGAAATTCAGGAAGTTAAATGAAATCTGGTAACACTGTTAATATAATAAACAAAAATAAAACAACTACAAATAGATACAATAAAGTAATAAATATATAAAAAAGAAAGAGAGATAGAGAAATGACAAGAAAAAAGAGGCAAATGAGATTTTAACGTGATTCAGTGTAAAGGATAATACTTACATCCATAGTTATGTTATTGTTAAGAGGAAACTGGGTTTAATAGAGTTTCCACTAAGAGAGGGAATGCTGATAGGCGTATAAAAGTTCTTTCAAGATGTAGATAAGTTTGTAGGGATGCTTGATGTTTGTTGTATATGCGAATAACCCTTTTATATAGTGTTAGAGTTCCTTATTTACATATAATTTGGTTGCTAAAATATAGAAGACTAAGATTTCTCTTTCTTATTTTATGTGTTAGATGCTAAATCAAATTACAATTAACTATGTCCATATTTGACTTGTAATACAATTTTGGTAGCTGCTCGTTTGAAGAGATCTTTTGTGCATTAGAGGAATCTTTCTATTTGATATATATTTTTTCTTTTTCTAAAGTTTCATTGAAATAAAGAAATATACCAACTTTTGCCAATTAGTAGAAAATTCCTGTTTTCAAGTCTTTCTCACCGTTAATGAAGTAGTGAGCTGATGATGTGTCACAAACTACTCTATGACTGTGACCTTAAGCTGTGCCTTATGTGAGATCCTTGATCTAAGCAGATTCACTATCTCAACGCGACTGAACTCTTTTAGTGTTCCTATTGTCATGGTATTTTGCTATCAGGTCAAGGTATGATGGGATTTGTATTGCTCCATTTTTCATATGAACCTTTGGGCTCATTAGCCTATCGAGCTCTTAAGGTGTGATGAGATTTGTATTGCTCCATTTTTCATATGGACCTTTCGGCTCATTAGGCTGTCGAGCTCTTATTGGGTTTTCGGTTTCGGTGCTATTTTTCAACACAATAGTAACACTTTAAGTTTTTGATATTTTATTTTAAATTTTGTAGTTTCATTTTATTATTTATTGTAATTTTTAATTATAAATGTAATTTTTTTATTATGTTGATGTGAAGTCATCTCATATATTATACGAATTCACGGTGATATGGCAAAAATTGAGATATCTAGTGCTATTATTTCAATTTTACAACGTTGAACGGGAACCCATGATACTCGTAACCACGACCATGCATGACACTCTCGTTTACTTTTTACAGAGACATCAAAGCTTGAACCATCTCAAACAGATTCAGTCTTTAGTCATCACTTGTGGTCTCTCACAACAACACACTTTCTTGTTAAACAAACTCCTCCATTGTTTTCTCACTTTTTCTCATCAATCCAACCACGCTTTGCTTCTCTTCCACCAAATCCAAAAACCCAACATTCACCAATGCAACGCAATCATCGGAGGCTTCTCCACCAGTTCCCACTCCCTTGCTTTGTATGCCAGAATGCACCAAAACGGGGTCGTTCCTGACAAGCACACCTTTCCTCTGCTTCTCAAAGCGTTTTCCAAGTCTAGAAACCAAAACCCTTTTCAGTTTTACGCTCATATTGTCAAGTACGGTTTCGAATCTGATGGTTTTGTTAGGAACTCATTGATTTTTGCGTTTTCTAGTAGTGGGTATGTGAGCTTGGCTCGCCAGTTGTTTGATGATAGTACTCACAAGGATGTTGTTGCTTGGACTGCCATGATTGATGGGTATGTGAAAAACGGTTGTGCTGTTGAGGGCTTGAGATGTTTCATGGAGATGAGATCGGTAGGTGTGAGAGTTGACGCAGTGACTGTTGTCAGTGTACTTGTTGCAGCTGGAATGGTGGGTGATGTTTGGTTTGGAATGTGGGTTCATGGATTTTATATTGAAAGAGGGAGAGTACCATTTGATGTATATGTCGGTAGTGTTCTTATTGATATGTACTCCAAATGTGGATGTTGTGATTATGCTCGTAAAGTTTTTAATGAGATGCCGAGTATTAATGTAATCTCTTGGAGTACATTGATTGCAGGCTATGTGCAATGTAATAGATTTAAGGATGCATTGCATGTGTTCAAAGACATGCTTATGGAGGGTGTTAAACCAAATCAATTGACATTGACAAGTGTTCTCACAGCTTGTGCGCAAGCAGGCGCATTGGATCAAGGAAGGTGGATCCATGGCTGTATTGATAGGCTTAAGTTAGACATGAACTTGATGCTTGGAACGGCATTGATAGATATGTATTCAAAATGTGGATGCATCGAAGAAGCTTTGATGGTTTTTGAGAAGTTGCCTGAGAAGAATGTGTATCCTTGGACTGCCATGATTAATGGGTTGGCAATGCATGGGGATGTGTTGAGTTGCTTGAATGTCTTCTCAAGTATGTTAAGGAGTGGGGTTCAACCAAACGAAGTCACCTTCATTGGTGTCCTTAGTGCTTGTGCTCATGGAGGACTAGTGGATGAGGGACTTAAGTTGTTCAAATTGATGAGGGATGATCATAATTTGGAGCCTAACGTAGATCACTATGGTTGCATGGTTGATCTACTAGGTCGAGCTGGGTATTTGGAGGAAGCAAGGAAGCTAATTGAAGACATGCCGATGGAGCCTAGTCTGGGTGTGTGGGGAGCTCTATTGGCTGCTTGTATAATTCACAATGCATTTGAGCTAGGGGAATATATAGGAAATCATTTAATCAAGCTACAACCAAATCATAGCGGTAGATATGCGCTTCTTGCAAACTTGTATTCAAAATGTAAAAGATGGGATGGAGTTGCTCAAGTGAGGCAGATAATGAAACGAAAAGGGGTGGACAAGACTCCAGGCTGTAGCTGGATACAATTAAATGGTGTAATTAGTGAGTTCATTTCCCATGACACATCCCATTCAAAATCCACTATTCATATGTATGAGATGTTGAATAACATCAATGTAGAACTGAAACACAATGTTTATGTTTCAGACACGGATTTACTGGCCTTTGATGTGGATTTGGGTTGAGGCACTGTCTCTTTTAGTGTGGTGATAATGTTGAAAGAATTATGGGCAGAGCCATGATTACTTGTCTTTCAAGCTTTTGCACTCATTTCATAGCACTTCGAATCTCATTTGTCTGATCTTGCTGTTCTCTTTTTATGCACTGTTAGAAAGCAGTTTGGTGAAATCATCAAACATAAATACTTTAAACTAATTTATCCAATATATTTAACTGATAAAAGACTTACAACAGTCTATATAGGATTGGAAAACTGATTCAAGATCACAGAGATTTCAGTCCAAAATGCCTACAAAAGTTGAAACTATTTTGTTAGAAATCTAGATGATTGGAGACAAACAAACATCGTCGGACAAATTAGTTGAGGTAAAGCCAATCAGTATCGTGTAATAAAGGACCAGTTTTGGTACGTGAGACAAGGTAAATTTTGAAATGCCTTTCTGAGTTAATTCATTTCTCTTCAGTAGTACAAACTTCATACATGGGTCTCAAATTATGCCAAAACAATAAACAATACATGAAAATGAAATGAGTTTTTGAACCCAGTATCATATGATAGAGCAAATGATGCTAATTACTTCTTGAATGACAATTTCAAAATTAGTTAATTTCCGTGATTTGTCCCTCTCCCCCCCCCCCCCCCCCCCCCCCCCCCCACCCAAAAAAAAAAAACAAAAGAAGGGTTTCCATGAACCAGTACCAGTGTAAAAAACTATGTTTCTTTCAAACATTATCTTCTTTTTCTGCAACATTGAAATGAATAGCTTATCCTCAACTTTGAGTAGTTGAGTACCTCCTTCCTAACCTATTAAGCTGCGTTTGGTATGCTAGATTGAATTATATTGTATTTGATTGGATTAGAATGATTACTGTACAAACCAAACTAGATTGAATTAGATTAAAAATATATTAAATTTGATTAATTTTAAAATAAACAAAATATTTTAATTTTATTGATTAAATACAAAAAATTTAATCATAAATTTAAAACTAATTTCAAATATAATATATAAATTTATAAAATTATTAAAAATAAATTAGTAAATTTGAAATTTATCAATATGATATAGATATTTTAGCATAATATATATTATATATAATATAAATTTATTATTTATTTAATATATATTATATATTATATTATAATCTATTATTTATTCAATATATTATCATTTTAATAATATAATGTATTATTAGATTTTTTTTTTTTTTTGCACTCAATAAATTTGTATGAAATCCATTAAAATTTAGATGTATTGAATTCAGATTTGTAATTTAAAAAAAAAAAAAAATCAGATTTGTATGGAATCCAATAAAATTTAAGTATATTCAATTCAAATTTGTATATGATCCAATAAAATCTAGGTGTATTCAAAATTTATTAACTTCACATATATCATTTAAGTAATCTATATGGAATACAATAAAATTTAAATATATTCACTTCAGATTTGTATAAAATCTAATAAAATTTAAGTGCATTCAAAATGACATTAACTTTACAAATTTAATTTAAGTGATGGATTTGAATAGATTTTAAAGTAACTTTTATAAAGAAATATGTTTATAACAAATCTTATCATTCTTCTTAGAATTTCATTGGATTTCTTAAAAAATTCTAACAAAATCAATATATAATTTATAAAATTTATGAGTTCCACCAAAATCTACCATTACAAAAAAAAAAAAAAAAATCATCAAACTCCAATAAACTTTAAATTGAATACACACATCTTAAATCTCAAACTGAATTGATTCTTTTTAGCCAAATAATTAAAAATAGATAATAGAATAAAGATAAGATCTAGACAAATTTTCCATTATCAATTAATTTTGAACCCCAGGGGAATGTGTCTATAAAAACTGCAGTTTTCGATTTTGTAGTTGAAGAAGCCATAGTTTTCGTGGTTAGAAACGAGATGGTATTGAATAATTGTATAGAATTTGATTATTGACTAGTCTAACCAAACTTAGATTCAATAAGTCTGGTTAAAATCGATCCTAACTGATTTAAACAGACCTCTAATATGGGAAAAAATTAAATTGTATGCATAGTTATGTTTGGTGCATCTTCCATTATGATTTTAGCATGTGAAAAAATATACCATATCATAAGATCATGATGAAAGATGTGTTGTGGATGAAGTGTACAAAAATTTGTCTCATGGCATTGAATCTCTTTAAAACCTTCAACAAGCACTATGCTGATTCTGGTTTGAACAATGCAGATTGAATCCCCATCCCCCCCCCCCCCCCCCCCCCCCCCCCCCCCCAAAAAAAAGGGATTTTCTAATTAAGTCTTTTTTCTTTTAAGAAAAAAAAATTAAAATTCTAGTTTTTTCAATTCTGTTCAGCAAATCTTTATATTAGAAGGAATGCTGTGATTGTCAGAAAAAAAAAGGGGTATGTTGTGATCATTTCCATTATTAGGAAATATTAAACTTTAATTTCTTATGATGACTTTTATTATAAGCTTTATCTGGTGTTCTTACTGCCGATTAAACTAGATATGGAAGCTAAATCTGATTTTTAAAAGGTAAAATTTGAAATAAATTTAAAAATCAAATTACCATGTGAAGTTAAAGAAAAAGGATATTTTTATTATTGCCATTTTAATTTCAATGAGATTATAAGTATATATAAGATATTGTATTAACATAATAATATAGTATGGTAATCTTATTTAATGTATATGATAAGTTCAGATACGAAGAATCAAATTTCAACAAAAATAATATAGTATGGTAATCTTATTTAAATCAAGGGTATTTTTGTAATTTGAAATTAATTTATTCTGATTCCAAAGTAAAGTAAATAGTTCAATGTGAATAATACTGATTCCGATTCCGATTCTTCCAATTGAAGTAAATAACTTAATGTACGTTTGGTACAACTTATCTACTGACTAAAAATACTTTTTTAATATCAAAAGCTCTACTTGACTATTTTTGTGTTGTTTACTTGACTTCTCAATAAAACTTTTGGGGAATTAAAAAAACTAAAAAAGGTCTACTTGGAGAAGCTCAAAATTTGAGCTTCTCTAAGTAGATCTTTTTGAGTTTTTTTAAAAAGATTAAAATATCTATTGTACCCCTATTTTATTTTATTAATATCTTTATGCCCTTATAATCCTATTACACTTTCTTTATAAATATACACACATAGCCTCCACTTTTATTCATTTTTTATTTCATAAAAACTTTTGAGAACTTCTCTTTAATCAATAAGTTTTCTATATTTTGTGTTTTTTTATTGCAATTTTTTTTTTTACCTTTATTATCATGAATATATATTATATTATATATATATTACAATTGGTTTTGTTATTGGTTTATTGATATATATACATATTAGTTATATATATATAATGCGATTGGATGAGGAATGTAATCGAATTGCAATTCTTCTTATGCATCAAAATTAATTGCTTGCTGTTATTTGTACTGATTTTCTATCATTATTATTGTTAGACTTTCAGGTTTTTTATATTTAAGTTCAAAAATAATACTGTCTTTTTGTTGAGTTATCTTAAAGAAAATGATTTGAAAAATCACATGATATTCCATTGAGGAAACATTATTGAAAATTTACTTAAATCAAATAAAATTGAAGATGTAAAACTTTATTAACAAATCTAAATAAATATTTTTCTTTTGAAAATAAAAAATAGAGAAATAAAATAATTTTACATCTATTTTATTGAAAATATGTATGTTAAAAATATACTTACATCAAGTAATCATTGGTTGTTTGATTAATTAATTTTTTATAGTTGAGGATGAAGTCATTACATTCCTAGAATGAATATATTATTCCTTTCTCTCATACCCTTTTTGGTAAATTATCAATTTAAAAGTGTTTTAAAAATAATTTAACCAAACAATCTATAAATTAAAAGAGTATTTTTAATTGACAACCAAATAACCAATAATTTTCTTCCAAAAGATCTATTTTCAAAAAATCTACTTTTAAAATATCTATTTATAAAAGATCTACTTGAATAAGCTATACCAAACGAAGCCTTAGTCTGATTTAAATACATTATTCCTATTTCCAACTATTCTAATTTCAAATCATTTCAATATTCACTCCAATTCCTGCAATTAAAGTAAATACACCATTAAAGGATTTTAAATGTTTGAGTGTATTTAATCTAGATTTGAATAGATTTCATTAAAATATCTAGGTTGTATGAAATAAATTAAAATCTTGATATAGATTAGGTTTATTTGATTCAAATTTATATGGAAATTAATAAAATCTAGTTGTATTAAAAAATCATTAACTTCACAAATTTCATTAGAATTTAAAAAATTTTAAAATCTGTGTATATGGTAAGTTCGGATATGGAAGAACCAGATTTCAACAAAAATATATTGTATAAATAAGCATGCTTGGAGCATAAACAACATCCTGTGTTCAAAATCTGTTAAGAATGGCTATTCACAACTTGGCTTTGGTCCAAAGGTGCCTCTTTCTTGGTTTTCTATGCACTTTTGTCCTTCTAACTTTAGGTTCAATTTCTTTTATCAACTTATTAAACATAGATCGGTTAAGAATGGCTATTCACAACTTGGCTTTGGTCCAAAGGTGCCTCTTTCTTGGTTTTCTATGCACTTTTGTCCTTCTAACTTTAGGTTCAATTTCTTTTATCAACTTATTAAATTGGCATACATTGAGTAGTTGTTAAAATTGTTTCTGATAATCAAAATTAAATAATGCCTAAGATGAGTAGCTAACTTGTTTTAATTTCCAGTTGCAGGGCACAGAGTGGTAAAAGTTCTTCCAGGGGACAAATTGGTGTACACAAGAAAGCCATGTAAGGACAATGACGAATGTACAAAGATTTGCACTCCAAGGGGACATCACACAGGAGATTGCGTACCAAGGATTCCACCAGGTCCAACTAGTGATTGTTGGTGTATTAAAGCCTAAGAGAATTATGTCCTTACATGGCTTTCCTGTGTACACCAATTTGTCCCTTGGAAGACCTTCTACCACTCTACGTATCCAAATTTAATAAGTTGATTTAAAAAAAAGGAAAAAAAAAAAAAACCCGACACCAAGACAGAAATGCATAAAAAACCAAGAAAAAAGCACTTTAGGACCAAAGCTAAGTTGTGAATAACCATTCTTAACAGATTTTGAACATGCACAATGTTGTTTATGCTCCAAGCATGCTTATTAATACAACATATTTTTGTTGAAATCTGATTCTTCCATATCTAAACTTACCATATACACAGATTTTAAAATCCAACTGGTGATTGTTGGTTTATTAAAGTCTAAAAGAATTATGACAATGAGTCTCATAGATTGGAAGAATTAATAAACCCAATTACAATTTGCTCTTAATGATAGGCTCCGACTCCTATTTTCAAGGCGACCCGCCCGATACCCTACGATAGCCTTCCAGTTGGGATCCTCTATGGCTGAAAGATTCCCATAAAGCTAAGTCAAACATTTTTAAACCTATATTGTAAAAATCCCTTTTAAAAACCTTTTTAAAAGTTTGTTTGCTAGTGAAATTGGGTAGGAACTTTTTCAATTTAAAAATTTACATTTATAATCAAGACTTTATAATTCGACAGCAAGAAGGTTGTTTTTCTGAAAATACCACTCTGTAAAATCACATTGAAAAGACTTGTACACTTAAAGAAGATGATCCATTTCTCAACTACTGGACCTCAAGTCCTCTTTTCATAAATCACAAACAATCTCAAACATGCATCAACTCAAAATAAATTCAAACTCAAAAACATGATATGCATGATCATGTATATACAAAATTCACAAGTGAAGTTTATATTTACATACAAAACGTTCCATATGTTTAAAATATAACTATCGTACATTAAAGGGAATCACAATTGCACCCAATGGAAGTATATAGCTACTCCTGATATGAGATCCCTGCTACTTGAATGTCCACACCTGTACCTGATTCTAGGAGGTTTTTATTTTAAAAACAACAAAACTAGGGTGAGCAAGATAAGCTCAATGAGTGTCATCCATTTCTATTCAAACCGTTATTAAAATTTTCCTCCCAAAAAACATTTTATAAACTCATTTTATAACTAAAATCATGCTATGAAATTTAAATAAATAATTTGAGAACCATACACAATTCAAAGCATGAATAACCATTTGTAATTTACACATGTATCATAAACTACAATTTAATGCGATAACTTGAAAAGCAAATTTCTATAATCAATAATTATTTTGAAACGCTTTCCAAAGATTGAAATGTAAGTATCATAATATTTCACATGCTTTTATTCACTTTTCAATTATAAAACACATCAGTGATGGTAATTTACATTTTTAAAAAGCTTTTACAGAAAACAGACCAATCACTGCCCTTTTTATTCTGTATGGTATCCTATACATATGGCGGAGTGGAATTTACCTTTTTTTGGTATGGAATTTACCTTGGCACAGGTCATCTATTTGGTATCTGTTAGCGGAATTTACCTTCGCTGGGAGCGACATTTACCTTTGCTCAATTCATTTATCCGGTTTTTGCATAGCGGAATTTCCCTTCGCTCAGGTAGAAGTTAGCTAATAATATGCTCTATATGTGCATTAGATGACATATAGGACGAGACCAACGGACATATTCTCACATGCTGTCAGTGACAGACTCTCCCGACAAACACTACCAATACACGCTTAGGGTATTCAACCTTGACCGATAATATCAGGATACTCTCAAGGCATACCATATGCTCACAAATCATTTCCAACACTTGTTTTTCATCATAATAACTCACATTTCATGCAACTTTAAAAAGATTCATGCACCACGGTTTTCGTATAAAAAACTCATTTATTACATAAAAATTAATTTGCATTCAATAACAGTATGAATATATTTAAACATACAAATCCAATATAAATAAAAATAATAACATTTCAAAGTATTTTCTCGTTAGGACACTCACCTAGATTCCTAGCTCGCTATTTAACTCTAATCAAAAGGATATTTTTTTTGCCTTCGAATAACCTACACATTTCCATAATATATTTTCACACCTCGCCACGGCTAACGTACTTTGCACAGATACAAATTCATGCATCATCTAACGAAATATTCAACCAATCAAATATTTCGAAACACTTCATTTTAATCCATTTTAACTTCGATTACTTGCGTTTAATATTCGTTCGCAATTCTAATTATTTAAACGCTATAAATACTTCAATTCAAGACTAAATTCATGCAAACGAATTTAAATGACGATTTCGAACCTACACTTCCTCACTTGACCGAATTCAACACATGGTCTTATCATCATTCTTTTCACATTTTCACATCAATTTATATTTAAATACATCAAGAATCAATATAAATCTCATTTACAACTACTAAATATAATTTCCAAGCGATTATGATACATTAAATCGCAAAGTGATCAATTAATATTCAACGATTTCTTTTTCGATTTTTGAGCTTATCCTATTATTCAAATGTTCCCTAAAATCACATAAATCAAACGAAAATAATTTTAAATGACAAAAATGCCCCTTTGGTCAAATGTGTATACACACCCAAAAATAATCATTCCAAAGCATTTAACTCATTCAAAACACACCAAACTCATGCAAAACACATTCAAAACATAGCAAAACCATAAAAAATCCAATCAAACCACAACACCCCTTCATGGCCAAACCTAACCCACATGCATTTTCATTTTCAAAATCAATCCCACATCAAATTTATCTACAAACGAACCTCCATACTAACGAGTTGGTAAATCCTAAAACCCAAGCATGCTTTTCATAAAAATCTTTTCGAAAATTTAACAAAATTTCTCAAAAACTAAAACTTACCTTCCGAAATTGTTGGAAACACTTCTTAAATGGATTCAACCATCATGCATGTGCCTTATTCCTTCAAAAACACCATCATCTCCTCATACATGTGTTTGGCCTTGTAACCCGAACTCTCCTTTTGCTTGAATCACCTTGGTTCTTGTTTCTTGGATTCTTGGATTTTCTTTTAAAACCGAGAGAGTGAGTGAAGGGAAAGTGAAAGCCGTGAGTTAAAAGGAGAGAATGGGAGTGAACCATGAGTTGAAAGGGATGAGAGTGAACTGAGAGATGAAAATAAGAGAATGAATGTGTGAGAGAGCTGTGAGGTTTGAGAGAAATGTGTGAGGAGTGACCAAGAGAGAAATGAGAGAATAAGAGAGTGTGACCGTGAAACTCAAGGAAGAATGAAATGTTAATGCTCTTGTTTGATTTTAATTTACTTTAATATTATTTAACATATAAATATATATATGTATTATACATATACTTGACACTTGGCTTTCGTTTCTCATGCATGGACAACATTTGTCCTTTGATCCAAACACATGAGGGACACTTGTCTTGCATGAACCTCACTAGATCCATTTGTCTCACGCGTTGTTCCAAGCTCCTAAAATGCGCTTCTCGAATTCGAAATCTTTTCGGGTCAATTTGAAAATTTTATTAAAGTCCAATTTCAAATTCGAAAACTTCGTTAGTATTCGATTAATTATCCAGGTCCATTCATTTTAATTAATTTTGAGATTTCGAAATCATAAACCTTTCTCGTACCCATCCGAAAATTTTACAAAAATTTAATTTACTTATCTGGATTTGAATACTTTAATAACTTTACTATTCCATACATAGGGGTAAGATTTAAGAAGTTACTTAGATTCCGAAAGAACATGTTACACTTAAAGTGCTATTGTAATCATATATATAAATAAGACCATGAAAATTCACAAATTATCATAGAATGAGTCAATCGTCAAAACTCAAGAGTTCCAATTTCTTATCAACGAAAGGAATTTGATAACAATGAACAACATCAATTGATACACTGAATATATCATGTATAGAGATCCATAAATATGTTTTAACTGGACATCAAATTTTAGCCATTGTATTGCACATCTAATGGTTGTCCACATCTCAGATTATTTGCAAACTTATATGTACAAAACCATTTTGAAGATCATTTCAAAAAATTTAAAAGAAAAAAAAAAACATTTTGAATATGACTACACTATCATTAATCTGTGTCCATTATGTTGTAGCATAACAATAGACCAAAGGATTTTGATACATTTAGGAATTGATAAGGTTCTTAGACAGAGCCTTAACATTCAATCCTAGACCTTACTAAAATGGAGAAGCATATCAAATTTATTATACTTGGTATGATTTTGTTTATTTAATGATGTTTTGTAATATTTGAACGTAAGTAATTACTATGATATTTAACTTAGATATTATGATTGTATATGTAAACCCCCGATTATGGTTACGGTTTACTAGTATCACTTTAGTAGTAGTTTTTAAAGTTAAATTTATTTTCGCATCGCGAGTGAGATGTCGATTAGAGGACCCAAGAGTATTAGAGAATGATATAGGAGAATATAGGGTGAGATAAGCTCACAACCAAAGTAAAAAAGTTATAAAAGTTCATCCAATGAGAATTAGCCAAGTGTAATAGAATTTATGGTGCTTAGTAAGCCATTTGGAATCTTTTGATTGGTGGATTGAATAACTGGTTTTTAAAGTAATAAATGGACCAATTAGAATTGATCTTATCTAGTTAGAGGTCAAAAATGAAATTAAGCAAAATTTAAGGGACTAAGTGTAATTAAAAGAAATTATTTTTTTTTAGAAAAAATTCTCCACTATAAATAGAAGCTATTTTGTCTCATTTCCATTGTTTTTGCTCGTACAAAATCGAGAGAGAGAGTGGTGGTGGTGCCGTCCATGAGCAAGAGGAGAAACCAAGGGATTTCAAGCTATACTAAGAATCTCATCACTAAATTGCTTCTCATCATCAATCAAAGCTTTAGAGGCAAATTTGGAGTAAGATTGAAGTTTAAATAGATGAGTTTTATTGTCTTAATTCAACCTAGATGAGTTAAAAACTCATTCTCCATCTTGCTTCAAATGTTGTTTTGAGTTTATGGATTGAAACTAGGTTGATTGGTGATGATTTTGGTGTAGTTAGTGTGATGAAAATTGAAAGTTAAATGTTGAAGTATGTGAAGGGTGATTCACAACGAAGTTAAGGCTTGGTGAGTCTATTTTGATTCCATCTTTTGAGCTTAAATCTAAGCATATTTGAAGCTAAGAAATCTTATATAAGTGCTAGAATTGAATAAGCAAAAGCGTAGAGACAAGTTTAGTGATTTTAGCTTAGTTGAAGGGCATTAAGGAATCTCATGTAAAAGTATTCTTTTGATACATGAAGTGAATATGTTTGATCATATTTGAGTAAAGAATGTTAGATGTTAAAGAAATAAGTTAATTTCATGCTTTCGATAAAAATGTGCATGAAAAAGTGATGGAAAAACGTGGTTTTTGGCTAGCAACACCCATCCAGTAACCGTTTCTTTTCGAATTCGCTTTATGGTCGACCTAAATGCGAGTTCGAGAGATGATTGGAGTAAAAACGGAATGAAGAAAAGCTTTGGATTGGCCTCTAGGTAGCATTCAGGTTTGACACCCGTTATTTTTCATTTTTTTCGTTCTAAGCTTTAGAAAATTATTTCGAGCATACCGGAGTATTCTTAGGTGATAATAAATAGGTTCGTAAAAAGAAATCGGAATTCGAAAGCCTAGGATAAGTTAAATCTTAGTTGAGAAAGTTTAGGTTTTTATAGAGTTAATGACCTTAGAAGTTAATTATAACTTTGTATTAGTGAGTTTAGTGATTCTAAATGAGTATTTGATGTTTTAGGGTGAAAGCGAAAAGTTTTGGAGGCTTCCGGAGGAAAATTGTCATCTATCGAATGATGTTTTGTGAGTAGGAAGCTAATCATTCAAGTATTATTTCATTTGTTTCTTACTTCTTGTTATATATGAATGAATGTATTTTATTTTTTGTTTATATGAATTTATTTATTTCGTAATTAAGTTATTTATTGAAATTATACTAAGATTCTAGCATGTGAGTTTCCAATTAAGTATAGATTACCGAAAACATACTGGAAGTAAAGATTTTAGGCTTTTTGCCTTAAAAATGAGTTTATTTGAGAATACAGAGAAAAAGTATTTTATTACGTTGATGGTTTACCGTAGCCCCAGTTGAGTACCAGGCTAAGTGCTTTATACGTGTACGTTAGATGTGAGAGAGTCATTAACTGAGAGTGGAGTTCGGACGACTCTTGAGAGAGAGAGTCAGTTGAGTCACCATCTGCACGTATAAGGGTAGTGTAGTTCAGACCGATTGCATGGTGGTAACACGTGCCCAGAGTTTCCCGCATCGACGACTACACATGGTAGATTCCTTAATTCCTAGTGGCTAGCAAGAGGTGAGAAATGAGAAAGTTTCAAAAAAAAAAGATTTAGAACAAGCTTAGAAAACAGTTTTCGAACGAGTTTCGATAAAGTATTTTAGAAAAGTATAAACTGTTTTTCCTTAGTTTTATTAAATTGTTATTCTTACTGAGTTTTGTTCACAGTTTGTTTTCAATGTGTTTCTTAAAAATTCTCCTTCAGGTACAGGAGTGAGTCATTCAGCAGATGAGCAAACAGACGCGCAGATTGACTGACGGACGACTTTTATCACATTGTATAGCTTATATTTTTGTCATGTACATATTTTGTATCAAAGCATGGTGTAAATTGTAAATGTAAATACAAGTTTTTGGGTGCGTGTCTTTATAAAAATATTTTGATAAGAAAATTCTAGTTTTTCAATCAATTTTCGTGATTGTGGTTTTTCATGCTGTAATTGATTTTGGGATAAGGGCTGGAGGCCCCTGGTAGTTGAGATTGAGTGCTATAGAAGTGTTTTTAAATTGTACTTGAATTTACAGGGTGGTACAGTTCAATAAATAGTCGGCATGCTGTTGGATTTTCATCAGAAAAACGAAAAATTTTTACCCTTACCACCTATTAAATGTTTAGAAAACAAGTTTAAATTAAATCTCGGTGCTCCGACAAAATTTCGTCGGGCCAAAGTTGGGGTTCGTTGGAGTTTGTTGGAGTTCTATCGAGGTGCTACAGGGTTTTTCTCGGGTTCAGAGGAGGGATTTGGGAAGGGTCTTGTCAGTGTAAGTTATAAAGCTCGAATAACTTAGTTGCTGGCACCGTTGGTAGGTATTGGCAACCCCCATGCCTCTATTTGTAAGAGGTATGGGTTTGACACCCCATCCCGCAAAAATCCAAATTGATATATATATAATATTATATAATATATAATATTATATAATATATAATATATAATATAATATTCATATAATAATAATTATAATAATAGTAGTCTCCCACCATTTGTGTGGGTTACCCTCTCACCCTTGTATGGGTCTCCCCCCATTTTTGTATGGGTGGATCCCTCCTAATTAGGAGTAATCCCCCGGATCGTATCACTAGTGTCCTATCTAGGTTGACCCCAATAGTCCTTTAAGTCTGTCTCAGTTACAATTTTTATACTAAAAAAAAAAAAAAAACAACAAAGTGCCAAAGTCCACATTTGAACGTCCAACACTTAGAACATCTCCAATGCTCATGGATAGTGTTTTGAAAAAAAGTGACATGTCATTAATATCAAGGGATATGCTTCCTAAATGGTATAGATATCATTTGATAGACAATCAAATTAAAAAATTGTTCTCCAATGGTTCCATGTATATTCATTTAATGCCTCCATGTATTTCTGATTAATGCTTCCATATTTCCTTTTTAATACTTCCATTTTTTTTTTTTTACTTTTAATTGGACTTAAAAATTAGAATTAAATAATTATTGATTTGTTGACATGATTATGTAACACCTCTTTTGAAAATGGATAGCCATATTGACAATGTCTATTTTTTTCCTTGTCATCTCAACTTGACATTGATGAGTGATAATTACATTGGAGATGTTTATTTTAACTTAATGTCTATTCATCTTATATAACATGTAATTTTTTCATAATTCATAGAACATTGGAGATACTCTTACTTCTCTTACTTCAATTTTGGGTCTTCCAGTCTGACAACACATAAGTTGTGGGTTTATTGAAACATAATCTAAAATATAATTTGGGAGTTTTTTGACCTTATATATACATATATATATGTATAGCTTCTAACATTAGATTAGATATCTATTGGGATCTACTGATAGGATTTGTTTAGTAAGTAGTCCGAAATCTACTCTTACAACCAAGAGATGGTTATTCACAATTACGTGGAAAAATTAACATACACATTATGGTCCGGGTAAAGATCGAACTTGCAATTTGATGTCAGGTAAGGTGTGCCTTTCCATTAGGTTACGCACAGTTGAGAGTTTTCTGACTTAAACATTATAAACTTATGATTAATACATCATGTCAGATTTTTTTATATTAATTATATATAATTTAGTCAATAATTTTTTCCTATTATAATTATCTTCCTATATACATCCTACTATCAATAAAGTCTTTGTGTAACTTCACACACTAAACAATGTAAAAGTTAGATCTTTTTTAATTATAACGTAAGCTTGAGTCTAACTTATTGATATTTATATACAAATGTTTTAAAATTTATTAAATAATTTATTTTTAGTCAATTGTATCATATTAAATAAAAAGTATAATAATTAACAATAAAAATTGATAAAAGTTTCAAATTGATTATTGTTAAATAATTCGATTTTTAAAAAGTTAATAAATTAACAATACATTTGAGGTGGAAAACCAAAAAGATAATCATATTATTCAAATTTAGATTTCAATTTCAATACAATATTCAATTAAAAACAAACAAACGAAATGGTCTTGGAATCTACCGATATTGGAGTGACCATCGAGAAAAACTGAGCTCACAAGCTAGTGTATTAGAAGTCGTGGCATGTGACTGTTCCCTGGATCAAGCTATGAAACCAGCAAACCATATTGATAATACACCCGTATGATAGCATTCGAAATTTCCCTCAAATATCTAAATTAAAAGAAAATCTTCTATATGACCATCTCATTACCAGTGTGATAAGACGAAGTAATAAAATAATATTTTTTTTTATATTTTTTATTAATTTTTTATTTTTATCTTATATTTTTATTAATTTGTTTCATTATATCAACGGTAAGGTATTTCAAAATTAAATCTCACATATTAATTCTAATGACCTACCATACCTAGATTTTTCTTTTTCTAAGAAAAAAGTGAACAAAGGTGGCTGTGACTTTGTGCCCTTCTAATACGAGTCCCTTGTTTACTAAATCTAAATTAGTGTGGCCTGCAAAGGTTAATACTATTCATTAAACAAAGCAATAGTACTTTTTTTTTCCCCTCTCGTTTCAAGAGAAATTATATCCCCCTAGATTTCCTTTACTATCCACATTAATGCCATTATTTATTTCTAAATGCTATCCACTGGTCCATCCTCCACCTACTCATCTTCAACCCTAATTCTTCCTCCTCCTTTCCCACTATATCTAGCCACTGCATGCTCCTTAACTGCTCGTAGCCACTTCCTATGTGAAGAAAAAGCATATCAGCAAGCTAGGATTTTTCTTTTATTGTTGTGGAGGTTATAGTTAGAGAGCTCCCTTTGATCCATAATGAGGAAGAAGAGAGGGTTGACCCATCTGCTGGTTCATAGATACCTCTGTGTTCATGTTAAGGCTGGTGTATGCGCAGTTTAAGGGTTTGCATGACCTAGGAGATGTGCAATTGCCTTCTCCATTCGTTGTTTGGATTGAAGGGAGCTCTATTGCTTCTCTCTCGGCCTCTATTTGTTTTTCATTTCCTATAAGAAGAGAGTAAAATATACTTATATTCGGTTTGTATGTATAAACTCATGTGTTTGTTGGCATTTATTTGGGCTGATTTGGTGTTTTTGTTTATTTTTTTGTAGATTCATTGTTTAGGGTCTATAATTCAAGTTAATGCGCGAGACCATAAAACTGCTGTGAAAGTTACTGTCAGTTATAATCAAACACCTAAATCTATCCTTCAATCTAGTTGGATATCTAGATGAGAGTTTTTCTGCAGTCCTGTACCCTACATATTTTTCTAGTTTTCATCTATTTATGGAATCAGAATATAACAATAAGGATTATTGTTTTTTTTTTTTCTTTTTTTTGAAGAAATTAAGGATTATCGTTTTTAATTTGCATATTGCTGATGTCTTAACTAAAGGAAAGTTTAAATTGCATATTGTTGATGCATTAAAAATAGGATTTTATGGAATTATAACGAGATTTTGTTTCTGGACCATGCATTGCGTTCGTCAATGGGAGCCACCCATCTTTATTTGATCCTTCTTTCTCTTTTGACTGTCATCTACCATTCCATCGCTGTCTATTTTCTGGTAATTATTTTGCACCCATGCTTGTGTGCATCCGTGTAGGTGATAATACTACAATATAAATGTAATGCTAAGAGCGTGTATACGAGTTCTTCACGCTATATATATAACGCGTGTTTAAGAAGTTGGAAAAAATTAATAAGAAATGTATATTGAATTTTAAAGACGTTAATATCAATTTTTAGTATATTAAAAGTAAACCCTTTTCAAAGTCTTTGAACTACTAATCATACATGTTAACTACATTACAAAAAGAGAGGGCCAGAATATTAAAAAAATGAATGATTATATTATATGAATAAAGCCAACACTAAATGTGAACTTATGGGTTTTGTCAATCTAAAATTTAATGAAATTTAAAATATTTTAGAAGTTTGAGTGTGTTCAATCCAAATTTTAATGTATTCTATTAAAATTTAGGTGTATCCATTCTGGATTTAAATGGAATTAATCCATTAAATAATTTGATGTATTTAATTCATATTTGTATAAAATTCATCGAAATCTAAGTGTATTAAAAAAATTATTGATTTTATATAACTCATTTAAATGATGTATTTTATTGGATTTTTTTAAAGAATTCTAATAAAAGCAATATGAAGGTTATAGAATATGTGAATTCCATCAAAATATATCATTAAATTGAATTTCATGAAACTCTAATAAACTCATTTATTACAAAAAGAATTTGATTCTTATGAGGAAAGAGGAAATTGAAATTTTATTTTTGGTGTATGAGGCAATTAAGTTCACTTTCAAAAGGTTACTTAATTATATAGGTAAAATTTGAAAAGGTAAATAACCTTAGTTTATCTAAAATTTTAAAATATTAACCAAAAAACCCCCTGTTGTTAGCTAAAAGCGGTTTCCATACAAGTTTTTAGTGGTTTTGGGACAAAAACACTGAAAGACCAAAATGTCTTCACTTGTTTTATTTTTTAAAAAATAAAAAAATATATAAAAAAAAATATAAATATAAATATAATTAAAAACGGGAAAACGACAAAAATTAAAAATTAATAAAAATTAATAATTAATAATAACTATAACAAATAAATATAATAAATTTAAAATTAATTAATAATTAAAAATGATAAAATTTGAAAAAAATAGAGGTAGAGATCTAGATGTGATCTCCACCATCCATCAAGATAGATGATTGATGGAGATCTCATCTGGATCTCCATTGTTTTAAAAAAAAAAATGGTGAATAAATTTAAAAAAAAAAACTAAACATTGATTTAAAAAAAAAAAAAATTGAAATCCACTATCTAGATTGGATCTCCATTATCCATCTGAAATGGGTGGTAGCAATTCAATTTGGATATTGGGTGCCCATCCATCCAAAATACTTCGAAGAAAATGAATATATATATATATATATATTTCATCAATATCTTTATCCTAGTCTAGAAATGAATTGCCATCTTTCATCATCAATCAATCTCCTAAATCAACCTAGATGAACCCCAAACACACTGAACTTCCCATATCAGAAATGAACCCTCATAAGCTCCAACAAGGATATCAAATAATAATTAATACAAAACCACAATCAATTTCACAATAGAACAATAAAAAATCACAATTCTTCATGAACCCAATTAATAACTAATTAAAAATGAAAAAAACATACATTTGTTCGACCCACCACCAAACGACATCCCCCAATAATCAAACCCAGAATCAATAGCTTCAAACACTTTACCGCACACTGATCTTTAACAACTTCAAGCACTCCATCACACGAATGATCACGACCACCACTCATTGTTGTTGTACTTGTGCCGATGGAGGAAACTTGAGTGGAGAAATAGTGGCCATTCGATTTCAAGTGGAGAAATTGAGAAGACCTAAGTGGTTTTCTAGATCTGACGACTTCAACTTCGACTTCGAAGAAGAGAAAATGAAGAAGAAGAAGAAGAAGAAGAGAGAGAAGAGAGAAATTGTGGCCATTTCAGATTTTAAGATTTTGTTTTATTTAGTTTTTTAATTTTTTATGAACATTCTTTTATTAAATTTTTTAATTTTTCAATGTTATACATGACATATTTTGAGTGATCGAATTGGAATCTATTTCTAGGTTCAACCCTTAATGACCTTTTTTACCTTCAAATTTTGTAGAACCATTACTTTGTTAACCAATTTACTATTCTAATTGATGGTTAAACCCTTTTAACTAATATTTTCAAAACCAGTGGTGGTTTGATATTATTTTCAATTTCAGAGGGCAAATTGATAATAACCCAAATATTTGGAGTCTAAATGATTTGATTTTCAATAATTTTTAGTGAACATGAGAATAATATAGGAATTAAGTTACCCTTCTCCCCTTATGATTCTTGATTAGTAAATACTTCTTTAAGTTTAAAAGGGTCCAACGGTTTAGTTTGTCAATTAAGTGATTTTTAAAAAAAATTTTAATTATTTTTTAATAACATTATTGCTCAAAAAGAAATTAGTTTTCATAATTAGAAGACTTTTAACTAAATATGTCTTAATTAATTTTCATAAAAATCTGTAATAATAAATGAATTATTTGTTATAGATCGTATGAATTGATAAGTTACAGTTTTGTGATATATGCATGGCTCGGTATTTTATGATAATATTTTTTCTATTAAGGAAACCAAATAAATCTACAAAACAATCATATTTATTGTACTCCTGAAACAATTATTAAAACTTTGAAGAAAAATTTTGCAACATAATGACAAGTTATCTCTCTAGAAAAAAATAATTCAATAACATGTATAAAGGAAAACAATATTGTTGAGGAAAATTAGACCCAAAATTTAAAATTGACTCAGGATCACTCATACAAAATAACTAAAAAATAAACCTAAAGGAGAAGATCCAAGAAGTGAGCCTAAAAGACAAGTCCAGAGGGGAATTATGACCTCCAACCTAACCACTTTAAGAAGGGGACATAAAAATGATCACAATACCCATGACAATGGGAAGGAATACAGACTAGAGGGAAACTCTATTTTGAAATTAAAATACAAGCTCTTTCATCATCTGGTAGCTCCCTATGTTGTCAGAGTGGTAGCAAGTTTGGGTTTGAGGTCTAGGTCAGACAGGCACCTAGGGATGACAAACATTAGACAGTAAAAAAAATGACAGACTAAGGATTAGCCACTAGCCTTATCTCAAGAGGGGTGAATAGCGAAACTCCACGTGTCTTCACATCAAAACCGGGTGAAAGAGGAAATGTCACACGTCCCTATATTCGAACTAGGCAAACAAGGAACACAAAATGAAGAGGAGTGTGAAAGCAACGTGACGAATAAGGATTAGGAGACAAGAAGCAGGTGATAAAGTGAAAGGATTGGAAGGGAAGTTGATCGCCAGCTAAGGGAAGAATGACAAAGCTCGAGGACCAAAAAGGATCTATATGTATGCACACCGTCCAATATGAAAGGTAAGTCATTTTCATCAACCGTGGAACACCTTAATATATGATGGAACTCCTTTGGAAAGTCCTTCAAAAATATTTAAGTTATTCTAAGGTCTCAATTAATGTCTAATCTAAAATCTTTCCTTTTCTACTATTATAATCTTAATTTCACGAGCTCTCCCACGAAATATTTACTTACTTAAGCATCAAAAGATTTTTACCAGTGAATCCATTAATGACCCCTAACCTGCTTTTCTTTGTAAGCAGGTAGACAAGGGGGACAAATCATCTCGAAGCTGAACCTCCCCTTTCAGAGTCAAAATGGCTTATTCCACCAGTTTCCTAACCTCTCTTTGATCTCATTTCTTTGTTTTTACTTGTTGTATGATCCAATTTTTGCTTCAACAAATATAATCATCATGATAATATTGATTAACTAATGTTTACTTGGCTCAAAACAAGCAGCATAATTTCCAATGTGTAATTTTTTGGTTAAATTTTCTCATAACTTGAATAGCCATGAATTATTTGGTAGATGGAGTGTTAGAATCCATGGATAATAGTGTAACCATCGAGAAAGACCTTGAACTCACAAGCTAGTATGTGCTAAAACTTGTGATTTATTCAATTCTACTTTTTTTGGCTAACATATCCACATTCTTATAGTCATATCAACACTTTATAAAGTTTCTCCCATGCATATCTAATTCATATGTAATTTCATTTTTTAAAGAAAAAAATGAAGGAAATGTCACCTGGTGGCACTTTCAATTATTGCAATAACAATTTTATCACATTTCAATAAAATTAATAATTGAGTCTCAAGCCCTACTTTTTTGGACACAAATACCCTTTCTAAAATTAAAACTGGTGATTTTGAGAGGCAAATATTCTCTCTTCTGCATTCTCTCTTATGCTGCTTCTCTTACTATTTCATTCTTGTCTTCTTCACAGCCACCATCCACTATCGATCTTCATTCTCGTTAAAACTGGTGTTCTCTCTTCTGCTGCTCCTCTTACTCTTTCATTCTCGTCTTCTTCACAGCCACCATCCACCATCGATCTTCATTCTCGTCTGCACTACGAATTCTAGCTTCATTCTCGTCTGTACCATCTAGCTTCATTTTCTTCTTCACAGCCACCATCCAGCTTCATTTTCGTCTTCACAGCTACCATCCAGCTTCATTTTCGTCTTCACAGCCACCATCCAACTTCATTTTTTCTTCACAGCCATCATCCAGCTTCATCCAGCTTCATTTTCGTCTTCACAGCCATCATCCAGCTTTATTTTCGTCTTCACAACCACCATCCAACTTCATCCAGCTTCATTTTCTTCTTCACAGCCATCATCCGTCATCTATCGTCATTCTCTTTTGCGCGACAAATTCCATCCACCATCCATAATCTTCTTCTGCACTACGGGTAATGTATCTTAACTTTTGAACACCAAGGTGACAAGTGTGAGTAATACCAGTTCTGTCTCGGTGTGACTAGTGGTGCATTGGGTTGATGAAAAAAAATCAGTAATGAAAACACTAATCACACCAATGTGAGGAGTGTGAGTAATACCAGTTCTGTCTGGGTGTGACTAGTGGTGTATTGGGTTGATGAAAAAAAATCAGTTGCAAAAACACTAGTTACACCGCGACAGAACTGGTATTACTCACACTCTTCACCTTGGTGTGACTAGTGTTTTCGCTACTGGTTTTTTTTATCAATTCATGGCACCACTAGTCACACCCATACAGAACTGATATTACTCACACTCATCACCTTGGTATGACTAGTGTTTTCGCTACTGATTTTTTTTTTCATCAACCCAATGTACCACTAGTCACACCCAGACAGAACTGGTATTACTGATACTACTCACCTTGGTGTGACTAATCCGGTGCTGCGCATGCAAGACTGACACAGGCAACTCGATGGCAAAGGGCAGATGATGACGACGATGCTACGTGGCTCTGTGCACGGTATGGACAGACGACGACGGGTGTTGATTTTAGGGGAGGCAGAGGCTGCTGTTGCTTTTGGGAGGCAAAATATTTTTTTCAAGGTTTGATTTTGGGGGGAATAGATTTTTTTCAAAACCTAACTATTATTACACATTTTTGCTGGAAGGGTATTTTGGTACTTTTACATATCATTTGGAACTCTATTGTCACATTTTCTCAAAATGGACATAAATGTTAAGTTACTACTTAAATATGCTACTTTTGTCCTTGTCCCAAAAAAATATATCATTTTATAATACAAATAAACCATGTCGTTTTAGGTTACATTCAAGGTTCAACTACATGCTTTCTGATCTAGTAAAGAGGGAGAACTTCATAAAAGTTGTTTTTCTGGTCAGATCCGAGCCTGGTTCAGCTTGTTTTGTCTTTCTTTTCATCTATTCCTCTCTGTGTTCGTCCTTTCTCTTCTCATCATTTGCTTTTTTAGTTTTAGGGGTTTTTAGAGGTGTATCTAGATGATAGTTGGATCTAGTCCTAAAAACCCAATATGACCTATTTTTGTTTGTAAATATTCTAGGTTTGAGTGAAGATCAGCAGCTCCAAGTCTATTTTATGGCCAATTGTAATGATTGTTTCTGGATGGTTTCAGTGTAGTTAGGGTGTTGTAATCAAAGACCTCAAAGCTTTATTAGGGTGGATTTATTGAAGTTTAGAAAGGAGATTTGATTAGTGTATGGGGAAGAATCCCTTCTAATACACTATGTCCTGTTTCCAGGTAGCTATAGTTGCTGCCTTTTGGGTTAAGAAGATAGATTTGTATAGTCTTTTATGTTGATGCTTATTTTTATTTATGTTTTAGTTTTATGTGCTAGTTTGAATTTTAGTTGTTTTGTGGATTAGCTAGATCTCATAAGTATCTTGTCATTCTCATGATTAGGAATCGTCTGACATTCCATCTATCTATCCTTGCTCGTTCCTCTTTTAAATACAAGATCTGGTTGTATTGAACATATTCTAGTTGTTCCAAGTTTCAATGGATATTAGTGATTATAATTTATGGTTCCCAAGTTTGAAATAGTTTAATGAAATTTTCAGTATTAAAAAGAAAAAAAATTCAACTGCATGCCTTTGGTTGAACTTTTAATCTTAAGCTAACATAGGGCTAGATGAGATTACTTAATATCGATGACTCTATACCCTCCATTACTGCTCTTAGTATTTCGAAGTCCATTTCGTTTTCCACTCTTAAAGCAAGATTATGTCTTTTCTCTCTTGTTTTAAGACAAAATATCTCTTCATAAATTTCCTTGTCTACAAGCATTAATGCTATTAAATGTTGGGTTATTATCATTTTACCCCTAATTTTGAAAATAATATCAAACCAACCCTGGTATTAAAAATAATAGCTAAAACAATTCAACCATTAACTGAAATAGTAAATATGTTAATGAAGTAACGAATCCAAGATTTTTAGGGTAAAAGGGTAATTAGGGCTTGATTATAGACATGGGTTATAGTTGGAAAATATTATGTAATTTTTTAATTTAAAAAAAAAAAGGAAAAAAAAATGAAGACTTGTTAGAGTGTGCCATCTGTGGCATGTGATGGGGGTTTAGATACAAAGCCAAAAGCTGACTTCTTCCCCACACTTTCCATGCCATCCATGCCCCTCCCTTGTCTTCTATTGATGACCTTCCAACTTCTTGCCAAACAAGCTTACAACCTTGTCGTGGGATCAAAACTACAGTATGTCAACCTTGAGTGTGTCTCGTTGGTCAACTTTTGTGAAACTTAGTAACCTATGTCTTACATAAATTAAATAAAGAAAACACAAGTGATCTTGACATCGGTAGAGTGCCGACTGAAGACACTCTCATACTCAAGTCAGTAAACTGCATAAAACTTGATAAAAGCAAGTAAAATAAAGCATCATTTGACTATGAGTAGAACGATATGAACTATCGTCATTGTTTAAAAACTCGGCCGAGTTCTTGCCGAGAACTCATCGCTAAATTGGTTTCCGAGCTGAGAACCCCCAAATCGGAGGGTTTAACTCGGTTTCTGTAGAAAATCGGCCCAACTCGGCTCAACTCGGATCGACTCGGTCCTACTCGGCCTCGACTAGACTCAGCTTTTTTTTAAAAAAAAATTTTTTTGCCAAAACGACGCCGTTTTGGAATCATACTCAGCTCGACTCGACCTCGACTTTAAATTTTTTTTTTTTTTTTTTAAGGTTGTAATTATGTAATTGTGTTAAAGTGACGTTAAAGATTGCATGAGATAGATTTTAAAGATTTTTGTGGTCATATGATTATATTTTAATAATACAAAAAAATTTTAAATTTTATTTTTTACAGGTTTGATCGGGTTTGATCGTGGGTCAACGAGTTGACCGTTGACCGACGGTCAAACCGAGTACTCGTCGAGTTACCGAGTACTCGCTGCTCGCTGCCTCACTAGTCAAGTCGCGAGTAGCGAGTTTTGGAACACTAACTATCGTTATTAGTTGTGTGGAAGTGGCTGTATGGCCAATATAAAGGGCTATCAAGCCACCAAATAAACCGTGATAATCATAGGATCAAGTGCTAATTATTTGATAAGTTTAATGATGTCGTAAATGAGGCTTCATTTAGTACATGAGCAGTTTTATAGTGATTAATTATAGACCAAGTTTATCTATTTATATACAAATAAATATAATGGTCCAAATGCTTATAAATAAATTCATAGCTTAAAATCAAGCATATGCAATAAACACAACTGATTATGTAATGTGACAAACAAAGATGGCTTGATCACATGACCCAAACTAATAGGCGAAAATAATAGAAAAGTATCAATAAAACTCCATTTGATACAAACGAATATGAAAACTATTGAATTATATATAATTAATTTATAGCTAAATTATATGTAATAAACATAATAATACATCATACAAGATGTCAACCAATCATACATACAAATTGACAGGCATGGGTATGGTGATGATGTGGTAATAAACTCTCAACAAATGAATGCATGATTGTATAGCATGAGCATGCAATAACAAGCATAAATGTCATAAGCTGGGCCTTGGGCCGTGGTAGAATTATGAATATTAATTTATAGAATTTTTCAATTGATACTATAAAGTCCATGAAATTTTCCTCTTAAAAATATAAAATTTTTCTCTGTTTTGGATACTCTGGAGTACCAAGTTAAAATATTGAGAAAAATGTAATGAAAAACTTCAAAACACTCTAAAATAATTTTGGTGGAAACCATTCCCATAAATATGTGAACACCTGTAGAAATCAGGGGTTCATAGTCATAAATAAAATTATGAACACTTAGCTATGCAATCAGCTTATCATATTTAAGCATTCATATCTACTTAGATTTCAAATGAAGATCCACAACTCTAATGTTCTTGATACAAGCTTTAAATACATCAAATGTGAGTTTCCTAAATTGGTTCTAAGGACATTCATTTTTAAATATCAAATGTGAAATGAAATAAACTAAAGAAATACACCATGAGCAAAGTTCTTGATGTCTTTGGTCTTTTACCTACTTTGTCTGATGGCCACCTAAGCCACCTTGTACATTTCCTAAAGGAGAAAAAATAAAGGAGGGGTGAGCTAGTGCTCAGTGGGATTTCAATCCCCGATAAGGTTTCGAAAACCACTTTCTAAAATCATTGTTAAAACCCTGCATGGTTAGCTGTCCGTAACAAATCCCATAAACCATTTTATAAAACATAGAGGCTCTTAAAATAGTAATACAACATTTAAACTTTTAAGTCAAGTCATAGCATTTTCAAATCAATGTAAATCCCGTCCCCTAGTCATATACCCAGTGGCCTATAATTTCAGTAAATTATTTTGAATAAGAAAACAACGTTTGGCACATCATGACCCTAGTAACCATACCAGAAAACACCTTGTGTAGTGATCCTGACATAAAGTCGTATAATACAAATAGTTCGTGATAACCTCACATAATGACTAAGATGGTGGACCTTTACCTCATTCAAGTTACAAAACAATTTAAATAATTTCATCATGCAATCGATACAATATATATAAAAATCGATATTTTGAAACCCCTCCTTTTATTTTTGAAAACTTTCGGCAGCATAACAGCTGCTTAGTCGGTAAATCAAATCTTTTTCAAACCTGTCATAAACCACAATATACTTCCAAAGCAATCCACAATATATTTTAGCAAAGAATTTCCACATTTCCAAAATTATAAAAATTCAAATAACTCTAACTTTAACATAAAAATTTCTAAAAGATCAGGATTGAACCCTTACCTTAATATGAGCTATTAACTACTCCGAAACCTTGATTCCCAAGGTAATTATCGTCATCTTAAATCGAATCTACAAAATAACGAAATATAAAAAAAAAATATATATATATATATTAATATGGTTGTTCTAAGGGGAAAATAACCCTAAAAATGGATTCTACACTTAAAAACGAGTTCGTAGATGCATCTAGAGCTAAAGTTCGAGTCCGAGAGGTCGAGAAACATACCTCTGGCGTATGTGGTGGCGGACGGTGACTTTTCGATGGTGGATTTCTGTGATCACGACGGTGGGAAGTGCGGCTAGGTGAGTTTTGTTGTCCTCGACATGCTTGTCACGAAAATGGGGTTAGCCAGAGTCGAACTCATTTAGTTTCGCTGGGATCTAAGAAAATCGAAGTTGGTTAGTGATAGAATTTCTTCTACAAAATCAAAGACCCAAACAGTGATAAAAATTGGTGAAATTGGTACCTCTGGAATCTACGTCTTACGAGCTTTCCAACGGTACTAAGTTTAGCCAAAACAAAGGTCGGATGTGGCCTGAACGAAAAGTCAAAGTAGGGGTCACAGGAAAGGGAAAATTGAAAAAAAAAAAAAATCTGGAGAGGGAGAGAGTTTCTATGGGCTGAAGGAAGAAGGACTATATAATCAGGCCAAATTATAATTTGTTCTCTCAACTATTTATAAATTATAAATTTAAACTAAAACTTTAAAAATCTAACTTTTTGGCCCTTACACTTTGACAAAATTTTCATAAATTTTTTCAATTTCACCCTTAGGAAAAATTTAAGGTTTTACAATAAATATATATAATAAGCATGAACATGTAATAATAAATATGATCATGGAGAATAAACTATTATACCATAATAAGCATAGCTCTGCAAAATAAATATCGAGTAATAGCGAACATTATCATGTAGGTTAAATTAACATGCAAAGATAAGATATATGTCATGAGATGACCATATAAAATATATTGATAAGGAAGAATATATATATATATATATATATAAACAAAGAACTAGGTGAGTGAAGACCTTTGTTATTGGAACCAGTAAATACAACATTCAAGTTATGAAATTGAATGTTATATATTAATATCGCTGCACATGAAGCTAGTGCACTGTGGGAATGACATGGGGTATGGATGTATAGACAAGTGGGTCTGGCCTTTGAAGAGAGACTCAGAGAGATGATATTGAAACATCCCCCTTAAGTGATTACCAAATTCACCAAATCAAGGTGATGAATGGCAGTCCGTAGTTGAATTAATCCTTTCTCCCGTGAGGCAAAAGAACCCTTTTTTTATAAAGTGTCCAAAACATGGTTTAAAAACTTGGCTGAGTTGACCGAGTTCTCATCGAAAAATTGCCACTCAACTAGTTACCAATCCAAGAACCCCCAGATCGAGGGGTTCAACTCGGGTTTGGCCCGACTCGGGCCTAACTCAACCCGACTCGAGACGACTCAACCAACTCGGCTAGCTTATTTTTTTTCAAATTTTTTTGCTAAAATAACGTACTTTTGGTGTGCCAAAACGACAATGTTTTGGCATCACAAAAAAACAAAACAAAGTGACTCTATATATAGTGAGGCTAATTTCATCATGGCTCCTAACTTTTACATAAATTTTAGTTTACGCCTTTAAATTTCAAAAATCATCATTTTCCCCTTAAGCAGTGCTTTTCGAGTACTCGCCAATTTACCGATTACTTGCTGCTCGCTAGATCGCCGATTGACTAGTGAGTAGCAAGTTTTGGAATATTGTCCAAAAGTCTACAAAATAGGAGGTTTTCCTATTCAATAATAATTGTTATTTTGGTTGATAATTGTCTTCCAAATGTATTTATCTTTTCTATTAAGCTAAGATTGAATCAAAATAGGAATATGACCTCTTGGGTTCAGACTGGATGATTGAGTGATTGGGTCATCCTATTGAAATACATTTTGGGTTGTCACCTTATAGGTCTGGTGGTTTTTGGCCACTACAGACCTCCATTGCATCGAAGTCTGATGGTGGTGGTCGACCGCATTCACTGCTTCTGAAAAGTGTTTTGAAGAAGGTTAGACTTGGTGGGAGCAGTTGCTACTGGTCGAAAAAGGCAAGGTGAGGTATCCATTGGTAATATTTGTGCTTTGTATATCATAAGTGTTGTTAACTCATGCATGCATGGTTGTGTGGTTGATCTATTGAATTCAATGTCCGTACTGGTTAATTTCTGTGTTAGGGTTTGAAAAAAAAAAAAAAAAGGGGTTTTGTAATGTTTAAACTGAACATAAAGTGATTTTACAATGCAAGCTTTTATTTAATGTATGTATTTATGTCTATGTATGCACCTTTATATGTGTTTGTATATGAATTGGTTTGGTTTGGGAAGTGTGTGTGTCTACTAGTTTCAGGTGTGTGTATGTGTCAACTGGTTTCGGGTGTGTGTGTTTAAAGACCGTGTGTGAGTGTGTGCGTTTAGAGACAAAAACACTTTACAGTGGATGCTTATATATATATATATGCGTGTGTATGTGTGTATGAAGGGTAGTATGTGTATGTTTGTATTTGCTAACAAGTACCATGTTTTTTAAAGGAAGTGGCTTTGGTACGGTTCTAGCAACGTTTATATATAGGGGCAAAGCAATAATTTTAAATGGGTTAAAGCTGTATCTGTAATTGTCAAGGGAATTCCATAATTTGCAGTGGCTATCACCAGCACTTAGTAGGGGGACAAATATGTAATTTTATTAAAGTTTATTTTTGTCTTTTAGTGGGTAAATTGTCCAAGAAGGTATTATTGTCTTTTACTCATTTCGTCGTAAAAACCACCTTTTGCACTCAGGAAAATCTAGATTTTAATAACAGTTGAAAAAAAAATTGTAGATTTTAACAAAAAATTTCAAATATATTAATAAATTTGAAATATATTGTTAGATCTATTATAATATATATAAATTTAAATATATTATAATAAATTTATAAATTTATTTTAATATATTATAATTTATTAGAATATATTTTAGATAGGAAGGATAATATATTATATAAAAAATTAGATAATATTATATTTAATAGATTTGATATATTATTTAATAATATATATCATACATAAGAGAATAATCTATTATAAGAGAGATTAAAGAGATTATTATAAATTTACTATAATAAATTTATTGATAAATTTATAAATTTATTAAAATAAATTATAAAATATGTAAATATAAATTTATTAATATATTAAAATATATAAAGTTATACATTGTTATATAAGATAATGTATCAATAAATTTAAAAATATATAATAAATTTATATATTATAATAATATATTAAACATATTATTATTTTATATATATCATAATAAACTTTATATTAATAAATTTTATCATATTATTTTATTATAATAATATAATATATTATTATGTTAATAATATATTATATATTTTAGATTAAAATTATTATATTTTTTAAATATATATAAATAATAATTTAAAAATAAATTATGATATTAAAATTATTTTAAATAAATTTATAATTGTTAAATTTCTTTAATTTATAAAAAATTGTTAAAATTTTTAATAAATAAAATATTAAAAATTAAAAATAAAAAAGAAGTGAAATCCACTTTCCCAACAAAATCGATAGGACTATGAGTGGGATTTCAAGTGTGGGCCCCACATAGCCTTTAGATGATTTTTCTCATCCTTAATTAACGTCAAACACCAGCTATGGTTTGATGAGAAAAAAAAAAAAAAATCTCAAAACCAACGTATTTCCTAATAACCAAATGCACCTTAAAGATCTGTTTGTTACAAAGGGCTGGATAAGTTCTAATCTAATACCTTATTTGTTTGTTGGTTGCATGTGATTAGGTTCTCCAATCCTATGTAACTAATTTATACCACTTCACGGGAATTTTTTTTTTTTTTAAACTTTTCTTTTTTCATTTTAATTTTCTTTCTTTCTTTATATTATTGATATAAAACATTAAATTTAATTTAAAAATCATTTTATATATTTTATTAAAAATAATTATATTTCAATAACAATTATAAACAAATATTATCTTAAAAATTATTTTTAAATAGTTTTGTTTTTCAAATAAATAATTCCAACATTTTTATTTTATTTTATTAAAATGATATAATACATAAATATTTTTGTCCACTTCAATCCCAAAGCATGCTAAACAAAGGACAATACTATTTTTAATCCAATTTTATATTACGCCAAACACATAATAAGATTAATTTATCTAATTCAATTCTGTATACCAAATGAGATCAAAAGGTCAAGAATTCTAATCCTCACTTTATTCTATTAAAATACAAGACATGAAAGATGTGAAAAATGTTCTCTTGTTTATAGAAATTGTTATCTCTTGATTGTGGAAATAATTATATAGGCCATGCTACAATGATCTATCTCTGTAAATCTTTGAATCAGCGTTTAAAAATAAAAAATAAAAAATAAAAATTAAACTAATACAGTTGGATGGGCTAAGTAATGGGAAGATCATGCTTGAATGGTGCCAGGTGTCCATTATTAATAGTTACAATGAACTACCACATCTACAGCCAAAATCAGCTCATTCTTCCTAGATATATAGCAACAATAATCAAGAGCTCATACGTTATGTTCCCCATCTGTGCTACTTTCGAAGTCGGATGCCAGAGATATCTTTCAAACCCATTTTTAGTGCTGTCTTCCTGAAGAGGGAAGGAGGTTTTTGTAATCCAATGGACTGACTAAATCTGCTGGCCAGCTCGACAAGTGTGGTCTTATCCCTGCCGATTTCTCTGATGGAGTTGTAATAACCAAGCCAAGCATGATAAGCTGCCTCTTTAACACTACCATCTATCTTTGCCATAGCATCATCCATCTGCAGAGTGAACAGATTTTAAGACTTGAATGAGAAATGTTTGCCTACTAGTACCAACTGATTAAAAACAAGAGCCCCAAACCTAGAGCACATGTATTCTGCCAATATATGAAGATGAACAAGTAACCCAAATTGGTTTAATGAAATAAAGTCAAACTATCTTTTAAGACATCACGCCAACGATCCTTCCACATTCTATAGAGCAGATATTATGTATCTTGAACATATCATGATTCACAAGTTTACACAACCTCTATCTACAGCAACACTGAATTCTACAACCACAAGTCTAGAACATAATCATGGGCATAAAATCACTTTGCAAGGAATTCAATTAATGAAACCATGTTCCGCATACACAGTTATTACCTATTGTTCAAAATCAAGCTATGACACTACACAAAACCATCTTGTTCAAATCCAATGTTAAATGGTATTAGCACAGAATAGAGTGATGATGAAATAGACATGAACCTGATGTTTAATGTTCGGATCTATATGTGGTGATGGAAATCTGTCAAGAGGCAATCCTTTCAAATCATTCAAGAAATATTCCTCCCACGGTGCAAGCAGCAAGATCCCTTCCCCTTCTTTGCCCTCCCGTCCTGTCCTTCCAAGACGATGGATGTATTGTTCCCGGTCAGAAGGAATACCCACCTGATAGTAGCAAATTTTATACATTACTTTACATGAATAAATCAGTATGTACACAAAATGAAAGACTTATTACAAATTTACAATAAACTCATTTTTAATATGAAACAGTGAATTCATTCCTACCCATTCAGACAATTTCAAGATTTAATTTAGTAATCATTGCAGTAACTCACTAGTGCAATCAACCTAAAATTTGATGGGATATGTCTGAATCTGGCAACAACCAAAATCAGTTGGTTGTGTTTATGATAAAACCAGTCCAGGAAGCATTTCAAATATAACCAACCATTTCAAAGAAACTATTTAGACTTTCATCACAATTATTACAAATAAACCCACGAATACAAAAGCATGACTTGACAATTTCCCAAGAAAAATGGATCTTAACTTTTTTGACACTACCTAAACCAAATAGAATTTCTGAACATAACAAAATATCTGGATCCCACCAGGTAATTAAATATGTTTTCATGTATTGTAATAAAATTTTCAAAATCTCGAAACTAAAGAAATATTAAAATTATCACATACAAGCAAAATTCATTATGATCGCAAGCTTTAAAATACCTGAACAACCAAAGTAACATTAGGGTAATTCATTCCACGTGCAGATACATCAGATGTAACAAGAATCAATCGTTTTGATTCTCTGAATTCATCTGAAACACGAGTTCTATACAATTGAGGCTTCCTTGAATGTATCTCCCTAACATTCATGTTCATTTCTCGCAGAAGTAAATACAGAAGTGATGTTACCATCCCAGTTGAACAGAAAACAATGACCTGAGGATAGGTTTAAATCATTAGGCCTGAAGTCGGTATTTGCCAAACAAATGAACCCAAAAGCTAGTATGTCTTACCTTGTAGTCAGGAACATTAGAGATATGCTCCTGTAACAGATGGTGTACTATTTGGAAGTGTTGTTCATGTTCTGCAACCAAACAAGATTGTTTTATCTGCATTTAGAAGCCGGAACACATATTAAATCCTCATATACCATGTAATATAGAAATCATAAACTCTAATAATACCAACTTTTAAACACAGGTAGAAAAAAGGAATTGTATTCTACCTTCTCAGGAGTTTCCACACAACCCAGCCCCACAGTATCAATATATGCGTGTTCCCTTTTCAAAACAAGCTGAGATATTCGACGAACCTGCAAAAACATTCCACAATCTTAATCTGAATTCTTCATGCAGGTAAAAAGGGAAAGAAATAGTTACTGCTTTTATGAATGACAGATGGATAGAAAAATGGTAACACAACCTCCTTTGGAATTGTAGCAGAAAACAACAAGGATTGCCTCAGACGGGGCAAACAATCCACAATCTTTTCCACGTCCTTTCGAAATCCAAGGTCTAGTAAGTGGTCAGCTTCATCAAGTACAAGCATTTTCAATTTCATCAGGCGTACAGTTAATCCAGATTTATTCTCAATATGATCTAGCAATCTCCCAGGAGTTGCAACTAATATCTGCAGAAGTTTATATGAAGTGACAAAAAATTATTACTTTCATGAATTCATTTCTATAGAAACATTTATTCTCTTTTTGATTTCTGATCAAGCATGCTCTCTCTCTCTCTCTGTGCAATCACATTCTGTAAACGTGCAAAAAGATTTCAGCCATCACACCTCTACAAACCTGGCAGGGATCTGATTCTAGGCGTTTCTGGTCAACTTTGAAACGTGTGCCCCCAACTAGTGTTTGCACTCCTATGCCATCATGGTAATTCAGCAGGGCAATAGCTTCTGCAGCTAACTGACTTGCAAGCTCTCTTGTAGGACAGAGAATAAGAACAGATATTGGAAGCACCTGCTGATTGGTTCCGCTACTTGTGTCCTTCAAAACTGCTTCAATTGCAGGAAGCTGTTTGTGTTTAATAGCAGCAATGACAAAAAGATGATACACCTATAATAATTAATCTGAAGGGGAAAAAATTGAAAAAGTTAATACTGTACCAGAAAAGCTGCACTTTTTCCTGTGCCAGTTTTGGCTTTAACCAAAGCATCCTTCCCTGCTTCACATGAGTTTGAGAACATCACTTATGATCTTTTGTAACATTTTCAATAAATATATAAGTATATTAACCTAATCACTGGGTCATAAAACACAGACAGATGAATAAAGAGAAAACTTTGAGCACCATAACAACTAAATGTATCGTGCCGTAAGTCTAACAAACAAGAACCAACCAAAGAGTTAGACTGATGTTATGTTGACCTTGACATGGGCATATAGTTATTTCTCTAAGTACGAGAAGTATCAAAAGGTCAAACATCTTAAGTAATAAAAGTGCCTTTGTTCCCATAACACGGCTACTGACATCAAGGACAAAAATTAATAATCATTAGATGAGAACAGATTGCTATGTGTTCTCCATTATTGTCTAGAGGATGTATGAACTACATTAGTTAAGGAAAGAGACAGAAAAAGAAATTCGAAAAATATATAGTAAGAATAGGAAACAGAATTAAGGTGTCAAGTACCACTGCCCAAAATTTTCTGCAGCAGTTTCTTCGGCCACAAAGGCTCACCATCAGACATAGTTGCACTCCAATGAAGACTACAGCATATTAAAAAAAAAGGTTTCATATCCTAAATAAAATTATCTTTTCCTTTCTTTCCCCATTACTAGCCATCTTGCTTACGAAAGTAAATAACTTTTCCGGCACTAAATTTGCATTTACAAACAGTACTTCCATGCATAACTAGATGACTCAATTCAACACAAATGACAGGTACTTTCAACATTGAAAACGACTTATTTGAAGTTAATTCTGACCTGTGAATCAAGTAACTCCCAGCCAGAAGAGCAATGGAAACAGATTATACAACCCTTGACACATCAAAAGCAGTAAAGTAAATATCATACCCTCAAGACAAACAGAAAGAGCAGCCTCCTGTACCCTTGTCATCCGACTGTAGCCAGCAGCTGTTAGTGCTTTTATTGTCAACGGAGATATCCCACACTCATCAAATCTGCAGAATAACAATAATAATAATAAAACCACTGGCATCACCTAACAACAAACAAATTCCTTAAATTAACAACTGAAAACCTGAAATACATCCTTTCTTCCTCTAAATTACATTGACAACAAAACAGAAAACATGAAAACGTACAATGATAAAGAATGCAAATATTCTCACCACAATAAAAACGAAAAAAAAAAAACCACTCGCCTTTTTTGACTAAGAATAGATTCCTTCTCGCCATTCTGCTTCTCCCCTGCATTTTCAACCAACTTATTCCTACTAATAATATCCTTCCTAATCAAGTCCAACTGCTCCGAAAAATCACCCTCTTCCTCAAGTTTATTTAAAGGCACTCTCTTGGTTATCTTCACATCATATTTCCCCAACGAAGCACTACTCCCTAACTTCTTCACATCCGTCCACCCTTCCACCTTATCACCAACATTTTCCAATTCAAAGTCCAAATCGTCATCATCGTCATCACTACTCGAAGAACTCTCGTTTCTCCTAAACCTCCTTCGACCACCAACAACCCTATTCTTTATATACTCACTCACATTTCTCGAATCACAATTTCTCCCATTATATCCCAAATTCTGACCAAAAGGCTTCACCTCTCTCGCATTTTTGCCCAAATAGCTCTCATTTCTACTAAAGTTGCTCTTTTTATTCACAAAATCACTCACATTCCTCTGCACTGAATAATTTCTAGTTTTAACAAAATTAGAACTATAAACAGTATCCGAACTCACATTTCCACTATTAGGCTTGTTATATACCAAGCTCCTCAAATCAATCGGCGAACCAACCGATCTCTGCCGTTGAATTGTGGCTCCACCAGTCAATCTAGGCCGTTGGTCGTCCGAGTTGAGCGGTCCGTCGTCGTCGTTCCACAAGTCTTCAGCCCCTTCTTTCATGAAGCGATCAGCCAAGGCTTTAATGTGGTCTTGGGGAGTCATGGGGTTGGCGGATTGTGGGGACACGTCGGGTGTGGGAGATAGTTTGGCCCGTATTTGGGAACGGATACGGGCTTGGTAGAGTTGTTTCTCTTGGTCGAGGAGTCGTTTCTCTTTCTCTTTGGCTCTCTTCTCGTGCATGCGCTTCCACTGCCACTTGTTAAGGCCGCCGGGGAAAGTGCGAGGCCCGCCGCCCATCGGACGGTTGAAGATTCGTATGAAGCAGAGGAGGTTGGTGGTGGTGGGTTTGGAACGGCGGAGGACAATTGAAGCGGAGGACATGATGGTGGTGGTGGGGTTTTTTTTGTGTGTGTGTGTGGAAACAATCAGGGTTTTGTAATTTGTCTGTTGAATTCAAAGGGTTTAAGAATACTTCGACGTTTTCCGGGTCGGGCAGGCATGACACTCTACTTGATCCAAGGTTTTTTTTGGGTAAATTGCACGAACTTTAGGGGCAATTGAGTCTTTTTATAGTTTTCTTGTTTGGTTTAACTGTTAGCTGTTCAAGGGTTTGAAATTTACTTTTTAGAGATTTCATAATAAAATAAAGGAAAAACTTCATCAGGATACTTATATTTTTAAAAAAATTTTCATTTTTAAATACAAATCCGTTTATAGTTTTTATAGTCTCTTACTTTTTAAAAACTCATCAAATTAGTCCTTCTGTCATAATTTTTAATAGAAACATAGGGACTAAAATTAAATTCTCTTCTATTAAACATAGGGATCAAAATGATGACAGAATGACTAATTTGATGAGTTTTTGAAGAATAAGGGACTATAAAAGCTATAAACGGATCGTATTTAAAAATGAGAAATTTTTCAAAAACATAAGGACTCAGATGAAGTTCTCCCTAAAATAAACCGTATTCGAAAGAGATATATAATACCTTAGGGATTAAAATAAAATTTTCTCAAGGATTACACAAGTTTATCCTGAAAAACGTCAATTAATGGCAGAGGTAAAATCATCATCTTAAGTTGTTTCAAATTACTTGAAAGCTTAATTAATTTTAAAAAGTAATGTTAGACTTTTCAAATATTTTATCCAAATTTATGTCAAATAATATAACATATGAGTTATCAAGATGCATTAAATTATTATATCATCTTATAATTTATGAAATATTAATAACTCACATACCACATCGTTTGAGTATGAATTTGAATAAAATATTTGAGAAGTCTATCATTACTCAATTTTAAAATAAGTAATGCTAGGTTTCTTAATAATTTTATCTAAATCTATGTCCAAATAATGTGTCATTTGAATTGTCAAGATTTTATAAATCATAAAATAATGTGATAATTAACAGAATCTTGATAGTTCATATGCTACATCATTTTAGTATAGATTTAAACAAAATTTTTAAAATCCTAAGATTACTTTTCTAAAATAACATCAAATACTTTTGTAAATACTAATCTACCACAAACAAATTTCGAAACAAAGAAAAAACCTTTATAAGTTAACATTTTTAATTTGAAATAAAAATTAACTCTATATCTATCACCTACAGAATCCCCTCTCTACAAACTAGAGGAGACTTCAACAGTGGTAGAGTTCTCTATCTCTTATTTTTCTTGTTTTTTAATTAATTAAATTAAATTATTAAATTTTTTATATTGAAAATGAAAGGTTAAATTTTGTTTAGTTCTTATATTTTTAGAAAGTACCAACTATTTAATTATTTATTTATTCAAAACATGTTCAATCTTTCCCAAGGTTTCCAAAACACATCCAAATGGTCCTTATCATTAGTCCACTATTTGTCAAGCCAAATGTTGATCATTGTAGACAATGTTAGTTTCAACATTAGATAATATAATTAATATATAAGAAATTTAAATAACTAAAAAAATCTACCATTTATCTTTAAAATGAATAATAAAGATTAATACTAATTAATTTTTTTTAAAAAAATAATTAAAAAATATTTTAAAAAGTAATAATTAATCTTCATCGTCCATTTTTAAAGTGAACGGTGAAAATCAAAATTAATTAAAACTAAGTAAGAAAAAATAAATAATATAAGTACATCACCTCTTAGGCTTCATTTGGTGTGTACGATTAGATAAGATGAAATTGAATATAAATGGAGGGGATAGGCTTAAATGAGATTGAAATTGATTAAATTAGTACTGATACAATTGGGATTGAATTCAATTCGATTAAACTAAATTAAATAATATGTAATGAATTATTTTTTTTTTGAAACAAGTACTTTTCTTTTTTGAAAGGTTTTGAAATAAGTACTGAATTAATTTTTAAATGCGGTTAATATCAATGATATATAAAATAAAAAATTAATTTAAAATGGCTAAATTACATAAACAACCCAATGTTCATCAATATTACACAACTATAAGAACTATGGTTTTTTTTTTTTGTGCATTAATATTACTTGAAGTTCCATAAACTCAATAAAGTACTCCAACTGTTAATTTTAACCATCAATTAGTAAGAGTTAATGGAATATTATATTAAAAGACTAAAATATGCTTCTCCTAAAAATTTAAATAAATCAATTGATGGGTAAATTACTCAAACAGCCCAAAGTTTGCTAATATCATTCAAATATGGTAACTATGGCCCTCTTTTGTACTAATATTACTTGAGATTTCACAAACTCAATGAAAACAATCCAATCGTTAGTTGATTAACTTGATTAACTATTAACCAAACTTAAAAATAATCATTAAAGGGTGATTTGATCTTTTTATGCTATATTAAATAAATTTATAAATTAATTAATCAAAGTTTGTCACATCATTATCCATTAAGAGGAATTTTATCTTTTAACCTAAAAACATTAAAATATAATTTTTTTTCAAGAAAAAAGGGGGTGGAAACCAGTTGGTCTCCCTTCTTCTTACCCTCATTTTCAAAATTTAATTAATTTCTAAAATAAAACAATGATAAAACAATTATTAATTAATTAACTTATTTGAATTTTTAGAAGAAGCTTATTTTAGTATTTTTAAAATAATTGACTATTGACCATTACTAATTGACTGTCAAAATTAACAATTGAAGTGTTTTTATTAAGTTTATGAAACCTCAAGTAATGTTAGTGTGAAAAGGGTCATGATTGTCTTATTTGTGTAATATTAGCAAACATCAAGTGTTGGTGGAATTTGTCCTTAATGTTTTTAGGATTGAAAGATAAAATTGCGCTTAATGGATGATAACTTGGTACAATTTGATTGACTACTTTTTCAATTTATTTAATATTGCATTAAAAAATCAAATTATCTCTCAATAATTATTTTAAGGTTTAATCAACAATTAGCCAACAAACAGTTGAGATGCTTTTATTTATTGAGAATACAAAACCTTAAGTGATATTAGTGAAAAAGTGTCATAGTTGTCATATCCATTAAAAAATATAATATAAAAAAATGAGTTGGGATTTATAAAAGCCACCAAAATGAGTGTCAAAAAATATCTTACAAGTGGGACTTCAATGTCGGATCTACACGAGTAAAGGAAACGTTTTTTCCCTCCTACCCTCACTAGTAGGGGTGGGCAACACCATGTTCGGATCGCTTCTGACCAGATCCAATCCGAACATGGTAACTTCGCGGATCGCCATTTTTCGATCCGAACATGATCCATCAAGGAGAAGGAACCGATCCGATCCGAACACCTAGTTCGCGGATCGGACCGGATCGAAACACCTACTTTCAATTTCAACTTATGATAAGAAGATAAATAGAGATATCTTATTGGTGTACCTTCATGAATTGTAATACATATCTCCTAAATTTTGTAAACATTCATACAAATTACTCAACATCAAACACGTGCAACATCTCCTTTACTGGCTACCAACATCAAACACCATCGACAACTACCCACCCAGAATAATAATAAAAATAAATAGGAGAATTAGGCACTCAGTTTTCAAGGTCATTTTCAACAATAAGTCTTCTAAATTTCAATACGTCCATCTTTATATTAATGGAAATCATAGTTCAAATCCCACCAGCACCACTCTTTATACTTTTCCCCATCTATTCACAGCAACAATAACATATATATATAAAATCAGCAAATGAAATATATAACTCAACAACAAAACACAACAAACAAGCATAGAAATCACTAAAACACTAACACACAATCATATAAATATCAAACTAAAGTTGCAAATAGACTCATCAAGCTACTGAGATGAGAGTGAAAGAGAGTGAGAGATAGATGTTAGGGTTAGCTTAAGTGGACTTTATATAGAGGCATATGAAATTACGTATGTATCATTGTTCATGGGTTCACGGATCGGATCGGTTTTGGAAACTCCGATCCGATCCAATCCGTGAAACATGGTGTTTTCATAAGTGAGGATCCGAACACCTTACTTTTGAACATGTGATCCGATCCGAACACCCACGGATCGGACCGGATCAGGGTGTTCGGATCGGTTCCATGTTTTTGTGCCCACCCCTACTCACTAGTACGGCTAGGATGGAAAATTTATATTTCCATACCCACAAGATTTCCAGGATACCAAACACACTTTTCTATCTGCTACCATAAAGAGGTTTCGAATCCCATATTTTATGAGTTTTTTTTACGAATAATTTTCTCTTATTATGAGAGTGATAGTTCAAATTTCAATAAATCTTTGATTCGTTCCACAAGGGTATTACGGGCAAATGGGTTTCTTCAGGTGTCACGTGACGATCACGTGAGGTCTTATCTCTCTCACTCTGGGTAATCCCACGAGCAACGCCCAGTCTGCTGATAACTCCATTTCAGACTTGAGCCAGCAAAAGCAGGACTGAAATACAAGTCAATGGCACTGACCTCTTCATCATCAATATGCACGACCTCGAATCCCGTTTGGTTCCCCCACAACAAAACCGTCAAAAACGTTTTCTTCTTCTTCAACACCAACTCGCCTTTTCGCGTTTCAGCTGTCGGCTCCACCACCCCAAAAGCGCGTTTCGTCGCCCGCCGCAGGGAATCCGTTGCGGTCCGTCAACTCCAGCGGCCTCTAAGTAATGTTAGGAGTTTGAGTTTTCATGGGTTTGTTTGAAAATGAAACCTTTTGGTTGAAATGACTATGTGTGTGTTTCTGGGTGCATGCAGTCGAGTACATGAGCTTACCTGCAAGTCAGTACTCGGTCTTGGACGCTGAGAGGATAGAGAGAGTTGATGACAACACTTTCAGGTGTTATGTGTACAGATTCAAGTTCTTTGCTTTCGAGGTCTGTCCTGTGTTGCTTGTCAGAGTTGAAGAACAGCCTAATGGTTGTTGCATCAAGCTCTTGTCCTGTAAGGTTTGTGTGTGTGACTTGGCATTGTTTTGTGATGTTGTTTGGATGTAAATTGTATTGTGACCCTTGTTTGAATGATATCAGCTCGAGGGCTCACCCGTTGTGGTTGCACAGAATGACAAGTTTGATGGTAAGCAAAATTGGGCCTTTAATATCTAATAATAATTAGTATGATTGAAATGGTTCAGTTAAAAATTTAACATGATTTATATGCTTGCAGTAATGGTTTCTAGTCTGTGCTCATTATCTTTAACAGGAAACAAGAACCTGACCATGTTAATTGGATTTTGAAAAGCTCTAAGCAAGTCGGATGTTTTTTTTCTTTCATTTTGGGACAAGGGACCTGTGTATATTAGTACTTTCAGTGTAAACTAATTTTACATAATCCTTTTACTGGAACGATTTAGTTAGATGTTTTGTGGTGACAACAATTAGTTTGTGAACATCTTTTTATGGTAAAGAATAGTAGAAATCGTTCATACTTCGTAGCTATGGAATCTTATATTTTTTTGAGGATTAACTACAACGATCAAATCTTGAGATTTCTTATTATTTAGACATATTGAGGCTGGTCCTTCCTTTTTTGATTGGCATCATCTGTGCAGTCTGACTTAAATGACTATGGGTTTTTTTTTTTTTTCTCCTAGATATTTCAATGGCAAATAAGTCTGTTAATGTTTTATAAGCATGAAGGCAATCAAATTTTGTTCTCTAAATGCAAGGTTATGCTAGTTTGAATATTTTAATATCCTCCAACAATCAGTTTGCAATGTTTGGCTCCAGCTTTGGTTAAGAGTACCCTCCTGTAGCATGATCATTGTACCTTGTGATGAGAAAGACAGCACCGAAGGAGGGCCCTGGTTGTATGTGATCAATAATGTCATTTTTTTACTGCTAAAGTATAAAAATCATAGCATTAAAAACCTTTTTCTGATACAAAGCCACGATAGGATTGGTTTTTTTTTTCTGTTCATGGGATTGCTTTGATACTGATTTATATGATACTGCAGCTTCTATGGTAAACCGAATATCATGCAGTAACAGCAATAGCAATTCTGCAGTACAACAAATAACATCGGATGCAGTAATCGAGGTACAGCTTACATATTGATCCCTGTTAATTGTAGCAGTATGATGATTATATTTATATGTCCATGTATTTCTTAACATTAATTTTGGCTTCATTATCTATTATGTAGGTTGGCATTGAAATCCCTTTTGCATTTAGAGTACTTCCAGCGCAAGCTATAGAATCAACTGGGACACAAATTCTTGAGCAAATACTTAGACTTATGCTTCCTCGTTTTATGGCACAGGTTTGTGGAAATATATGTTGTACTTTGCTTTTGACTGAATTAGACATGATGCTTTTGAGCTTGCTTGTTTGTTCAGTTGAATTTTGGTTATATTCCTCATATGTTGTCATTTAGTCAATTTGGTTATGTGTCTGCGTTGTCTTTATAGCCAGAATCTGATGAACAATGGGCATCATGACTATGAACGGTTAAAATTTTTTTATAGGTTTTTATGGTTATGCCTTAAAATAAACATTAAGGAAGATGCCTTATACATGATCTGAATGAATTATCCCAGAGCTCAGCCCTCAACAGATTCAAGCCTTCTTTTATGCTATCATTTTTCTCCTTAAAAGTCATGTTATTGTTAAAATGAAGACTTGAGACACTTCCATTATGGCTAATGATGATTATTGTACTTCAGGAGGCATGTCAAATATTCACCAGACTTTTAGACCGGCTAATATGAAGCTAAAGATATATAATGCATTGAAAGTTGTAATATTTCTTAATCCATTATCTCTGTAAAAGTGAATTGTTGATACATGACACCTTAAGTATTGGAAACTTATCCCATGCCCCCAAGTAGACAAAAATCTTAGTTTCCGGTTTTTCTACCCTTTTCCTTATATGAGACTTTTTCCTATCCACTTTGTAATTATTTGTGGGTGGAACCATTTTTACATTAGCTAACTGACTAAAAATGGGAAGAACAAACAAGCAGTTTCTCTTTTTCTCCCCTCCATTGCTTGGAGTTGGAGTTGGTTTGAAATAGCAACTTGAATCTAGTTACATAAAATGAAGATTGATAATGTCTCCATGTGTGCCTGCCAGCATGTTATATTGACACTATCCATGAGACTAGATGCTGGAACAGGATGAACCAAGGCACTGGTGTTGTGACAAATTCACATAAATCTCAAATTCTCAATAGCAAGGCCTTATTGCTATCATACTGGGCATGTAAATTGGCACCCATTTTCAGAATTTGCTTGAACGAACGTTTTATCTATTTATTTACGCTCTTACGAGTACCAATTTTAGTACTTCTACAAATTTAATCTGGGCCAAGTAGATAGGTTCAGACTTGAGCTCATTCTTTTATTTGGCTGTTGAATCTGTTAAACCATGTATTATGTTTATATAGTTTGACTCCGTTTCATTGTATCGATGCTGCATCATAGTTGGTGGTGTTGGGTTGTCTTATAGAAATGAAACAGCTGAATTGTGTAACTATTATCAAGAGTATCATTGAGCTTGATACATCATTTAGATTGTTTCAACACTCTGGATTTACATATCATATTTGGATGATGGAAAGAAATCTTAATCGCCTTCTTCTATATGTTTATTTTTTAATGAATGTTTCATCTTATTTATTTATATATTTTTGGCGGGGTTATTTCAGCTTGTAAAAGACTATCAAGCATGGGCTACAGGTGATATCTCAAGGCAGCCCCTTGGAACTGGAGAAATTTGAGATTGCGATTCGGGACAGATATCTCAGGCTCGGTTTCACCCTAGTCTATCTTATATTTGTACATTTCCGAAGGTTGTATTTGGAAAGCAGTTGGGAATGAATAGTAATTTCGAATTTTATCTGCAACCATCTTCCAATGGTATGTTAATCTAAAATATTATGGACGGATAAAAATTCAATCCACAGATGAAATTGTTCTGCCCAAAAATAGCATATGGGCCATTGGTCTAAATAAGTCCCAAAAGAGCACAGCAAGCACAAAGGTCTAAAAAGGGGTTGGAGCAACCTGTGTTACGTCAGCATATGTCTATGTCATGAGATGCATTTGAAGGCTTAATTTCGCTTTGACAATAAGAGTAATTTGACTCAACCGGTTCGTCTAAAGAATCGCTCGAGGTTGTAGCAACATAACAACTCAGAACACATCATTAGCTCGTTTTTTTCTTAATAGTGTAGAATTCCAAAAACAAGAAAATTATCATAGTAAAGAGAAGATCACTTCAAAAGGAAGCAAAGACGAGGAAAGAAAGGGGAAGGGGGCAGAAATTACAATGAAGGAAGGAAGAGTGTGAAGAAAGAGAGGGTGAGGAAGAGAGAAAAGTAGAAATACATATATATATATATGTATATTAGAAAATTATAAATAACCTCTAATTTATGATAAAATATCCAATTAAATCTTGTAATTTGAAAAATAAATAAATAAATCCCTATAATGATATATGAATATATAAAAAAAGATTCTAATTTTATGATTTTATAATATTTTAAACTTATTTCAAGAGGTGCGCTTCACTTAGAAAGGTATGTCTGCACCTCATGCCTCAGGTTCCATGACTCTTTTATATCTTGGTGTGCCTTGGACATTTTAAAACTACGAGACCAATGAGATAAATTAATAATTTTGATGAAATTATAAGATAATACTTTTTTTTTAATTCCCTTATAATGTAATCCTACTTATTTCCTAAATTAATAAATCATTAAAGTATTCTTTTAAAACATATTTATTCAAAGTACATATAGGATTGATTATAATCTTGCTCTGAAGTAGAGTGCCTTAGTGGTGTACTATCATCGGCTTGCTTGTCAATAAGCAAACGGTTATGCTCGAGCACCTCTATCCACAAAAGTGGACAATTTCTAAATAGCCCACAAGTATGGGCAATGAACCAAAAAGTTCTACTAGTTTGTGGACAATTTTTTTTTACTATATATGAATAGTTCTCTCCCACCTATTAGAGAGCAGTAGTAGTAATAATTCGATCCATACCTCAGAGATCTAAATCATGAGATCCTGGTAGCTTAATGTGTACTTGTACTGTTAAAAAAAAATTGATTGATTATAATCTTCTTTTTATGTTTTTAAACATACGTACAAATCTTTATTACATTATATTAATATAAGACAAAGAAACTTTCGTTATTTAAATGCATAAGTTGAATTAATTAATTAAATGAATAATTGAATCTTAATTAATTAATGAAATGAAGTGACGGGATGACATTATTCTTCTTGTCAATAACTTTGACCAAGCTTGATGACATTATTCTTCTTGTCAATAACTTTGACCAACTTGACCAACAATGAATTTGGTTGATCACACCATTTCTACACTTGATTTTAGC